>CM076577.1:1182368643-1182968643 GCA_034641835.2 Pinus albicaulis | reverse complement strand
TCTCTGAATACACACGTTTTAGGGCCTAAATCGTCACTTTTCCCCACCTTTTTCCTTGTAAAATGTTGTATAACTTTGCTGCTGTATATTTTACTGAATTTTAAGTGTTTTTAAACCTATATTAGGTACATGGATATAGATACACATTTTTAATAACTTATATTATTCCCAATCTATAGCTGTTCCTAAAAAAGGGATATTACAACACACCTGGGGCATCTTATGTGGGAACCCAAGGATATGATATCTACTCATTGGGTAATATCTTTTTTGTATCCTTGGAATCATGTTTTTGAATCAGAAAAGAGGTCACTGTGTCTATTCAACTAGTTCAGAGTCTTCTACCAGTGGAGTCATTAGGTCTTATGGAGGTTGTGGAGTTGCCAGGCAGAAGATTTGAACCTTTTTTTCCACCAACAGTATGATTAGGTTTTCTCAATGGATTCCCAAGGGAGTCTACAAGGACTAGTAAAGTAATAGGCCTACTAGAGGCTAGTGGAGTCACCAGGTGGAAATTTTTAGCTCTTTTGGAGGTAAAATATTCTACAGTCCACCACTAATGTTTATTATGAAACCAATCTAAAATTTTTTTTGGGGTTTTCTGAGTTTCTATGGTTGTTGAGGACTAATGAGTCTATAAGAGCTTGCTAGGAAACTATGAACTCAGAGGGCCCACCGTGATCGCCAAAATGTTGGGGTCCTGTGATTTAGCAGATTGGCATACTAAATGACAAGGCAACATCAAAACCAGTCTTTAGAGCTCTAGGACCTAGCCTTCCTAGTCTCAGAGAGGGATCTCTCAATTGTTTGCAAAGATATGACCTTTTTGCTTGTAAAAGGTTGATTTTAGGCTAGTTATGAAGCATGAGTTTGTTTGATTTTTTGGTTGGACATGCTGATCTAGGCAGCATAGATAGAAAAGGAAAATCTCTAAGTCATTGGGCAATGGAGTCAAGTGGAAAGTGTAACAAGTTTGTAAATAGATTAGGGATCTCAGAGGGAAAATCTAACTTGGCTATTGGATCTACAAAGTCTTTCAGGTAAAATGAAATGGATATTAAGGGTTTAGAATGAAAAGCAGAACTAAGGGCAATTAAGAATCCTTAATTATATGTACTTCTCAACAAAGGGACTTAAAAAATCATTTGAACATGAAGAGGTAATCCATATATAGGGCTAACCATAAATTCTAGAAATCACACTTCAGCAAATAATAATTCCAAGACAAACTTTTCAAATAAAATCTAGGAGTCAAGGAACGCTCTATTTCATCCAAAGATTTCACTTTCAAGGATAAGAAAACATCCAAGATTCACAAATAACTGCATTCAAATAAGAGGGAACACCTAAACATATTTTATTACAGCTATAAAGGCCTTCAAAACAATTATTTGAGCAAGTACAAAAGGTATGATCAAAACAGACCTCTTTGGAAAACTTTGGACAATGGTACTTTGAAGGGAAACTTCAGAAACAATTTTTTAAGTAGCAGCAAGCAGGGAAAACCATAAATCATTCTTGAGGCCAACTGTATTGAACTATTTAGGAAGTAAACAAGCATAAGGGTTCTAGAGAGCAATTAAGAATTCTCTAAAATGCCTCAGCAGAGGAAAACATAAAACAATGAAGAGTAAAGAGGTCTAAGGTGCTTCTGAGAGACATTTCTTAGCCTAAACCTTTTACTCTACTGTAGTAAGAAATGATGAAACATAATGGAAAATAGGAAAAACATTAACATATTAGAATACTTCACCACTAGCCAAGCTCAGCGATCCAATGACAGAGCTTTCTCTATCAACAAATAGGTCAAACATCCACAGGTTCCAAAACATCATTTTTCTTTCAACTTCAGCAGAGCTATGTATTACTTCAAAAGAGTCATCAAATTCCAGTAACCAACCCTTACAAATGAGTTACATATTAGTATTTATACTGTAATTGAGGAGGTGGAACGTTCTAGGGTTCAGAATGTTATTAATGACATAGTAAATGCACTCCTAGCCTTAAAAAACCATGCAAGGCATAAGGTAGGAATATCTCTCAACTAATCCTCTGTGTAATAAATCTGTCTTTACTTCCTGAGGATAAAATAGGTGAAAAGATTGACTTTGAGCCCTTTTTCTGTCTTTACATTAACTGTTCTGATAGTTTAAAATATCTTCTTTTGTGTAGTAACCGTTTATCTGCCTTTTGAGACATAAAGTAAGCCATAGGTAGCAGTTATATTTATTTAAGGGAATAACTGCTTCTTTTTGAAGTACCCGAGGCTGCTTTAGTTTAATTTTCCTTGATTTAACCAATAAACTATGTTTAAGGCCCTATAGCCTTGATCTACCTTTAATTAATCTGCTTTTAGGCTTTGATTTTTCCTTAAGCCTCTATTCATCATCCTTATGCTGTCTTTATCTCCTTTCTGATTGTTTTGGGCCTTTATTCATTTATCTTCTTCCTTTGATTTCATGATTTAAACTTTATTTTAGGCTCAGTTTGTTTTTGGCCCCTTTAACTCAATTAAGACCTTTAATCTTCTATCTTATGACTTTGTTTTTTATCCTTGGGTCCTTTATCTTTCGAACCTTTGACTTTCACCTTCAATATTTATTACTTAAAACACTGTTTTAGCCTTTAACTTTATCTCTGATATCCTTTACTGTTTGCTGACAGGGAGCTTGTTGGCGCTGGAGGGTTTTGATACATAACCAATGCTCATGAGACAAATTTGGTTAAAAACATTGAATTTCGACCTTTTTGTCTCTTTTCTTCATTATTTAGGCCTCAAAATGTTGCCACCTTTGGCCCTGTCTCTTTATGGACTATGGGAAGGTTTTTCGGCTTTAACTTTCATTAAACCTCCAACAAAAACACAAAATTAGCTCGAAACCTGCGGGATTGTGGTCAAACTACTTTTCAAAGGTTTATGAGGGCGTAAGGAGCAGTGAGGAGGAAGGGAGTGTAGGGGAGAGGTTCTAAAGGCGGAATCGAGAAAATAGGTATGAAAAATGGATTTATGGCACGAAAATGAGATAGGTGGTTTCAGGAATACCACCGGCGGTTTTCGCGTTGAAGATTGGCGGTAAGCAGTTTTGCCACAAACGAACGCGATACGCATTGGAGGGTGACGCGTGTCCCCCCGAAACCACCGTTTTTGCATTGATAACATGCGATTAATTTTTTTGGAGAAACAGGCACGAAAGAGCCCATGGACTGTTGGATTTGGGGTTGTAGATCCAACGGCAGAGAGGACACGTGATGGGGAAAGGTGCGCGATGGCAGGAGATAGTGGAGGAAAGCTAGCAGAGGAGGAGTAGACGAGCAGTAGAGCAGTGGGTGGTGGGTCCAAAGTGTGACATCAACTGTTTTGTCGTGGAGCAGTTTATTTGTGGGCGGAGGTTAAATGTTAAGATCATTGGTGGTCGTTAGATCTTATAGATCAACGGTGGATCGAGCTCAAGGGTTATGGAGTGGGGTAAGGGAAAAAGGGAAGGGGGGATGCGGTCTTGTGGTGAGGAAAGGACCAAGTGTTTAAGAAAAAGGGGCTGAAGTTTTAGCCCATGGTCGCGCCCTCGGTTATATGAATAGAATGGGGCGGAGCTTATGAAGGAGAGGGGCTAGAAGAAAAAGAGCGGGGAAGTGTTTTATGAAGAAAGGAAAGGGCCGAGGACTAAGGTGAAGGTTTTAGGGGTAGCAGGAGGTTGCAGGCCTAGGGTCATATGAGAAGAGGGGATGGGGCCTAAACCAAAAAGGGGCTTAAATCCTTATGGGTAAAAATGGGTAGATAATAAGCCTAAAAAGAGGGTTTTTAAGCTTTTTGAAGCTTCCGCTAGGCAAAAGAGAGGCTTTTAAACCATTATAAAGGTCTTTTAATGATTTAAAAGGTTTTTTTTTTAGCGGGAAATGAAGGGTTAATGAAGGGAAATGGACTTTTTAGAAGGGGAAAAGGACTTGTTAGGATAGGATCAAAACTGGAAAAATGGGGGAATGAAATGGAGGTTAAAATCATGGAAATTGTTAGCCCCCATATAAATTTTTGACAAAGCAAAGTAGGGGGCTAAATTTTTTTTGAGCCTTCAAGGAATGCATCTCCCCTGAAGACACATCATCCTTGAAGTCTCCAATGCCTTTGCCTTTGATAAATTTCCCTCTGCAGAACTCTCCATGTTGCCCCTTTCTTCCCCTTTGCAAAGTCCCCTTTCCATCCCAATTCTCCCCCCCAAATTTCCCTTTAAATCCTACCCTTGCCCTTTGTTTCCTCAAAATTCCCCTCTATCCCTCTATCATTACCCTCCTCGGGCCTCAAAATGCATTAAAAAAGCTTAAAAACTCACTTTCATACCATATAATAGGCCTCAGCCCCTTCTCCGCTAGCCTTGTAGCCTTTCTCTCCATGTAACCGTGACCAGGCGCCAAAGCTAAAAGCGCTTAGCACGTTTTGTGTTGAGGGCAACAGCAGCCGTTGATCTTCACAGAATGGACGGCGATCATCGCCTCCGCAGCTTGCACCGTGCAACTCGTTCACTGCCCATCGTCGCATCTCCACCGTCCGTTATCTCACCAGATTAACGATCTGCAGCTCATCCATATCGGGCATGATTTAAACCGTTGATTTGTACAGATCCGACGGTGCGGAATCCGCCTATCACGGTGGTCCCCGCCCGCTTTCACTGTTCCAAAACCATATGGTTTCCATCGCACTGCTAATGGGGGGCGGGCGGAATTTTCCCATTGCCCAACGTTTCCATACAGCGCTCGACACCTGTCCCCTATACCTTTTTCAAAAACGTCATTCCCGCGTGTTAAATGTTGTCCATCGCGCATTATTGTTCGAAAACGGATGCCCAGCGATATTGTCGTGGATCGTCCGATCTGGGGCGGGCCATCCAACGGCTATCACCCGCCGAAGATGCCCGATTGTTAACTCAGATGCACACGTGATAAATTAGGGTATGGCCCGCCATCCGTTGCCCTTCGATGCATTTTCAGCCGTCGATCTCCTCCCGAGATCGGATGGTCCAGATTCGTTTGCCTGCTGTTGACTTTTCCACCATCGCCACGTCACCCCTGCGTGCATCCACCGTACATCCGCCCTTTCGTTCCATATATTCATTCAAAGGTCGATTTTTGTATATTTTGTTTAATTTTCTGTTGTGCTCTGCACACGTCCGCCAGACCACGTCCCGCTGTCAAATCGCATTTTTCACCATGTTTCTACACTATTCTGTCATCCCACCAGTCTGCATGGCCATCCTCGTTGTCTCCGTCTCATCCACTACCCCCATTTGTGGATTTTGTAACAAGTTTTCGTGTTTTGCAGGGTTATTAACAGTAAATGACCGCCATGATGCACAGTCTCCATTACGGTAGCAAGGAATGCAGAAAGGACCATGTTTCAGAGGCCGAGATCACAAAGAAAGCTCGGGAAGGAGCCCAGACGGGACGCACATTAAAAAATCAGGGTTTCAAACTCTGTAAAACCTTTCCGGTGCCATTAAAAGCACAGGCTTCAGAGTTAGAGGTACAAATGGAGCAGCAGAGAGCCTAAGGCATGCAAACGAAGATTTTAAGCCTTATGCTCAGGGATTTAAAGGCAAAGCACCATATTGAAGACCCAGGGAGTGCTCAGAGAGTACAGCACGTAGAAATCAATGCATATCAGGGTTTTCTACAACAACATAATGTTTTTCCTCCATAACGGACAACGCGCCCATGCAATGTTCAATCCAAGCCATGTTCTGGAGATATTTTCTACCTTGAAATGGCCCCAGCACTATCAGAGCATTTATTTCATCAGTATGGCAGACTTCTCTATCATTCCTTTATCTTTTGTTTATGCACCAATAGCGCCACACAGTACTACAGTCATAACACATTAGAGTCATATCAGAGTAATCCACAGTCTGAAGAAGATCATTCGTTCACCCAAAGAACACCAGAGATTAATGCACAGGATTTATACAGAATGGGCTTCGGCCCTCTTTCTTTTCAGAAGTTTAGTACTGCATTTAGTTCTCCACCTACCTCCTCTGCTCCTCTGGAGCTATAAATTCATGAAGAACTCATTGTAATGGTTGTTGATTGGATATAAGTAGAATGCAAGATTGTTTCTCTTGAGACAAGTTCTCTGTGTAAGATTGTAAGATAGGTTGAGGAAGGTTCATCAGGCTGAACATTAAGCTGTAAGTTATGTTGTACTTGATTGGTATTGTTTTTTAATATGACAAGCACATTTCTTTGGATCCTGATCTAAAGTTGCGGTGATGTTTTCCTGTATCTATGTTTCATTCCATTTCATTACGTTTCTACTGGCTCACATCAGAAATATAGCATGAGATGTGCCCTTGTTAGGCACCTCATGTTTCTGCTCTCCCAGCCTTTAATGTTTTCTGCTAAATATTTTATCTAAGAATTGGTTTCATTTGGTTTAACCAGTGTAGTGGATGTTATTGCCTGCTCTCTGATGTATGAATTAAAGGATCTGTTCTTAGATATTCTTGTTAGGATTTAGCTGGAAGATTTGGGAACACTGGGGATTAGAGTTAGCCCTATCCACTAGGATCCTTGTGCAACCAGCTGGTCTTTAACTTTGTGTTCTAAATCTTGATTGTTTTCCTCCTCTCTTACCATTCCATAACTTTATCATCTTTAAAGATCCAATGCTTTAGATGACTAGCCCAACTGAAAGCTTGCACATTGAACTAAAAGTAAACCCTTTCCTGACTCCATTACCCAATGGCCTTGATGCCCTCTGATTTATCTCTCCTTTGCCTAAAATCTCTCTTGTTCATCCTTGTTCTTTATTGAACCCTTCCTTCCTGATTCCCAACAACCAAACTCAAAATCAAACAAACAACCTTGTGCCTATAACTAGCCTAATATCATAACATTGAGCCTCAAAGACATATACCTTTGACAATCATAGAGAGATCCCTCTCTGGACCTAGGAGGGCTAGATCCTAAGGTCTGAAAGTGGTTTTAATGTTGTCTCATCTTTTGGTATTGCCAACCTTGCCGAAACATGGGAACCCCAACAGAAATTATGGCTTTTGAAGGAAATTTTCATTTTGAATCAGCAGGATAACTTTTTAGGAGACACAGATGAAGATTTTTGGTGAACTAACAGACTTAGAATGATGAAGGCAATGAGATTTCTAGAACTCATAATGCTTCTTTGAGATATTATTTCTAGAAATCTAGGATTGGCAATTTAGTCATCTTTGGATATCATCAAAAACTATGGATGACTAACAATTAGTATTTAGAAAGAATATGGGAAATTCGATCATATTGAGCGTTTAAAGTGAATCAAAACAGTGTCAGATGTCCAGATATCCTTGATTACTCCCACTGCTTTATTTTCACATGTCGAATGATGTTAGTCCTTATCTGTTATGTAGGCAAAAGAAAGTAACTGTTAGTTACGACAGTGATTGTAATCAGTTAGTGGGATTAGCATAAATACTTCACTATTCGAAGTATTAAGGGGGGGAAATCTTCATTGAGGAAAAATCCCATTGTGTAATGTTGTTCACTAAATTTCAAGTGACTATTTGAAGAGTAATACAAGACTAGTTGTTTAAGATTCATGTGGTGTCTAAAATGATGAAGTCTTCTCCTATTTTTATCTGCTCTTCCATTGTTTCTCTTTCTCTATATTTATGCAATCTAATTGTAAAATACAACGTGTGAAGAATAGTATTTTTTATCTAGAGCACCCTTATATTCTAGTTGTGTCTACACTAGTCTATTTTTTCTATTGATGCCAAATCGAGGAATTCTTAATTTCTCCTCGGTTTCTGCTGAACTTTACATCCTAGGACAGATTAAGGAATTCTTAACTGCTCCTTAGTCTCTACCTTGCCTTACATTTATTATTTTCATAATCCACTTAAAATTTTGAAGGATCCATGGTAGTACACCTACTTGCCCTTTATCGCTCATGCTTGATATCTCTACATTTAATCACCCAAGCCTCTTTGACTCCATTGCCCAATGGATTTCCCTTACTCTTCCCACCAAAATAATTCAAAACCCAAACTCTGCATCTAATACCTAGCCTAAAATGGCCCTATCAGCAAAGATACATCTAACAGAGAGAGCCCTCTTTGAGTCTAGGAAGGATAGGTCCTATATTCCAAAGCGGTTTGATGTTGCCTCTGTAGTTTTGCTTCAACCTCAAAATTATGGAGTGATAACAGTCTGCAATTATAACAAATGATTTGTCCATGTCCTCGACCAGCTCCACCACCTCGACCTCTTCCCTGGTAACCTCCTCAACCACCGTGCTATCCATTTTTCTCATGTCCATGCTCTTCTACTTGAATTCTATAAGAATTAGCATTGTGCTCCATCATTAGGTCGTATTCCTGACAATTATTCTCATCATGTCCTACTGATTTACAGAATTTGCAATATAGACTCCTCCGATTCGACACATATTTCTATTATAAGCAATAGTATTCTAATTGATGTTTGCTTTTGGCCTTACATATTTCAAACTACAGGCTAGATCCTACATTGAAGGGATTCAGTACTCCACCACTCATGTAATCCCTGAAAATAGGGCATTTTTCTTTAGAATGGCCCTCCAGTATGCACTTTGTACACCACACTTCTTCTCTAAATTCTTCATTTTATTGATGTCTTGTATCTGTAAGGTTAGGTTCACCAACTGATTCTAAATCTGTTGTGTTCCTTCATTAGTATATCCTATAGATGAAGCTTCCAATTTCATATCGATCTCTAGATCTTCGGCTTGACTTCCTATATTTTTTTGCATCAATGGAAATGCGATGTGGTAGCAACATAGCTATAAAGCATTCTTGATGTTTCCATGGAGGTATGTCGAAGCTTACTTGATCCAATAACAACTTAAATCTATAAACAAACTCCCTAACAGACTCAGTAGGCTTGTGTTTGATCTCTTTCAACTCAGGGGCACATGATGGCCGAAATGTATTATGTGCATAGAAAGAACCTTGTGAGGACTAGAGAGGACTTCACCAGATTTCAGCCTGCCAAAAAACCAGTGAGAGAGATCAGAAATATAGCTCATGTCTGAGGTGGGCATAACCATGCTCAGTGAAAGAAAATCATGTCCGCATATGAATTATAAAGCGGATCCAATATGTATGCAAGTATAACTGAAATGTAAAGTACATAGTGAATCATCTAATCACTGCTTGAAAGTACAAGTCAAAATCAGGTCAAAGTATCACATATAGAAGACTGATAAATGATGTTGCAACAGATATCTGATCACAAAAGTCACAACTGAAGCTCCAAGTACCAAATCATAAGTGGTGGAAAAAATGGTACAACACGCAACTTGGGCGCCAACATATAAGATGTTGTTGTGATGAAACTGCACATATAAAAAGGTGGATGGTGTCACTGGAAGAAAACTGAAGGAGCTATCAAAGTGAACCAAAGCATGCTGATGTAAAACCCAAGGTCTTCATTGATCACCATGGTACAATTCTACACAATGGGAATAAATGAGCTGAAGTCGACCATGTGAGAAATCGTTTGATTATCGGTCATTAATGTATATTGTTAAAAAATGCAAGACAACCCACCGATAATGATAATGAGTGTCAAGGTGCCCTAGTACAATCTAACAAGTGTGAATGAATGATTTGAAGTCGAACACTTGAAATAATCTATTATCGCATATTGCACTTCGCGAGTTTAAAGGGGTTAGAACTAAGGAACATGTTAAAAATGACAATTTTCGACCTACGGGTGGGCTCGCTTCCTTACCACTTCACATCCACCTTGTTAAAATCTTCTCACCTTTCCTAACATCTAGCGCATCCCGCTCCCATCCAATGATCAGCATAAATTTTCAACCCCCCCAGCCTCCGAAATTTAACAGCGAGGGGGGGGGGTCTGAAATAAATGGTATCGGTCTCCACCCGTACATCTATGTGTCATCTCCAGAGAAGTTCAAACTCCCTTGTCCGAGACTACTTACCATTTGTTGAACCCTTCGAAATCTGATTTCAAGTTTTTCATGCCAAACTCAGCGATAAGCGAATTTTAACTTCAGGTTCGAAATGACTTATCTTCACTTCAATTGTTTCATCCGCAAGTTGAATGATGAAAGAGGGACTGCAGCAGGAGTACCTTAATTTGGGATAACTCTCCATGACCAAAAAATAAAATTGTAGAGTTGATTAGATGTTCAATCTCTGAGCTCACCACTACCAAAACACTCCATGCCAAGATCATTAGCTGTTAAAAGGAGATTGAGCCCAACTGGAGGGACAAGGGTGTAGGTGTTCACTTGATATTAATGGAGATCAATCACTAAATGCAAATCATTGTTCCTATATGTTGTCCATCTCTTGAAGGGAAGAGAATTTCTTGTTAATAACAACATCCATGCGTAGCAGGAGAAAGTTTTACACATGTCACCCCTTGGAAACTTCCTTAAATACTAACGATTAGTTATACATGTGTCATTAGTATTTAGAAAGAATATGGGAGCCTCGATCAAATTGAGCATTTAAAGGGAATCAAAAGAGTGTCAGATGTCCAGATATCCTTGATAACTCCCATTGCTTTATTTTCACATGTCGAATTATGTTAGTCCTTATCTGTTACATAGGAAAAAGAAATTAATTGTTAGTTACGACATTGATTGTAATCAGTTAGTGGGATTAGCATAAATACTTCACTATTTGAAGTATTAAGGGGGGGAATATGCAATGAGGACCAATCTCATTGTGTAATGTTGTTCACTAAATTTCAAGTGACTGTTTGAAGAGTAATACAAGACTAGTTGTTTAAGATTCATGTGGTGTCTAAAATGGTGAAGTCTTCTCCTATTTTTATGTGCTTTTCCATTGTTTCTCTTTCTCTATATTTCTTAATCTAATTGTAAAACAGAAAGTGTGAATAATAGGATTTGTTATCTATAGAACCCTTATATTCTAGTTGTCTTTACAATAGTCTATGTTTTCCACTGATGCCAAATCGAGGAATTCTTAATTTCTCCTAGGTTTCTGCTGAACTTTACATCCTAGGACAGATTGAGGAATTCTTAACTGCTCCTTAGTCTCTACCTTGCCTTACATTTCTTATTTTCATAATCCACTTAAAATTTTGAAGGATCCATGTTAGTGCACCTATCTTGCCCTGTATCACTCATGCTTGATATTTCTGCATTTAATCACCCGAGCCTCTTTGACTCCATTGCCCAATGGATTTCCCTTGCTCTTCCCACCAAACCAATTCAAAACCCAAACTCTGCATCTAATACCTAGCCTAAAATTCCCCTATCAGAAAAGATATATCTAACAGAGAGATCCCTCTATTAGTCAAGGAAGGATAGGTCCTGGATTCCAAAGTGGTTTGATGTTGCTTCTGTAGTTTTGCTTCAGCCTCAAAATTACAGAGTGATAACTATCCGCAATTATAACAAATGATCTGTCGATGTCCTCGACCAGCTCCACCACCTCGACCTCTTCCCTGGTAACCTCCTCAACCACCACGCTATCCATTTTCCTCATGTCCATGCTCTTCTTCTTGAATTCTATAAGCGTCAGCATTGTGCTCCATCATTAGGTTGTAATCCTGACAATTATTCTCATCATGTCCTACTGATTTACAGAATTTTCAATATAGACTCGGATTCAAAACATATTTTTAAAATAACTAATAATATTCTAAGTGACGTTGGCTTATAGCCTTACATATTTCAAACTATAGGCTAGATCCTACATTGAAGGGATTCAGTGCTCCACCACTCATGTAATCCCTGGAAATAGGGCATTGTTATTTAGAATGGCCCTCCAATATGCACTTTGTACACCACACTTCTTCTCTAAATTCTTAATTTTCTTGATGTCTTGTATCTGTAAGGTTAGGTTCACCAACTGATTCTAAATCTGTTGTGTGCCTTCATTATTATATCCTATAGATGAAGCTTCCAATTTCATCTCTATCTCTAGATCTTCGGCTTGACTTCCTATATTTTGTTGCATCAATGGAAATGCGATGTGGTAGCAACGTAGCTATAAATAATTTTTGATGTTGTCGTGGAGATATGTCGAAGATTACTTGATCCAATAGCAACTTAAATCTATAATCAAACTCCCAAACAGACTCGGTAGGCTTGTGTTTGATCTCTTTCAACTCAGTAATGCACTACGACTCAGACTTTGACTTCTTGAACTCTCTTACCAGTGTTGTTTTAATATCTACAACTGTTCTAATCTGATTGTTGGAACAATTCATATACCATGTCAATACTCTATCTTTCAACGTCGTAAAAAGTTGTACTTTCTTTATGTTCTCATCATTGATCTTCTTTTTTTTCCATACTGCTATGCATAAAAACCAAAACTACTCTCGATCTTACAATCTAGTCCCTTTGAAAATGAGTAGCTTAATATCATCAACCATGCCTCTTCTTGGTGTTGGGGGGGGAGGGGGATGGTGGGGAGGAGGGGTATAGGGAGCGATAAAACCATAGAAAACCTGGCTATTAATGGATTCTGGCTTCTACGAACTCTCAAGATGGGAGGGAGAATATTGCGAAGTTACCTGGGGATTATCATGGTGTCTTTCTTCTCTTTCACTTTTAGATTCAATCAAAATATTACTATAATTAGTATCTACAAAGGTCTTCGTATCATGTCCATAATATATCTTTCTGGTATCTACTCTATATCTCTTTCCACTTCACATTTCCATGATCTCATTCTCATATTTACTTTCTCTTCTTCCAAACATACATAAACTAGTAATATCATTGTTGTTACGGGTAATGTTACCCTAAGGTCTTGGGTTGATAAACCCTGAGAGATCAGGGGCATGTCATTACAAGAAGGACTCACTTAACCAAATTCTATTCTTTAAACTAGAAACTACAAGTTGTAAACCTTACCCGGATATCCTTCAGTTGTAGTAGATCC
The DNA here is from genome assembly GCA_034641835.2 of Pinus albicaulis. Classification (NCBI taxonomy): domain Eukaryota; kingdom Viridiplantae; phylum Streptophyta; class Pinopsida; order Pinales; family Pinaceae; genus Pinus; species Pinus albicaulis. The sequence goes on along the minus strand of CM076577.1, from coordinate 1,182,955,726 downwards.
CACGGGGTGAAAACCCCCTGCAACTCTTTGTGCTCCAAAATCTGTAAACCAACAAATAACAAGCACAAAATCCTAGTTGTACAACATATATATGTTCTAGATGTTAGTGAAAATCATGCATAATCTCATAAAACAATATTAAATGAACAATTTGAGATCATTACACATGTATAAAAGATTATTGACACATAAACATCAGGAACAAGATGGCTCTTCTATTATTAATGACATGTACAGTAAAAAAATGTGGAGAGATACCTCAAATCTGCCACAGATTTCGAGCATACCATCCTCTCGATCCGTCCAGCCCTAACCTCTCAAAAATTCTTCCAAGAACAGTGCACCATGGATGTCACATAGGGTGAGTGAACATCTCAAGGAAACAATGTTTTCCTAAAAATATCTGGGAAGTGCAGGAGGCACGAGAATATATCAGACTTGGATAGGGCTCCAACAGCATATAATATCTATATCTCTCTCTCTTCCTCCCTTAGGCCATTCCCTTGAGGGGATTTTATACTCCCTAATATAATTTTTTTGCAGTTGGGAACAGTTAGGCCACAGGCTGGGGTAGTTGAGTTACAGGAACAACCATAAACCCTGCCTCTAAAATAGGGAAATTATATATTTTTTAATGTTTAAAAATGCATATGCGGTTCTCTATGTATGGACTCGCATGTATACATGGAAAAGTCTGGACAGAGTTGCATATGGGTTTAAGAAACTATTTTTTGAGAAATATGTCCATGTCTGAAGGGAAAGGTTGCCCAAGGCCAATGTATAAGTCATCAAGTATATGATGGTGATAAATGATGATATGACATATGCCCCCTAATATATGAGGTCAGAAGGGGTATATGATGGACAAAATGTATTATGTGAATAGAAAGAACCTTGCGAGGACTAGAGAGGATTTCACCAGGTTTCAGCCTGCCAAAAAACCAGTGAGAAAGATCAGAAAGATAGCTCATGTCTGAGGGAGGCATACCCATGCTCAGTGAAAGAAAATCATGTCCACATATGAAGTATAAATTGGATCCAATATGTATACAAGTATAACTAAAATGTAAAGTACATAGTGAATCATCTAATCATTGCCCAAAAGTACAAGTCAAAATCAGGTCAAAGTATCACATATAGAAGACTGATCAATGATGCTACAGTAGATATCTGATCACAAAAGTCACAACTGAATCTCCAAGTACCAAATCATAAGTGGTGGAACAAATGGTACAACACGCAACTTGGGCGCCAACATATAAGATGTTGTTGTGATGAAACTACAACATATAAGGGTGGATGGTGTCCCTGGCAAAAAACTGAAGGAGTTGTGAAAGTGAACCAAATCATGTCCACATATGAAGTATAAAGCGAATCCAATATGTATACAAGTATAACTGAAATGTAAAGTAAATAGTGAATCATCTAATCACTGCCTAAAAGTACAAATCAAAATTAGGTCAAAGTATCACATATAGAACACTGATAAATGATGTTGCAACAGATATCTGATCACAAAAGTCACAACTAAATCTCCAAGTACCAAATCATAAGTGGTGGAACAAATGGTACAACACGCAACTTGGGAGCCAACATATAAGATGTTTTTGTGATGAAACTGTACATATAAAAAGGTGGATGGTGTCACTGGCAGAAAACTGAAGGAGCTATCAAAGTGAACCAAAGCATGCTGATGCAAACCCAAGGTCTTCATCGATCACCATGTTACAATTCTACACAATGGGAATAAATGAGCTGAAGTCGATCATGTGAGAAATCGTTTGATTACCGGTCATTAATGTATATTGTTAACAAATGCGAGAAAACCCACTGATAGTGATAATGAGTGTCAAGGTGCCCCAGTACAATCTAACAAGTGTGAATGAATGATTTGAAGTCGAACACTTGAAAGAATCTGTTATCACAAAATTGGACCTGATAGGCTACTTGATCATTCAACTTTATGTAACTATTTCAAACCTAATATTTTGACTGAGGATTAGCCTCCTCGGCTTGAGAGGGCTCTCTCAAGGGTTGATGATTTGGATAAAAATATAGATGGCTAACTCTATGTGGGGTAATAAACAGATAAATGATAGATATAGGTTGAGAATCACATCAACAAGTACACATTGGGCTTATGGAGTCAAAATATTTTTAGTAAACCAATGAATCTACTTAACATGGAAGGTGAGGCATATCAGAGTTTTAGTCAAGAGATAAACACACATCAAACTGTAAAAACATAGTTAGTTCATTTATATAGGAAGTCAGAGCATCTAAAGATGAATTCTGAGTAATATAGATAAACACCACTACAATAGGATAGTAAAGAGATGAAAATAGAATATGAACACACCAAAACTCCTTCTAAATCCCAAGTTGGTTAAGTAGAAACCCTATGTATTAGCTAAAAACCAGTCAATTACAATAAGCACAGGGTTTTTCCAAAAATGTCCAACCCTTTGCACATTTGAATTCTTGGTCTTTAATAGACAATTTACAACATAAGATGATCTCATCTTACCCTAGATACATCGAATTTCTGACTCTTGACACCTTTCATAACCATAAGACATGGGATTTATTACAAAAATACAACTAATCTACTAAACAGTCCTATTACAAATAGGATTCAAACTCCTTGTCACTATCCATAACAACCTTATCTAAATCAAATTACATAATTTTCCAAGTTTATCAACACATGGTCGAATCTAAATGATAGGCTTCAACTCTTCATAACCATATTGCTAACCTCCATCAAAATAGGAAACAGTCCCCTGTTTTTTAGGCATAGGGTCCTTTGCATTCTTGGAATATTTTTTGCCATCATACACTCTTTATTTCATGGTCCTTAACCATTGGAAGTTGAATTAACACGTTCCAAAACTCCTCCCTAGGCTCTAGCTATCCAAAATCATTTTCAAAATGTTCAAATGAGCTGCAATACACTGCACTACGAAAACACAACAGTTTCGAAGCGCCTTTCGTAGCGCTGCCTTTTAACCCTTTTTTCTTCAAATTTTTTATTTCTTTCCTCCAAAATTGTCTTAATTGCATTTTAATACATCCTCCCTAGCATTTTCAATTCTTGATTCATTCTCTTACCCTTAAAAATTTTATAAAAAAGAGCAAGAAAAGCTGTTACAGCAGTTTCGTAGCACTTTTCTCTCTTTTTACACTGTCTGCACTACGAAACTGTTGAGTGAGCAGTTTTGTCAAAAAATTTCCAAAGTGTAAATTGTTAATGTGCCAAAAACTCAAAATAAACTCGATTCCATCTTTAAAAAAAAAAATCAACTAAAAAACACAGTCATTCCAGCCTTCATGAGGTCCCTTCTTCATTTTCACTTGATTTAGCTATAGGCTCTTCTATGACTGTTATTTTGATACCTCTGCTTTTTAATTCATCGTGAATCAAGTTTAATTGCTGCTCTAAGTCCTCCAATTGATTTTTAAGTGTTATGTTAGTAGCTATCAAGTGATTATTTATTATTCTGACAAACTTGGCTTCCTTTATGGCTGGAACTGTCCACTTGAAAAATTTCTCTACACTACTTGGAGTCTCAAAAATAAAATCATTTTTTCCTTCCCACAATGCCTTCACCCTTTTAAACTTTTATTTCTCAACACTGTGCTTTCTAGCCCTCTTTCTCATCACAGCAATTTCTTGGTTTTCCAACCTTAATTTTTCTGCAAGATGTTACAACTCTGTTTTCACTGTCATTTCTTCTTTTCCCCTCTTTGTTCTGCTGGCTGTATGCTTCACTGTAGGTGATGAGAGATCAACAAATTCTTCAAGAGCTTTAGTTGTCTCAATATATTTTAGAACTTCCTTGTTTCCTTCCTTGAGTTTCTTAGCATGCCTAGTTATAGGCTTCCTTGCTTAAAAGATGAAAGCTACATCTTCCCCCTCAAACTCAAGCTTCTTTGCAGACTTAGCCTTTTTCTGTTTATGTTCATCTTCTCCAATGAACTCGGCTTGAACAATGGGTGTCTCCTCTATGTCAATAGCATGAAGGATTTCATCTAAATTTCCCTTTATTACTAGGTTTTCCTTTGGAGCAATTGTCTTTCTTTTTAATGCCACTACTTGGCTTCTTGTTACTCTTTTGATTTTCTGCTTATTGACAGCTTGTTTCTGTTTTGCCTCTTTGAAAATATTTGACCTTTGTTTTTCACATGATGGAGTTGGTGTGTCAAGCATTTGTGTCTGCTCTGCCCTTTCCCAATTTGTTTCCTTGGCTTCATTTTTGCAAATTCTTTTGGTTTTGCAACCATAGGTTGACTAGGCTCTACTGCTGGTGGTGACAAAACTCCTTTAGTTTTAGCGTTTCTTGCAGGTGTTAGGGTTTCTAACTCAAAACCATTTGTAAACAAGAAATATTACCAATCCCTACCTATCTTCTAAAGTTCATCTAAAATCAATAACTTCATTAAACCATGACGAAACAAGGATGTTTCACTACCTTTAGATTTTTCTTGTACCTTATTAGCCATTTTTGCAAGACTCCTGTGCAGATAAAAAGGAAAACCGAGTGAAATCTTACTAGTGAAATGCAGAAGCAACTTGAAATGATATGTGTAAACCTTATGATATATGCCTTCACATGTAAAATACTTTTGAAAGTTGAGCAGCATCCTTGAACAGGTGTTTTTGATGCAGCTTCTAGGGATAGCGTTATTAAGGTCCATGTCTGCATACTCAAGCTTCATGAACTCTTTTCATTTCTCCATATAAAATTTGAAACCTTTGAACCAAGTTTCTTGACCTCTTGGTATCTTTGTAATAGCAGTAATGACCTCTGGTGTAATTGACACACTTAGTATCCCAACCTTAGTAGTTGTTCCATTAAATTTCATGGCAAATTCCTTTAATACCTGTGTGTGACAGCCCTGCAATTTTTCACAAAACCAAAGGAAACCTACTCTACTAAATGCTTCCATCACTGTTGGGTCTTAAATTATTGCCTTCACATCTTCAGGTTCACATGTTGATGGGAAAATCTGTCCGGCCAACAACAGGGGATCTCCCCGGTAAAATTCCCGACTAGACTCTAAACCGTTTGTAATAGGGATCCCGTCCGGGGTGTGGGTCCGGATACCGCTTAATTCTCTTTTCCTTGGGTCTCGATAGGACTTCAATGGACTTGTGGACACATGCTTATTCGAATGATACAAGATACAAGATTGATGAGTTAAATGAATATATAACACTATGCGTAGCAAGCTGAATAATAAAGCATGGGGCCGAAGGAAATGTTGTAAACAACATATCATTAGGGTCATGCTTGTACGATGTTCTAACCACAGAAGAAACAATTATTTATGGCAGAACACCCTTCACGTCCTTAAATGGTTTTGGTGAAAATATAAATGTCAGTAAACAAATTTATTAACATTCATGAGAAAGCGAAATAAACTTAGCACCATTAACACATATTTAGAAAACTATAATGCATTAATGACGTAATTGGAAACACAGTTTCATTAATCAAAAGATGTTAGAAAATGAAAACAAAATACTCATAGTGTTCAAACATCAAACCACAGTAGATCCAAAGGGAATTGAACAAGTATCTGTATTCATATTCAAAAGTGTGTAGTGCTTCTATACAATGCTCTCTAACTCTTTGAGTCCCAAAAAAAGCCCCTTACAATCTTCCCAAAGGAAGTTTTAATAGACCAAAATTTTCCCTTTGGGCTACCAGACTCTTCGCTTTCCTGACCGTTGGGCTGCCTTGCAACCTGAATGGAGGATGTGACTTGTGACTCAATCAAATAGTGCGACCTGCGACCTATTGCCATCTAATCATGAGAATGTGCGCGTGATCGTGAGGTTAGGGGCATCAACTTGTTGCTCTCTGAGAAAGTTATGCCATGCACAATAATCTGCTGCTACTGGGGAAATCAAGGGAAATTCTTCCCTTAACCAATGTAGGCACTCCAAGGCATTTGGAATCAAAGTCTCTCTTTTGAGCATGACTTGGTTGGCTAAAGAGGCCAGTTTAGTGTAGATCCAAACTGGTGTAATGATGAATTTACCCAAGTTCTCCTACGATGCTGCAATATCAGGAGTGGCAATGGCCTGTCTGATAGGTTGCAGAAATGTTTGAATCTCCTGATCCACCTATCCCCATGTATTTTCCTCACCAAATGCACCCAGCGATGGAATGTGGTGTAGTGTATGCATTGAGTTGATACCGCTGATCAAATGCTCATATGCGGCCATTACCTTTTCTAGGTCCTTCGATAGCTTATCCTTGGACTACATTTTAATCCGAATCTGGACCTTAGCATCCTGGGTGTGGATCCAATCTTTCTTGGGTAAGTTCTCTAGAGCCTGTGGGTACTGACCTATCCATTCTATCATTCTTTCCAAAGCGGCGAAGGCCTCCTTCAGTTGCTCGCTCCTCTGCTTAGTCTCTTCTTGGGCTCTCAGTAGGGGAGAAACTATTTGTTTTATACTGAACATTTCCCCATAAACCTACCTCATGGTGACCTCCAATACTTCCAACTCTCTTCGGACAGTGAGCGGTACTTCATTAACAGAAGCAATTTTGTCTTGAAGCTCTTGAATTTCCTCCTTTAACGCTGTCTTTTCTTGCTCTGCCCTTGCCTCCCTTTACTCCAATTCTTGTAACTTATTTTGTAGAGAGAGGATCTCTCTACTCATTCAGTTTAAATTTTCCTTCGTGCCTGCGGCAAAAGCAATGCCAGCCAATTCTATCATTACTGGGTTAGTCCTAGTATCCAGGACTATATATTTCTCTGTCGTGGCTGTGATTGGGGCAGAAGGGTTTCGTTCCAGACATCTCCTTTTCTCTTGTCAGATCTTGAAGGAGAACTGATCATATGTGAGCCTTGTAAGGTTAAATACTTCTTCTTCTTGCCCTTCATAAGAGCTCAGCTTAGAGAGTGAAAAATGTGTATTGACTATAGGCACTTTGATGGGCTGTAGCTCAGTTTGAGATTTTGTGACTGGAGGAGATGTCTCAATGTTCTTTGATCTTCGATCTTCCTCTTCTTTTATTTTCCTTTCTTCCTCTTCTTTCTGAAGCCGCTCAGCTTCTGCCTTCTCCTATTCTTCTTTCTGCTTTTGGTCTACTTCTTCTTTTTCCTGTTCTGCTTTCTACTTACGCTCTGCTTTTGCTGCTGCTTCTTTTTCTACTTTCTGCTTGCGCTCTGCTTCTGCTGCTGCTTCCTGTCTTTTTCGGGCCTCTTCTGCCTGATTCTTCTTTTTCTCTACCTTCAGGTTCCTTTTATGCTTTTCTTCATCCTCTTTTGTCTTCTTTTTAGTTTCACGATGAGCTTTCGCTTCTTGTTCTTTCTGTTTGGAAGTAGTGTTGTGGCCTGTGTTGGTTCGAGGCTTCTTGGCCTGAGAAGAAGAGGCACCTCCTAATTCACGGATTCTTTCCTCCAAGGTGTGATCATCTAGATCTTCCTGATCAGACCACACCCCCGGGGCAAGTTCCCTCTCCGCGTTATACCAATTTATTTTCTCATCCTCATATGGGCGTTCAGTATTTTGGTAGCTCCATTTGAACTTAGCCCGCTTACAGTGATCAGGGACTATCCTCTCTGGGTCATATGTCCAGTGATCCAATGGCCCTGGTTAAAACCTCTCATTTCTTCTGCCTCTGCCTCTACCTCTTTGAAATCCTTGACCGTGTAGGCACCGATGGTGAGAGGCAGTGTAGGCCATAGCTTCTTCTTACCTTTAGTCAAGACCTTAGAGAAGCCGGAAGTCATCTGAAAACAAACCTCCTGAAGGAGCATTTTATCCATAACAAATTGGGGCATAGCATGGGGAGTCTTGAATGAACCAAAGACTTGAATAAAGGTATATTATACAAGTGGGAACCAATGTGCCACCTTGACTAACGTCTCCATGGCCCGCCAGGACATGCATGGGGTGTCTTGACTAAACAGTTTCCTGTAGAGTGCCGGGATGAAGAGTTGCGAGATTGACTCTATGTCTTGCTTATACCTGGAGTCCCAAAACACTTTCGTCTCTATGTGAACTGGGTGCACCTTCTCTGCATCCTATTTGTGGGCCCATCCTTCAAAGTGGCACCAAGAAAAAACAACATCCAACAAGTAGGAAGCCATGTAGAATTCAGAGGAATATCCCTCCTCTGGCGCTAGTGCCAAGGATATGTTTGTCTGGAGAGACGCCATCAGCATGCTGGCCCAGTTGAAACGAGTGTCATGCATAGTGACATAACTCATTAGGGATACCCATGTGCGACTGAAAGTGGTGGCATCAGGATGACCGTATATCCTAAAAAGCATAGCTGCCACCAGCTTATATACCTTCCTGAGACATGCCACTGGATATTCCTGATCCTTCTTGACTTTGAACTTTTCGGGCTCCTCCCACCACCCTCTCAAGGTATCTGCTATGGAAACTACGTGGGTGGTGGCCCATTCTTCTGTGAAGTTCTGCTCTCGTTCCGGCAGTGCGTAGTAAAACTCAACATCCGAGCCCTTAAGATTCGCAAATGCTTTACCTTCATAGTCCAAAATTACCCATTTTTTGGGCTCGGTGTTTTGTATGATCCACTCAATGACCACTGCACATGAACATAACAGGGTGGGCCCCTACATAGTGTAGCTTCGACCTTTTAACTTGTATGTATACTTGTAGGTCGGGGAGGTCTTCTGGGAATTCTGGCCGAGCAAATTCCTAGTATACTTGATACCAACTCATGTTGTCCCCTTTACAAAATGTACACGAGGTGTCCCTGTAGATCGAGGGTAGGCACATTGGTATATCCATTTCTATGTCTTCTATTTCTGGGCTCTTGTTTTTTCTGCAGGCCACCGGAGGTCCCATGTCACTCGAGTTTGAAGAGATGGGGACACACTCTAAGTCTGCTTCGAATTCACCTATCATGTTCATCAAAGAATCCCAGGATAAGAAATATGCCATAATGATAAAAGCCTAGGCACAGTTTATTAACTTTTCCCAACTGAAAACACAGGAAGGGGCGAGTTAGCGACTTGCGACTGGGCCACTGGGTCGCAAGGGTCGTGAGGTTTAAGCTATTAGGAGGAAGCGACCTTGCGACCTCGCAACCTTGCGACCAGGTCGCAAGGTCACTAGGTCGCAAATGCTTGGCAATTCGAGGAGAGTGTGACTCTGCAACTTGCGACTGGGTCGCTGGGTCGCAACGGTCACGAACAACAGTTTGGAGGGTGGCTACGACCTGGCGACTCAGCGACCGGGGTTGTAGGGTCGCACGAGTCGCAAAGTCGCAGAGGTTGGAATTCGCACTAGGGATGGCCAGGTTTTTTAGCACATGACATGGTCTGTTACATTATTGCAATAGATCTCCTTTCAAATTTAAATAATGCAAGGCTAAGCAGGCCATCAAAATAGAGGAGGGGAATCAGTTTCAGGAGAAAAACACATATCAAGGAGGCTAGATGAATTGTGGTTACAGGATTGTGCAAGGAGGGGGAGTGTTAGGCCAGTTAGGGAATCTAAAGTACTAAAGGGTCAAGAGGAGGAATGATGGATGGATTTAAAGGCTAAGGTAGAGGTAACAGGGAAACAAAGTAAAAAAAAAAGGAAACAGCAGGAGGAAATAACAACTTACCTGGGAAAATCGTGCTCCAGTCAGCCTGTCAGAAGCATTTTTTTTATCTTCGTCACATGAACAGAATGCGACCTAGAGACCCTCCTATTTATAAAAGGGTCACGTGTGCGAGCCATTAATGAGGTCGCTAGGTCACAATGTTCCGTGTTTTAAGGGAGGTGTGACCTCGCAGCCTGGGGGGTTGCGGGGTCGCAAGGTCGCGGTGTCGTGATCTTGAAAAATTCAAGAGATCTGTGACTTAGCAAATTAGCGACCCGAGAGGTCACTGGGTCGCTAGGTCGTAGATTTGGGGAAAAGAACCATTTTACGACTCAACGACTCTTAACTTTTACAGATTTTAACTTAGCTTTTTCGATGCTCAAGGGGCTCCAAAATTTTTAGAGGGTAGATTTTTGGAGGGTGTTGTAGAGGCTACAAAAAATGGCAATTCACTGGTCAGGCCCAGAACCTCTACTGATGATTTTCCTTGGTGGGGGAGGGAGGGGCCTTAGCAGGGTGTTCCTTTCACCTTTAGATTCCCATGATCTTGCCTTTCGCACCTTGTGAGCTTGCTTTGCCTGCTTGCCTGTTGAGGTGCTGATTGACCGAGTTCTCTTTTTTTTCGCTTCTGGTTTCTGTACCAAAAGGGTTGGAGCACTTTAGGGATGTACAGGATCCGGTATAATTATTTTTTCCTCATTGTGTTGCTCCGCTGCCTATGAATCTCGCAATCCTGGCAAAGTCACTGCCTAGGAGTCACAGACATTGCTCTGCTGCCAGCGAGCCTGGTCAATACCTCGGCAGAGTCGTCACATCACCTCTCTACGCAGGAAGCCTTTCTCAATCCTTTACCCTTTATTGGTGTGCTACTGTACTTATTTCAAATTTGCCCAAGGAACTTATTTAGATGTGATCATGGCACTTATTTGAGAGAGGCAATTTTTCCTGGGCGGATGAGGGATCCCGACTTATTTTACTTACAAGAGAGGTTTCTCATGCTTTGTATGAGGACTTTGGGTTGTCCCGGATATCCTTACGTCACCTGAAGCTAGCTCTGTTCCCTTTCAGTCTATTTGCCACTTTAACCAAATTTCTTTTCACAGACACCCTTTCAAGCTTGCAAGGTGAGCTACCCGCGCTTAGTAGATTGGACTAGGTGATGTATTACCTTTGGATGTCAATCATAGGCAAGCTCCTACCATCCTTTTTGTTTTTCAGGAGAGACTTATCATCAGCACAGATCTTGGTGTATTATGCCAATTGTGTGACTTATACAATGCCTTCCACCTTATTGAAGTTTTTTAGAAGGACGCCTACAAAACGAAAACTAAAACAGAAAACAATAAAATTTGGTATAGGGGTGTGATGGCCCTCCGAGGGCTATTAAGTGAAGTAATGCTTGAGGTCATGCCCATTTACTGGGAGGACCTAAATTCTTCCCTCTAGATTTTGCAGTCTAAAAGTGTGGGTACCTAGCTGCTCCTTAATCTGGAATGGAACTGTCCAAAGAGCTTGGAATTTGGAATGTTTACCTTTCTCTTCATGAGCTTTATCCCATTTAAGAACAAGGTCTCCTACTTCGAAAATTTTACTCCCGGCAGATTTTTTATCAAACCATCTCTTAATCCGACTTTGGTGGATGGCGAATTCTTCCCGGGTTTTTTGCCTCTCCTCCTCTAGTCTCAGTAATGTGTCGATTCGGGCCTGCAAGGTGGGGAAGGGGTGCCATGGCTTTCTTGGTACAAATGGAGGGCAGGGAGAGATAGGTGGGGAGGAAGGACAGCTTCTTTTCCATATACAAGAAAATACGGGGAGGTGCCAAGCGAGGATTTGGGTGTGACCCAGTCAGCCCAAAGGGCGTTATGGAAGGCGTTATGCCAGTTTCACTGGTGGGACAATAGAGTCTTATTTATGATGCAGATAAGGTTTTTATTAGTCGACTCAGCTAACCCGTTTCCTTGGGGGTAATAATTTGCAGAGTGTTTAAGTACAATACCATTTTCCAAAGAAAAACCATACAACTTGAAAGACGAAAAATAAGTTGCATTATCAAAAACAAGGGAAGTTGGAACACCAAACCTGGTTATGATAAAATGAGTGACAAACTCTATTACCTCTTGATCGTTGATTTGGCGTAATGGTATCGCTTCAACCCACCTGGTGAAATAGTCAGTAGCGGTGAGGATATACCGGTGTTGCTTGGAGGAGTGTGGTAAGATTTCTCCAATCACGTCCAACCCCCACTATTAAAAAGGTTCCTCTACTGCCACTGACTGTAATGGAGTGGCTAGCCGTGTTTCCCGATTGGTGATCTTCTGACATTGGGTACACTTTTGGACATATGTGTGAGAATCCTTGAAAAGGGTTGGCCAATAGTAGCATGTGCGCATTATTTTGTGGGCAGTGGTATCGCCTGCAAAATGTCCTCTGGTTGGTCCATCGTGTAGTTCGGTCAGGACGCTCTGTGCTTCATCATGTTCCAGACAACGCTGCAGAACTCCATCGTAATGTTTCTTGAAAATTTTTCTTTGTATTAATTGGTAAGATGCAGCCTTTAGCCTTATTGCGCGTTTCTTCTGAGCAGTCAAAATAGGGTCCATTACACCGTGGGCCAAATATTCCAAAATGTCAGAGTACCAAGAAAGGCTTCTTTGTTGAGGTGCATTGTCGCTCTGATACATGTTGATTTCTTGTTCCCAGCATTCTTCTTCAACCTCGTGTGAGCTCGTAGCCTCCACAGACATTTGGCAAAGTCCTTGTCCTTTGACAGTACGTGCCAGTTTGAACTCCAGGTCATACTCTTGGAGACATGCCATCCAATTTCCTCGTCTCTCGCCCAGCTCTTGCTGCACGAAAAGCGAATGAACAGCTGGGTGGGGAACGAACACTATGACATGGTTTTTCAAGATGTATGGTTGGAAATGCTTGATCGCTTTGTATACTGCATAAGCCTGCTTGTCAATCTCGGGGTAATTCACTCCAACGCCTTGAAACCCAATACTCATGAATGATATGGGTCGTTCATCATTGTTAGCATCTTTCTGTGTGAGGCCAACTGCAAGTGATGAATCTAAGGCGAAGGTATACAAGATGAAAATTTTGTTGAAGTCTGGACTTTGGAGAGATGGTGCTTCTACTATGGCCTACTTGATTTTATCGAAAGCCTCCTTCTCAGGTGGATTCCATTTGAAAATCGCATTCTTCTTGATCATCCCCTGCAAAGGCCTAAATATTTGGGCAAAATCTGATATGAATTTCCGTACAAAGTTGATTTTCCCAAGGAAAGATTGCATGGCCCTTTTGCTACTAGGAGGTGGAATCTGGGCGATGCGCTTCGCTCGCTCAGGATCTACAACAATACCCTACTTGGTTATGATGTGGCCCAGCATATTCCCGTCTGACACGGTGAAAACACTTTTCTTTGGGTTGAGTGAGATCCCATACTTCCTGCATCTTTCGAAAATCTGCCTGAGGTGGCATAAGTGATCACCCTGGTGTTTTGAAAACACAGTGACGTCATCCAAATATATTACCACGCTTTGTCCTATTAGACCATGGAAAGCTATATCCATGGCCCGTTGGAAATTTTCCCCAGTGTTTATCATTCCGAAGGGCATGCGCCTAAAAGCGAAAGTCCCCCACTTAGTCTATAACGTAGTTTTTAATCTATCGGGTTCAGCTACTAGCACTTGGTTATACTCGGAAAACCCATCCAACAAGGAGAACATTTCGGATTCGGATACGGCTTGCAATATCTATTCCATAGGGGGCACTGGGTAGTTATCTTTGTCTGAGGCCCTATTCAGATTTCGAAAATCCACGCACAAACGGATCTTATCAGATTTTTTTCGTACCGGGACCAGATTTGATACCCAAGTGGAGTGCCAAACTTTGAAGATGATGCACGCATCCAAAAGCTTCTTAAGTTCTTTCTGAATCATGGGTTCTATCGTAGGATGCACTTTTCTTAGCTTTTTCTGGAAAGGCTTCACTCCTTCCTTCATCGAGATCACATGCTGAATAATTCGAGTGTCATACGTACGCAGTTCATCATACATCCAAGCGAAAACATCTCGGTATTTCTGGAATATTTGGGTGAAAGCTTGCTTCTCCTGATCGGAACAATATTTCCTGAGGTTGATGAAATTTGGGTCCTCATATGATCCTAAGTTTACTTGTCGATGTGCCAAGGTGGAACTTTTTATTTTGGTATTTGGGGGCCTGCGGAAACAGTTCTGCAGATCGAACAATTTTTCAAGCGACACTATTCGCTTAGGCATGGGATTTTCCTTGCGTTTATCATGTTCTTCCTGCAAGGCTTGATCATGGTCCGCTTCTTCTATCACTGCGTCTTTGAACACCTCTATGCTGAGCATGAATTCCAGTATCTGTTGGTCATCATCAAAGACGCATAAATTAGTGATGTTATCTAGCACAGATGGTTTATACACTTTTTCAATAGAAAAGCCATCTCTTAGAGGGGTGAACCTAGGAGTAGCATTAGTCAGGGTATCAGCTACCGCATTATGCATTCTAAGCACAGATTTAATACCAAATGCATCAAAAGCAGAAATTAGATGCCATACCTCTTGTTGGTAAGCTTTTAAGTGCGGAGACAAGTAATGGATGGTATTGCGTACCTGACGAGTGATGATCTCATAATCTCCGATAACCTTTAAGCATCTTACCTTTAAGTCCAATGCCTTCTTAAGTCTGAGGACTAAGGCTTCATATTTAGCGGTATTGTTGGTGCACTGGAATTCTAGCTGACATGAAATCAAAAACTTGTTCTTTCGGGGATCCAACAGGATGCAGCCCGGGCTAGCTCCGTCATGCGTCTTGGAACCGTCATAATACAAGGTCAATACATCATCTTCTGGTTCCTTCGGAGCTGTGGGTTGGGGAGATATTTCAGCTTGGTGTATGCTGGGAACAGCTTGGTCTTTAGTGATGAGTGTTAGCTCTGATTGGACCTCTGGGCTTACTGGGGACTGAGGGGGATGGGAACATCCAAAGATGGCCTCTAAGAAACACATGCCGAGCTCCTCTTGGCCAAAGCTGAAAAGTTCATTAGTAGCATCCAAGTCAGTCACAGTATGCTTCATATAAAGTTCACTCTCAACTCTGATTTTTTTGTTTCGACCCTTGTAGGGAAGCCACAAGTGAGACCAATCGGTAGCAAAGTACCCTTGTAGTTTGCTGGACCAGTCTTTGGTTAGCAAGAGATCGTAGGCTTTCGGGATGTCTATGAATACAATTTCTATACACTAGTGGACTCTGGAGTCAGAGGACAAGTGGATGATGACATTATTTATCTCACCTACAGCAGGCACTTGCAATCTGTCAAGCTGAATAATCCTAGCATCAATTTTCTCTGGGCGAATGTTCAACTTTTTACAAATAAACAGGGGCATGATATTTGTGGATATGTTGTAATCAACCAGGCAGTTATGGACGTTGAAGTTAAAAATTTCAAATGACAGGAGAAAGGGGGGAGTAGATCCCCTAGAGTTCGCATTTACGGCATTCATAATAGACTGGAAGCTCGGACTAGCTTGGGTGGATGTGTTGCTCACAAGTTTTGTTTTCGAGGCATTGGCAAAGGCTTTGAGAATAAGCTCTCGTTGGTTGGTGATGCTGTCAAGCTCATAAAGGGAGGTGTTAGCTCTAGTTTTCTTCATGTCTTCAACAATTTTGTATCTAGAATCAGAATGTGGACTAGTCTCGGTGGGGGTTTTGGGCGACCCTAGCGGAAGCTTGCTCTTTTGGTTTACTCAGGTGTTGTTAGGAGTGGACTTCTCAGGAATAATAGGTTGGTGTTCATTCCCTGGGGGTAAGATTTTCCTTAAGAAAGCCCTCTTCTTCTCTTCGAAGGACTGTTCGGGAACCGATCCTTTGCTTCTTAGGCCATAGTTTCACATGGGCTTGACCTTAGGGTCATCGGCCACATTGATATCAGTGATGGTATGGGTGCTTTCCCCGCAGATCACATCAAACGCAAGGACGACAGATCTTGGTTCTTCATCAGGGGGTAGATCTTTTTCATTGTCAAAGACATCATCCTCTCCTACGTCCCCTGGAGTTTGATCATCTAGGAGTTGATTTACTACTGCAGTCATGCTACCAATCCATTGGGGGCATGTCTTCTCAGAGTGGGCGGCCTAGTGGAAAGAACAAAAATTATCTTTTCCGATCTCTTCCACGTTGAGAACAATGTTTGTGTTTGATGGAGGTTGGTTGGTGGTGGGGGTATTCTTTCTGAAAAAGGGCTTTTGTGTCTTCGTGCCAGTAGTGGACTCAATGCCCTTTCTCTTTAGATCAGAGACTTCATTGGTTAATAGCTTAAGGGTCTTTTCTATACTCTCGAAGTCAAAAGTATCTTTGTCCTTATCCACGATTTTTAGTGTGGAAGACTGATTCTTGTTCAAGGTGGGTTTGTGATCGTCTAGTCCTTCATGATCGATGACCCCTATGGAAAGCATGTCCTTTTCTACAGCAAGGCAGCCATTTAATTTGCTGCAAGGGTAGCCCTAGCCTCGCTCTTTACGAAAATGGCAATGTCTCTAGGAAGAGTCTTTGTGTAGTAGTCTATGGTGATGAAGTCATCCAACGCCAAGTTGGGGGGAAATTTGTTCAGTATGGTAGTGAAACGCTGATTAAAATCTCTGACCTTCTCTTTCTTTTGGCATTTGATGGTACTTAACTCCGTGAGGAGCATGGAGGGGGTTTTGTCCTCCGAAAACTTCTGTAAGAAAATGCGACGGAATTGGTCCCATGACGTTATGGAGGCACTTGGGAGAGAGCGATACTAGGTGACCGCTTTATTCTCAAGAGTGTGGGGAAAAAGACGGCAGGTAACATCATCTGTTTGAACTCTCATAATTTGCAGTGAAAGGTAGAAGTTACTTATGTGGTCTTTGGCCAGCGTGCCTTTCTCGGGGTCAAACTTGGGGAGGTGCTTTTCAGGGTGCCTAGGCATGTCATGGAGGGGGCCTAGGAGATATAATGGGGATTGAGCCATCCAAGCAAGCAGTTGCACCCGCCTGGCATGCTCGTGGTGCCTGATTTCAGATTCAGATTCACTTCCCGCACCTGACATGGATGCTTCCCCTTCATAGTGAGAGTGCTTGTCTTGATGTCCCTCGTAGTTGGCCATATTTCTAAGATATCTACAATTGTAGATAGGGGCCCTATTTTGGTTTTGACAGTGGTGGGTGGCATGGTGACCTTGGCCACTGCCTCTATCTCCCCGACCTCTATTCCCTCGGCCTCTATTTCCCTCGCTTCCTCCTGGTGGATGGTGGACCTGATTGTTGTTATTCTAGGTCTGGCTAGGCTGAGGGTCAGGATGGGGTTCATTCGAGTTGGGTTCTTCTTCTTTAGCTCCTTGGGACTCCAAAATAGGTTCATTATTCTCAACAGCCGTTGTGAGGTCTTCAACCATCAAATTTATCAACTGAGGCAGGGAATTTACGAGGGCACCGTTGCGAGTGAGGTTATCAGCAAGGGTCCTAGTATGGGTGAGGAAACTCATGGTGCAGTGGGATGTGCTCTCCCCCAGTGAACCAAAGCAGGCAGAACTAGATAGCGCTCACTGAGCCTGTAATAAGGGCTTCCTCATGGACGCCAAAGGGGAGGGGCGGTGTCATCGTTGCCGGCTCTCCTTGGGGAATTTGTAACGGATTATTATTCGTGTGCTTGAGAGGCACCGCCATTCGCCCTCCTTAAGTGCCAGTTATTTGATGGGAAAAATACGTACGTGTGCTGGGTGTCTCCCACGGTAAAGGGGTCAACTAGACTCTATTTTGTTTGGAATAGGGGATCTGAATTCGGGGTGTAGGTGGCTACACCTTAATTCTCCTTTCCTTGGGTCTCAATAGAACTCAATGGACCTGCGGACACATGCTTATTCGGATGATACAAGACACATGATTGATGAATTACATAAACATTTAACACTATGCGTAGCAAGCTGAATAATAAAGCATGGGCCCAAAGGAAATGTTGTCAACAGCATATCATTAGGGTCATGCTTGTACGTTGTTCTAACCACATAAGAAACAATTCTTTATGGCAGAACACCCTTCACTTCCTTAAATGGTGTCAATGATAATGTAAATGTCAGTAAAAAAAGTTATTAACATTCATTGAGAAAGGGCAAATAAACTTAGCACCATTAACACATGTCTAGAAAACTATGGTAGCTAATGGCAATTTGAGACTTTGTTTATTAATCTAAAAAAGAAAGTTGTTAGAAACTAAAAACAAAATGTATACTTTGGTAACACGCACATCAAACCACATCAGATCTAAAAGGAATTGAACAAGTATATGTATTCATATTCAAAAGTGTGTAGTCCTTCTATACAATGCTCTCTAACTCTTTGAGTCCCAAAAAAAATCCCCTTACAATCTTCCCGAAGGAAGTTTTTATAGACCAAAATTTTCTCTTTGGGCTACTAGACTCTTCGCTTTCCTGACCGTTGGGCTACATTGCAACCTGAATGGAGGATGCTACTTGCGACTCAATTAGACAGTGCGAGCTGCAACCCAGTTGCAAAGTGCGACTTGTGACCTACTGCCATCTGATCATGAGAATGTGTGCGTGATCGTGAGGTCAGGGGCATCAACATGTTTCTCTCTGAGAAAGTTCTGCCACGCACGATAATATGCCGCTACTGGGGAAATCAAGGGAACTTCTTCCCTTAATCGATGCAGGCACTCCAAGGCATTTGGAATTAGAGTCTCTCTTTTGAGCGTGACTTGGTTGGCTAAAGAGGCTAGTTTAGTGTAGATCCAAACTGGTGTAACGATGAATTTACCCAAGTTCTCCTACGATGCTACAAGATCAGGAGTAGTAGCAGCCTGTCTGATAGGTTGTAGAAATGTTTGAATCTCCTGATCCACCTGTCCCCGTGTATTTTCCTCGCTCAATGCACCCAGTGATGGAATGTGGTGTAGTGTATCATTGAGTCGATGCCGCTGATCAAATGCTCATATGCGGCCATTACCTTTTCTAGGTCCTTGGATAGCTTATCCTTGGACTGCATTTTAATCTAAATCTGGACCTTGGCATCCTGGGTGTGGATCCAGTATTTCTTGGGAAAGTTCTCCAGAGCCTCTAGGTACCAACCTGTCCATTCTATCATTCTTTCCAAAGCGGCGGAGGCCTCATTCAGTTTCTTGCTTCTCTGCTTAGTCTCTGCTTGGGCTCTCAGTAGGGGAGCAATTGTTTGTTTTATAGTGAACATTTCCCCATAAACCTACCTCATGGTGACCTCCAATACTTCCAACTCTCTTCGAACAGTGAGCGGTACTTCGTTAATAGGAGAAATTTTGTCTTGAAGCTGTTGAATTTCCTCCTTTAACATTGTCTTTTCTTGCTCTGCCCTTGCCTCCCTTTGCTCCGATTCTTGTAACTTATTTTGTAGAGAGAGGATCTCTCTACTCATTCGGTTTACATTTTCCTCTGTGGCTGTGGCAAAAGCAGTGTCGGCCGATGCTATCATTACTGGGTTAGTCCTAGTATCCAAGACTATATCTTTCTCTGTCGTGGCTATGATTGGGGCAGAAGGGTTTTGTGCTAGATATCTCCTTTTCTCTTGTCGAATCTTGAAGGAGAACTGATCATATGTGAGCCTTGTAAGGTTAAATACTTCTTCTTCTTGCCCTTCATAAGAGCTCGGCTCAGAGAGTGCAAAACTTGTATTGACTATAGGCACTTTGATGGGCTGCAACTCAGTTTGTGATTCTTTGACTGGAGGAGATGTCTCGATGTTCTTTGATCTTTGATCTTCCTCTTCTTTTCTTTTCCTTTCTTCCTCTTCTTTCTGAAGCTGCTCTGCTTCGGCCTTCTCCTATTCTTCTTTCCGCTTGTGCTCTGCTTCTACTTTTTCCTATTCTTATTTCTTCTTGTGCTCTGCTTCTGTCGTTGCTTCCTATTCTGCTTTTTTCTTGCGCTCTACTTCTGCCACTGCTTCCTGTATTTTTTGGGCCTCTCCTGCCTACTTCTTCTTTTGCTCTGCCTTAAGGTTCCTTTTACGCTTTTCTTCATCCTCTTTTGTCTTCTTTTCAGTTTCGTGCTGAGATTTGGCCTCTTGCTCTTTCTGTTGGGAAGTAGTGTTGTCGCCTATGCTAGTTTGAGGCTTCTTGGCCTGAGAAGAAGAGGCGCCTCCTAATTCACGGATTCTTTCCTCCAACATGTGATCATCTAGATATTCCTAATTGAAACACACCCCCGAGGCAAGTTCCCTATCTGCATTATACCAGTTTCTTTTGTCATCCTCATATGGGCATTCAGTATGTTGGTAGCTCCATTTGAACTTAGCCCGCTTATAGTGATCAGGGACTATCCTCTCTGGGTCATATGTCTGGTGATCCAATGGCCCTAGGTGAAAACCTCTCACTTCTTCTACCTCTGCCTCTACCTCTCTGAAATCCTTGACCATGTAGGCACCAATGGTGAGAGGCAGTGTAGGCCATAGCTTCTTCTTACCTTTAGTTAGGACCTTAGAGAAGTTGGAAGTCATCTGAAAACAAACCTCCCGAAGGAGAATTTTATCCATAACAAATCAGGCCATAGCGTGGGGAGTCTTGAATGAACCAATGACTCGAATAAAGGTATATTCTACGAGTGGGAACCAATGTTCCACCTTGACTAACATTCCATGGCTCACCAGGACATGCATGGGGTGTCTTGACCGAACAGTTTCCTGTAGAGTGTTGGGATGAAGAGTTGCAAGGTTGAATTTATGTCTTGCTTATACCTGGAGTCCCAAAATACTTTCATCTCTATGTGAACTGGGCATGTCTGCTCTGGATCCCAGTTTTGGGCCCATTCCTCAAAGTGGCACTGGGAACAAACAACATCCAACAAGTAGGAATCCATGTTGAATTCAGAGGAACATCCCTCCTCTGGCGCTAGTTCTGAGGATATGTTTTTCTGGAGAGACGCCATCAGCATGTTGGCCCAGTTGAAACAAGTGTTGTGCACAGTGACATAATTCATCAGGGATACCCACGTGCCACTGAAAGTGGTGGCATCAGGATGACCGTATATCCTACAAAGCATAGCTGCCACCAGCTTATATACCTTCCTGAGACCCGACACTGGATATTCCTGATCCTTCTTGACTTTGAACTTTTTGGGCTCCTCCCACCACCCTCTCAGGTTATCTGCTATGGCGACTGCGTGGGTGGTGGCCCATTCTTCTGCGAAGGTCTGCTCTCATTCCGGCAATGCGTAGTAAAACTCAGCATCCGAGCCCTTAAGAGTCGCAAATTCTTTACCTTCATAGTCCCGAATTACCCATTTTTTGGGGTCGGTGTTTTGTATGATCCACTCAATGACCTCGGCACATGAGAATATAGCAATTTGGGCCCCTGCATAGTGGAGTTTCAACCTTTTAACTTGTATGTATACTTGCTGGTCGGGGAGGTCTTCTGGGAATTCTGGCCGAGAAAATTCCTGGTATACTTGATACCAACTCATGTTGTCCCCTTTATCAAATGTACACGAGGTGTCCCTATAGATCGGGGGTGGGGAAAGTGGTATATCCAATAGTTTGGAGGGCGGCTGCGACCTCGCGACTCAGCGACCAGGGTCGCAGGTTCGCACTAGTCGCGAAGTCACAGAGGTCGAAAGTCGCACTAGGGTTGGCCGGGTTTTTTAGCATGCGACGTGCTCCGTTGCATTATTGAAATAGATCTCCTTTTAACTTTAAATAATGCAAGGCTAATTAGGCCATCAAAACAGAGGAGGGGAAGTAGTTTTAGGAGAAAAACACATATCAAGGAGGTTGGATGAATTGTGGTTACAAGATTGTGCAAGGAGGGGGAGTGTTAGGGAAGTTAGGGCATCTCAAGTCATAAAGGGTCAAGAGGAGGAATGATGGATGGCTTTAAAGGCTAAGGTAGAGGTAACAGGGCAACAAAGTAAAAAAAAAGGAAACAGTAGGAGGAAACGACAACTTACTCGGGAAAATCGCGCTCCAGTCGGCCTGTCAGAAGTGTTTTTTTCTCTCCGTCACATGAACAGAATGCGACCTAGCGACTCTCCTATTTATAAAAGGGTCACGTGTGCTAGCCATTAATGAGGTCGCTAGGTCGCAATGTTCCATGTTTTAAGGGAGGTGCGACCTCGTGACTTGGGGGGTCGCGAGGTCGCAAGGTCGTGGGGTCGTGATCTTCAAAAATCCAAGAGGTCTGTGACTTAGCGACTTAGCAACCCGAGAGGTCGCAGGGTCGCTAGGTCGCAAATTTGGGGAAAAGAACCATTTTGCGACTCAGTGACTCTTAAATTTTACAGATTTTAACTTAGCTTTTTTGATGCTTAGGGGGCTCCAAAATTTTTAGAGGGTGGATTTTTGGAGGGTGTTGTAGAGGCTACAACATAGTGATACCTTAAGCATTATCCCCCTCTGTGAGCTTTCTTTTCCTCTGCCATGCTTTTTAGAAAACCTGTTAGCCTCGCTTGATGAATTGTATTAGCCTCACTTGAATATATAAAACCAGCAGCCTCGCTTGAATAGGGATGTATAGAACCTTTGTATTAAATAGCCACAGGTTTGGCTAGACACTTCAGAGCTCAGACATTTTGAATGGAGGCAAAAGGAAATAAGAATGATGAATTAGGAAAGATTTTAAAATTTAAAATGTCATCTCATAACTGAATGATGCCACATTCATAACCTATAATGACAATGATAACTAAAAACATGGATGTGTATATCGAATCTCATCATTACATGACTCATCATACCACTAACCTACCATTTCCCAATGATTTCTGACACTTTTCATCTCAAATGACAAGAAAGTTGTAAAACCGCACTTTCATAGCGCCTGCAGTGTAATTTTATGTGTTTGCACTACAAAACTATTAGCACTTTCGTAGTGTAAATCGACTTTTTTCAATGGGTGGCGCTATGAAAACAAGGTTTCTTGGCTAATTGAACAGTTTTGACATGAAACTTTAGGAAATGACCTACAAATGAAAATGATGGATATTTGACATGAAGGGACTTTAAAGAAGACTTTATTTGAACCTAAGTATGGGCTTTGAACTATTAAAATCTAACCTATCCTTGATCAAATCCTAGATTGACTTCTAAACCCAATTTTGAATCATGATCAAAGACAAACTTGACACAATGATGTTTCCAATTTTTCTTTTTTCTTTTTTTGGGTGATAATAGTGGCTCCACTTGGGATTTTGTGCCCCTATGGTACACTAAGAACCAGTAGTTCCAGTGCTGATATCCATTTTCTTGACCAAAACAAAAAAAAAACAAAAAAAACTTTTAAATTTTAGCTTTCTCCTCAAACTCTAATGGCCTTCACCTCAGGCTCAAGCCTAATTATCACTGCAGAAGAACCAAATATATACCTACTGAAAAGATGCTCAGTCAAATTTGCGCTTATTCACACACTCCTACCTACCCTATCAGCTGCAATCTCCATTTTTAACTCAAGCAACATGAAACTTCCAATGAAGCCAGTCATTGATATGATCTGACATTTGAACCTGTTGACTACACTTCAACCAATAGTAAGGATGATACTGAAATGACCAAGGCAACATATAATGTATCTAATCCCCATAATGAAAATATAACTGAAAATTTTGACTATAGAACTCTTTCATGTAGTCACCTATAGGATCAAATAAGACATGATCTGTTTGATGCTTCTCTTGGCATTCTGCAGCTTTGGACAACTCATGTATGTTTTTCTCAACCACACAAGATTTAAGTTGTGTGCTATCAAACTGTTGTTCAAACTGATTTTCAAAAAAAGTGTATTCTTCCTCAATCTCAAAGAGAAAGGAAGCAACACCCTCTCTTTGTGTTCTGGCATGGAAATATTTTGAAAAGAATGATCATGATCATGAATACTATTTGATTGAATTTGACCTTCTAAAACTTCAATGTCTTTCTCAATGTTCTTAGCAACTTCATCCAAAAATTGAATCTTATATTTTGACTTACATTCAAATGATTTTAGATAAGAAGACAAGGACAAAGAAAAATTTTCATATACTTCCTCATTAATATGATCATCATTCCATTGTTTAAAGCCTTGAATTGAAGGAGACTCTACCACCAACTCTTTTCTGTCTATCCACTCTTCTAAAAACATAAGCCAAAAATCTACAAATGACTTAATAGATCTGACAGGAAAGCTTTCAATCCATTGTTTACATTTTCCTTGAAGTGAATCATAGAAAAATATGATGCAAACATCTTCATGTTTGACTCTAAGAAGATCAGTAAAGTCACATAAATCTGATATATGCTTCAAAGTCAAACTCAAATCTTCTCCATTGAATTTTGGACCATTCATTGAAAAATATGCATCCTTGGGAAAATGATTTGGGAAACCATGAATTCCTGAAAAATATATACATGCATACCTTGAAACAAGAATGGTAGCATCTGAGCTCTTCATATTTCCAGTGGAATCACCATGAATATATGAATTTTGAATTCTTCAACAATGGAGTCGCTAAGGTAGTTGCAACCTCGAACAGATTCTAAGCTCTTGCTACCTTCAAGAGTTCAGTTTCATAATTTTCGGGAGATGTGTATCTTCAGACTCCTGGCAGACGCACCAAAATGTTATCACAAAATTGGACCTGATAGGCTGCTTGATCAGTCAACTTTATGTAACTATTTCAAACCTAATCTTTTGTAATATTCCAAAATTAG
Organism: Pinus albicaulis; assembly: GCA_034641835.2. Lineage (NCBI taxonomy): Eukaryota > Viridiplantae > Streptophyta > Pinopsida > Pinales > Pinaceae > Pinus > Pinus albicaulis. The sequence goes on along the minus strand of CM076577.1, from coordinate 1,182,931,431 downwards.
CATGTGGCTAATTGAAATATTGTTTTTGCTAATTTCACTTAGGAGATGAATAAATGGGTAAGGAGGCCCATACAATTTAGAAATAGGAATAAAAAACTTCATAATGTGAAAAGGGACCATCATAGGAGCTATATTTCACACCCTCATGTGTGAAACGGGACATTTGCATGTGGACAAGGTTAAGTTTGACCAAGTCAACAACGTTGTGATAAGAGGTGGAGATCATTTTTGGAGACAGTGCAGAGATAGTGGGAGGAAGATTCCTTTGTGGAGGAAACCCTAATGAGTAGGACCCAAGGTGAGAGGGCTTCCATTTATATAAAAGGAGGGCAAGGCAGCCATAGTAAGATATGATATGAATTATTGAATTTGTGGTCTGGTTAGACTATTGTGCTTTCTCCAATTGTTTAGTTGAGATTGTTGTGCTGCTTAGCACAAGGAATTATTGTTTAGGAATTCCTTCTCCTTTCTTGAGAGGCCTCTTGAACAAGCTTGTACATCATTTCTCCACATCCAGGCTTTGGGCCAAGCCACCTCCTTCAACTACAGTGTAGTTTAGAGCTGGTTTATGTTGCAGGGTGTTGCAGTGGAGGTTCCACAACACCACTTCCGAAGCTTATTTTTTAGAGGAGGAAGGCTTCTTTCCTTTGGAGGATTAGTGAGGAATAATTTGAGCTGATTTTACTATATTTGGCATTAGGCCAACCATTTTCCATCATCTACAGCGCAGTCCCTCTCCTTGACTACATTATTTCAAAGAGAATTTGCAGTGAGGGGTTTCATTGCTTTATTGGAGGGTGAGATCTTCAGTGTTAGGATCAGCCTTTCATTTGGAAGATCCATTGGAGGGGTTCTATCCAACTTGTGCATCATCTTCAGTCATTTCCATCCAGTTCTTTATTTATAGCAGGTATTCAGTCCTAGGACTGTAACTCTGACATTTCTTCCATTTTGCATATTTCAGGAAATCCTTCCCGGATTGTCCTAAAATTGTGTTTGGGAGTTTAGATATTCACTCCCAACATTGTACGAGCCATCTATTTGAAGATTTAAGTTATTTCACATTCCCATGTAGCAGTGTACCATCTATGACTGCACTGTACATGTTCATGAGCATTCTGCAATATAGCAGCATTTCACTTTTAGCATATGTATTCATGGGAGGCTTGTATGCCTTGATTATTTGAGTTGTATTGCACTTATTTGTTGCTGATTTACATAATAAAATGGCTCCATGGTTTCCATCCATTTTGGTATGATATTATTCACTGCTATTTCCAGTGTTGTGTTCATGTATTGTTGGATCCCCATTTTGGGATATTACAGTGGTATCAGAGCATAATTTTGGCTCATCCTGTGGATATCAGCCACTATGCTATCAAGAAGACAAGAATAAGAAAAGATGTACAGAAAAGACAAGAAGAAGACTCCATTACTTGGAGGAAGGAAGGAAGAGAAGCTCTCCAAGCTTCTTTCTCAAACTATGCAGAGTACTAAGAAATATCTCAAGGAGATTAGAAGGGAGATGTGTAGAGATTCTCCAAGAGAGTTTGAATATGAAGCAAACTCTAGATTTTCATATGATGAGTGTGAGCATGCAGCCACACACTATGATGCACAGTGTGGTCCTATGCCCAGATTTAGTATGAGGGAGATAGACAAAGGAAAAATGCCTAAAAGAGAAACTCTTAGTGATTTTCTGCAAGAGTATGAGTCTCAAACTCAGAAGTTTAGAGATCATATCACTTTTCTAGAGTTTTGCAAGATCAAGGTGGAGAGAAGCAAGCAGCATAATATGAGTATATTTTTCCTATCTAATTTTGATGGTTCACCTACATGTTCAACTAGAGCTTGGGTGGAGGAGCTAGACACCTACTTGCAGCAACACCAAATTTCTGAAGATGAAGCCATCAAAGTTGCAGCGCTGCATTTTGGAGGTAAGGCCTATGCATTGTGGATATTTGAGTCTTTTTCTTTGAAAAATTCAAATACTTCTTCTTATGCAAGGTTCACTAAGGCATTAGTGGAAATATTTGACAAGAAACTTTCTAAAACACATGTGGTGGAGCTAAACAAACCTAAAAAAACAAATACCTTGCATGTGTTGGAGGAACCTATGAGCTCAATTCCACTTCATAAAAACATTGAGGAGGTTGACATATTGCATCATACTTTGGTAGAGGCAAGACCTCTATCTCATATTCTTGGACAAGAAGGCATAGAGATCCCTTTTTCAAAAGAGGATCCAATTCTTGGGAGGTTTCCCATTCATATTGGAGAGGAAGAAACAATTGAGGGCAACAGCGTTGTCATGTCTAGAGCTTATCTAGCACCTCGTGCAGAGGAATAAGGATATCCTACTCCAGTAGGAGGGATTCTTGTATCATTGCAAGGAATTCCCTAGGATCTCATGTGTGGAGATCAATGCACAACTCATGATCAACATGTACCATTGATGATTGATGGTGGAACCATGCAGACACAAGGAGGAGGTAGGGAGGATGACCATCATCAATTGATGAGGAGAACACACCCCTATCTATTTCAGAGGGTTGATGCACAGAAGAGGGAGACTGGATTGTGTAGTGAAGGTAGGGACAATTCTTTCCATTCATATCTTCGATCTACTCTTGATGTTGATGTCTCATTGCATGGAGACATTTCACCAAGGAGACCACCAAATCAGTAGCTAGTGAGAGATGCTTCACATTTTGAGGCACCACTCATTGATTTCAGAGGAGTGGAGACCTTGGGAGGTCATTGTATAGCTCTGAGAGTCTTGGGTAGACTCAAGGAGGAGGGAGATATTCTCCCAACATCATCATTACCCACTCTCACTTCAGATTTTGCGTTGTGGCAGGAGCAGTAGGGGAAGGATAGCAGCGTTCCAACTTGCATCTTTGGCATGGGAGATGTCAAAGAAGAGGATAGCCATATGAAAGATGCTCTTTATGATAGATCATTAGTGCTGTCACTATGGAGGATAGATCCATATTGGAAATCCCAGTTGTTGGTGGATTATTCCAAGGATATTTTTACTTGCGTGATATTGGATGACCAACTGCATGAGGAAGGATATTCAATCAGAGATGACGTCATCTACTATCATGGTAGATCTTCTTACCTAGAGCTTCCAAGATCAAGGGGAATTTACTACAAATAGTTCTTGAAGATTTCCTTTTTGGCCACACTTATTCTATGAGAGCATACCACACCATCATGGAGGGGTACTTTTGGGAGGGCTTTGAGGAGGATATATATCAGCATATGAGGAGATACATGGATCATGTGGAGATGGAGGAGATGCATAACTCTTTGGAAGAGTTAACACAACCACCTCTTTTCTCTTGGAGGATGAGAGGGGATTCATCTATGAGCCACTCCATTTGCATGAGAAAAACATATGGTAAGGGTACTATTTGGTTGCATAATTATTTGTATAATGTATATATGCATCCCTTAACCATAAATGTGTAGGATATTGCTCCAAGGAGGAGCATTATTTCTTCTATACCTCTTGTTATACTTGAGGCCATGAGCAGTATTGGTGGCCACTCCCTAGGAGGACTTGGGGAGAAGATATCTTATGGAGAACATGCTTACCTTGCACCATACATCATACACTTTCTCCAAACTTGTGAGGAGATTGGGGCAGAAAGCAAGTGGTTGAGAAGCCACAAATTATATCATTCTCTATTACTGTTGAGAATCAAACTGCGTTGGTTGCATTTGAGGGACCATTTTCCTTCTCCCTTGCTACATATGGTAGCAAGTATGATTCTCATTATGGTTCCCTATGTTGTTGTTGTTCTTATTTTTATTGGGAGCATGATTGGGGAAGAGACACATTGGTTGGATGTGTCCTTGGGGGAAGATATTTCCCACACTTTTTGCATTACATGTTCTAAGGGGAGAATGGGAGATGATATGGCCACTACAGTAAAACACTTTCTTCTTTATGAGGTGGGCCATGGGATTGATTGGATGCCATATGATGGTGATTTCCTATCCATCACATATGGGATGGTTTGGGCCAGCATGATTCACAACATTGGAGAGGAGATCTTTGGAGGTCTAGTCTTCATCTTGCCACTTGAGGGAAATATTATTACAGCCCAAGATCAACAGATACTCTACACTTATCATAAGTGGAGAGGAGGATATCGTGGGGTAGGCTACTTTGTCTACCATGTTTAGATTTTCGGCCCACCTACTTTGTAGGAGCCAAAGGTGGAGGAGGATTTGCATGAGTTACCATTTTGGAGGGTGGCTCATTTTGTATGGATGATAACTTGGGGATGGAGGAACCACATGGGAATGATGATTCCTAATACATTTTAGACCCCATTCCTCAAAGGGACCTCTAGACAGCACCTTATTGCCTCCTTGAGTACTCTACTTGTCCATGGTGATAGCTATTTAGCTAGCTTGCATGCTTGGGAGAGGCAATTTGGAAATTCATTGATGAGACAACATCTTATTCCTTGGAGGAGTATATCATATGTGGATGCTACAGGAGGAGGAGAGGAGACTTCTCAGGTCTATCCTTGCAGTTGCTTGAGGACAAGCAACATTTGGGAGGGGAGGACTGTAATATTCCAAAATTAGCATGTGGCTAATTGGAATATTGATTTTTGATGATTTCACTTAGGAGATGAATAAATGGGTAAGGAGGCCCATACATTTCAGAAATGGGAATAAAATCCCTCATAATGTGAAAAGGGATCATCATAGGAGTTGGATTTCACACCCTCATGTGTGAAAAGGGACATTTGCATGTGGACAAGGTCAAGTTTGACCAAGTCAATAGCGTTGGGATAAGAGGTGGAGATCATCTTTGGAGACAGCGGAGAAATAGTGGGAGGAATATTCCTTGGTGGAGGAAACCCTAATGAGTGGAACCCAAGGTGAGAAGGCTTCCATTTATATAAAAGGAGGGCAAGGCATCCATAGCAAGTTATGATATGAATTATTAAATTTGTGGTCTGGTTAGACTATTGTGCTTTCTCCAATTGTTTAGTTAAGATTTTTGTGCTGCTTAGCACAAGGAATTATTGTTTAGGAATTCTTTATCCTTTATTGAGAGGCCTCTTGAAGGATATTTTACTTCATTTCTCCACATCTAGGCTTGATACCAAGCCACCTCCTTCAGCTACAACTTAGTTTCTGTTTAGAGCTGGGTTGTGTTGCAAGGTGTTGCAGTGGAGGTTTCACAACACCACTTCCGAAGCTTATTTTTCAAAGGAGGAAGCCTTATTTCCTTTTGAGGATCAGTGAGGAAGACTTTGAGCTGAATTTACTATATTTGGCATCATTCCAACCATTTTCCATCATCTATAGTGCAGTCCCTCTCCTTGACTGTGTTATTTCAGAGAGCATTTGCAGTGAGGGGTTACATTGCTTGATTGGAGGGTGAGATCTTTAGTGTTAGGATCAGCCTTTCACTTGCAAGATCCACTAGAGGGGGTATATCCATCTCATGCATCATCTTCATCCATCTCCATCTAGTTCTTGAGTTGCAGCTGCTATTCAGTCCTAGGAATGCAACTCCGGCATTTTTTCCATTTTGCATATTTTAGGAAATCCTTCCTGGATTGTCTTGAAATTGTGTTTGGGAGTTTAGATTTTCACTCCCAATATTGTATGAGCCATCTATTTGTATATTTATGTTATTTTACATTCCCATGTAGTAGTGTATCATCTATGACTATGATGTACATGTTCATGAGCATTTTTCAATATAGCAACATTTCACTTTTGGCATATGTATTCATGGGAGGCTTGTTTGCCTTGATTATTTGAGTTGTATTGCACTTATTTTCTATTGATTTACATAATAAAATGGCTCCATGGTTTCCATCCATTTTGGTATGATATTATTCACAGCTATTTCTAGTTTTGTGTTCATGTATTGCTGCATCCCCATTTTGGGATATTACATCTTTGGACTGAGGCTTAGCCTCCTCATCCTGAGAGGGATCTCTCAAGGGTTAATGATTTGGATAAAAATATAGATGGCTAACTCTATGTGGGGTAATAAACAAATAAATTATAGATATAGGTTGAGAATCACATCAGCAAGTACACATTGGGCTTATGCAGTCAAAATAGTTTCAGTAAACAAATTAATCTACTTAACATGGAAGTTGAGGCATATCATGGTTTTATTCAAGAGATAAACACACATGAAACTGTAAAAACACAGGCAGTTCATTTATATAGGAATTCAGAGCATATAAAGATGAATTCTAAGTCATATAGATAAACACCACTGCAATATGATAATAAAGAGATGCAAATAGAATAGGAACACACCAAAACTCCTTTGGAATCCCAAGTTGGTTAAGTAGTAACCCTATGTATTAGCTGAAAATTAGTCAATTACAATAATCACAGTCTTTTGCCAAAAATGTCCAACCCTTTGCACATTCAACTTCTTGGTCTTTAATAGACAATTTACAACATAAAATGATCTCATCTTAGGCTAGATACATCGAATTTCTAACTCTTGACACCTTTCATAACCGTAAGACATTGGATTTATTACAAAAAGACAACTAATCTACTAAACAATCCTATTACAAATAGGATTCAAACTCCTTATCACTATCCATAACAACCTTATCTAAATTAAATTACATCACTTGCCAAGTGAATCAACACATGGTCGAATCCAAATGATATGCTTCAACTCTTCATGACCATATTGCTAACCTCCATCAAAATAGGAAACAGTCCCCTGTTTTTTAGGCATAGGGTCCTTTGCATTCTTGGAATATTTCTGACCATCATGCACTCTTTATTTCGTGGTCCTTAACTATTGGAAGTTGAATTAACACATTCCAAAACTCCTCCCTAAGCTCCAGTTGTCCAAAACCATTTTCAAACTGTTCAAATGAGCTGCAATACACTGTGCTATGAAAACATAGCAGTTTCGTAGCGCCTTTCGTAGCGCTGCCTTTTAACCCTTTTTTCTTCAATTTTTTGACTTCTTTCCTCCAAAATTGTCTTAATTTCCTTTTAATACATCCTCCCTAGCAATTTCAATTCTTGATTCATTCTCTTGCCCTTCAAAATTTTATAAAAAAGAGCAAGAAAACCTGCTATAGTAGTTTCATAGCACTTTTCTCTCTTTTTACACTGTCTACGCTACGAAACTACTGAGTGGGAATTTTTGTCAAAAAATTTCCAAAGTGTAGATTTTAAATGTGCCAAAAACTCAAAATAAACCTAATTCCATCTTTAAAAAAAAAAACATAACAACTGAAAAACACAGTCATTCTAGCCTTCATGAGGTCCCTTCTTCATTTTCACTTAATTTAGCTATAAGCTCTTATATGACTGTTATTTTAATACCTCTTCTTTTTAACTCATCATGAATCAATTTTAATTGTTGCTCTAAGTCCCCCACTTGATTTTTAAGTATTCTGTTAGTAGCTCTCAAGTGAGTATTTATTATTCTGACAAACTTGGCTTCCTTTATGGCTGGAACTGTCCAGTTGAAAAATTGCTCGGCACTACTTGGAGTTTCAGAAATAAAATCAGTTTGTCCTTCCCACAGTGCCTTCACCCTTTTAAACTCTTCTTTCTCAACACTATGCTTTCTAGCCCTCTTTCTCATCACAACAATTTCTTGGTTTGCCAACCTCAATTTTTCCTCAAGATGTTGCAACTCTGTTTTCACTGTCATTTCTTCTTTTCCCCTCTTTGTTCTGCTGGTTGTATGCTTCACTATAGGTGATGAGAGATCAACAACTTCTTCAGGAGCTTTACCTGTCTCAATAGATTTTAGAACTTCCTTGCTACCTTCCTTGAGTTTCTTAGCATGCCTAGTTATAAGCTTTCTTACTTGAAAGATGAAAGCTGCATCTTCCCCCTCAAACTCAAGCTTCTTTGCAGATTTAGCTTTTTTTTGTTTATATTCATCTTCTCCAATGAACTCAGCTTGAACAATGGGTGTCTCCTCTATGTCAATAGCATGAAGGATGTCATCTAAATTTCCGTTTATTATTGGGCTGTCCTCTGTAGCAATTGTCTTTCCTTTTAATGCCATTGCTTGGCTTCTTGTTACTCTTTTGATTTTCTTCTTACTGACAGCTTGTTTCTGTTTTTCCTCTTTGAAAATCTTTGACCTCTATTTTTCAGGTGATGGAGTTGGTGTGTCAAGCATTTGTGTCTACTCTACCCTTTTCCCAATTTGTTTCCTTGGCTTCAGTTTTGCAAATTCTTTTGGTTTTGCAACCATAGGTTAACTAGGCCCTGCTGTTGGTGGTGACGGAACTCCTTTAGTTTTACGGTTTCTTGCAGGTGTTATGGTTTCCAACTCAAAACCATTTATAAACAAGAAATATGACCAATCCCTGCCTATCGTATGTAGTTCATATAAAATCAATAACTTCATTAAACCATGATGAAACCTACTCTTCAGAATGCTTCCATCACTGTTGGGTCTTCAATTATTGCCTTCGTGTCTTCAAGTTCATACCTTAAGAAGTGTCCCCCTCTGTGAACTTTCTTTTCCTCTTCCATGCTTTTCAAAAAACCTGTTAGCCTTGCTTGATGAATTGTATCAGCCTCTCTTGAATATATAAAACCAGAAGCCTCGCTTGAATATGAATGTAGAAAACCTTTGTATGAAATAGCCATAGTTTTGGCTTGACACTTCAGAGCTCACACATTTCGAATGGAGGAAAAAGGAAACAAGAATGATCAGTTAGGAAATATTTTGAAATTTAAAATGTCATCTCATAACTGAATGATGCCTCATTCATAACCTATAATGACAATGATGACTAAAAACATGGATGTGTACATCGAATCTCATCATTACATGACTCATCATACCACTAACCTACCATTTCCCAATGGTTTCTGACACTTTTCAGCTCAAATGACAAAACAGCTAAAAAATTGCACTTTTGTAGCACCTGCAGTGTAATTTTACATGTTTGCGCTATGAAACTATTAGCGCTTTCATAGCGCAAATCAAATTTTTTCAATGGGTGGCTCTACGAAAACAAGGTTTCTTGGCTAATTGAACAGTTTTGACATGAAACTTTATGAAATGACCTACAAATGAAAATGGTGGATATTTTACATCAAGGGACTTTAAAGAAGACTTTATTTGAACCTAAGGATGGGATTTGAACTATAAAAATCTAACCTACCCTTGATCAAATCCTAAATTTACTTCTAAACCCAATTTTGAATCATGATCAAAGACAAACTTGATACAATGATGTTTCCAAATTTATTTATTTTTGGGTGATAACAAAATCTATCAATTAGGAGGCAATAATGTATCCTCACTGTCAATAGTGAATATTCTACCACTGATGACCGAAAACCCTAAGGTACTGACAAAAGGAATCTATACCTTATTCCTAGAGCAATGAGTCAGAGTCGATGGGAAAATATTTACTGAAAGGAAGGCATTAAGGCATCCCACATCAATCCAGCATGAGTGTAACCCGCAGGCCAAGATTTGGAAGGAATCGGACAAATTAAAGTGAAGTAACCAACCTGAAGTACATTTCTGGCTTGCACAAGATGAAGCTATCGCAGGGCAGAAATCCTTTGAACCAACCAATAATGAAAGCTGACAAAGAGGCGAGATATCCATCGATAGAGTCAAATGGAAATCAAGGTACTGCATGAATCCCAATTGTGATAATGTAAGTTGATGTCAAACACAAGGGAAACCACTTGTTCAAAGACCCATGATGATGATCAAATGCTGAGCACAAGGTCACTTATCAATGATGTAAATAGGGCAAGGGTGTGGCTCTAGGTTTACTCTCAGAGCAATATGTCATAGTCGATAAGAGACAAACCTGCCAACAAGAAGTCAGTGGAGACCTTCTCAAACCATCACAACCAAAGGACCAAACATCTAATGTGATAGAAAAAGATATTGACAAGACCAGGAAGGTTGACTAAAAAATTAGTTAAGAGACACCACAGAAAGGCCAACTCAGGTTAACTTCCCTTGAACAAAAACATGACTCATGTTGACTATGGAAGCAAATGATAACTTTGTACAAGTTTGTCATGCAGGAGGAATAAACAAACCCTCCATATGATTGGAAGAGATAACCAACCGGGGAGAACTAACTCTAAAACAAGGTTATAGCTTTTCCTAAGTCAAAAACTAAAACCATCCCAAATGGAGAAAAGACTTAGATTTTTTGTGCTTTGTTCAAGGAAACATAACTGATACTATAGTCGCCATCAAATATGGAAGTAATATCTCGTTCCCTCTCTTTTTCAAATTTTTAATTTTTTTTGTCTTTTTCATATTCAAAGCCTGAAAAGAAATAAAAGAACGCTATAGTACAATGGATAGAACGAGTGTCATGAAACATATGCACTAGTTCCTGGGATAGGAATGGTCTTATGCTCAATGCAAGGTGGTGAAAGCTGGGAAGTGAAACTCAAAGGAATGTTCCATCCATGGGTAAAGGTGTCAGGTCGCAGAAGCTAAGTGATTGCATGGTTAACTTTTATAGAAAGACATGGTCAAAAGATGGCTTAAACATGAGTCCAAATAAAGCAAGCTAAAGGCCAAGATAAACAAGTAGTCAATATGCAATGCAGTAATACAACTTGACAACATAAGGGAGCCTCTAGGGTAAATGGAAGAAAATTGATAGTGAAGAAGAAGAAGAATGAATCTTTGATGCATAAGTCACGGTGGGACTAAAGAGGACTCCCAAGCCTACATAAATTGCAACATGGGTGAAAAATGCTAGTGAGGAACTAACGAGGAAGCCCATGTAAAGGATGGCTCCACCACCAAATCATGATTAAAAAATCGGAAATTGAAATGGTTTAAGTGATCAGAATGGAGGCTAGTATGCAAAGATGCAACGGAAATTGAATTCCCTAACCTATATGCTAGTTCGAAATCAAATACCTACCATGATAGGTCAGCGGTCATGGATCCGAAGGAGAACTAGGAAAATATCGAATTCAGCAAAATGTACCTGAAAAATGCCTTTCCCAATGCTTACAAGCCAAATGGTTATACAGCCTTAGTCAAATCCAAAAAATAAGCACAAACAAAATTTGTGAAAAAAATTCCAACTTTGGGCATAAATACACAATTTGACTCACATTTTGATCATTTTCACATTGAAGAAGTGAAGAAAGAGCTTTGGGGAAAAAATTCCTCTTCTTAAATATAGAGCAATCAGCCACCAAATCACACCAAATCAGTCAAGTAAGCTTTAAAATCATCCTATTTGTCAATTTTGTTCCTGTTTGAAGAAGAATTTTGGAATTTTGACCGTAGAAAACATATTTTTATTGAAACTCTCTACACATACATGGGTTCATGTGGAGGAACCTGCGTATGATATGTGACTGTGTATAAGCGAGGTCGCGTATTCGTAGAGCGAAAATTTAAAACTTGTATATAATCAGCCTTTTAATGACTTTTCCCAGGATTTCCATCAGCTGGAGAGAGCATGAGCATAGTGAAATTGACAATGAGGTGATGGAGGATCAAACTTCCTTAGATATTCTCCAAAATTGCGGATTGCTCAAATTTTTCAAAATTCCCAATATGAAAAGCAATTTTCATTTGCTTCAAATGTTGGTTGATCATTGGGAACCGGAAGAATATTGTTTCATAATTTACCAGATGCCACTATGCATAGAAGTGGAAGATATGTACTTCATTACTGGACTCTCTCCAAGGGAAGACCCAGTAGAATTGCACATAAATCCTATGGGAGGGCTTACCGTGGAGGATTATGTCCAAGTCTATTGTGTAGACAATGCACAAAAAGTAGGAACTCAGATTCCTATCAGATATTTGAAGGATTTATACATGAATATCCTTCTCTTTACCATTGGCAAAGTAGCAGGATCAGTTTCTCTGCATCAGGCTTCACATACACAAATGAGCATAGCAGTGGAATGCCTTATTAATCTCTTTGATTGGTGCATAGCCTTGCTAAGCAATAAGAAAAAATAATTGACTTCAATCCAAAAATAAAAAACTAAACATTTTGGGTATGGTACAATCTTGCTGACATTCTTCTTCGAGAGGGTCGTAGGGCTTTGGCCCAATGTCATCTCAACTATCAGTAGCCCGAGAGATCCTAGAATAGCTCGATGGGTAGATCTGATGAAGAGATTAGGGGGAAGTGAAGTTCCCTGAGCCACTTGGGAGGATGATTTATTCCAATGGTGGGAAGAACAAGTCATCACATTGGAAGATTATCCCTATGTTGGGATGGACTTTCATGCAGATCGAGATCTAGTCCTTCCACCTAGCGTAGCATAGGGCACAATCAGTGAGATTGCATTTTTTTATTATATGATTTTTTCGAAGTATAAAACTAAAAATAATTTTTTTTATTGGACTAAATGACTCACAAAATTATGATGATCATGATGCAGACATGGGACCAGTCAGGCCGGAGGGGTACCCAAGGCACACGCACCACAAAGGCGAGGCAGATTTTGAAGACCCTGGCAGGACACTCCATGCAGTACAAAGGAATTTGGAGAGCTTGACTCACCTGTTGAGGCATAAAAGGTATATTTTAAACACCTATTTATCTCACATTAATTATAAATCTGGGAGCGATTTTTTATTTCAAGAGTGTACTCTATCTGAGAGTGCAATTAACTAAGAGTAATGCTATGAAAGATGTAGTACAGTATGCTAGATACAATAGTAAACGAATTCTTGTAAAGAAATCTAATTACAGGAACATAAATGAAAATACTCTGAAATCTTAACTACTCATTCTATAAAACATCAATCAGGGATATAGTGACAATAACTCATTCCCTTAGAAATCGATGCAATTGAAATCACACTAAGGCAAGACAATCAATCTGGGGACTTGGAAGTAGTAACCACTGTCCTCTACAGTCAATGGTCCAGTTCTTTAAACAATCAAAATGAAATCAAACTTGAACTACTTACTGATGAAAATAACTGAAAATAACTACTTCTAATAACAAGAGTCAGAAAGGAACAGCAACTTGTAATTCCAATGTGTACACAGCAACTGTAAACAATCTCTCTGCTAATCTGAACCTATGAATCAGAAATGAACAATAAAAAAGAATGGAACAGCAAACATTAATTGAACAGCAAATGTAAAGTTAACACAATCAAGCAACTAATCTTCTTAACACTTCAATCCTGTCGACAGCCAACACTATGAAACAGTCAATCAGAATGAACCATAAACCAATGGAACAGCAACTGGAATTAAGTATTGAACAGCAAGGCTTTATAAAAGATAGCAAGATGAATAAGACAGTAAATATGATTCTTGCTAAGATAGAATAGCAGTGAAATTCATTAACGCTCACAGCAAATCCGAATTCAAATCAACAACAATCAATCAATTATGTAAACGGAATGAATCTAAACGCAATTATCACACAACAGTAAGCAAAGGATAGAAATACAAATAGCAGAGTAATTCCACCAGGGCTGGGCCCTTAGCACCAGTGAAACACTGTTGGGTTACTTCAGTACTTGAAAGATGAAATGAAACATGCCTTTATATTAATCGAACATAAAGTATTATAGAGATCGCTCTCTAAAGCCGAGAGTCAATAAAACGTAATATTACAAAAGAAATGTTTGAATTCAAGATTCTCCAATCTCCCCTAATCGCTAAAGGTGTTTCCTTATATATCAGACTCTAACAGACAAGACGAGGAATAAGATGAGGCTTGAACAGCGATCCCTCAGGATCGAAGGATCTTAAGGGATTCACTTCCCTTCTTTTAGTTATCACATGATTTACTTTGACCGAAGTCGAGCTGTCCCCTGCCTTTTCTTAGCAATGCGTTCGGATTTCCTTGTCCTTGGTAGGATTTGGTCTAACGCTGGAGGAACAGCAGTTGCATTTATCTCAGCCTCACCTCTGATATAGTTTTTCACCTCATCTAATTCCTGTTTTTTGCAACAAAAAGCAATATTTAGTCATCTTTTTATAATAAACATAAATCTTTACAATTCTACCATAATTCTTTTAATAAATCATCTTTCTAGGGTAAAAAGAATTATGTTTAAGGTAAAAGAATGAGAAAAATCATAGTGAATTCATACCTTTTCCACTGCTGAACATACCCCCCTGCTTACCCTTTTTCATGTCCTCGTGAAAACTATAGTTCACATGCAGAGCAGTTAAAGAATAAGCTGGATAAGGTTTTTCATCAAAAGGCCTAAAACCATGCATTGTAGCTAATGCTTCGAAGACATGCTCTGTCTGTCCTTCAGGTAATTCATAAGTGGCTTTGTAGTCTGTAGTAGGATACCATGCAATGGGGCTTCGAAACCTACACCCTAGCCAGAATGGTCCTTCTTTCAAAATGAGGTGGCTATAGGAAACCAGGTGGTCTACAGCTAATCCAAAGTTTTTATAGTTAAATGGTTCTCTATTTTGAACATTTCGATTGGAAATTCCCCATCGGACCTTAGCTGCTATGTAAGCCTAGTTTATAATAGATAGGAAATAGTCTATCCCATTCAAGACAATTGATTTATGGACAGACCCCAATGCTTGGATAACACCTTCCTTTGTCATCAAATTATTCTGCCTAGCCCATAGTTATAATGGGTACTTAGGTTCACTCCTAACCCACAAATCTAATTCATTTTCCTACCTTTGAAAAACATTATAGGCTTTAAGCCATTTTAACTGATTAACAGCAAAGGAAATAAATGCCTGGTATTGGATATCACCCACAAAATGGCTAGGATTTGTCTCACTATCATTTTCCAATATGAGATTATGCAAATAAAAATCACACAAGAGGTGTTGTACCTTTACCCCATAGATTTTGCAGCATGTTACAAAATCATCTATAGTTTTTAGCTCTATATATTTTCCTGCCCTAAATGCCTTAATCTTTAGCTGTAAATATCTTTCTAATAAAAATAAAGCATAGTTCTTAGCAGGGCATCTACAGGCTAAGACATCGGTGTAAAATGAGAAGAGAATTTCCATTCGATTCTGGGCTAATTTTAATTGATTCATTACCTTTTTAGCCTTCTCCTCTGCCTTTTGACACTTCTCATGGGCTTCAGCCTCTGCTTCATGGATGGCCTTCATCTGCTACTATAAATCCTGATATCTTCTCCTAGGGACAGTGTCTTCTTCCAATTTTTCCCTTTCTAGTCGAGCCTGTGCCAACTCCTCTTGGAGTCTAGCTAATGTAGGGTCACTAAAAGTATTCTGACTACTAGCTTGCATGTTTTCACTTGAAATGGGTCCTTCTGGAACAGCTTCTTCTGGAACAGCTGCCTGCTATTCCGTATCTCCATGATTAGGCTCAGCCCTAGCTTTTGAAACTTGGGGGTTCAATTTAGTGGCCACTTTCCTCTTTTTCGAAGCTCGCTTGGTGGCTATGCTTCTTCTCTTTGGAGTTTTCTTGGGCATTTTTTTCATTCTAATAACCCTAATGGTTTGCCTGAGTTGTTCCATGAGTCTCTGAAGCTTCATCTGTTCCCTCCGAAGCTTTTCAATCTCAGTTACTTTCTTCCTTTTTCTTAATGGAACGGTTGTTCCTTTTTCTAGACCTATTTGCTCCATAGGGTTTTTGTCCTCATCAGTCGTGCCTTCAGTTGGGCTCGCTTCTTTGTTTTCTTCTTGGGGTTCTTCTTCAATATTCATATGCCCTTGTATAAATTCTTCGGGATTTATACCCTCAATTGACTCTGCAATCCCCTGAGAATTTTCAGGTTGGGATACTGCTTCAGTGTTCTCCTTTTCTTGTTCATGCTTTTCGGGGGAAGCAACCCTAGCTGACTCCATCATTTCGTTAGGGTTTGTTGTTTCATCCAGCATTTCTTCAGCCGTCTCTTTGTTGACAGCAGAGTGCTCCTGCAATTGGTTGATATCAATATTAAGGTCCAAAGGGCTATGAGGCTGCACATAGTCACTCATATTGGCTAGAATTTGGGCCAATTGGTCTTCTTGTAAAGGACTTCGTGGTGCACTTGCAGTAGTGTTTTTGGGAGGCTCTGTTCCTTCTCTTTCACTGTTGTGATTATCTTCATCCTCCTCACAGGTATGGTAGCTACCTTCTTCCTCATCCGAGTAATGAATTTCTCCCTCAATTTCCTCTTCTTCATTATTTCCTTCTTCTGCACTGGTTTGTTTCTTACCATTGGTGTGGTGGCTCATTTCTTCTTCATCCGAGTAGTAAATTTCTCCCTCAATTTCCTCTTCATCAGTACGAGGACTTCCTCCTTCCAATTGTGGAGGCTGTTCATCCTCCGAGCTGGGAAATTACAAGGGCTGGCTACTGCTACCCGGAAGTCCTTCTATCATTACCCTACTTCTTTTGGAAACGACTTGATGGCTCAGCTACTAAGCTAGCCATTCTTTTCCGTTTTGGGACAGGTAAGGCTAATCCTCCATCAATCGAGAATATTAACTCCTCCCAACTGGTTTTTTGTTGGGCGAGACTACGACTCACTATTAATCTGATTAGGCAATGGTGTCTTACCACCATGTTTGCATGCTGAGATTTTCTTATGCTACGGGCAATATCATGCAGTAAGGAATTTAAAAATGCAGGCAAATTTACAGTGCATTTCTGCTTTAATACTGCCAATAACTTAAGGTGGCGAGGTCTTACCACGTCTTTCCTTCTGTTGCATGTTATATAGGCATGTATTATCTTGGCCAATTCTGTCCGTGGTTCTCCCAATGATGCCGGCTGAACTCCTTTTCCTTTGACAACCAATTTCTGTCCGTCATCCTAGAAAATCTTCATGGCTTCTTGAAACCTGACCTTTTTCTGAGTCCATATGGCTCCTTGCGCTGGTAGACCAGACACCTCTACAATTATTTCATTTGTTACAGCTATCTGTCTTCCTTTAACCATGGAGTATCCTTCCTGCAAATTTTGTAAAAACTCGATAGCCACTGTTTCATGGGGTTGTTGTAGCCTCGTGAAATATGTAATCCATCCCAAATTTTCTAGAATCTCCCGTGCTGTTGGAAATATGATGCAGAGTGTTGTCCTTGATGGCAACCCACTGAATGAAGATGAAGACATGTGACTGTTGACATGTGTTGTCCTTGATGGCAATCCACCTGATGAAGTTATGCTTGACTTGATGGACTTGGTAAATGATGTAAATCTGATGTGATATGTTGTTGAGTGTTTTCCTTGAAAGGCAACCCACTTGATGAAGATGATGAAAACTTACTTGATGAAGTTGTGCTTAAGAGAATGTGTTCCTGATGAAGAAAATATGATGTTTCTACAGTCTGTACAGAAGGCTATGAAGAAAGGATTTCAGAATGTACTCAAAGTATGATGAAAAAGAGTATGTCTCTTGGTATACGCGGATTGGCCTAGGGGAAGTCGCGTATGCACGTGGAAAAGAACGTGCCAAGTCGCGTATGGGCTAAAGCGCTCAAAAAGTGCAAAACTAAGGGTAACCACCATGGTATTGACCCATTATATTGGGTAATGATCCGCCTAAATGACCCCGTCCAGGTAATTTTGGGCTCGTGGTATTGGTTTGGCTCGTGGTATTGAAAAAGGGGCCCGTGGTATTGAAAAAGGATAAACCTATATAAGGAGAAGAAATTCATTGTGCAAATCATATGTGTGGGTGCAAGATGTCTGAGCTTGAATGAATACTTCTCTCTGAAGTATATATGAATGGAAATGGTTACACTTGAATGATAAATCTGATTGTATGATGCACCAATGATGAAGAAGGGGATCTAGATCTGAATTGCTCGTGTATTTGTTAGATCTGATTATGGAAGGCTTAGATCTGTGATGAGGCGAGCATCTAGGCGAACATCTGTCTGAAGCAAAAGGGTAGATCTGAACTGAATATCTGATCTGATGAAGTATGCTGCTCTGCAATGATTGAAGATCTATACGCTACTTCGCCGCGGAGGAAGCGCGTATATACGCGGCTTCAGCGAAGAGAAAGCGCGTATGCGCAATAAAATATACATTGTGGTATACGCTGGTTTGTGTGGACGGAAGCGCGTATATACGCGACATCAGTGAAGTAAAAGCGTGTATGCAAACTAGGGTTTGCTGAAGCAAGGGGTATGAAATATCTGATCTGTTCTGCTGTGTTTCTGCTATCTGATCTGTGTTGATATGTATCTGTTGATGATGTATGGTTGTGCTTAAAAGTATGGAAAGGGTTCGGTCTGGAAATATGATGAATTGTGGCTTGCAAGTTGTGTTCTATTGAAGTGGTTGGATCCAGTGTGAAAATTGATGAAACGTGGTCCAAGGTGGTGCTGAGGGTTGTAGCCTTCAGTCAGGGGGTTGTAGCTCCCTTCCAGGTGAGGCTGGTAAACGAGATCAAGGGGTCGTAGCTCCCTTCCAGGAGAGGCTGGTAAACGAGTCAGGGGGTTGGAGCTCCCTTCCAGGAGAGGCTGGTAAACGAGCGCAGGTGGGTGCCTACGTGCTGGTAGAGTCTGCACCAGCACATATGTTGTAAGATGTTTTCACTATAATAAAATATTGAAGGCTGAGCAACTGCAGCGGTGGTTTTCTCCCGACTTGGGTTTCCACCTAAAAATCCTGGTGTTCATGTGTGATGCTTTGTGTGATGATTTATTCTGTTCTTACTGCACATGTTTACTGCTTATTGAATATCTGATGAATAAATGAAGGAATGATTTAAGTGAAGAATTAATGACATAAATAGATATATTTGTATACGCGAGTTTCGTAAAGGGTATCCGCGTATATACGCAAGTCTGGTTCAGGAAAGTAGCGTATGCATTTTAGAAGCAGGAAAAAGTGAAAGTTTTTGAATATGCAGTAAATACTGATTCACCCCCCCCTCTCAGTATTTATCCCAACACATGCAACATCAGAAACAACTAGCACTTGCGGCTCACTATGAATTGGTCGTCCTCCGATCGTCTCTGCACACTGTTACTTCTTTCCAAACACACAGTGATGTAATGGAACAGCACAGCACGGTGAATTGGAATAATATCATTAAGTTTTTGTTATTCCCTGGAATGTAGGGATTTGATTCGCATACAGGTAAAAAAAATATAGGGATTTGATCTGCATGCAGTGATTAAGAGACATCCACGCCCCCCCTAGAGGATGATAGATCGTCCTCGACCGTCAATTAAGAGAGGAAAATACTGCACAACACTTGTACAACAGGAAAAAATAGGCATAATTATGATACAATCAATCAAATTATGGCATTTACTAAAATCGATGTGTGTGATAAATCGTAAATAGATGTAGAAACATTTTGTAATGATTTAAAGATAAGGAGAAGGGACAGCTTAAGATGAACATAAGTACAAATGTGTTATTACCCATTCAAACTAATGTGATCAATTTATGATAGTTTTCATGTATAATAGGTTCGAAATCAAGGGTTAAGGATTCATACTTCCATTTGATATTTAGATAGAGATATAGGAAAAAGGGTTTAATATTACTATTGATGTGTATAAATGTGACTCCAATACCATCAGCAGAGCTCTGTTGCCCACAAGTGTCCATAACCTTAACAGAGTTTCTTTCTCACCCTTGGAACCATTGTCCTTTATTTATACTGAGGAAGTGTTGTTAAATGTCGTAACGGAAGCCATTGTGCTGGCTTGGGGACCAGATCAATCACAATGCCATTCATCGGAAAGAAGTGAAAAGTGGGCAGGCCGGCTCATGATGACACCTCCTGTTCCAAGGGCTTCTTAATTTTTTTCAATTGTCCATTGGACCATATCCCTGGTGTGGTGGCCATAATGGGAATGCCACTTCACTTTCTTCCTTATGATCATGGTAGGCTGGCTCTTGATGAGACCCCCTATCCTCCATCTGCCATATCATAAAATTATTAGTGAAATATAAATATTCTTTATTTTTCATATAGAACTTTCCTACTTATATATAAAAGATGGCTCATCACTCCTTAAGAGTAGGGATGGTGGAAGAAGTCTAAACATCTCAATAGAAACGAATATGCCCTTGTTCCTACTCCATGAGTAAAAATCAAAGAAAGTTAAAAATTTAGGGAAGAACCAACATGATAAGGATAATCGATCATATTAATTCTACTGATAGTAAGACAACAAATTCATGTTATTAATTATGTCCCTTTTCCTTTTTCTTATTATTACCAAACAATTTTCTTAAAAATGATGATTTCTTTTGATTTGTTGATTCCAATAAGCTTTAATTTGTATGATTTTGTGTAAATAGTATGTTTGCCTTTAGAAGAGTCATCAAAAATCCTAAAAATTCTGGTTTGGAACAAAAAATAATTCACTCAAAAGGTGTTGTTCCTTTAGAAAGGAACATCAGAAACAATCTGCAGAAATGTTGTTCCTTCCGAAAGGAACAGCAAAAAGAATCTGCGAAACTGTTGTTCCTTTCGAAAAGAACAGCAAAACAATCTGTGAAATTACGAAAACAAACAACACAACTGTTGTTCCTTTCAAAAGGAACAGCCAAAACACTCTTAGCAAAGCTTCTGTTCCTTTCGAAAGGAATAGCAAAAATGATGTTCCCTTAGAAAGGAACAGCAAAAACTCAAAATAAAGGAAATAAACAGAGTTTTGAAAAAAACAGAATTCCATGAAACCAACAATCAAAATAAATGAACAATCTTTATGTACAAATTTTAAAGAAAAGAAATGATTTAATAAATGGGTGCCAAGGAGGAGTTATCCTCTTCAGCTAGAATTTTCATGGTAGAATCTTCCTGTAATTATTGGTAGAAGGATTTTCGAGTAAGCAGTTTATGATATAATCGTACTCGATGACCATTTACTTTGAAGGAATGTCTGATCCATCAATGGTGGTTAATGTAATAGTGTTGTTATCATGCACTTTTTGTATTTCGTAGGGTCCAACCCATTGTGTCTGGAGTTTCCCTGGAAAATCCTGAAACCTAGAATCATATAGGAGTGCCCGGTCTCCTTCGTGGAAGATCTTTTCTTTAATAAGGGCGTCGTGCCATTTTTCTCTCT
The DNA here is from genome assembly GCA_034641835.2 of Pinus albicaulis. Taxonomy (NCBI): domain Eukaryota; kingdom Viridiplantae; phylum Streptophyta; class Pinopsida; order Pinales; family Pinaceae; genus Pinus; species Pinus albicaulis. Next base: position 1,182,910,456 of record CM076577.1, on the reverse strand, counting down.
GTTGTTGAATTAATGTTGTGTGTTGAAGAGCAGAGAACCTAATTTCATCTAACTCATTAATTTGCTGTAGTATTTTGGCCTAGACTTCATTTAAATCTAGACCCACCTTTTGGGTTGTCCTTAATGTCTGAATTTCAAACTCTATTGGAAAGATGGGCTCTTTTCCAAATACCAATTGATACAGTGAATATCCCGCAGTGGCTCTCCATGTTGTTCGATATGCTCACAAGGCTTCTGGCAGTCTGTAGGCCCAGACACGTCTGTGTGAGGCAACAGTTTTTATCAATATGGATTCAATTACTTTGTTTGTGCTCTCTACTTGGCCGTTTTCCTATGGGTGGTATGGGGTTGTAATCTTGGGTTGAATGTGGTAATTCTGTAATGTTTCAGCTAGTTTATTACCCACAAAATGCAGTCCTCCGTCTATGATTATGTCCAACAGGAGGCCATATCGCACAAATATTTGGAAAAGAAATTGTATTACAGAGTCCTCCGTAGCTTTTGAAAGTGCCTTTGCTTCAACCCATTTAGTGACATACTCAGTTGCAACTAGGATGTATGTTTTTTGGTTAGATGGGGGGCTAATAGGGCCAACAAAATCGAGCACCCAGTGTTCAAATGGTTCAATTACTAGTTGAGGGTTCAAAGGAATTTCATCAGACTACCCAGGGCGACCTGCCCTTTGGCAGCTATCACAAGCCTGCACAAATTTTTTGGCATCTTTAAAAATGGTAGGCCAATAATAGCCTATCTGTAAAACCTTATGGGCAGTTCTACGATCTGCAAAATGTCCGCCACACGGCCCATCATGGCATGCTTTCAAAATATCAAATACCTCATCCTCCCGGATGCATTTCCTTATTTGCATATCTGACCCTGTATGAAACATGTAGCCCCCAATCCAAGAGAATCGGGTACTACGCTGTATTATCTGCTTTTGTTCATTAAGGGTTAGATGTTTAGGCAATTTACCTATTGCCAAATAATTTTCTATATCAGCATACCATGGGGTTCTGACAGTAACAGCGAACAAATGTTCAACTAGGAAGTGGTCTTCAACTGCTTCTGTATCTGTTGGCTTTGGCATTCTTGACAGAAAATCAGTTACAGGGTTCTCTTTTCCAGGTTGATCTTTGATTGTAATGTCGAATTCCTACAATAAAATCAACCATATTGTCACTCTTCCATTTGTAATAGGTTTATTTGCTAAAAATTTAATGGCAGAGTGATCAATATATAGTACTACAGGATACCCAGTTGTATAATGTCTAAACTTATTTACAGCATGTACTACAGCTAAAAATTCCTTCTCAGTCATAGTATAATTTAGTTCAGCAGGGGATAGATTTTTGCTAATATAATAGATTGCATATGGTTTTTTGTCTTCCTCATGCCCAAGCACTGCTCCAATCGTTGTGTCTGAGGCATCAGATGAAATTTGGAATGGAAAATTCCAATTTGGGCCCCTCACCATTGGGGATGTTGAGACAAGCTTTTTCTGATCGTTGAAGGCATTGTCACATTTATCTGTCCAAATAAAATCAACATTTCCAGTTAGTGCATATAAAGGTGCAACTATTCTAGAATAATGTTCTATAAATCTCCTATAATAACCAGAAAATCCAAGAAAGCTACATACCTCTGTTTGTGTGGTGGGTGTGGGTATTAACAAAATTATCTGAATTTTGGGTGGATCCACCTAAATTCCAGCTGCTGAAATATAGTGCCCTAAGATAACTCCTTCGGTCATCATCATATGACACTTTTCATGGCTTAAACAAAGCTGAGTGTCAATACATATTTGTAACACTTTTTCTAAATTTTCTAATGCTCGCTCAAAATCATCTCCGTAAGGTGTGAAGTCATCCATATATACTTCGAGCCCTTCATTTATTAAATCTGAAAAGATGCTGAGAATGGCCCTTTGAAATGTAGCAGGGGCATTGCATAGGCCAAAGGGTAAGACTCGGTAGGCAAATGTCCCCCAAGGGCAGGTAAAAGTAGTTTTGTCTTGGTCTTTAGGGGCAATCTAGATTTGATTGTACCCACTGAAGCCATCGAGGAAGGAAAATAATTTCTTTCCTGCCAATGTGTCTAATACCTGGTCAATGAAAGGAAGGGGAAAGTGGTCTTTTTGGGTTGCCTTGTTAAGTTCACAGTAATCTACACATATTCTCCACTTCTCGTTCTTATTTGGTACCACTACTAATGGAGAGACCCACTTGCTATCAGATATTGGGTAGATGAAATTGACATCCAATAGTTTCTGTAATTCAGCTTTCACAATATCTTTAAGGTGAGGGTTTAGTCTTCTTTGGGGTTGGCGAATGGGTCTCACATATTTTTCGGTATATATGTCATGTGTGCATAATTGGGGGTCAATTCCCTTCATGTATGGGTAATCCCATGCAAAGGCTATTTTGTATTTCCATAGTAATTGGACCAACTTCTCTTCTTGTTCAGCAGTCAGATTTTTGTTAATGTTTAGAGTTTTTCCCGGCTCAATTTATACAACCTTACTATCGTACACAGAAGTAGTGGGTATTACTTGATCAGGAATGTATTTCAGAGGATCTTCTTCTTCTTTATTGTCAAATGCTTCCTTGATCATGTGACATTGCAGATGGGATCTGATTTGCAGTTTATTAATAAAAATATTAATGATATCATCCTCTGTTTGGTCTTTAAAATCAGGAGCGTCTTCTATAGTTAGAGGTGATCTCATATTTTCCATAAGATATGATACAGGTTGTTTTCTTATTTTCATTACTGATAGGCTTGGTTGGGATAGGGGATATAAAGCTAAATTCTTGACATATTTTCCCCTTGTTATTGTCATGTTTCCTTGTCGACATCCAATATAAGCATCGGCAGTTGCCATCCAAGGTCTACCTAGGATTAATGGGTGTCCATCTATCCGGTTCTTTGGGTTGATAACCAGAAAGTCAACAGGGTATTCCCAAGAATCTACAGATACCATTACATCTTGTAGTGTACCTTCTATTTTGACTATCGATCAGTCGGCCAATTCCAATAAGGTTGTTGTTGGTTCTAACGATGTAATGCCAAGTTTTTGATAGGTAGTGGTTGTTAAGATATTGATTTTTGCTCCCAAATCAACTAAGGAATTTGGAAACGATTTCCCATTGATTTGGACTATCATTATGGGATTTCCTGGGTTTTCATGTTTTATAGTTGTTTCCATTCCTGATAATAAGTCAGATAGAGTACCAACTATTTGGACAGTTGGGTTGGTGGTTGTTCTCCTCTTTGGATTTTTTATGCACAGTTCCTTAATGGTTTTTGCATAAATAGGGATGTCTTGGATAGCTTGGAGGAGAGGGATTTTTATACACAATTTTTTTAATTCTCCTAGAAGATCAAAATCAGGATGTTCTAATGGGCACGGTATGATTAATCGTTCTGGGAATGGTGGAGAAGAGGTTGTTACTTGTTGTTGATTTTTTTGTTGAACCTCCTTCTCTTTTTGTAATGTTTGTTCTGTAGGTAACGGATCTTCAATATGAACATTTTTGTTTCTCTCTGTTTCTACTATACGCCCAGACCTTAATTGAAGATCATTACACTCCCTCAGTTTAGTTTCTAATTATGGGGGTTCCATTATTTGGAAAAACTAAACTGGCGTATTGTTTGGGTTTGGGTTGGGCTAGGCTGGGAGTTGTGGTCTTAAGTTGGTCTGGGGGTTTGTATAGGGAGCTGGCAGTGTAGGTTGAGAGAGAGGAATTATTCCAGCTGGCTGATTTGTAGGTCTTTTCCAGTTTGACTGCCAAGCCTGACTCTGCGAAGTAGAGGGGGACCATTGTGTTGGATAAGCATTGTTTTGCCAAAATGGTGGGAAGAAAGGAAAATTTGGCCAATTAGTTTGATTTGTTTGATTTGGCCATGATGATGTAGGAAATGGTTGTTGTGACCAATTGGGGGAAGGTGGTTGATTTTTCCACATTCCATTATATTACTGAGCATTGTATTGAGGAGGCTAAAAAGAAGAAAATGGATCAGTTGGCATACCCGATTGTCGTGGCTGCCATTGTCGGCGCTGATTCAGTAGACATACCACTTCTGATTCTTCTTCTACCTCCTTATAAACTGCTTTTAGGCCAGGAAGCGAGGGACATCCTTCTATGGGGTGATATTTCGTGCAAATGGCGCAAACTTTGATTACATCCAGCGGACACACTTTTTGGCTGTGTTTCTTCCTGCATCTAGGACAAAATACTACCAAATTTTGCTCTGCTTTTGCTTGCTTTTGTTTGGCTTGGATAATGTCGAACTGCATTGTTAGAGTGCCTAGTATATCTGTTTTAAAATCTTCCAGTAGGTTTCCAATATCTGCACGAGTTACACCTTCATTGGAGGTCTTATTGCCTTGTAATAATGTCACATTCTACTGATATTAGTCTTGTGTTGCCCCTCGAGCTCCTGATACACAAATCAATGATGTTAGCATAGCTTTCCTGATATATATCACCTTTTCCCATAATATTCAATGTTTCAACCCATTGATCTTGCATTCCCCTAATTAATGTATTTTTTAGCACATTATCAGGTAAGGGTAAGGATGCATAAGGAGATCTCTGAAGATTGTATTGGAACCGTTCCACATATTCTTCTAGGGTTTCATTTGGTTTTGCTATCATTTGGAATATTTCATCTTTTAGTTCCTGAGACCTGCAATAATCTTGATATTTCTTTAAAAACAAAGCCTTCATTTGATCCCAATTAGTTATGACACCCCCACCTAACCCCATAAACCATCGTAAGGCTGCTCCTTTTAATGTGGAAGGAAATATTTTTAATTTTTGGGGATCGGTGGTATAATCATACCCCCTGCACAACACATCGAATTCAAACAAAAATGTGTCTGGATCTTCTAATGTTAAGCCATGAAATGTGGGAATATGTTGAAGGGGAATGGCTTTCATATGTGCATTAACTGCAGTATCTACTATAGGATATTGCAGTGTAGAGGTTTGCTGGGGGGTTTGTTGGTTCTGATTTTGGTTCTGGATCATTTGGTCAAAAATGTGCAAATATCCTTCTAGGATTTCAAGGGAATTCCTAGGCTGATTGGAAGGAGTAGGAATGGTCTTGATAGCGCTTCCCTGGTCTAGAACAATAAGTATTCCTTGCTGTCCTACTATTTGAGGTGATTTAGGACCTTGGTTTTGAACGAGTTTAATAGCACTTCCCTTATTTGGACTACTTACTGTTTGGACTATTTCAAGAGGAGAGTTTGGTTCTTCTGCTCCTCCTGTTTCCCCTTCTCCTTCACGGAGATTACTAGAGTTCCCTTCTTGAGGAGAAATTAGGCAGGGATTCTCAATTTCTTGGGAATCTTTCTCAATTCCCACTGTTTGACTATGTATCTCAGCAAAGGCTTCAAATGGTGACTCTGTAGCCTGAATGGAGCTAGTAGGTTGTCTAGAGATAACTTTCCTAGGTCCTACTGACAGCTGAGATTCAGTCTTTTTAAGGATTTCGTCAATAAAAGTTGTTCGCCCAAGGGTCACTGGCCCCTTAGGTTTTCCAGGTTTAGGAGGAATTTTGTTTTTCTTAGCTGGTTTATTCATTCAAGAAAACAAGCCTTCATTCCTACCTAAAGAAAGAAGCTTACCTAATTCTGTTATGAAGCGAGCTGTGAGCAAGTGTGTTCCTTCCCCAGTACGCAGGTTCTTACCTTCCGTCTTTAATACCCAATTCTTCGCGAGCAGAAGAAAATCAATTTTGCATCACTACTGTTAGGGTCCCTTCATTTGGCTGATTGGCAAGCCAAATGATAGTGTAACATCAAACCAAGCTTTGGACCCCAAGGACCTAGCCTTCCTAGACTCAGAGAGGGCTCTCTCTATATGTGTAAGGGATATCTATGATTTTAGGCTAGTTATGGAGTATGTTTTTTGGTTTTGGTTTTTTAAGTTGTGAGGGATGAAACTGATCAAAGATATGGAACAGGTAACAAGATGTTAGATTAACTAGGCTATGGGGTCAAAAGGTCAAGAAAGATATTAGATGACGATACAAGGCTATTTAAGGGCCGATTTGATTCAAGGTAGAAAGGATCTTTGGGCAAAATGGAGTAAATGGACATCAAGTTTGTGAACGACAAAGGATTTCAATCATAACTAGTTTAATAGCAGACATAAACATGGTAGGGCAGACCATTAATCATGCGAAATGTAACTATAAGCTAATCAATACATAGAAATAAACATTCAAGCCATGCATAGAAGTATAAGACCCTCTAACTTTTTGAAATGGCTTTCAGACTTTGGGGAAAAACACTTAAGGAAGACAAACAACTCAAAACACTATGCCGGAATGCCTAAACACAGTACTTCAAGTTATTGGGCACTTTGAACAACATGATTTGCATAGTTTTAGGCAAAGGGCTAGATCGAAACTAGGCCTCCTTGGTTCAAACAAAATGATAATCTAATCAGTCAAAGATAAATTTCATGGATGGAACTATAGCTAGCCATAGGTAAGCAGGACGTACCGTAAGTCCTTAGCATGTATAGAACTATGAATGAAACAAGAAACAATATCCTTAAGTTGTTAAAGAGCAGTTAAGAATTCTTTAATGCAACTAAGGAAGAAGAAAACATGAAAGCTATGAAGATTCAGGAAATTTGAGGTGCCTCCATGGGCATATCTCAAATTTGTTCTCTACTGATCTATAGCAAGAAATAAACATGTATCATAAATGAAAACTAGAAGACAACAACAAAGCAAGAGACACTATACCATTCTACCAAGTCATGGAATCCATCAACAATCCTTCATCATTCATCCAAGAACATCCAAGAGGCAATCCAAAAGCATAACACAAGTATTTTCTTCCAAAGCTCATATGACCATATATTTCTTCTCTTCTCAATTTCAACATTGTTTACAAATGAGAGCTTGTGGAATAAATAGGCTCTAGTGAGGAAAACCTCATGGTTCAACTTGCATCCTCATTGGCCTAATCAAAATATCTAAACTTGTCCTTGAGGCTTTGCAAAGCCCAAGGCACAAAAATATCTCATAAAATATCTAAAAAATGATAAAAAAGGGAATTTAATTGACTTTGCATAATTTTTCATGTGCAAAAATAGCTAAACGCACATTTGGAAAAAGCAGTTTTTAGAGGTTCAAAAATTACAAAAATATTTCAAATTTTCATCAGAAAAAGGTCCCCTAACTTTTCGGAAACATTTGGCAGCCTTCCTGATGTCGAAACGAGGGTCATGATAGCTCGTTGGAAATATCTGAGTGTCTACTTTCTGGCGCAACTAAAATTTCCCCAATCTGATGGCTAGAAGTCCTCCAAATCAGCACCTGTGTGTAAAAAGCCAAAAAATTACAGTCTGCTGATAGGCCGGGCAGAGTGTGCAAACTGCAAGCCTTTTTCGCCGTTTTGAAGGGCCAAATGGTATCCAAATGTTCTGAAAATCGTTGAGGGTGTGCTCATGAAATTATGGCATCCAATGATACCATTCTCCTCCTTTGACGAATCCTCAAAATGAAATGGCGAATTTATGAGTTTTTTGACCAAAAACTCAAAAATGCCAAAAAACCAAAGTTGTCAAAATGGGCCCAAAATTGGTATGCATGACCCTCAAGGGTCCTTGGCAACATGCTCCGAAACTGAAGCCAAAATTTCAAGTGCTGATGTGTCCTTCTTCTCTTTTCGTGTCAGGCGCTTCCCTTTAGCTTCCTTTTTCATCACTGTTTTGAGTTTCTTCATGGCGCTGCTTTTCATCACTGTGCTGCATATCATCAAGGTGTTCTCCTTCACTTTGCTACCCTGCCTGACTACGCTCCCTTTCAAAACACTGCTGTTACACTGAAAACTGTCACCTTGACATTTTGCTGACTGTATGAGCTCATTATCACTCATACTTCCTCCTTTTGCAAGTCTAATATACCAGCTCCTCATATCAAGCTTCAAAATCAGAAGAAAATCCCTAAAATCCCCTAAGAATTGGTATCGCACTTTCTCTATGCATTCCCTGCGGTCCCGCACCTAAATCTCAGTCTGAATGCGGAACCATACCGCACGTTCTTTGTGTAATGGGTGCGGACCCCTGTAAAACATAAAAAGGCGAGAAAATGAAGATAAAAATTGAATTCCAGGTGAATTCTAGAAGGTTCTGGATGGGAATTTTCGGGAATGGATACGCTTTGAAGCTGGTTCATGCATCCCTCACTTAATGGAGCTAACCCCTTGATGTAAGGAGCTTATCCCTTTGAAGGAGGAATCTATCCCTTCATATTTGGAACTAGAAACCTCCTCTCTTTCACTATAAAAAGAGGCCTTGGGTAGCCTCAAAGGGAGTTGAAGCTTATGAGATTTGAAGTTAAATGCTGTTGAGATTTAGACTTGAGTAACTTAAGACTTTCTGTGAGGTTAAATCACTCATCCTCATTTGTCTTAGTTCAAAGAGTGCAATGCTTGTCAGAGTAAAGGAGATTCCTGCTTCGGACCCCGGAAGGACCTGCACAACATCAAGGCACAGGTTGTAAATGTTTTCTATCTTTAAAGTTAATACAAATATACTCATTTCTCTCATTAAACTGTCAATTTGTGGTTTATTTCATAAATTCCTTGATCATTATGATAAGTATGATTTATGATAATGTCTATACAGGTGCTGCTTAATCTTTTTCCTTGTTTGTGATTGCAGATATACGAAGGACGTTCTTTCAGTGCACGGGAAGGACTTCAACAAAATCAAGTAAGCAAGCAAAGCGTTGGATATAAGGTAGGCATTGCACCCGTATAGTGTTTTTATAAATTGCATATGCTTAGAGAGAGATTAGTATAATTGGCTGTTTGTTGCTAGTTACCTTTTGTACTAGAGAGATCGGTCTTGTCCGCAAGACGGATTAATCTGTCCAACAAAATGGCGACTCCACTGGGGAGAAATTTGTTTGTTCTTGGTTCTCTTTGATTTTTGACTTGAGAAAAACGTTTTTTCTGGTTTTTGATTGATTCACATCTGTCTGGGTGTTTTAAATTTTTTCTGTTTTTCAAAATTTAGAAGTGTTTTGAATTTTTCTATCATTTTTGCTAGGACCGCACTCTGCATAACTGTGACAGTGCGGGCAGTTTCGCACGTTCTTTATAGAATAGAGTGCGGGACCGCACCTGTCAACACTGCTTGCATGCGGACCCTGTAAAAATTTTGAAAATTTCTAAGTTTCTGTTTCTGGTTAATTTTTAGATCTATGGTTTCTGCCCAGACTGGTCATTGTGTCTCTCAAGAATTCATTGTTTATGAATTTCAACAGTGTTAGTGTTTTGAATGATTTTCTAGAAGTTTTTGCCAATTGGATCATTTTTCTTGCTTAGGTCTTTGTAGTGATTCATATTTTTGACAATTTGCATGTCTTAGATCACATAAGATTTCTTTTTGTCTCTTGAATCCGACCTCATTGTGAAAACATCCTAGATTGAGAAATTGAGCCTTTTTGATTTCTTTGCAAATCTTCGAAAAGAACTTGCTTTAAAGTTTTGAATTTCATTTATTCTTTGAGTGTTTTAAAAAAAAAACATATTTTGAGTGTTTTTTGATCTGTTTGATAGACTCTTAGTTTGTTGAATAACTAAGAGAAACATTCATAAAAAAAAAAACTTTAAAAAGCTTATACTCAATTTAGATTAGTTGTCAAAATTAGTTTTTGTACTTTTGAATAGTTTTAATTTTTGTAGATTTCTTTCGAAAGAGAATTGTTTTGTAGCTTCTTGTTTGGAAAAGAAAAGAGTTTTTCTTGTGAGCTTTGATAGTTTAATTAAAAGACAAAATGTTTCTTTCACTTAGTTTTCGTGTTTGAAGAAGAAATTTGAAAGTTGCATTCTCTAACTCTTCTTTAGATAGAAAATTCATTGAAAGAAAAGAGAATTGAATGTCATCATAGGTGCATTTTAGTGTTTTTGGAAGTCGAGTCTTCACATCATACAAAGTTTCATTTCCACGCCCATTGACTTAAGAAACAGCTCTTAAAAGTAACGCTTAAATAAAATTCATCTAGTAATCTTTTATTTCTAGGGCTCTCATCACCAACATAGCTTAGGCTAGTATCTTGGAATAGGGAGTAATTAACTCTCCAAGGTAGATAAAACAAACAAGTAGATATATCTTGCGGTAGGAAGAATTCCAGTTGTTGCATGTATGCTCTGGGAAGCTCCTCTTAAAGGAGTTAAGCACGAGATCATATTTGAACCAGTGGGGTAATCAATCCTTCCTCATTGGGAACGATAGAAGATATACACGTATTAAAAATGGTAAACCTCGGATAGACCATTGTCGAGGAGCCAGGGGTCACTTGTCGGTAAACCTTGGATTCTGTTCAAGGAGCCTTCAAGGGGATTGAGCTTTGTTACTCTGCCCTTGCATGTGTGTCGGATCGTAGACTGTTCCCCCAGGTGTATGTGTTTCAGTTGGTAACCTTAGAGACCATAATCTTTAGGATTCTTTCCTAAGGTGACAGTGGAGGGAAGATCCCACTGTACCTGGAACAGACGTCGACTAGACTCACTTGGACTCTCTGGGGGGTTATCTTCACTCGAGATGGTTATGTGAAGAAACTTGTGCCAGTCTGTTTCATTAAGCAGGTTGTCGGGGTAACTGTTCCAACCGCCCTTTTCGTATTAAAACTCTACTAAGTTGGATTTCATCACCAACTAGTGATTTTAGTACGGAAAGTTACTTGTTTGTGTGTGGTTTGAACTCTTAGATTTTTTAAGCGAGTGATTCAATTGTTTGTTTCTTAGAGACTTTAGGTGTTTTTATTGAAATTTTTCTTTGTTTGCGTGTGATTAGATAATTTTTCATCGTGGCGGACTTGCCGAGACAATCCCGGAGAATACAAGGGAAACCCCCTGAATTTACACCAGGTCATCTTGAAGGGCTTCGAGCTCTGGTACCACACAGTAGCCGTATACTTAGATCAACAGAAGATGAAAGCTCTGCTATTGTGATACATCTTGATCATCAGCTTCCTACAACAGAATATATTCAAGAACCGATTTCAGTTTCTGAAGTCACTGAAAATATTTCTCCTACTGGAGAATTATCTGACGAACCTGAAATCTCTGAGCCTGAAATTGAATCTTCTGTGTTAGAAACATCCTCAAGATTTGTCTCACCAACTTCTAGTGATCTAGGTTCACCCAGGGTTAGAAATATCATTACTGAAAATCTTCCTTCTGGACTAATTTCTATAGAAGAACTTACTAATCCAGACGAAGACATATCTCTTCCCAACTCCCCTCAATCGATAAATCTTAGGGAGGGTGAATCTATTTTCTACAGCCCTATTCGAACTAATCCCTGGTATCTTTCTTTAACTGATTTTTTAGAGAATCCGGGTCTTGCTTTCTATCCACCTCGAGTTCCATTTCATCCTACACCCAGAGGTTATTATCCGTCATCTATTATGGCTGGAGAGTCATCCATGTTTTCACAAACGCCTGAATCTTTTTTACATGGTGGTCCTTCTGTTCCTGCGGGATATCAGTCTTTGTCTGGTACTTTCTCAGGAGCAACTCCTCAACCTATAGAAAATGTGTTATCATCTGGTCTAGATGGACTTAAAATTGAAACGTCGAACGCAGAGCAAGTTTATATGATGTCTGGTAACATTCCTAATCCTCAAGCTCAAGGCAGTCAGTTTCCTTCTGGGGGTCAACCTCAGGGAACTCAGTTACCGCCTGGGGGGAAACCTCAGGGTAGTCAATTACCGCCTGGGGGGCAACCTCAAGGTAGTCAGTTACCACCCGGGGCTCAACCTCAAGGTAGCTTTTTCCCAGGACAAACTGTGGATCAATATTATTTTGGGGGGCAACCCCAAGGACAGTACGTACCCCAGGGTTACCAACCTCAAGGACAGTACATTCCTCAAGGTCAACCCCAAAATCAATATGCTCCTCAGGGTCCTCAACAACCCCAACTTAAGTACGTGCCTCAAGGTTATCAACCTCAAGGGCAGTACCCAATGCAAGGTTACCAACAGCCTTCTGGTCAACCATCTGTTCAAGGAGCCGGAACTTTACCTTATTATCAACCCTACGTTCAACCAGGTTTTGGTCCTTACGTTCAACCTTCTACGGGACAATACCCAGGAATGATGGTGTGGGATCCGTCCCAATATCAACAGCCTTTGCAGCCTACTGTGCAGTTACCTTATCAATCTGGTCAGCCATTGGTTTCTGGTTCAACTCAGCAATCTGTTCAGCCAGCTATTCAAACTCCTGCACCTAGTTCAGTTCAGCAGGCTGGGCCTAGTACACCTCAGACTCCGCCCCAAACTGCTGCAACTGCTGCAATGTCTGTTCAACCTGTTACACCTATTTCTGGAGTGTCTGTAGCCCCGAGTTCGGCTATCCCTGTATCCGTGCAAATCCCTCAAGTCTCTGTACCTCAGTCAGGACCCTCAGTTCAGACTACAGTTCAGATGCCTGCAGGACAAGCCGGTACAAGTACAGTTGTTACGAGTCAACCTCAATTTACTTATCAACCGTACCAAGGACAGCCGCAATACGGTCCCTATGTTCAGAATCCAAGCTATCAGCCATACCCTGGTTATACTTATCAACAACCTCAGTATGGTCCGATTCATCCTGGTTATCCGAAAGGTTATACAATACCCAATGCTAATCCGATTCCTAGTTATCCTGGGTATCCGCCTCCTGGATCTGCTTTGGCTTCTCAAGGTTTTCGTGACCCTAACCGTTAGTTACCGTTCATCGCAACTTTGGACTTACCAGATTTGACGCGCCTTACTAATGATCCTATTTTCTATTATCAGAACTGGCCGTCAATGCCTCATAAGTTGCCCAGTGATATACCGAAATTTGAAGGTAAGACAGGAGAGGATCCATCAAATCATGTGATGACTTATCACCTTTGGTGTGCATCTAGTTCGATTGTTGATGATTCGATTCGCCTACGTCTTTTTCAGAGAACGCTCATAGGTTTAGCAGCCAAATGGTACATTGAGTTACCACGAGGCTCGTTTCATAATTTCAGTCAGTTAGCAACGTCTTTCTTAACTCATTTTCAGTTGCCTGTCAGATACGACAATGGCACAGAATTATTAACTTCACTAAAACAATCTACGTCCACGTATATTTCTGATCATATTCATGAGTGGCGACGTAGACGACGTTTGGTGAAGGTTTATATTCCGGATCAAATTTTGGCGGAATGGTTTGTGAAATCATTATTGCCTAAGATCACTGAAGATGTAGCCAAGGCTGGTGTTGTTACTGAAGAGCAAGTAATTGCTCAGGCTCAGTACCTAGACCTCGTCTATACGCAGTCAGGTACTTTACATGAAAAAATTCCCGATTTACCCAAACAAGGTCAAATAGCTGCTCCTCCTTCAGGGTCTCATGCCGCTGACGGTATGATTGGTACAGTTAGTTCCAAAAGTAAGAAGAAATCCTCAAAGAATTCTTCTCCAATTATAACTTTACCTGATTCCCCGAAGGGAGATTCCTCTCAAGAAGTTTCTGCCGATATTCATGTCGTTGAAACATCTACGGCAAAATCAAAATCCGGTAGTAAAAAGAAAGGGAGGAACAAAAACAAGAAAAATTCGAAAGAGAAAACAGATAGAGAAGAATCCAATGATGAGAAACGTAAACCTCGTTATCCTTGTTTCATTTGTGAACAAGATCACTTCACAAAAGAATGTCCATATCGAGAGGAGGTTACGAAACTCATTAAAGGATCGCAACAACCTGCTGTCTTGAAGGATCCTTTTCCAGTTCAAGATAGCAAAATGATTGGTTCTTCCTCGACCACTTTAGAAGAGCCCATTATGATGATGTCTCATGTAAGGATTGCGACGCGATCACAAGATTACGGTTCTAAGAATCCCGTTGATGGCAAAGAAGGAGAGTCTTCTAATGCCAACGCATCAAATACAACTCCTCCTGTTTCCGGTCCGCTACAGATCGAGAAACAAAATCCAGACTTGATAATCAAGCCGCCTGCTAAAGGTGTTCTTCGTAAATCGGCTTTCAATCCACATGCGAGAGCTGCTCAGAATTACAACATTGTTGAAGATTTAGCTATTTCTCCTTCAGCAATGTCGGCTTTGGAAGTGCTGCAATCGTGTCCAGCACAGCGTAAATTGTTATTGTCTGCCATAGGAGCTGTTGATGTTCAGGATTCTAATCTTATAATCTTCGATTTAGAAACTAGTACACCGCGTCTTCCTCACCAAATGGCTTTCCAGATTCCAGTGTTAGTCAAAAACAGACCTATTTTTCGGACTATAATTGATGAGGGAGCTTCAACGTGTATTATGTCGCTTCAGTGTTGGAAATATATTGGTTCTCCAACGCTTAACCAATCTCCGACGATTCTAAAAGCTTTTGATGGTCGAGGTTTTCAACCTTATGGTATTTTGCAGGATTTACCCATAGGGGTTGAAGGGAAAATTGTTAATCTAGATGTGGAGGTGGTTGATGCCCCTTTAGATTACAACCTTCTTCTGGGTCGTAGTTGGTCATATGCTATGACTGCTATTTTTTCTTCGGTCTTTCGACTTATAAAATTTCCATATCAAGGAAAGATCGTAACAATAGATCAGTTAACCTATTTTTCGTCAGACCCGGCCTCTATAGAAACAATCCAGCATGTTGGTAAAACGGCTATCCCTTATAAGGATGTCGGAGTAGGTTTGGTTAAAGATTCTGGTTTACTAGGAATTTTTTCCTTCCCTCCTCCTAACGTACCGTCTTCTATTGCAACAATTCATATGATTTCATCAGACACAGTTATGTTTGATGATCCTTGGATTATTCCTTCAGAATCCGAGATAGATTCATTTGATGGCGCGATGCCTTTGAGTCCATTTGAAGTTGCATACCAGACTGTACAGTCTTTTTCCAACCTCTCCTCAACCGAAACCGATCCAATGAATGGGATCCAAGAGGAATCACTTTCTATTTCTAGTTCAGATGCAATGACATTTCCTGAAATTGTTCATTCAGATGAGCAAATTCGTGAGCTTTTGTCTGTTGATGATTTACCATGGGAAGATCTCCATCATAGGTCTTCATTCTTACCTGAATTAGATCATTTTGAAAATGATTTCGCTTCGATTTTTACTACTGAATACGCCAAGGAACCTCAGAATCCATTGCAAAATCCTGATTCTGAGTTAAATTTGGAAAATATATCTAAAACGGTTCCAATTGACATTTCAGTAAAACCAGGAATAATTGAAAACATTCATATAGGTGCTTGTTGTTCACACGAAGAAATTCAGACTTATAAAGCCCTATTTCAAGAATTCCGTGACGTGTTTGCCTGGTCTTATGAAGAAATGCCAGGAATTGATCCATCGATCGTGGTTCATGAGATTAAGACTTACCCGGATGCTAAACCTGTTCGTCAACGATTACGTCAAATACATCCTAGAAAAGCTGCTGCTATAAAAGCTGAAGTTGAAAAATTACTTCGAGCAGGATTCATTTATCCAATTCCCTTAACGGATTGGGTATCGAATATTGTTCCTGTTACTAAAAAGCAAGGAACAATAAGAGTATGTATCGATTATAGGGATATTAATCGAGCGTGTCCAAAAGAAAATTATCCAACTCCCTATATCGATCAGATAATTGACGATTGTGCTGGTAGTGAACTATTCTCCTTTATGGATGGTTTTTCCGGCTATAATCAAATAAACATACTCCCTGCTGATCAACCTAAAACAGCTTTCATTTGTCCGTGGGGAACGTTTGCCTATTGTAAACTACCTTTTGGACTAAAGAATGCTGGAGCAACTTTTCAAAGGGCTATGTCTTATGCTTTTCATGACATTAAGCACATTGTTCAGCCATATCTCGATGATTTACCTGCTCATTCATTACGTAGGTCCGATCATCCCACTCATTTACGAGCAATTTTTATGAGATGTCGGCATTATCGGATAAGGTTGAATCCGCATAAATGTGTTTTCTGCGTAGAATCGGGTCGTTTACTGGGATTTGTTGTTTCGAAGTCAGGCATTCGTGTTGATCCTTCGAAGGTTGAAGCTATTGTTAAATTGCCTCCTCCTTCAACATTGCGCCAACTCCAAAGTTTGCAGGGGAAAGCAAACTTTTTACGTAGATTTATTTCGAACTATGCTGAGCTTGCAAAGGGTTTTACCCGGTTGTTGAAACAGGACATTCCGTTCTTTTGGGATGAGATCGCTGATCGATCTTTTGATGCACTCAAACACGCGTTAACCCATGCACCGTTATTGCATCCTCCCAACTATAACCAAGATTACATTTTGTATCTCGCTGCTTCTCATTCCACTATTGGGATGGTATTAGTTCAGGAAGATGAATCTCACAATGAACATGTGATTTATTATCTTAGTCAAAATTTGAATCCGACTGAAATCAAATACACACATGTGGAGAAATTGGCCTTGGCAGCTGTTCAAGCTGTCCAACGTTTTCGAAATTACATATTATTACGTAAAACCACAGTGATTTCTGATTGCAACCCTATGACGTACATTTTGACCAAACAATTGCTAGGGGGCAAGTACTATAAATGGATAGTTATCCTGCAGGAATTTGACTTGGAATTTGAAAAATCCAAGGCAAAGAAGTCTTTGGTTTTTGCGGAACTAATGTGTGATTTTCCCTCTACTAATATTGAAACAGTGGCAAAAGAGTCCATTGTGGACGAATCTTTGTTTCTTATCAGTACGCTTGATCCATGGTATGGAGATATTATTGTGTATCTCCAAACCCAATATTTTCGGCCCGAAATTTCACGAACTCAACGACGGAAAATATGTTTCCAATCCCAACAATATAATATCATTGGTGATACTCTTTATCGACGAGGAGCGGATTCTGTTTTCCGACGTTGTTTAACTCATGACGAGGCTGAGAAGGTGCTCAACGACTGTCATTCTGGAGCATGTGGCGGTCATATGTCTGGGTATGCCACTGCCCAAAAGATATTGCGTGCAGGGTATTTCTGGCCAACATTATTTAAAGATTGTATTTATGCGGTTCGGAAATGCCACAACTGTCAAATCTTTGATAGAAAGATGCGTGCGCCACCCGCTCCTCTTCACCCTATAATTGCTGTTGGTCCATTTGCAAAATGGGGTATCGATTTTATCACATGTAACCCTCACTCGGCCGGGGGGCATGCCTATATTATTCTTGTGGTAGATTATTTTACGAAATGGGCCGAGGCGATGCCTACATATTCGCCTGACGGCAAGACTGCTGCAACGTTCGTATTCAATCATATAATTGCTAGGTTTGGTGTCCCCCAAGATATTATTACGGATCATGGAAGTCATTTTCGGAACATCATGATGACTGAACTAACAGAACAACTTGGCCTACGCCACGATAGTTCCACTCCGTACTATCCACAAGAAAATGGTCTGGTTGAAGCCATTAATAAAGTTTTAGTCACCATGATTAAACGAATCATTGGTATTCATAAGACGAATTGGCATTCCATGTTATTTTCAGCGCTTTGGGCATATCGAACCTCAGTCAAAACATCAACGGGTTTCACTCCTTTTCAACTGGTCTACGGTTTAGAAGCTGTGCTACCAATTGAATGCGAGATACCGTCATTGAAATTAGCCGTAGAATTACTTCCAGCTACGTCTGAAGAGGAAAAACGTTTCTTGTACTTGGCCCAATTAGATGAGAATCGACGAAGTGCTGCAATAGCAAACGAGACTCATGTTAAAAGGATAAAAGCTCAACACGATAGAAATGTGACCCCTCGAAATTTTTCAGAAGGAGACCTAGTTTTACTTTATGATCAAGCTAACGACAAGCTAGGGGCTGGAAAGTTCGTACCTATGTGGCATGGTCCTTATATTGTGAAACGAAAGTTAGCAAAAGGGGCCTATGAGTTAATAGATTTTGATGGTGTCCCTTTGGATAAACCCAGAAATGGGCTTTATCTTAAGAGATATTACGCTTAAACAAGGTGTGGAGATTTTTGTTAGTTTAGATTTTCTTTACTGCTGGTGTGTTTTAGATTAGAAAAGTGTGCCTAGTTTAGAAGTGTGTTTTTGTCACTATGACTGCTTATCTGAGTTTTACTCTTGATATTGCAGATGTCGACGACTCTTCAAACCTACATTGGTTTTGCTGATGGTGCTTGTCGTAGTACCCGGAACATTTCTTCCGCAGCTTGGGTTATCTATTCACCCTCTGACGAGTTAGTATCCATGCATGGGGTAAGCCTTGGTCAAACAACAAATAACATTGCCAAGTATAGTGCAGTGATTGAGTTATTGTCTGAGTCCATATCATTTGGAATTCGGAGTTTGATTGTAAGGTTGGATTCTGAACTTGTTGTATTACATCTTAACAGGGTTTATACCATTAGAAATCCGGTGTTATTACGGTTATTTTTGAGAGTTCGTCTCTTGGAACGTGAATTTGATTACATTGAATATCAGCATATTCCAAGACATTTAAATACATTAGCAGATTCAATTGCTTCTAGTATGATAAATAGACATTTACAATAATTAAAAGCAGTAAAACAAACAACATTCATTCATGTACGCAGATAGCCGTCAAAATAGTGATATATATATCATAGGAGTGTGTTCAAAAAATATACATCGTCTTCGATCATAGGTTGGAAACACCTTATGATCGGCAAAAATGATAACACAAAAGTACAAAAAATGAGTCTACACGATCATCCCATCACTGATGATGATCTCGATAGGAAACAACTGCTCGGGCCACCCTGCATAGGAACCTCCTGAAAGGTCCTGGGACTCCAATCACATATCTTTGTAGCCTGAGAGGAATGTCATCTATGTTGGTCTCTGGTATGTCTAGAGTCAGGCGCTCTAGATGATGCTCCAAATCAGTCAAAATCTCTACTGATTGGCCTGCTGGGGCTGGTGCGGGCGCAACTGGTTGTCTCCTCTCAAAAGGTTGGAGATGAGCTGGTCGTTGTGGACCTACATCTGTATTCAAAAAAATTTTGATTATTAGTTTTCTAAGACGATAAAAAATTAAAAAATTTAGAACTTAGCAAAACGTTGAAAAATGTTTTACCTGAATCGTCCCACTGTTCCCCTGCAGGGAGAGACATCTCTCTATCTCCGCGGAAATCTATCCCTGCATATGGAAAATCCTCTATCATGAAAACTTGGCGATCCAGCCAATGAAAATATGAAGCAGGGAATCGTACAATCTCAGTGCCCTCAATAGCATGACGGGCCATCAACGCGGACCAGCGAACCATTCTCGGTTCTCGAGGTCGACCGGCATCAACTGAAATACTCTGTGGAGCTAACTGAGGAATCCTCTCCAGTGCAAAAGAAACGACAATGGATCCATATCCAAAGTTATTAAGTTTCCCATTTTTCGCTCTGGTTAGTTGGCCTTTTACGTTGGCCAACACAGCTTCACACCAGTTGAAGATGGTGCCGCGAAAACAGTCCACAGCAATGCGCATTTGGGAACCAGTAGCTACATGAAGCGCGGCGCTCCCACACAGTTTGGTAACAGTGAATGCTATAACTTTCAGTTCAGGACAGATGATATGTTTTATGTCAATCCGTTTGTCCCGAGGATTTGCCTGATTATTGCAAAATTCGAGTTGAAGACTAGCGACAGTCTGGCCACCTGGCCTAGTCCCAAACAAGGATACATGTTCGCCCCTCTTGGACAAACTAGTCAAAAAGTATATATCCTCCAGCTCAATTTCGAGCCGGTGGCCACCAATGAAGAAACACTGGTCCTCCACATGCCATCTGTCTACCAACCATGTTAAGAGTTCCACTTGTGCCCTCATGCCAGAGATGGCCCAGAATTTGTATAAGCAGCATGCTTTTAATGCCCTTTGTGTGGGAAAATGGAGTATTGCAGCTTCATCCACTTCCTCATGCTCTCTTTCTCGCCAAATAAGCATCTTGTTAATCCTGCAACACAAAATAAGGCATATTAGAATGATTTCATTTGAAAAATTTTGGCAGAAATTTGAGAAAACCGTGCTTTAATTTTAACCGCGCGGGTACCGCACCCGCTCTTTGTAAACAGAGCGTAGCTCCACACGCGAGGTGTGTGCCGGGTGCGGTACACTCGATTTTTTCCCGTTCAGAAAAAATCGGGGTCCGCAGGTAACCTGTGTCACGCCTGCGGACCCCGCGGGCGCATTTTTTGACCTATTTTTGCCCTAAAAAATCAAACTAAAGCCTAAAAATGAATTACAAACGGATGAAAAGCAAGATAAGGAGGTCGTGGATTACCTGGGGCTGACGATTTTCGATTCCAACGGTTGAATTTTCCAGAATCTTCACGGGAACTTTTTAACCAAAAGCTTTTTACTTTTCACTCTGTAACTGAACGATAAAAATGAAATAGAAAAAGTCCTTTTTATAAGTTTTTTCGAATGAATGAATTGTTAATTTATTTATTTTTCACTTTAAAAGGGATATTTTTGAAAGCATTTTTATTTATCTTAAACAGGTATGTGTAATGTTTTGAGTTTTTGTGCAGAAACAAGATTTTTCAGGTGAAATGATCGTTTTTCAACAAAGAGCATACTTTTATCACTTTTTCGGACTCTTTCAAAAATTTTACGAAAAAGCGAAACATTGGAGTCCTCTTTTAAGCCCTTTTCAGACTCTCTAAATATGAAAAGATTGCCGAGTACTTGACTATTCGAACTCGTTAAAGTAAATGAACAGTCGTCCTTTCAGTATAAGTTTACCCCTTTTACGGACTGAAATGGACTATTTACGAAAAGGTATACATTGACTAAATACGGTCAATAGAGTTCTCTCCCGCATTATTTTATCCTTTTTCGGGCTCGAGAGGCTAAATTTACGAAAAATAACACCCATGGAGTTTTCTTAAGTTTTTCTTCTGACTCCCTAAAACTAAAAAACACCGAGTTTCTCCTATACTGGACTCGTTAAAACTTAACAGTAAAGGACCTGTTTAATTTTCAACAGGAACGAACCACTCCTTCTTAGGGTTTGAATTTTAAACTAAGTTGGACTCATCCGAAGGATGAGCTTATAACCAAGCAAATGTTATCCTCCTCAAGCTTGTCAAAAATAAAGAGGTACTTGCCAGAAATGGTGGGGGAAAAGAGAGAAAAATGAGCATGTTTGTTGTATTTTAGAATTGTCCGAAAACTCAGTCAACCACTCTTGGACACGACACTTATTTTCACCTGGGTTGGGAAATCCTTTGCCTAACAGTTAATCAAACCACATTGAAAAGTTTTCAGCCGGTTTCTGGGTATTATCTTTAGGTCAATTGTCACCAAGCCATCTGCAGTGTCGTTATGTGTCCAAAAGAACAGTTCAAATAAAACCATTCATCTGCAAGATATCTGTCATCCATCCTTGACCATCCCTGAGTCAGTCCTTGCCAATATATTTTCAAAACTTGATCTATGATTTCGTGTTGTGGGCTTGCCTACAACAGATCACTTTCTATCGACATCAGCACATTATCTAGGAAGTTGATCCAGAAATTGTCAGTACCTTGAAATCTGCATGCCTCAATGGCAGGTTTCTCGTTTTCGACGACAGGTTACATCAATGACCTTCGATCAAATGACTCCATGACATGTTCGACTTCAGCTCATTCATTCACATTTCATGGATTGTACTGAGTACTTTGAGAGCCATTGACATTACTGGTGGTTTCTCTCACACTTGTTAACAGTTTACATTATTGACTGGTAATCAAGTGGTTTCTACCATGTTCGACTTCAACACATTCATTCACATGGATAGAATCGTACTGGTTCGAGATACGGAAATCAAGACCCTGGATCTAGTTTCCACCATCCAGGCTGCGAGGAATTTTGTAGTCATCTATACAGTAGACTATTGATAAACAGATGGCTGCGTCCATACTGTGTCTACATATATCTGTACTATGATGTATTCAAAATCATTCCTGTATCAGAACGATTTTAGTTAGTTCATAGTTAGTTTTTATCTGAGTATGGGAATGCCTACCTCAGTGATGACATATACATGTATATACTTTGCATTGAATGTTTTTTACAGGTGCCGACTGGGGTGTCCACAGGATGATCTTTGAAATGATAAAGTACTGCACTCTTCATATATGACAGACTACAGCTTCATTTATTACAGACTTTGCACTTTAGGGGGCAATTTGTTACACTGAAAACTGTCACCTTGACATTTTGCTGACTGTATGAGCTCATTATCACTCATACTTTCTCCTTTTGCAAGTCCAATATACCAGCTCCTCATATCAAGCTTCAAAATCAAAAGAAAATCCCTAAAATCCCCTAAGAATTGGTATCGCACTTTCTCTATGCATTCCCTGTGGTCCCGCACCTAAATCTCAGCCTGCATGCGGAACCATACCGCACGTTCTTTGTTGAGATGACCGATGACTCGATTAGGTTGAGATTGTTTCAACGCACCTTAACTGGAAATGCTGCCAAGTGGTATATTGAGTTAACTGGGGGCAGTTTTGCTACATTTGGAGATCTGGCTACTACATTTATGAATCACTTCCAGTTTCCTGTCTGCTATGATGTTGGGACTGAACTCCTACCTAATTTTAAGCAGGATGACGCAACCCACATTTCTGACCATATTCAGGAATGGCGGAGAAGGAAGAGGCTTATTAAAGCTCATATTCCAGGAGAATTCCTTTTGGAATGGTTTTTGAAATCTCTGCAGTCAGATATTTCTAAAGATGTATCCCTGTCTGGGGTATTTTCTGAGGAACAGGCTATTTTTAGGGCCTAGCAGCTGGAACTGATATATTCTTAGTCTGGAGTCCTTCATAAATATTTTCCCAATGCTCCTTGCTCCAAATTATATTTATCCAAGACTAAGCCTGGTCCTCACGGTGATGGACTTATTGGGTCGATCAATAGTGGTGCAGCTAACCTACTTAATCAATTGCAGCAGTTGTCTTTACAATCTGCTCCTTTTGGTCAAGCTGTGCCTGCTGAGTCACCGCCTTCTCAATATTTTTTGGTAAATGTCGTTCAAACTTCTAACCCTAAAGAAAATCAACAATCCGAAGGGAAGAAGAAGGGATGGAATAATAAGAAAAAGGGCAAGAATTGAAAGGGTAATGCGAATAAAACCAACGAGCATGTTGGTGAGGGTCCAAAGGATAAAAAGAAAGTGAAGTTTCCATGAAAGTTATGTGCTGGAGACCATCTTACTCACCTTTGCCCTAAAATTCAGGATGCACAGCGCTTGTTAGCTCAGCAGGGTTCTTCTAGTTCCCAGGCTGTGTTGACAAACCCTTTTCCCCAAGGGAAACAGCTAGTTGTTGGCGCGAATCAAAATGTTGGGGCTTCCTCTGGGAACACCCAGGAAGGGGAAATTCTGTCAAACATATTCATGATGAGTGCTCACGTGGATGTCGCCACGAGATCCCGTGATTATGGCGAAGATGAGTCTTCGAAAGCTAAGGGTGCTCCCGATGCTACTGAGTCGCTTCATATTACGAGGCCTACTATTGAGCCTATACCTCGGATGCCAAAAGAATCTACTAAGCATACGACGATTAATCCAAATGTTAGGGCTGCCCAGAACTACTCTATTGTGGAAGATCTGGCATAGAGTCCTTGTGCCATGTCGGCCCTTGAGGTGCTCCAATCTTGTCCTTCTCAGCGCAGCGCTTTGCTCACTTCCATTGGGGCTATTGATCCAAAGAACTCTCTTATGATTATATTCGATATGTCGAATTTTAAAAAGAGACTCCCCCATCATATGGCTTTTCATATTAAATCGTCGTATCGAAAATGAAATATTTTTCGGACGGTCGTTGATGAGGGTGCTTCCACTTGTGTGATGTCTCTCACATGTTGGAAAGGAATTGGATCTCCCATAGTTGTTCCATATGCTACTCTTCTAACTGCATTTGATGGTCATTCTCACAGACCACATGGTATTGTCTCAGCTTTTCCCATCTGTGTTGGGGGAAAAACTGTAAATATAGAGGTTGAGATAGTTGATGCAAGCTTGGACTACAAGCTTCTATTGGGGAGAAACTGGATTTATGAGAGGTGCTCCAGTCTTGTCCTTCTCAGCGCAGCACTTTGCTCACTTCCATTGGGGCTGTTGATCCAAAGAACTCTCTTATGATTACATTCGATATGTCGAATTTTAAAAAGAGACTCCCCCATCATATGGCTTTTCATATTAAATCGTCGTATCGAAAATGCAATATTTTTCGGACGGTCTTTGATGAGGGTGCTTCCACTTGTGTGATGTCTCTCACATGTTGGAAAGGAATTGGATCTCCCGTAGTTGTTCCATCTGCTACTCTTCTAATTGCATTTCATGGTCATTCTCACAGACCGCATGGTATTGTCCCAGCTTTTCCCATCTGTGTTGGGCGAAAAACTATAAATATAGAGGTTGAGATAGTTGATGCAAGCTTGGACTACAAGCTTCTGTTGGGGAGAAACTGGATTTATGAGATGGATGATATTGCATCTTCATTATTTAAGATTATTTGTTTCCCTCACAAAGGGAGGATTGTTACAGTGGACCAACTGGATTGTCCTCCTGTAGACTCAAATGCATCTACTGACTCAACTATTCCAAAGTTGGATAATACTAAGGCGCCTGTTGAGAATTTAGGGGTTGGAATGTATTCCTCCTTGATGGGTACTTTCGATATTCCACCTCCTATGGTTCATATAAATGCAATTTCATCCTCCAGGGTTCCCCTTCGAAGAGAGTTCTTCAGAACTCATTATTTTTCGGACCCTTGGACCTTACCTTCCCCTACCGCCACATTAGCGGAAGGTAAAGTGGGTGGAATGGCATTTCAATGTCTGTAGCTGAGATTGCTTATCAGTCTATTGTTGACTCTGCAGAATCCATTCCAGCTCCTCTTTCTCCGAATGAGTTGGATGGAGATGTGGCTCCGGCTTGGACACTTAGTTCTTCTTCTGCCCAGGATTGCCTTGATACCACTCTTCCATCTGAAGAGGCCATCCTGGAAGCTATGACTGGTATAGATAGACCGTGGGATGATTTGCATCATCGCTCTTACCTTTTACCTGATTTGAGCGAAGTCGAATCAATTTTTCTAAGTCCTCCGTCTCCTGGTCCTGTTCGCCCAGTCCTGAACCCTTTGGCAACAACACAGGTATATGCTAAAGGGAAAATGGCTGTGATTTCTTCAACTATCCCGGTGAAAATTTCCAGGGATCCCAATGTTATTGAGAATGTCTTCATCGGAGCTAAATGTTCCCCTGAAGAGATTCATATTTACACCAACCTCTTTAAATAGTTTAGGGATGTATTCGCTTGGTCTTATGAGGAAATTCCTGGTATAGATCCATCTATTGTCCAGCATGAGATCAAGACTTACAAAAACGCTAAGCCGGTGAGACAAAAACTTCATCCGGTTAATCCTAGGAAGGCTGCAGCTATCAAAGCTGAGGTGGAGAAGCTGCTTAAGGCTGGATTTATTTATCCTATTCCTTTGACTGAATGGGTTTCAAATCCTGTTCCCGTAGATAAAAAGCAAGTTAAAATTCGAGTTTGCATTGATTTCAAAGACCTTAATAAAGCATGTCCTAAAGATAATTACCCCACACCATTTATAGATCAGATTATTGATGAGTGTGCCGATAACAAAATTTTCTCCTTCATGGACGATTTCTCCGGATATAATCAAATTACTATCCGTCCTGAAGATCAGCATAAGACTGCCTTTATTTGTCCCTGGGATACTTTTTCTTACACGAAGATGCCTTTTGGTCTCAAAAACGCTGGGGCTACCTTTCAGCGAGCCATGTCATATGCCTTCCACGACATCAAACATATTATCAAGGCATATTTGGATGATTTAGCTACTCATTCTCGAAAGAGAATGGATCATCCTGCTCACCTCCGGCAAGTATTTGAACGATGTCGTTTCTATAAGATTAGGCTGAATCCGAACAAGTGCGTTTTTGCAGTTACATCAGGTCGGTTATTGGGATTCATTGTGTCTAGGGAAGGGATTAGGGTAGATCCCTTCAAGGTTGAGGCAATACTTCGGTTGCCTCCCCCGTCCTCTATTCGTCAACTTCAAAGTCTACAAGGAAAGGCTAATTTTCTTCGGAGATTTATCGTAAATTATGCTGAAGTTACCAAGGGATTTATGAGATTGTTGAAGAAGGGAGTTCCATTTTTTTGGGATGACTTCGCTCAACGCTCATTCAATGCATTGAAAAAAGCATTGACCTTTGCTCCTTTATTGAGTCCACCTGATTATAGCAGGGATTTCCTTTTGTATCTTGCAGCAGAAGAATCTACCATTGGTATGGTTCTGGTTCAGGAGGATGATACTCTTGCAAAGCATGTTATATACTATCTTAGTCAAGGATTGGTAGGTCTTGAACTTCGGTATACTCCGATACAAAAGTTAGCTTTAGCAGCTGTTCATGCTGTGCAGCGACTCCGGCATTACATTCTTCTACGAAAAACTTATGTTTTGGAAGCATCCAATCCATTTCAGTTTGTTCTCAGTAGGCGAGTGATTAGGGGCAAATACTATAGATGGATTGTGATTTTGCAGGAATTTGATCTTGATTTTATGTCTGCCAAGTCCAAGAAATCATTGGTTTTCGCGGAATTGATCTCCGAGTTGCCCTGTGGGGAAGAGATAGTCTATGATGAATCCTTCCCGGATGAACATTTGTTTCTCATCTCTCCACAGGATCCTTGGTATGGAGATATAATTGTGTATCTTTAGACTACGAAGTTTCCCTCTACTTTTTCGAAAGATGAGCGTCGTAAGTTGCGTCACTTGGCTAAGAATTACTTGATCATTGGTGATGCTTTATACCGTTGAGGGGTTGATTCAATCCCGAGACGTTGCTTAACTCTCGAAGAAGCTGAGGCTGTGCTGAATGATTGCCATAGTGGAGCTTGTGGTGGTCATTTATCTTGGCTTGCTACAGCCCAAAAGATCTTGCATGCTGGGTACTTTTGGCCTTCGATTTTCAAAGATTGTATGGAGTCGGTAAAAAAGTGTCATCCGTGTCAAGTTTATACTCGAAAAATGTGCGCTCATCCAGCTCCGCTTTTTCCAGTCATTACTGTCGGTCCCTTTACAAATTGGGGTATAGATTATACTACTTGTAACCCGCCTTTGGCTAAAGGTCACAAGTATATTATTGTAGCAGTAGACTACTTTACGAAGTGGGTCGAGGCTATGCCTACTTTTGGGAATGATGGTGAGACTGCAGCTCTTTTTCTTTTCAACCAGGTTATTGCTCGTTTTCGTATTCCTAGATAGATTGTCACTGATCATGGCAGTCATTTTCAGAATAGCATGATGGCTGAGTTGGCTCTAAAATTAGGTTTCCGGCAGGAGCATTCATCTCCGTATTATCCTCAAGCCAATGGGCAAGTGGAAGTCATGAATAAATCCTTGAAGACAATTCTTCAAAGGAAAATCAATAAAGCTCGATCCAACTGGCATATTATGCTATATCCTGCACTTTGGGTATACAGGACGTCAGTGAAAACTGCAAATAGCTTTACTCCGTTTCAGCTAGTTTACAGGTTGGAATCTGTATTTCCCATTGAATGTGAGATTCCTTCTCTTAAGTTAGCTATTGAACTTCTTCCTGACACTTCTAGTCTTCAGGAACGCCTCCTTCATCTGGAACATCTTTATGAGCAGCGTTGGGATGCCGCCACGATGAATGAAGCACATAAAAACTGAGTTAAAGTTCAGTATGATAAAGCGGTCAAACCTAGGGTTTTCTCGGAAGGCAACCTTGTTTTGGTCTATGCCCAAGAGAAAGATTCCCTGGGGGCAGGAAATTTTAATTCTATGTGGTATGGCCCCTTTATCGTTTAAAAAGTCCTTAAAAAGGGAGCATATACCTTGGTTGATTTTGAAGGAAACGAGTTGTCAGAGCCTAGAAATGGGCTCTATTTGAAAAAGTATTATGCCTAGGCTTCGGCCTAGCATTTTGCTTTTGTATATAGTAGTTTTACTTTGTACATGTCTGGTTTTTTTTATCTTTGATGGGATGGTAATGTTTTTGATCTACTTTGGCAGGTTGTGTTGAATGTCATAAGTCATTTTGGTTTCGCCGATGGTGCTAGTAGACACACCCGGAACTTGGCTTCCACGTCTTGGGTGCTTCATCATCCATCCGGTCAACTATTAGTATCAAGAGGAGTCTGCATTGGTCCTACTTCCAATAATATAGCAGAGTACACTATAGTTATTTATCTACTCTCGGAGGCAATATTGTTAGGTCCCTATATTACTAGTATAGTCCCTTATTGTTGTTAGTGTAACCCCCTTATTGTTATTATTGTACCCTTGTAACCCCCATTTTGTTATTATTGTGCCCTTAAATTATTATTGTTAGGTCGGCTAGGATTACATTGTGGCCCACTAGGATTACATTATGGCCCCATGGATTCCTATATATATATAGGAGGTTTTGTAAATTGTATCATCCAAGAATTGTTCATTTATGTAATGTATTGGAGGTTGCCCCCTCGAAGTGGCTTATTTCTAAGGCGTTAATCTCTCTTTTCTTCTATTTTTGGAGCTATTTACACAACATTTGGTATCAGAGCTTTGGATTCTAGGGTTTCGCTGCTCCAAACAGGTCATCGTGGCATTTTCGCTATAACTTTTTTTCTACGAAGTTTCAGAAGCTGAAATTTTTAGGGTGCGAAGAAAAAATCCTGAGGAAGCTTTCGTAAAACTTTCAGAGTTTGGTTTGCAATAATTTCAGAGATATGATCTGTGGAAGTCAGGTATTTTTTCAGGCTCCTAAACAGGTCATCGTGGAATTTGCGCTATAAATTTTTTTCTACGAAGGGTCAGAATCTGAAATTCATATGGTGCGAAGCTGAAATCCTGAGGCAATTCATCAAAAAATTTCAGAGCTTGGTTCGCAATATTTTTGGAGATATGATCTGTGGAAGGTAGTGCTTTTTCAGGCTCCTGAATTTCATCTCAAAGAGGTGATCGTGGGAAAAGTTCAATAACTCTCTCTCTGAATATTGGATTGGAGTGCCGTCAAAAGTGGTCACAATTACACAGCCTGTAGTTTCTTCGCTATCAATTTCAGAGACAAAGGAAAAAACAGTGACACGTGGCAAGTCGTACAAGTTCTCTCTACTGAACCAGTCCAGAATTAGGTCATTGTGGGAGATTGGACACAACTTTGTCTTGGAGCATCAAAATCAGGTCAGACCTGTGGCATTTGAAAGAAGCTTCAGAGGGCTACTACAAGGCTGAATTTCAGATATCGAAGATTTTCAAGCACAGAGAAAATACAATTTCAATATCGAGCTCCTCAAAGCTAGTAAAAGGTGTGTATTTTTTTTCCCGAATTGCATAAGTCTTGTTTGAAGAATCAAGTTGAATTGATTGCAAGGGCCTATTGTAGAATAGATATCAATATTGGAGTCCGAAATGGCCCCTAAAAATAATTCAACACCCATTAAGCCTTTAGAAGGCTCTACTATTACTCATGAAGATGAAGAATGGCAACATGACATATCAAAATTACAAGAGCAAATGCAACAAATTTCGCTCTCGCAAAGAACAACAAAAAATGAAATGAAAGTTTTGAAGAAAGGCGTGGAAACTAATATGGATGGTTTGAAGAAAGGCGTGAAAGCTAAGATGATTGGTTTGGAAGCTAAGATGGATGGCATGGAAGTGGGCATGGAAGCTAAGATTGATGACATGGAAGCTAAGATCGATGAGAAAATGGAAAACATGAAGAATTTTCTAAAAGTAGACATGGAAGGTTTGACAAAGTTTATACAAGAAAGGTTTCCTAATGGTGAAAAGATAGTAGAAGAACCTCATGATGAGAACAAAATAAATGTTAATTGTGATTTCATAAACTCTAATGTTGGCAGGAAGAGCCACCATATTCCAAAGATGGATATGAGGAAGTTTGATGGAAAGGATCCTGTAACATGGATACTACAGATGGAGCAATATTTTGATCTCCATAACGTGCAAAACACATAAAAGGTACGCATTGCAACTTTACATTTAGAACAAAATACATTTGTATGGTATCGATGGCTTTGCTCCCGTAAAAAAATTGTCACTTGGTCAATTTTTACGGAGGAAATGATAGCACATTATTCGGATACAAAGAGCAACACCTTCTTTAGCCAATTGATAAATCTCAAACAAAAG
Organism: Pinus albicaulis; assembly: GCA_034641835.2. Lineage (NCBI taxonomy): Eukaryota > Viridiplantae > Streptophyta > Pinopsida > Pinales > Pinaceae > Pinus > Pinus albicaulis. The sequence goes on along the minus strand of CM076577.1, from coordinate 1,182,880,263 downwards.
GGTTTAGTGGGACAACACATTGAGGACTTCCAAAAATTGAATATAAGGGTAACTAATATTCCAGAGGAACACAAGATTGATCTCTTCTTAGGTACTCTAAAGGATAACATCCAACATGAAGTTCGTGTTTTGGAACCTGATTCATTGGAGAAGGCATTCAGGTTGGCAAGAAAAGTTGAATGTAAAATTATGGCGACAAGGAAGCCTACCACTCAATTCTATAAAGAAGGAAGTGTTTCTACGCCTAGATTTCCATAACCTACAAGGTTGACACCACAACAATTGGAAGAAAAAAGAGCAAAAGGGCTTTTCTACAGTTGTGATAGCAAATACACTAAAGGTCATAAATGTGCTGAAAAGAAATTATTTTACATAGATTGTGAAGAAGAAGAAGAAAATGAAAAAGAAGAGGATATACACCAGGAACCAGCCATAGAAGAGGAAGAAATGAATCCGACCATATCATGTAATGCACTGGCCGGAATTACCACTCCTCAACCTCTCAAGATAGTAGGACAGATCAAGAAGAAAAGGGTAATAGTGTTGATTGATTCAGGTAGCACCCATAATTTTATTCATTGTAAGGTAGCCAAGGAATTAAATTTTTTCCTATACCCAGCACCAGAATGTCAAGTGATGGTTCCAAATGGAGGAACTATAAATTACTCTGGAAAATGCCATAATATCAAGCTAACCATGGGGGAATATGTGTTGACAAGTCCAATGCTTTCCATTCCTATGGGAGGTGCTGATGTTGTACTAGGAGTACAATGGTTACAATCTTTGCGGACGGTAGCTTTTAATTTTCAAGAACTTTTCTTGAATTTTTTTTCAGAAGGAAAGGAAGTCGAATTACGGGGTATTGAAGGGAAGCCGGGAAGGATAATAAGCTCTAATGTCATGACAAAGTTTCTAAATAAAGAACAACGAGGCGTAATTTCACAATTATGCTCACTAGAAGTTCCGACATCAAAATCATCTATTTCTGCAGATCTCCAACAAGTCTTGGACAATCATTCCAAGGTGTTTGAAACTCCCAAAGGACTCCCACCTATTCGTGATCATGATCATACTATTCATTTGATTCCAGGAAGTGTTCCTCCAAACATCAGGCCTTATAGATATCCTTACGTCCAAAAGAGCGAAATTGAACGTATGATTGCAGAAATGTTAGAGGCGGGTATAATTCAACCTAGTCAAAGTTCTTTCTCTGCTCCTGTAGTATTGGTACAAAAGAAGGATGGATCATGGCGAATGTGTCTGGATTATAGGGAGCTCAATAAGCTCACCATTAAAGATAAATTTCCCATTCCTGTGATCGATGAATTATTGGATGAATTACATGGAGCAATTTATTTTACCAAGTTGGATCTTCGTTCAGGATATCATCAAATTAGAATGAAGACTGAAGATATTCCAAAAACAGCATTTCGAACTCAAGAGGGTCATTATGAATTTTTGGTCATGCCTTTTGGCCTTACCAATGCACCTTCTACATTTCAAGGGTTGATGAATTCCATTTTCAAACCCTTCCTTAGAAAATTTGTGCTAGTATTTTTGGATGATATACTAATCTATAGCAGGTCTTGGAAGGATCATGTTGAACATGTTGACAGGGTGCTCAAACTATTGCAGGAGAAACAATTATATGCAAAAACATCCAAATGCTTCTTTGGAGTACAAGAGGTGGAATATCTGGGTCATATTGTATCTCACGAGGGTGTTAAGGTAGACCCTAACAAAATTAAAGCCATTAAGGAATGGAATGTCCCCACAACCATAAAGCAGTTGTGAGGATTTCTCGGGTTAACAGGGTATTATCGAAAGTTTGTTAAGAATTATGGGAGAATAGCAACACCTCTAACAACATTATTGAAGAAAGATGCATTTTCATGGACTCCCGAAGCAACTAAGGCCTTTGAACATCTTAAAGAGGCAATGTGCCTAGCACCGGTCTTAGCTACGCCAGACTTCACAAAAACCTTTATTGTGGAATGTGATGCCTCAGGAAATGGAATTGGTGCAGTTTTAATGCAGGAAGGAAGACCCATTGCTTTTGAAAGTCGTACCATCAAAGGAAAGTATTTACAAAAACATATTTATGAGAAGGAAATGTTAGCAATACTGCATGCACTAAAGAAATGGCGAACTTACCTAATGGGAAGACACTTCAAGGTAAAAACTGATCATGATAGTCTTAAACACTTTTTAGAACAAAGACTATCTTTAGAAGAGCAGCAAAAATGGGTCACAAAGATGTTGGGTTATGACTTTGAAATAATCTACAAAAAAGGAAAGCTTAATGTTGTTGCAGATGCACTCTCAAGAAAGAATGAAGAGGTGGAAGCATTGCTTTGTGCCATTTCTATTATCCAACCAGATTGGATAACTGAAGCAAGAGATGAATGGAAGAAGGACAAAGATGCATGGACACTCATTCAAAAGTTGCAGCAAGATCCTAGTACATCTGATACATTTAGTTGGAAAAATGATTCCTTATGGTACAAAGATCGCTTATATCTTTGTAAGAATTCCCAACTGAAACAAAAGATTCTTCTGGAATTGCACACTTCTCCTTTAGGAGGACACTCAGGATTTTTAAAAACTTACCACATGGTGAAGAAAGATTTTTTTTGGGATGGCCTTAAATCTGATATTCAAAAGTTTGTGGCGGAATGTTTGGTTTGCCAGCAGAATAAAGTGGAGACAATTAAGACCCCGGGACTTCTACAACCTTTATCCATTCCAAGTCAACGTTGGGAGGAGATTTCAATGGATTTTATCAAAGGTTTACCTAAGTCCGAAGGAAAGAGTGTCATCATGGTGGTAGTTGATAGACTTACCAAGTATGCACACTTTTGTGCATTATCTCATCCATTTAAAGTAAGTATAGTTGCTACTACATTTATGGACAGAATTCAAAAGCTACATGGAAGCCCAAGGGTTATTGTGAGCAACAGAGATCCCATTTTTACTGGAAATTTTTGGACTGAGTTATTTTCTTGTTTGGGTACTCAATTAGCTCATAGCTCATCTTATCATCCTCAATCTGATGGTCAAACTGAGATAGTAAATAGATGTTTGGAAGGATATCTTCGTTGTTTTGTATCCGATAAACAAACACAATGGGTCAAGTGGTTACCTCTTGCTGAATGGTGGTATAACACTTCCTTCCATACTGCAGCAAAAATGACCCCATTTATGGCACTTTATGGATATCATCCACCATCCATCACATCATCTTTAAGGGGAAATTCGAAGGTTCAAGCAGTGGAAGATCACATCGAGCATCAGCAAGAAGTTCTCCAACTCTTAAAGGATAACCTGAATTTGGCAAAAAATCGAATGAAACAACAGGCAGATCAACATCGCAGCGAGAGAAGTTTTGATGTAGGAGATTGGGTATTTTTACGGCTACAACCATACAAACAAATGTCCCTCAAGCAAGCTAGGAAGGATAATAAATTATCACCAAAGTACTATGGTCCTTACAAGGTGTTGCAAAAGATTGGTACTATGGCATACAAATTGGAGCTTCCTGCTTCTTCGCGAGTACATCCAGTTTTCCATGTTTCATGCTTAAAGAAGGTTATAGGTGAAAATCTTCCACTTCAAACAGTATTGCCAGAACTTGATGGGGAAGGGAAAATCATATTGGAACCTGAAGCAGTCATGGAAAAAAGAACTCGACAACTACGGAATCGATCAATTTCAGAGTATCTCATCAAGTGGAAGAACTTACCCACCGAAGATTCTACATGGGAGGATGAGAATTTTATACAGAAGCACCCAGAGCTACTCAAGCGTTGAGGACAACACTTTTTTGAAGGAGAGGGGCATGTTAGGTCCCTATATTACTAGCATAGTCCCTTATTATTGTTAGTGTAACCCCCTTATTGTTATTATTGTACCCTTGTAACCCCCATTTTGTTATTATTGTGCCCTTAAATTATTATTGTTAGGTCGGCTAGGATTACATTGTGGCCCACTAGGATTACATTATGGCCCCATGGACTCCTATATATAGAAAGGAGGTTTTGTAAATTGTCTCATCCAAGAATTGTTCATTTATGTAATGTATTGGAGGTTGCCCCCTCGAAGTGGCTTATTTCTAAGGCGTTCATATCTCTTTTCTTCTATTTTTGGAGCTGGTTACACAACAAATATATTTGGGTGTTGATTCGTAGGTAGTTTTCTTGGACTCCCAACTGGTGGTGTCGCAGTTGAACAATACTTATCAGGTTCGAGATCCATTTTTACTTCGATTTTTCTTGAGGGTACGTTTGTTACAAAGATCATTTCAATTTTTAACTTTCATTCATATTCCTCGAGCTGACAATTGGATGGCGGACTCATTAGCTAATCAAGCAATTTATTGGCATATTAATCATTCCATACAATAAAATTTAATCATCAAAAACATCATACATTTTCATACATTTGTTACATCACATCAAATATTCGTTGTATATATATCATCAGAATGTTCAAAAAACTATACAAAATTTGGATTCATAATTCATACAAAAAATTTGGCTTATGCCTGATCATGTTTAGTCTCAAAAAATATACAGTCATCTGATATATCATATCTATCTACTCCTGTGGTCCCTGCCCAGAAGTTGTGTTCCTATAAAAAACGATCACGGTGGAAACTCAGTGGAATAACCGTACCTAGTCACGGGGTACTCCTACCACCCGTCTTTGGATGGCTTCAGGCAGATCTTACACTACAGCCATAGGTACTTGGCGGGTTAACCCCTCCAAGTTCCTCTGTACAGCCTGGAGGGTCCTGTCTGGATCTACTGTATCCGCCTCGCCTTTGCGACGCTTATGTCGTGGGTAACCCTCAGGTTGGACTGGTCCACTATCTATATCATGATCGTTATAAAATTGTAAGTCATTTTGAATCCAATCAAAAACATGTTTGTTTTCCATTTTTTCACATATATTGAAAAAAATCCAAAAAATTATATAAGTCAAAAAATTGCAAACTTATCGATTGTGCCCCATGCCGCGCCTGGTGGAAGGACAAGGTCTGGATCACCACGAAAATCCATCCCGGCATAGGGATATTCCTCCACAGCAATGATTTGTTCTCCCCACCATTGGAAGAACTCATCATCCCAAGTGGTTCGGGGAACTTCACTTCCCCCCAATCTCTTCATCAAGTCAGCCCATCGAGCAATTATTGGGTCTCTCAAGCTGCTGATAGAAGAAATCACTTTGGGTCTCAGCCCAGGAATATTCTCGAAGAAGAATGCCATCAAGATTGTACCATATCCAAAAAAATTTGTCTTCACTTTTCCGATAGAAGTCAATTGTTGCTTCATGTTCATCAGAAGAGTTGTGCACCAATCATATAAATGAGTTAAGAATTCCACTGCTATACTCATTTGAGTCCTGGATGCCTGGTGTAGAGAAGCATATCTCGCTACCCTGCCAATGGTAAAAAGGAGGATTTTCATGTGCAAGTCTCTTAAATATTTGATAGCAATTTGAGTTCCAACTTTCTTGGAACCCTCTACGCAGTAGACGTGGACGTAATCTTCCACGGTTAGCCCTCCCAAAGGCTTACCATGCAAATCTACTGGCTCCCCCCTTCAAGAGAGTCCAGTAATAAAATAAATATCTTCCACCTCGATGTGTATGGGTATTTGATCTATTATGAAGTAGTCTTCTTCCGGCTCCCAATAGTTCACAAGCATTTCGAGCAACCGGACATTACTCTTCATATTTGGCATTTTGAAAAACTTGAGCAATCCACAATTTCGGAGAATATTTAGTGATACTTGGTCCTGCATGACTTCATTGTCAATGGCACTATGCTCACGCTCTCTCCAAGATATAGTCATCCTGCAAAAATTCAATAATTTGTTCATTAGATACGTGTTTTTTCATTTTGGGTTTCGCATACGCAACTTTCTTTGTGCACAGTCGCATATATACGCGACTTGGTCATTATATACCCACGTATGCGCAAACCTGTGATTTTAAACAAATGGTTCTACGGTGAAAATTCCTAATTTTTAACTTATGAATGGACAAAATGAATAACAAGGATGAATTAAGAGCTTACCTAACAAATTCGGTGAAGTTTGACGATTGGTTGCTCCTATTTTGATGAAAGAGGCTTTTTCTCCAAAGCACTTTTTCCCAAATCAGCAATGTAACAATGAACCAAATATGAGGTAACTTGTGTATTTATGCCCAAAATTGAAAATTTTTTGCAAAAATTTGTTATGCTTATTTTTTCAATCTATTTTAAGCTACATAACCCGGATGCTTGGAAGTGCCCAGATTGGTATATTTTCAGGTACATTTTGACGAATTTGAGATTTTTCCCGGTTTTTTATCCATGACTGCTGACCCGTCATGGCAGGTATATGATCTTCACTGGCATATAGGTTAGGGAATCCACTCTCCGTTGCATTTTGCATATTAGCCTCCATTCTGATCGCTTTCCATAGGGTCGATCACATCAGGTCATGAGTATTACACCCATTTCACTCGCCGATTATTTAATCATGACTTGGTGGTAGAGTCTTCCTTTACATGGGCTTCCTAGTTAGTTCCTCGCTAGCATTTTTTGCCCATGCTGCGTTTTATGTAGGCTCGAGAGTCCTCTTTAGTCCCGCCATGACTTATGTGTTGAAGCTTCATTCTTCTTCTTCCCCATTATCATTTTTCTGGCTATTACCCTAGAGGCTCCCTAGTGTTGTTGAGTTGTATTACTGCATTGCATATTGGCTACTTGTTTATCCTGGCCTTTAGCCGGCTTCATTTTGGACTCAATGTTTAAGCCAACTTTCGACCTTGACTATATGTACAATTTAACCATTGCATGCACTTAGCTATCGCGACTTGACACCCTTTTTACCCATGGATGGAACATTCCTCTGAGTATCGCTTACTACTTTCTGCCACCTTGCATTGAGCATAGGATCGTTCCAATCCCAGGAACTAGTGCATCTATTTCTTGATACTCGTTCTATCCATTATACCATAGCATTCTTTTATTCTTTTTTAGGCTTATTATATGAAAAAGACAAAAAAATCAAATATAACAAAAAGAGCGGGAACGGGATATAACTTCGTAATTTGATGGCATTATAGTGTCAGTTTGTCGCCCTTGAACAAAGCACATACACTTATATATTTCCTTCATTTTGGGATGGTTTTAGTTTTGACCTAGGTTCAGCCTTTACCTTGTTTCACTGGTCAGTCCTCCCCCAGTTGGTTATCTCTTCCAATCATATGGAGAGTTTGTTTTTGCCTCCTACATAATAGACTTATACAGTGTCACTTTTTACTGCCATGGTCATCACGAGTCGTGCTTTTTTTTAAGGGAAATCTAACCAGAGTCGGCCATTCTGCGGTGTCTCTTGACTCATTATTCAGTCGGCCTTCCCGGTCTTGTCAGTATCTTGTTCTATCACATCAGATGTTTTGGTCTTCTGCTCATGCTGGTTTAAGAAGGTCTCCATTGACTTCTTGTTGGCGGGTTTGTCTCTTATCGACTACGACACATTGCTCTGAGAGCAAACCTAGAGCCGCACCCTGGCCCTATTTCCATCATTGATAGGTGACCTTGTGCTCAGCATGATCATCATTCTGGGTCTTTGACTGAGTGGTTTCCCCTGTGTTCGACGTCAGCATACATTATCACACTTGGGATTCGTGCAGTACCTTGATTTCCATTTGACCCTATTGGTGGATATCTCGCCTCTGTGTCAACTTTCATTATTGGTTGGTTCAGAGCGTTTCTTCCGTGCGCTAGCTTCATCTTGTGCATGTCGGAAACGTACTTTGGTTTGGTTCCATCACTCTACTTCGTCCGATTCCTTCCAAATCTTGGCCTGCGGGTTACACTCGCGCTAGACTGATGTGGGATGCCTTAATGCCTTCCTTCTAGCAGATCTTTTCCCATCGACTCCGACTCATTGCTCTGCGAATAAGGTCTAGATTCTTTTTGTCAGTACCTTAGGGTTTGCAGTCATCAATGGTAGACTCTTCATTATCGACAGTGGGGACTCATCATTTCCTCCTGATCGGTAGATTCTTTCAAGTGTTCGACTTCAACTCATTCATTCACACTTGTTAGATTGTACTGGGGAACCTTGACACTCATTTTCATTATTGGTGGGTTGTCTCGCGTTGGTTAACAGTATACATTATTGACCGGTAATCCAACGATTTCTCACATGGTCGACTTCAGCTCATTTATTCCCATTGTGTAGAATTTTTCCGTCGAGATCGGTGAAGACCTCGGGTTGCATCAACATTTCTCGGTTCACTTTTGACAGTCCATTCAGTTTCTGCCAGTGATGCTATTCACCCTTATATGTTGCAGTGTCAGTACCGCAGCATCCTATATGTTGGCTCCCGATTTGCGTGATTGTACCATTTATTCCACCTCTTATGATTTGGTACTTGGAGATTCAGTTACTTATATGATCAAACATCCAGTTTCAGCATCATTGATCAGCTTTCTATACGTGATACTTAGACATTGATTCTGACTTGTACTTCCGGGCCATGCTTAGATGATTCATTGTGTACTTTCAGTTCAGCTATACTTGTATACATTCTGGATCTATTCTGTACTTTCGATATGATGTATTTTTGACTGAGCATGGGTATGCCCGCCTCAGCATGAGTTGACTCTCTGTTTTCTTTCATTGGTTTTTGGCAGGCTGAAATCTGGTGAAGTCCTCTCTTGTCCTTGCAAAGTTCTTTCTATGTGCATAATACATTTCGGCCATCATGTACCCCTTCTGACCTCATATATTAGGGGGCATCTGTTATAGCATCATTTTTCACCCTCACGTGATTCATGATTTTCTCTATGGCCTTGGGCACCCATTCCCACAGACTTGAACAAAATTCATAAAAAATAGTGTTAAAAATCCCATATGCGGGTATGCCCAGACTTTTCCGCGTGTATACGCGAGTCCACATGTACTTTTCCACGTATGCCATTAAAATCATTAAAAAATATATAAAAATTCCATATTTTTGGGTTGGGTTGATGGTTACTCCAGTAGTTCAACCACCCCAGCACGTGGCCAACTGTTTCCAACTGATTGAAACTACTTTGAGGGAGTATAAAAGCCCCTCATGTGTATGGCCTAAGGGAGAGAGAAATTTTATAGATATTATACACTGTTGGAATCCCAATTCAAGTCTGATTTCCCGTGCCTCCTGCACTTTCCCAGATTTTTACAGGGAAACCCTTGTTTCCTGGAGATGTTCATCAGTTCATATGCCATCTCGAGTGCACAAGTCTTGAAAGTATCTTAGAGAGGCAAGGGCAGGACGGATCTGGACGACAGTCTGTTCAAAGATCGTGGAAGGATTCAGGTGATCTCTCCACTTTTTATTATTGTACATGCTGTTCATAATGAAGAAGAACCATCTTGTTCCTGAAGTCATGTGTTAACATCTACTTGTATATGTGAAAAGATTATTATTTAAGCATTTATTATTGTTTATGTAATGTTTCACATGGTTTTCACTGACATTTAGGGTAAATATATGTTGTACAACTAGGTTTCCGTGCATGTTCTTTCTTGTTTTCCAGGTTGAAGAGGAAGAAGGGTTGCTGGGGGTTTGGACCCCGTGGGATCTACATCAAACGTAGGATTACAGGTGAGTTCTACTATCGATGTTATCTATTTTTTAGCATACAAGTGTGGTTGTGTGAGTCCTTCTTGAATAGCATGCCCTGATCTGTGGAGGTTTTGACCCAACAAACCTCTAGGGTGTTTTTTCCCGAAACAGTGAGTGCGAGGAAAGTGAAGGTGAAGATCAGCCTAGGCAGAAGAGGCTGAGAACCATGGGGCTAAAAAAGGCCCTTGAGAAACAAAAAGAAGAGGAAAATGCCCTTCTCCAATCTACCCCTCTCACTGCATTGTTTGAACAAGAGATAGAGAACAATCATGAAGCATGGCTTGAGAGAGTTAATCATCACTTGGAGAAGAAATTGGAGAGGGAAAACACGAACTTAGACCTTCAACAAGGGATGATCGGGCATTATAAAAAGTTAAATCAGTTTGCTCGGCGGAAGTTGAAGGCTGCTCAAGAAAAACTCAAGGAAGCCAAAGGGAAGCGCCCAGCATAAAAATTGAGGAAAGACACCTCATGACTCCAAATCTTGGCCTCTGCTTCACAACATGTTGTTGAAAACCCTTGAGGGTCATACTTGCCAAGTTTGGGCGAAATTCGACATATTTTGGTTTTTGTTAATTTTTGGGTTTTTGGCCAAAACTCATGGGCATCGCCATTTCAATTTGGGGCATCATCTAAGGATGAGAATGGTATCATTGGATTCCATATTTTTAGGAGCACATGCTCAGTTATTTTTAGGACATTTAAAGATCATTTTCTCCCCCTAAATGGCGAAAAATGCTCGCTTTTTCTACACTCTACGTGGTCTATCAGCAAGGCTTATTTTTTGGGTTTTTAAACACATGCCTATTTTTGGAGGACTTCCAATGGTCAGTTGGGATCAAACTAAACACTTTCAGAAAGTAGAGACTTAGAGATTTCCAACGAGCTATCATGAGCCTCATTTCGACATCAAGAAGGCTTCCAAAAAATGTAGGCAATTCAGGGGACCTTTTGCTGATGTATTTTTTGAGTATTTTTGTAAAAATTGAACCTTTCAAAACTGCTTTTTCCTAATGTGCTTTTAGCTATTTTTGTACATGAGAAGTTATGAAAATTCAATTTATTTCCCTCTTTTATCATTTTTTAGATATTTTATGAGATATTTTGTGCCTTGGGCTTTGCAAAGCCTCAAGGACAAAATAAGATATTTTGGATAGGCCAATGAGATTGCAAGTTGAACTAAGAGGTTTTCCTCACTTAGGCCTATATATTCCAAAGGATTTCATTGTAAAAAAGGTTGAACTTGATGAATAGAAGCAATATATTGTCATATAAGCTTTGGAATAAATACTTGTCTTATGCTTTTGGATAGTCTCTTGGATGTTCTTGGATGATGAAAGAGGATTGTTGTTGGATTCCATGACTTGGTAGAATGTTATAGTGTCTCTCTCTTTGTTTCGTTTCCTAGTTTTCATTCACAAATCCATGTTATTGTTTGCTATAGGATAGTAGAGAACAAATTTGTGACATGCCCTTGGAGGCACCTCAAATTTCCTGTTTCTTCATAGCTTCCATGTTTTCTTCATTCTTAGTCACATTAAAGAATTCTTGATTGCTCTTTAATAACTTAAGGATATTGTTGTTTGTTTCATTCATGGTTTTATGCATGATAAGTATGATTTACAGTATGCCCTGCTTACTCATGGCTAGCCATAGCTCCATCCATGAAATTTCTCTTTGACTGATTAGATTGTCATTTTTTGAACCAGGGAGGTCTTGTTCTGATCTTTCCCTTTGCCTAAGACTATGCAATCTTGTTTTCAAAGTGCCCAATAACTTGAAATACTGTGTTTAGGCATTCTAGCATAGTGATTTGAGTTTTTTGTCTATCTTAAGTGTATTTCCCCAAAGTCTGATAGCCATTTCCCAAAGTTAGAGAGTTATATATATCTATGCATGGCTTGAATGTTTATTTCTATGTATTCATTAGCTTATAGTTACATTTCTCATTATTAATGGTTTGCCCTACCATGTTTATGTCAGCTGTTAAACTAGTTACGCTTGGAACCCTTTGTTATTCACAAACTTGATGTCCATCTTACTCCATTTTTCCCAAAGATCCATTTTACCTCGAATCAAATCGGCCCTTCAACAACCTTGTATCACCATCTGATAGCTTTCTTGACCTCTTCGACCCCATAGCCCAGTTGATCTGACATATTTTTACCTATCTTATATATTTGATCAGTTTCATCCCTCACAACCTAAAAACCAAAACCAAAAAACCTACTTCATAACTAGCCTAAAATCAGAACACAATAAGCAAACACACAGATTCCCTTACACAAATAGAGAGAGCCCTCTCTGAGTCTAAGAAGGCTAAGTACTTGGGCTCCAAAGATTGGTTTGATGTTACACTGTCATTTGGCTTGCCTATTAGCCAAATCATGAGACCTTAACATAATGGCGATCACGGTGGGACTCTGAGTGATAAACAAACTTAGTTTCCCTAAACCTTTAGAGACCTTTGAAAATACTGTCTTGTTGACTTATCCCGCCGCTCACTAACATAATGGCGATCATGGTGGGACTCTGAGTGATATAAAAACTTAGTTTCCCTAAACATTCCATCAGCCTTAATAATACTATCTAATTGACTTATCCCACCGCTCACTAACATAATGGTGATCACGGTGGGACTTTGAGTCAAAACATCCTAGGTATCCCTTAGGAACTCTCAAAATCTCAGTCAAACTTAGAAGAGTAGAATCTGGTTATCTCACCATCCTATAAAAATGATGACTCAGCTATAGGACACTCTTACAAACCTTAGGACTACATAAAAACTTAGAAAACCCCAAAAAACTTCCTTATATTGGTTTTTTTCAGTACTGGTGGTGGACCATACATATATACCTCAAAACAATTAAAAATCCACCTGGCGACTCCACTAGCCTCTAGTAGACCTTACATACTTTAATAAACTCTAGGCTATTATCCGATTGAGCCACCTCATCACCAGACTAACATAATGGCGATCACAGTGGGACTCTGAGTACACAACAATCTAGCAAACTCTTGTAGATTCATTAGTCTTCAAAACTTAAACAGGCAAGCAGTCCATAAAATGATTTAGAGTAAACTCTTTTTGTTATCGCCACCCTAGCAAAGTGATGAAACAGGTTTAGAATACTTTAATAAACCATAGGCTGCACATAAAAACTCAGAAAAACCCCCAAAACATTCCCAGATTTGTTTTTCCCTAGACTGGTGGTGGACCATAGCTACGTCTTTACAAAAACAACCAAGTTCCACCTGGCGACTCCACTAGCCTCCAGTAGGCCTAAAAACTCCATAAAAGACCAAAAAATTCATAAATCATACCTTTCTGCTAACTCATCCTTCCAAAAACTTAAACTTAGGGCGGAAACTCTGTAATCAGTGACAAACTAAGTATAACTTAGCGATTCAGAAAACCTCACCTAAAACATAGGAGTTTAGCAGAAGCCTTCTTGCCAAGAGAACCATTAGCTTGTCCATACAGCCTAGCAAACTATTGAAACCAAGTGAATTATTCTTCTTTGCAAGTTTCCATCTCAAATTTTGCTCTAAAATTTTTTCCCAAAGCATCTTTGATAGTGTTGGTGGTGGACCATAGTTCTCATAGAAATCCACCTGGTGACTCCACTAGTCCATCCTTTTTGTTTTGACCATCCTTCACATTAGTAACACCCTAGAGAGGCCATTCGTCCGAAACAGGCACAAATACCATCCTCTCTAAACTCTAGACCCGAAATCTGGCTTCACGAAGAATCAACACCAAATCTCATCCAAACCCAAATCCCCCTATCATAGTAGACGACCCAAAGAAGATTCCGTGGAAAGATTTTGAAACTGGAAATTTAGCTTCTGATAGGTCCATCCATAAAGCAAGATCAGTACCTGAACATCTCACTACCTTTCAGGATTCCCCCTTTGACTTAAAATCAACAAAAACCCTTTTTAGAAGCAAGTCACAAAGTAAGATAGACTTTGACGATCTTGAGCCCCTAGATCTGCCACAGAGTCCTAGTAGAGAAGCCTCACCTACCACACCTCCTGACTTTCAGCTTCTCCATCACTTTGGCTCCTACCATCCTAGATCTGCTCAAAACCAGGTCACTATTCCAAGTACATCCGCCACACATATCCAAACCACTACTGTTCAAACCACCTCAGCTCATCTCGCAAGCCCTCATTTTGTACATCATCCATTAGCTCCCGTCATAGCAACTTGGTATGCACCCTTGGTGTTGCCACAGCCTTTGGCTCCCTTACAAAATGACTATCAAGCCAAAATCCCACACTTTACTGGAGATGAGACTACCGCAGCTCAATAGCATGTAGATAGGATCAGTGATGCCTTTGAATACATGGAAATAGAAGACGAGACCATCAGAATGAGGATGTTTTTCCAAAGCTTGGGCGGAGAACCCAAAAAATGGTTTAAGAGATTAACTCCAAACATCATCCACAATCTCCCAGAACTCTACCAAACCTTCATAAACAAGTGGGAAATCAGAAAGAACCCCATTAAAATCCTATCAGAATATAACAATCTAAAATGGGAAAATGGGGAAAGTGTCCAGGGATACTGCACTAGGTTCAACAGTGTGTATAACGCCCTCCCACCTCACTTCAAACCCCCACTTGGTTCAGCCTTGGCAAAGTTCCCCGAAGGTTTTGACCTAGACATGACTTATCAGCTAAGAGACAAGGACCCCCCTACCCTAGAAGAAATGCAAAAAGTAGCCATAAGAGCAGAAGCCAACTTAGCAGAAAAAATAGCTTGGACTAGATCAGAAAGGAAGGTCACATACCGATATGAGGTCTCCACTTCATCCCCTTCCCTAGATCCTAGAATAGACGACTTAGTTAGGTCCATGGCCAAAATGTGGGAAAAGATAAGTGAAAAGACCCCTCTTAGGGACAACCAGCCAAACTCTCCAAACACAAAACGGAACCAAAATTTTAGGAGGGAACAGCCTCAAAACAAACTAAGGGAAAATTACCAACAAATTAGGCCACCATTTAATGAAAATTATGTGGAAGAAGATGATAGGGATATAGAACCCATTGATGAAAATCATTTGAACCTCATAGGGTTTGATAATGAGAGTGAGGTGTACCTCACAGAAGAAGAACAAGCATTATTCTCTCCGAATCAGGATGAGACCAACTATGAAGATCCCAAGGTTCCTGGCATAGATTTTCAGAATGCCATAATAGAAGCTCATAGAAAATATGACCTTAGGAGCTAAAAAAACCAATACAACTCCAAGAAAGACATCTGAGACACTACTAAAACCCCTGATACCATCCTCAGAAAAGCAGTGGACAGCAACAAAATCATGGTCAGGAAAAATGACCAAATTAAAGATAAAGTTACCCAAACAAGTCTTAGCTCAGATGCTCCTAGTTCCTCCACAAATATTCTTGAGATGGCTATGTCAAACAAAATCCCGAAACAAAGTCAGCAGACTCAGAACATAGAGAAAGTCATGGCTGAAAAGGTTGAAGTAAACATGTCTAAACTACAGCTACCTTTTAGTTTTGAGGGTGAAATCGCCAAAATAAAGATCACCATGCCTCTTACCGAGCTCATCACCCAAAACTATTACAAATCCCAAGTGTTAAAGGTCCTGAATATAGGAAATGATGCCAACACCCTTAACCTAACTGATGACAATCCTGAAGTATTGTTTGGTCAAAAAATAGAAGGGAAATTCCAAGAAGGAACCACTCTTCCCTTTTACATCAGTCTGAATATCCATGACCAAATCCTTCACAATGCCATGCTAGACTTTGGTGCCTCACATAATCTTATGCCGAAGGTTGTAATGGAAAGATTAGGCCTAGAGATCACAAGACCATACAAAGACTTATATTCATTTGATTCTAGTAGAGTCAAATTCCTAGGCTTGATCAAAGATCTTTGTTTCAGTTTGGCCCAAGTACCTACAAAACATCTAATCATGGACATAGTAGTAGCAGACATCCCTCCCAAGTATGGAATGCTTCTATCCAGATCTTGGGGAGCCAAGCTCCAAGGAAATATTCAACTTGATATGTTCTACGCCACTATTCTTGTGTTTGACCAAACAAGAATACTCTATCGAGAGTCACACATGAAATACATGATCAGTAGCTAAGAGACACCAGATAACATCCCAATGTATTCCTTGCATTTCGACCTGAACTCTTTTATTCTGCACACTGATGAGGACATTGAAGAACAATCAGAAGAAATTGAAACAAACTTAGACCCACCACATCAGCTGCCCCTAGTTCTCTATGATGAACTAGACACTCAAAACTACCATGATCATGAACAGTTATGTCTTGAGGAAAGAAAGTATGTTCCTTTTGAAATAGGAATAGAGCAAGAAGCACAAACCATTATGTACTATCAAGCGAATTGCTCGAACCTTAGTCAAACATCAGCAGTAACACCAGGAAACATTTTCAGAACAAAGGCATTATAAGACTTACATATCATAAACCTTTTCAGAACTCAGGAGCAGGGAAACTTAATGTTCTTGCCATACCTCAAGGATTTACCATCGCATAACTCTACCACTGCAAATGAAACCTTGACTATATCCATAACATCTCAAAATCCAAAAAAAATGCTTGATAAACTTCTTATGAGAGGAGATGATCACTGGAGTCCAAATACACCTGAGTTACTTGAACTGGCTAACATCCTGTCACTCCACCAAAGACTTAGAACTGCTAGAATTGGCAATCTCATTCAAAATACTACCTCATACAGAGAAAATAGTGAGAAACACTATGCCACTGCCGTCACTCCAAGAAACAACTTCGACAAAAGAAAATACAAAAATCTAAACCAATCAGTAATAATCAAAGATAAAATAGATGGTCATAGGATCTGTTTTGATTTTAGAAACACTAATACACATCCTTGTAATAGAAATTTTATCCTTCCTACCCAAGACCATGATATACCAATGATAAGTGCTTTTAATCATATGTCATTTCAAGATGATGTTTCAGGTTATAGCCAAATGATTCCCTTGCAAAGTAGACATCTCAAAGATTTTTTCCAGTATGCTGGAAGTAGTTCCAGTTTCAAACTCAGAATTGAAAAACCACCAGATATCAAAAATATGCTCCTAAAAGCCATGTTTCTGGTCCTAAATTTCTGCATTTTAACATACCTTTATGGTGTCATTATTTATTTCAAAAATGACAAAGAATATATGCATTAATTAAAGAAGATGTATAGTAAAGGAAGGAGCATAAATCAGAGGTATAAAGAGGTACAGCGGGAAGATACGGGTTTGTTCATAGATTCATGCATGAATCCTTATGCAATTCTTACAAGAGAAAACTTTCCCAATTTTTCTTTTCAAGAATTGGATGGACCAAGAGTGGTAGGAGATCCTTATGAGGATAAGACGCTTAAGTTTCTCCATTTCCAAGATTTCTAAGTTTAAAACATTTTCAATCATTGTATATACCACTGTTTGAAAAATAGAAAAAAGAAGAAAAGTAAAAAAAAATAATAGAAAAATAGGAAAGAGGGTGGTTTGAAAATAAAAAAGGCCCCATGTTCAAAAAATAGTCATTCAGAAAGTGCGGAAGTCTAAATGCCGCTACTAGTTCTCAAATGTCTTGTTCAGTTATCTAGCCTAATCATAGCTGAACATGTGTTAAATTTATTTGATGATAAGTTAGTGAGTGGAAAAGATGGTCAACATTGTGTAAGCTTGACTTATCAAAGAGAGTAGATTGGGAAAAGATACTGGTTCCACATGCTCAAAATAGAACCAAAGAGGAAAGCGGGGATGAAAAACAAATTGTGCATCCTAGCCCTATTTTTTCTGGATTTCATTTTTTGCAAAATAATATTTGTGTGCAGCTTGTCCTTCATGCCACAAGTACACCAAATATCAGACTATCTAGCCCTGATTTGATCATTTTAAATTTCATCTTTTAGATTAGAGAACAAAATCCTGTCAAACAGCTTAACCTTGACAGTTGATCTAGCATAGGTAGAGTAATGAAGGAGTTCATCAGCTTAATCTGAACTCCTGGCAGATATAAGTGTAGAACTAGATAGGTTCATTTTTCAAAAAAAATATATATTGTCAAAGGGTTTCTAGTCCAAATTGACCCAAAAGAAGAAAAAATGTTAGGAAAGATAGTGGGGTAGGTAGAAATATCATTGATGCTAATCATGCTATAAATTTTCAAAAATAGCATCAAGGAAGAATGAAATTTGTGCCAATGGATAAGGCATTGGTCTTCATGAGCCAATGATCTGAGATTCTGGACACCTCTTGAAAAGGAGCTGCCCTCCCCAAATGGAGCCATTGTTAGTCATCAATATTTTTCACTTATTGGTGATGACTAGTTGTAACAGCCAAGTTTTCTAGCAGCTGATCTAAAAAATTGTCAAATTTTCCAGCTGGAAAACACCCATAAAAATTTTTTCCCTCTTACCTTTCAGTCTGCCCATGACGAGATGAAACCTCATTATCAAGCCCTATCTAGCCTCAGCCATACTAGCTTGTCCATCAGCTCCAAAGAAAACAATCCAAATCTGTCCAAAGAAGTCTCCCCTAAGTTAGGTAGTGCGCTTTAGGCATTTCTCCCTTGGAAAACTATCCTAAAGCCAAAGAACCTCTGTCTGCTAGAGACCATTCCCATTCTGCAAATAAAGTTGGTTACAACCCTAGGTCATGCCACTAATAAGCCATCAAGTCTCAGCAATACATGTACCATAGGTCAAACTAATTTTAGGTGGTTTTACAGTGTTTTAAATGGATCTTTCATGAACATAAGTATACCAGCATTCCCAGAAGACAATATTTGTTTCCAAATGAGAATACAGCTGCTTCTCATGTGATTTTGAGCCTGGAATGCAGCTACAGGGCAGAGAGTTGTTTCATTAAGCTCCTGCGATCACAGTCAAAGGTTAGTAAATTATGAATGACAAGAAGCGCTTTGAAAATACTAGCCAAACTACTTATGATGCCTAAAGAAGCACAGAGACATTTTAAAAGCAGAATTACATGTCTCAAAGAAGTGCTCATCTTAACTATTATCAATTTTTCATTCTTCATTGGCTCAAGCATGGAAAGGCAGTGAAAGGAAAACTAACACTGTTAAAAGCTGATGAAATGGCATCACTGAGGAAAAAACCTCTTTCATCTATAAGCAGAGGGTTTTAGGACAAAAAAAACCTCCTTCATTTTATAAGTAGAGGGTTGAAGACTAAGAGCACCTCCTTCATCTATAAGCAGAGGGCCAAGGATAAAGTTGTATTTTTAGAATTACAATGACTGTAAGGCAAATTTTTTGGGTATAGTGAGACAACAACTGAGGGTTTCTACATAAAATGTTGATTAAGGCAGAGGCAAAGCAGTGGTGCTTTTCAAAGATTGTTTGCATAAGCTCCATTGTTATTGAGTTACAATATGAAGCTAATTTGGTTGATCATCAATGAAGAAATATTATTAAGTAGATGGCCAAAAGAGTCAAACAGTCTTGGGCTCAAAATAACTTCTGTCATCATGTATAAGGGAAACCACTATCAATATGTTCATCAAACATTCTTCTTTTGATTGAGACAGAGGTTGGAAGGAAATCAGGCATTTTTCAAAATAGTCCTCCTTCATCTATAAGCAGAGGGCCAGAGCAGTGATTGATTTTATGGTTTTCACTGATTGAGAGACAAATGGTAAGAGCGGTAGGAGACAGTTGAAAGCTTCTGAACAGAGCAAGCATGTCAAAAACAAAGGGAAAAGCATGAGTACTATAAATATCAAAGAAGTTGGCTTATCTCCTATCAAAGTTTGTTTTCAAAGACAGTCTGGAGCCAAGAAATGTACAAAATTTGCTGAGGGGTGTGATTTCCTTAAAAATTTACAAAAACCCATCTCCTTGATAAATAGGCTTGACATTTAGTCTTTGTTCCTTTAAACAAAATAGAGTTGAAAAGTAGTTGAAATCAGCTGGGTTAGACACAGGTCAAAGGGTGATGATTATTTTTCAAAGGTTACTTTTCTTCCTCTTCATGAAAAATTTCCTTTCAATTACACATCATAGTGGATAGAAGGCAATTTGAGCTCAGTTTTCCCAAAGAAGCATTGCAATTAAACACATATGTTCATAAATATGCAAGAAGTATTATGGCATGTGTTCTAGGTTCTGGAACAACATTCAAAACCATTAAAGCATGCCACTACTACAAATGAAAGCCTGCTCCTTATAAAAAGAGGTCAAATATACCTTGCTGTTACATTTTGAGTAAAGGAAAGTTTTTTAGAGAAGTTCCATTTTTGATGGACAGATGGTGATAACGCCTAGCTGAATACAACTAGGCCTCACCCACAGTTTTTCAAAAAGGTCGGGTCGAGTTTGGGTTTGTTTTATGTTGAAAAAACACAAATGATAGGATTGGAGTTCCTTTTTATTTCACAACCAACACCTTCTTTTCAAAAAGTGGACTTACAAAACAAACCCTCACAAAAGTAATCACAAAGAGGCATTAACTTGTTCACGTTAAAAGGAGGATAAAGGGACCATTTGATCCAGGTGGATATTGTTGGCCACCCACCTATTCCACGTGGTCCCCCGCCATTGTCTCTTTCAGTTTTTCAGTTTCGGCATAACTTACTATTTTTAGCAGTTTTTTGGGTCCTGAACTTCCGAAGCCATTTTGAGGCCCTAAATGACGTTTTTTGGGCATCGTGCCTCCTGCTAATATCATTCTATTTCAAAATTATATTCATGGAAAAATTTGTAGTCCTCGGATAAAGCTTTCTAATGATGTATCATGTGCGTCAAATGGAGATAGTATGCCAAAGTTACGTCCCTGGGAAGTTGAAACACCAATTTACCCAAACGGGGCCCATAGTTTTGGCGCTTCATCTCCTAGGGTTAGGTTTTTGGATGTTTAGGGTTCTCCATTGTTTCTCAATAATAAATAGGCCCTCGAGGCTCATTGTAACTGAGTTCAGAGGCCTATAGTCGCCACATCTTCTCAGAGATAGCTACCAGTGCCCTAGCTAGTTTTATTTCCATTCTATCTGTAAGAAAATTTCAGTTCTTTGATATTAATGAAATGAAATGTTATTTCCACTGCATCTCTATATTTATGGTTATATGTTTATTATGTTGCGTTCCTGCATAAATCCACATCATTGGTATCAGAGCGGTCTGCTTTTTCTCGATCCTTCTTTGCATGTCCCCAATAAGGTCGGGGTATAAGGAGCTAGGGCTTGATCTGGTGGAACCTTTGCAAGATCAGCCTCGCAAACCTCGATGGATGCCCATGGAGGACGAAAAGAAAGATGAGGGAGTAGGAGATCCTATCAAAATATTTTTCGAGGAGGCCCTCAAAAAACAAAGGAACGCGATGATGGATAACTTTGCTCAGATCCTTCAATGGCTACCCACCGGCAACGCATCTGCATCTAGTAGCCACTTTGGAGGCCCTACTCCTTTTAAGGTACAAGTAAATTTTGACATTCCCATATTTGAGGGTCAAATAGACGCAGATGTCGTAGATAGATAGTTGAATCTATTAGAAGGATATTTCTCTGTTCATGACTTTTCAGACCAGGAAAAGATTATTTTTGCACTCCTCAGAGCTACCCCCCATGTTAAGGATTGGTGGGAAACCTATTGTGAGAACAAGGACCAGAAATAACTCTCTCTGTTCTTGGCCATACCAACTTGGAATTATTTCCGAGACGCCATCAAGGAACAGTACTATCCCGTGGAGAGCTATGAGGACAAGTACATACAATGGACCACACTGCGACAACAAAGGGATCAAGATGTGCATGAGCTGACGAATCTGTTCCATACCCTGCGCACAAATTTGGGTATCAAAGATTCAGAGAAACATTTGGTGCTAAATTATCGCAGCTGTCTGCACAGATACATTCAGGAGGAAATGGAGTTCCTCGACATCTCCTCGCTTGGTACGGCATACCGGTATGCTGCCAAGATTGAGCAGAAATTCAAACAGAAGAAGCGAGACTTTGGATCTGCGAATCAAAAGCAAGGGAAAGGTGCTTCCAAACCGTAGAAAAAAGGACAGAGCCAAGTCATGGTGGCTAAAGACAACCCGTCAAAGCCACAAGAAAAGAATAGCGCCGCAAAGCCAAAGAAGGACATGGGAAAGTGGTGTGAGTTCCATAAGAGCTCCACTCACAACACAAGTGAGTGTTGGGCCAAGCAGTTGCTAATGGCCGAGATGAGGGCTTCTGAGTCAGATGCATGCTCCGACTCCGAATCAGAACCTGAAACAGGGAATGAAAAATGGAAACAGATTATTGATGCGAAGCTCAATGCCACTGTTGCCACTACAAAGATCCAGAAGGAGGAACTGGAAGATCCAGAGGAGGAGGAACATCTCTTCCACTCCCAGATGTGGGTAAAGGGCTCCCCTGTACAGTTCATTGTCGACAATGGGAGCCAAAAGAACCTCATTTCAGCAGACGCCATGAAGTGTTTGGGCTTGCCGACCACAGCTCACCCACATCCATACACCATCGGGTGGCTTCACCAAGGACGAGATCTCCGCGCCAACTAGCAGTGCCGCCTTCCCTATAGCATCAAGCCCTTCACGGATGAGGTATTATGTGATGTTGCTCCTATTGATGTTTCTGATGTATTATTAGGAAAACCATACTTGTGGAAGCGTCATGCTGTGTATGAGTCTCAACCTCGTGCCGTTATTGTTACTTTGGGAAATAAGTTGTACAGGATACCAGAGGTACCACCTCCTGTGGCTATCTCTTTGGTTACTGCAAAAAAATGTAGTAAGCTCATTTCCCAAACGAGGAAATTCGTTTTCCTGATGATCGGCACCCAGGGAAAGAAGAAGACAGTGGCCACGACCTCTAGACAGGGCTCCTTTGCATGACAACAACAAATGGATAAGTTTGTGGAGGAGTACGGGGACTTCTTCACCTCACCCACAGGGGTTCCTCTGCATTGTCAGGTCAAGCACCCGATTGATCTGACCCCAGGTGCGCCGCTACCCAATGGACCGATCTATCGGCGCTCTGTTCTGGAGAATGATGAAATCAAGAGACAGATTCAGGAGCTGTTGCAGAAAGGTCACATCAGACCAAGTTCATCGCCCTGTGGGAGCTCGATCGTGTTGGTACAGAAGAAGGATGGGACATGGAGACTCTGTATTGACTATCGGGCGCTGAACAAGATCACTGTCCGGAATAGGTACCCAATCCCACAGATTGATGACCTTCTGGACCAACTCAAAGGTGCAAAATATTTCAGCAAGATTGACCTAAAGTCTGGGTATCACCAGGTACCAATTGAACCCTCTGATGTGTGGAAGACTGCCTTCAAAGCCAAGGAAGGCCTTTTTGATTGGCTAGTCATGCCTTTTGTGTTGACGAATGCTCCTGCAACCTTCATGAGGATGATGGATGACATCTTGCAGCCATTCACCAACTCATTTGTAGTGGTGTACTTGGATGACATTCTGATCTTCAGCAAGACTTAGGAATAGCACCTTCACCACATCCGACAAGTCCTCCAAACACTGCGGCAACACAAGTTGTGTGCCAATTTGGAGAAGTGCACGTTTGGCATGACCCAGGTTCAATATCTGGGATAAATTATTGATGAAAGCAGGGTGCATGTGGATCCAGCCAAGATCCAAGTCATTCAAGATTGGCCAGCTCCAACCACTATAACAGAGCTTCGTAGCTTTCTGGGTCTTGCTAATTTCTACCGTAGATTCATGTTGGGATTCTCTCATATCATTTGGCCCTTGAATCAAGTCACCAAGGGAGGAGCGAGAGAAAAATTATTTTGGTTGGAACCTCAACAGAAGGCGTTCATAGAATTGAAAAATCGCCTCTATTTTGCCCCAGTGCTCACATTACCAGACTTGCAACAGCCATTTCATATCAAGACAAATGCCTCTGACTATGCTATTGGGGCAGTTCTTACTCAACAGGGACATCCAGTGGCATATCACAGTGAGACCTTGTCTGAGACAATTCGCAAGTATCCCACCTATGACAAAGAAATGTATTCCATTGTGCAAGCCTATCGACAATGGAAGCATTACATTTTGGGGAAGGAAACAATCATCCACACAGACCACCGGCCCCTGCAGTTCATACAAACACAAGGGAAGTTGCAGAATGATCGCCATCAGAAGTGGTCCACATATCTACAACAGTTTCATTTGAACATCAAGTACAAGAAGGG
This sequence comes from Pinus albicaulis, assembly GCA_034641835.2. NCBI lineage: Eukaryota > Viridiplantae > Streptophyta > Pinopsida > Pinales > Pinaceae > Pinus > Pinus albicaulis. Next base: position 1,182,856,380 of record CM076577.1, on the reverse strand, counting down.
TAGCACCAATAATGTTGCAAACTGCCTCAGCTGACCACCAATCGTGGCGCTCACCACCATGCTCAACTCTTGTGGGCACGAGACTTTTGATTGGCCACTTCTCTATGAGAGTGACCCAGAATTTGGCCACACTTACAAGGCACTCTTGGGGAGTATGCAAGTTCCAAATTTTCACCTCCAAGATGCACTGTTATTTCACCTGGGACACCTTTGTGTTCCTTCAAGCGAACGTGCCAAGATGATATGGGAAGCAAACTAAAGTCAAGTCGTTGGGAATTTCGGGGTCCAGAAAATAGTAGCAATACTACAGAAGTATTTCTATTGGCCAAACCTTCTAAAGGATGTCAAGAAGCACATCATATCCTGCACTGCTTGTGCCATTGCCAAACCGACCATCAAGAAGCAAGGCCTATATACTCCACTACCTACCCCTAGTCGACCTTGGGAATCCATCTCCATGGATTACATTTCGGGCCTGCCTTCCACTAAGAATGGAAATGACTGTGTTTTCGTGGTCGTTGATAGATTCTCGAAGATGGCCATTATGGCGGCCTGTAAGAAGAATATCACAGCAGAAGCCACTGCTAAACTCTTCTTTGAACGAGTGTGGGTGCACTTCTGGATCCCACAGTCTATCATATCAGATCGAGATAGCAGGTTCCTTAGCACATTTTGGTACAGCCTCTGGTCAATGTTGGACACAAAGCTCACCAAGTCCACAGCTTTCCATCCCCAAACAAATGGCCAGACAGAGGTTGTCAATAGAATGATTGTACACATTCTGCGCATGTACAATTCAAATCATCCACGCACATGGAATGAGATCCTCCCCTATGTAAAACATAGTTATAACAAGGCTCTCCATAGTTCAATTGGCTATTTCCCCTTTCAGGTGGGCTTGGGATTCCAGCCACTATGTCCCATTGACGTAGCCATGCCATTTGTAGCTACTCAGGCTGATTCAGCTCATGTCTAGTTTGAAGTTGACAAAGAAATTAGCTTCATCGAGCGCATTCAACACATCCGCCAATAGGTTCATGATATATTGGACAAAGCCAATGCGAAGTACAAGCAGCGCCATGATAAACACCGGGTGCCACACAACTTCTAGGTGGGCGACAAAGTATGGCTACATTTGCAGAAGGAGTGCCTCACTAGACCCCACCGCAAGCTTCGCCTGCTCCGATACAGGCCATACACCGTCACCAAGGCTATAGGGAACAATGCCTTCAAGCTTAGTATTCCTCCATTCCTTGGTCTGCACCCAGTCTTCAATCTGGATCACCTTCTTCCTTACTTCCCACCTCTACTGGACACCTCGGACATTGTAGAACAACTCGCACCAACAGATTTAAACCCATACTACATGGAACAGCCCACCACAGATTGTATCATGGACATGCAAATCAAGAACACTCGCCAACAAAAGATCCAACTGTATCAGTTTGTCAAAGCTGGCCAACTACTGCACCAAGGAAAGTGGTTCACCAGGGACCAAGTTCAGCAGAAATTTCCTCATCTCATGGAGGAACTTAATGCAATGGGGACCATTGCTTCCTAAGGGGGGATGAGTGATCCAGGTGGATATTGGTGGCCACCCGCCTATTCCACTTGGGCCCCCACCATTGTCTCTTTCAGTTTTTTAGTTTCAGCATAACTTACTATTTTTAGCATTTTTTCGGGTCCTGAACTTCCGGAGCCGTTTTTAGGCCCTAAACGACATTTTTTGGGCATTGCACCTCCAACCATTCCATTCCAGAGTGATATTCATGGAGAAATTTGTATTCCTCGGATAGAGCTTTCCAATGATGTATCATGTGCATCAAACGGAGATAGTATGCCAAAGTTACGTCCCTGGGAAGTTAAAACACCAATTTACAGAAACGAGGCCCATATTTTTGGCGCTTCATCTCCTAGGGTTAGGTTTTTGTTAGGGTTCTCCATTGTTTCTCAATAATAAATAGGCCCTCGAGCCTCATTGTAACTGAGTTCAGAGGCCTGTAGCCACCACATCTCTTCTAACAGATAGCTACTAGCGCCCTAGCTAGTTTTATTTCCATTCTGTCTGTAAGAAAATTTCAATTCTTTGATATTAATGAAATGAAGTGTTATTTCTGCTGCATCTCTATATTTATGGTTATATATTTATTCTGTTGCATTCCTACATAAATCCGGATAACCGTTGCAAGCCCTTTTAAAATTCTCAAAACACAAATAAACACTCCTCTTGCTATTTATGAGACCAAAGAAGAAGTGTTCGGGCAAATTCACAGAGTTTTCGGGCTTGGAGACTGCGCGGCGCACCTGTAGAAATGCGCGGTGCGTTCAGGAGAAATTTTACCAAAGGGTTACACTGTTGCGCGGCTTTAGACTCCTATACCAATAGGTGTCATTTTTCATGATTGACTTGTTGAACTATGCAATATGTTCAAACCTTTTTCTTGTTGCAAAGGTGTTCCATATTCTCAAAAGATCAAAAAATTTAAAAAATGTAAAGAGGGTATACCCTAAAAGAAAAATTAAAGGGCGAAAAAAAAATAAATGGCCAAAAAAGTAAAAGAAAATGAACCCCACCAAAAGAAAGGCCAAGGAAAGTGTGCAAGTCTAAATGCCACTACTTTTTTACTCTGATGTAATAAAAAAATTGTGCGCTACTTGTATTTTATGCCACAATTCATGAATAGTCAAACAATTTAAGCTTGGCTAGTTCATTTTCATGTTTTAGAGATAGAGAATAAAATCTGACCAAATTGTTTAATCTTGGCAGATAAGTAGATAGGTAGAGTGAATAAAAGGAGCTCAACAGTTTAATCTGAGCCCTTGGATGTAATAAGATTAGAATCAGATAGATTTCCACATGTAAAATAAAAAGTGTGATAAGGGTTTTCCAGTCTAAGTGCACCCTAATAAAGAAGAGAAAATGGTAGGATAAAGTAGGTAGGGTAGGTAGATGTTGTTGTTGAATTACATGTGATGAATGATGGCTTTAGATGGTTAAAATTTTAACTTTCATCACAAATGCAAAGGCAAATAAATACATTGAAGAATGGAAAAGCAAAGCAAAGTCAGATCATTAACTTCCCATTTCATTTTTCCCTAAAAATTTCACTAATTTCCCCTAAGTACTAAGGTATTTAAAGATTAGAGGGGCTCAAGGCATTTCCTTGACTTCTGGAGGGACCGGACCCTTGGCCCAATAATTGGAAAAACCTAAGTACTTAAAAAAATTCATCATTACACTCATTCACCTCTAAAAACTATTTTCCTAAGTAAATCCCATTTTATTTAGGAAAGTCATGCAATATTCAATAAAAACCCTTTCATGCAAGCATAAGTTGAATACATTATTCTAATGTTTTATACTTAGCGCTTAAAGATCATTTGTCATATTAACTTCTAATTTATTATTTAAATCCCTATTGAAATAACCCTTTCTTGTAGTATATAACTCCATTTATATAAATAACCCAAAAAACCCGCTTATATAATTTTAGCCAAAGTTAATAAATCCCACATGATCAGATAAATTACCTACTCTACAATCCCTTTGGCTAAATATATCTTTATATAAATATTCCCACCCCTATGGTAAAAAAATCGATTTGCTTTATTTATCATATAATAAAAAATCTATGAAGAAACCTTTAAACATATTATTTATATGTTTAAAACAAAAAATAAAACTCGCAGTTTAATTTAAACCAAACTTCGAAATAACCCATCCCCTGCACATTTTTCATTCCCAACCCTCGTTGTACAAAGATATTAATTAATCCTCATGATTAATTAATAAACCTAACCCACCAATTAAACCGCCCCAGATGAGATTAATTAAATTTTTACTACGTCGGGCCCGCCTGTTAAATTCTCGTCATCTCCGCTCCCCGATCACCGTTCGATTAATCCATTTGAAATCAACGGCCATTAACGATATCGCTGGCCATCCGCGTCTGAACGATAACACGTGATGGCCAAGCAATTTTTCAAACCGTACAGAGCTATGTGTCGTTTGTTCTGTGGAATTGCTGCCCCTCCGCCCAAAACCGCCCTGTCCCAAAAGTGGTGCGGTGAAAACTTCTTACCACCTATCCTCTATGACACATCCACTGTACCTGTTGACGTCATCTAAAAACCTGCCACCATTTTGACTTTGTAAATAAAACAATATTGCGCCTGTGTCATTTTCATTTTTTCATGTGCCGACCAGTCCCCATGCAACGAAATTTCAAAAACCAACCATTGAATATTTCCAACCGTTAGTTTGCTGAAGAAAGTTGAAGCCAAATACTCCAGAATTCATTTTCCATAGCAAGTACCCGTTTAACCACTGTGAATTTCCCATAAACAGGTATTTATTCCAATTTCCCACTGAACTATGTTTAAAAGTCTCGATTCTGATTTTAATTCCACTCTAAAGTCTGAAAAGAACTTCAATTTGCTCTGTTTTAGTTCTCGGAACTGAAATTATAATCGCAAAACTGGTAATTGTAATCCTTTTTCACAAAAAACCCTGAATTTTCATTTTTGAATCCACAAGAACTAGAAATGGAAGTTCTGGTAGCTCTGAATGTAGCGCCCATCAATGCCCCTCACAGGGACTTGAATTATTTGCCTTTAGCCGATATGGATTTTCAAATGAAAGACTTACAACTTAGTGAAAACCCTCTTTGAATATTTTTCCACTGTAGAGACAATTATTTGAATGGTTCTGATGTCTTTGGACTTTGGGAATCAAATATTCCCATGTACCTTTTGCCCTCAGTCCATACTTTTCCTGAGTTAATCCATTTTTGCCATGCAAATTACGATCCCTACCAAAGAGCAGTTTTATCACCAAGTCAAAATGTTCTTTTCCCAATAACTACTCAGTCCATAAATGAAATGCTACAAATCCAACCTGGTCAAACCCTCACTCCCCTGTCCATGGCTGAATTACTTGAGAAATATTCTAAGTTATCCCATGAAGAGTTAAATCGCCTGTGTCAGACCTTCATGTTACCAGAGCATCAGCCTAAAAACCCTCCCCCTTATGGTTATACTTTCTTTACTGATGTGGGTAGACTCATTTTGAACATGATATATTCAATAATGGGCTTCAATACTAGTGAGTATGTTGATCAATTAACCTTGGTATTGTTATCCATTTTTACTCCTGGACAGCCTCCTTCTGTCAAGTATGATTTTGCATCTTATATTGCAGACAAAATCCATGATCAGTTCATGAGATTTGGAAATGAGAGAGTGTTCAAGTATTCTTCTGTTATATATCATCTCATGATTTATTTTCAATCAGAGAATTTCCCTTTTTATGTTAAGAAACTTGATGCCAAAGGGAATCCTAGGTCAGTCATCTTTTGGTCTGCCATTACTCACAATTCCCCTGATTCTCCTTATTCCTATAATGAGTTTGTTGACCTTTTTTTTCATCCTGCAACTACCTTGTTGACAGGAGTTTCTCCTCCTAGGATTAATAATGAAATCAAGAAAATCCTTCATCTCTCAAAGCAGTATAAGATAGGTGACTGGTACCTATATCAAAACCACACAAAGATCAGGATATATGGATGTGCATTATGCCCTTTCAAATTGCCCAAGTATGTCCCAATGAGACTCTTTGTATTAAAATATTTTAGACAAATGAATAATTCAGATATAGTTCATTTCTGCAATGCAAATAAAAAGGCTCAGCTACAAATCAAAAGCCAGTTATGACCCTTTGTATGTAACTCTAGGGAAGCTGGAATAGAAGCAGAACGAATTTTGGAAGATTATCTCAGACTGCAAAAGATTTTCTACTGGGTGCCTTATGAACCAAACAACTTTATATGTGATAGAAGAATGAAAAATAAACTATCACCATACATCCATCAAAGAATTCCAGAAATAGAACAATATGCCAATATGGATGAATGGGTGGAAGGCACATTGGTTGAAAAATATAGTGAACAGGTCAATGTAGAAAATGTGATGAAAGATCTTGAAAAGATACTTGACCTAGACTCTTTTGGACAGGTGCAGATACTAGGACCTTCTTTAGCTGGAACTTCACAACAAAATTTGCAGGAGATTAACACAGTGGCAGTAGAATCCAAAGGAAAAGAAAAGGAGCCTGATATACAAGTAATTGAAAAATTTACAATGACAGAGCAACCAGAGACTTCTAAAGAAAAAAGCCAAGTACAAATTCCTCCTACTCAGATCAATGAGCTAGAAATTTTAAATTTACAAACTCCTCTTAATGTGGAAAAAGGAAAGAAGAGAGAGGCTGATACAGTTACTCCTATTGGTGGCTCTTCTGAACAGCAAGGTGTTAAAAGGAAGAAATTAACTCCTCTTCCAGAAATTGAATCAAATCAGGAAATCCCTGATAATCAGGGAAGAGAAGACAGTCAGCAAACAGGTGCAGGTAGTGGGACATCCAGTAATTTTCAAAGAAAGGAAATACAGAGGCAACAAAGTACAGAGATATCTTCTTTCAAATATCTAGTAAAAGAGGCATGGGACATCAAAACAACATTCATCGATATAAAGGCCAGGAATGATCCACTTAGACTTCAGGTGTATAACCAATATTTAAAGATGGCTCCAAAAAATCAAGAAAGATTGATGTCAGCCTATGACATCCAATAGGGTAAGATGGTTATGAGCCATTTCAAGCCCAAGGTGCAGCAAACTCAGACAGCTGCAGATTACATTAGGACTAATTTTGAAGTATTCGCAAAATATATCCATCCTTTAGATCAAATTGAGCTACACAAGCAAACAGGTGAGATGATTTATTCTACTTTGACGGATAAATCAATGTTGGCCCATAAGTTGTAGGATTCTTTGGATAACACTAATACACAGTTGCATCTTGAAAAAGCTTCCTCCCAGGCTAAGGATAATAGAATCAAAACTTTGGAGGAAATAATCATTGGTTTGGGTCATGATCCTAAAGATGTGAAAGGTATTGAAGCTTTGATTAAGAAAAAAGATGATGATATTGCAGCTCTGAGAAAATAATTGAAATTACCAGCTTCAAGACATCCACAGACTGCAGAAGTAATCAAGCAGAATTATGAAGAAGAACTAATGGATTTTCTCTTAAAATTCAACGAGCAACTCAGTGCAATTGAAAAAGAGCTTGAGAATGCATTGAAAGATAAGCAAGCAAATATTCCAGTTTCTACAGCAGAAGCAGTAACAGGTACAGCAACAATGGGTCAGCCAGCAGAAATGTCACAGGGCAACACTACAAACTTGAACACTGATGAGTTAACAAAGTCAATGGATGAAATGAAACTTCAGTCCACAAAGCTCTTCAAAGCAAAGGAACAATTGGCCACTCTAGAACACAAATATGATCTTTCAAAAATGAATGTTGCTGATAAAACAAGAGAAGTGAGCAAATTAGAAAAATTGGTTAAGGCATTAGAAAAGGATCTCACATTGGAGAAACCTTTAATTGAAATAAAGGATATTCTTTGGGATAACATCATTCAATCAATAAAGGAAGTCTGGTCCTCAATCCAAATAATGGATGAACAGAATGACTTAGTTAAATTGGCTCTGGACGATATTGAGAGAGCAAGAGAAGAGTTGGGAAATAGGCCAGAAGAAGCCAATAGACTTATACAATTTTTGAATACTCGGACTAAGAATCAACTTGCAGAATTTGCTATTCAGGACAGGATCGAAACAATTTTAGAAATAAAGAGAGTTTTTACTAAAAGAACTCTGGTACAGAATCTAGAACGAAGGTGCTCAGATATGCAAGAAGAAATCATTTCCTTCAGAGAAAGATTGAATATTTTGATCAATAGAGGATTGCCCAATCCCATAGTTGGAGAAGATAAGCTGATGGACCTTGATAGTTATGTTGAAAAATTGGACAAATATGCTGATTATCAGGCCAGTTCTTCAACCATTTCATCAACAGCAGCATTGCCCACAGGAAGAAATCTTCATGACAGATTGGAGAATTTATTTTATCTTGAGCATGAAGTAAATCATTTATTCCCAAATCAGCCTGATTTCTTCAGATATACTAAAGCTGATGAAACTCTGAGAAAATTGCAAAGGACCAGAGTGCCAAAAGCTAAATGGTGGGAAGAACTGATGGAACTTTTGTAACAATTATCCTTTCATAAATTTTGGCCGATTTACCATAGTAAATCATGATAAAGAGGATAAAAGATGAACAAAGGTCAAAGAGTATCAGAGCAGTTAAAGAGTATCAGTGAAACGAAACAATTAGCATGGAATTACTGAAAAGGACAGCAGCAAACCAAAATATATTGCCCGCCTCCAGCACAATCTCAAAAGAAGGAAATAGCACAGCATCAGTGATCATTTTTTCTTATCTACGAGACCATCTATCTCTATTTTGTTGTAAAATACTTATTATTCATCCTAGATAATATCTCAAATTGTTATGAGATATTTCATGTAATTTTTTGTATAAATACTCCCTCAAACGAAGTATTGAGTGTGGATTCATATACTTTGCTGTAACATTGAACATTTCAGAATAAAGTGTTGTTGGAGAAATTTCTTAGTGGTTAGCTGGATGATGATTTGAAGCTAAAGACTTTTTACAGGATTCATGTGTCAAACTACAGATCAATAAGTCATTTCTATCTCATGTTTTGAAGTTCTATACTTGTTTATTATATCATTTTGTTTCATTTCTGAATAATTAATGAAAAAGGAATAAATCAGAAGGTACTTAGGTGTAATATGATTTCAATCATTGTTATTCTAAATGTTTTCTTATAAACTAGTTATAAACAGTGAATTCTTAATTGCTCTTGCTTCTCTGGTTTAAGCATTTTGATTATTTAATAAAGAATTCTTAATTTCTCTTTGTTAATAATCATTCATTTTTCCCTCTTTTTAAACATGTTGAAATATTCTTAATTGCCTTTCATCCATGTAAAATCCATTCCATTCATTTTAAGATCTAAAATTGTTCTCTGTTTGATTATCTTGCCCTGTAAAGCGATCTTTCGTTTAGAAACTTAATCCAGTGAAGCCATCCTTTTGAATCCATAGCCCAATGGCCTAAACTACTCAATCTTGCCCTCAACTATTGAATTCCACCACCCAATTTCAAATAAAACCCCTGGACTTTATAACTAGCCTAATATCTTCTAAAAGCAAAGCTAAATTTTATAGAGAGAGCCCTCTCTGGGTACAGATTGGCTAGATTCTATACCTGAAGGTTGGTTTGTGGTTATCTCGGACCCCTTTCCTCTTCCAACAACTTCAAGGAAAATCTGAGCGATAACATAGTGGCGACTCCACTGGGGAATTGAACAATTTTATTGTTACTATCGTTTATTTTATAAACTACAGACAGAGCCTGAAAGTTAGCCAGGTGGCCTTTGAAATTCTTTTGCTTTGCAATTGCATAGTAAATAAATGCTGCTTCAGTCTATCTCCGGTCTAGTTTATGAACTAAACTTTGGTTTCACACATTTAATCAGTTCCTCTAGTTAAATAAATCTTTGAGAAAATCTAAATCCAATATCTAAAACCTCTCAAAGAGAATATTGAACTTGTATCGATTCATTTCATTTAAATAAAAAAACTAAAAATATCACTTAAAAAAGCTGGCTTCAGAAAGGATTCGTTACACCAAGTCTAATCCTGATCCAAATCCACCACCTGTGTTTGAAAATCCGAATCTGATTCCCAGAATTCTTAGAAGACAAGATTGTCAATAAAGCTCTAGAAGTTCTTGACCTCTTTATAGATCAATATCCTGTCCAGTTAAGTGGATTTATCTTGAGGATGAACCTTTTAATGAGTAGTTTGAAACATCTTTATTTGTAAAATTTTTTGAATCTGAATTATCCAATTTGGTTCCTGACCCATTATTTCTTGAAGATTTACAATTTAAATTTGTTACATCACATCCTTACAAACATTTGCAAGATTCTGTATAATCTGAACTTACCTCTAAGGGAAACTCAAATATTTCTGTAATCACTTCAGCTTCCCCAAGTTCATCAACTTTTCCCCAATCATCTCAACGTCAAACCGCTCCTTCTACTCCTCCACCCATCATTCATAGACCTACTTCACTTGTTATCCCATTACCCCTTCCAATGGCAAACGGAGATGCTCCCTTAAGGTTACCAGCTAATCTAGGGGCTATGCCTCAAGATTACCAATCTAAAATCTCTCCTTTTGATGGTTCTGGTACTTACACTGCTCAACAGCATACCAAAAGAATGAATGATTATTTTGAATTTTATGAAATAGATGTTGATGATGTAAGAATGATAATTTTTGTCCAAAGTCTTACTGGAGAAGTTAGAACCTGGTTTAGAGCTCTTCCTGTAGACAATATTGTTGATTTACCAGCCCTTTACAGATAATTTTTAAATAGATGGGAGAAGAAGAAATACCCTCTTCAAATCCTATCAGATTTTGGAAAACTAAAAAGAGGACCAAATGAGACTGTGCAAGATTATGTCACTAGATTCAATGAGGCTTACAATGTTGTTCCCCAAAATCTTAGACCTCCTCCTGATTCAGTATTAATAAAATTCCCTGATGGATTTGATTCTGATATAGCATATCAACTTAGGGAAAGAGCTCCTCAAACTCTAGAAGAAATGCAAAGCACAGTTGTTAGTGTTGAAGCTAACCTGATAGAAAAACGAGCCAGAGCTAGAGCTGAAAGGAGAATACCTGTAAAAGAAGAACCCACAGCTATCGACAAGAAACTGGATGCTATAATCAAAGGAATGGAAATATTAGGAGACAGAGTAGAGACTATTGAAAAGAATAAAGCTCCTTGGGATGGTCAACATAGCAATACTATGAGAAATCCGAACTTCAGAAGAAACCAAAATCAAAATACTGGGAAATTTGGTCCTGACCAAAATATTAGGCCCCCATTCCAGGAAAATTATGTCGAAGGTTCAACTTCTGAAAAACCTATTGATGATGTTCAAATAAACAACTTTACTGAAGATGAAATTGAACCAGAAATTTTCTTGACTCAAGATGATCAAGAAGCTCACATCATTAAGCAATTTCAAACCCATTCAGGAGAATTATTTGACTTTAAGGAAGGATATGACACAGCCATTTACGAAGTTCATAAACAATATAACTTGAGAAGCAGAAAAATTGATGCTCCAAAAACAAGTAAACATAAAACCACAAAGCAACCCCTTAAAGGTAAGACCAGCACTACTTCTGTACATATTCTCACTAGATCAGATCCCAATCCTGCCCACCTAATAATTGAAGATTTATCTGATACTCAACCAAATAACAGACAACTTTCCAATACTCTTCCTCCCAAAGGAAATGTAGAGGAACCTCAAGAAGTTGAATCAGAAACCACTCCAGGTCAAAATCCCACTCCTGAAAAAGAAAAAAACATTGAAAACACAGAAGAAAAATACAACCCAAATGTTCGAAACACAAAAACTCAAAATGAGAAAACTTTTAATATGGATGTTACATCATTTTTTGGTCATCTAACCTATTATCATTAGATGGACCCAAGTACACCATGTAAGACCAATTTTACCCTACGTAAAATTGCTTTCACTATGTAAAATAACTTAATAAACCACATTTATTAGGTTGTTTATGGTCTAAACAGGAAACCCCAAAAGGAAATATTAAACAAACCTATTTTGTTTGATTTTCCTCATGGAATAATTAATTGAACCATAATTTAATTATTATTCCTAGTCATGCTTAACCCAAAACAAAGAAATTAATTAGATAAACCTTTATTTATCTTATTATTTTCTAGGAATAATTATTTAAATCTTATTTAGATAATATTCCTTGTTAAATATGACCAAATTACCCACAAATAATTAAATAAATCATTATTTATTTGATTATCTTCTAACCGCTTCCTTAAAAAGATAAATAAATCATTTATTTATTTATTTTTGACAAATCAAGGGATTTGACCCAAGTCAAATACATTTTCCCTCCAACAAATATAATAAAATATTCCATAAAAGGTGGATCTAGATTTGGTTAACATTATTTTAATCATGCACCAAGATCTAGAATGATCCAATATTTTGTTATAAATAGGAGGGTTTTTCCTACCATTCTTCACCTTTTGTTGCCTATTAGATCACTCTGGATCTATACACTTGGTCACATTTTTCCACTATTTGCTGTGTGAGCTCCCTTTGAGTTATATTCTTTGTGTGGATTTTCTACACCAACAAGAGAGAGATTCTAGATCTGAAGTGCTGAGGACTTCCAAGAACCCATCCCATTGAGGAGAATTGGATACGCCTTCTTGTTTTCCTCCCAGGTGCCCTTAATACAAAAAATTCTTTCAAAAATTGTTCTTGTCTTGTCTATTGGTATATGGAGAAAACCCTTCTTTTTACTGCTTAATGTATTTCTATGCATAGATCTGGTTTTTTGCAGCTCTTTTCTTGATCAACTAACTACAGATATGAAGATATTGGCAGCCACTTTTGATGTTAGGGCTATTAGTTATGCGTAGCTAAAGTTTTCTCCCGTTGCAACAGTGCCTCAGTCACCTCAACAGGAACCACCTCCTGTTGCGACCACTTCGGGTAGGAAGGGCAAAGCTCGCAAGAGGGCATCAAAGGACACGGCTGCCCCGACAAACCCTGCCCCTCCTAGGCCTCCAAAGCATACCATCCAGTGTTATTTGTGTGATTTTGTCGGTCACGCCACCCATACCTGTCCTAAATTGCTTCATCTCAAGCCCATGGTTAATGTCGCGTTCCCTGAGTCCATGGTCCTGGAAGCCTCTATTCCTTCTGCGACTGCGACCAAGAACCCCAAGACTATTAACACCAACCACTCCTGTGCTTTGTTTGATCGCCATGGCCATTACACCCACCTTTGTCCCCACCTCGAGGACTTGTGCACCTCTCTCACTGTGGTCCGCCAATTCGAGGCCAAGCGCAATGAGTCCACCTCTCCCATATTTGCGCATTTTGCTTTGGAAAAACTACCAGACATGACTGCTCCCATTGACATCCCCCCTCCTGATGTCGAGATGACAGAGCCTTCGTCCAGAATTTTCTTCCTATCATCATCCATGAGACCCTCGGGGAACATTCCCTCTGAACCCTCCCCTGTTGTTTCGCTTGACCTTACTTCAGCGATCACCTTGGGCTCAACATCGATAGATCCTTTATCTACTTACTCTTCTGTCACCCCTTGTGACGATGCACATGTGAACCTCTCTTCTCATGATGATGAGTCAGGTAGCTTCGCCGCGTCAGGTGGTCTTTCTTCCACCCGTCACCCCATCTTCTATCACAATGACGACATTATGGAAGAAATCCCCACCCCTGAATTTATCTATCCCCCCTTACATCGAACCCATGCGTTCACACCACATACACCTTGTGGCCATTACATTGAAACCCAATGTTTGGTTAAGGGGGCACCCACATTTTAGAGACCAAGAGAAGCAATTCTCCACAACTCTCCTAGTGTATCTGGTCGTGTTGAATTTAGTACCATTATTATTCCACATTTAGAAGAACCTCTAGAGTCCCATATCACTTCAGATCACTCTAGGGATGATACCCCTTATCGTTCCCTCATCTTCCATCAGCAACCCAATCTCTTAGACATTGTTTTTGACCAACCTATGGGTTTTCTAGGCGAGCATCAGTTCATTATCTCCAAATCCTCTCTTTGGGATAGTGACGCCAGGTATGCCAACCCGAAAACTTAAAGTCCATTTGCTCCATATATGCAGTACTAAAAGAGATTGGTAATCCTCCATTTCCTTTCTCAAACTGTATAACCATAACGAAAACAAATGGCACACCACATCATTAAAATGTGTTTAGATTCCCCTTTTTCTAAATACATTTTGGCATGACCACACCATGCTTGGGGGTACCTATGCCCCTCACCCATAACCCTCCTAAAAATCAAATTTCTTCACTTGCAACACTCATACTAGGGGCACCATTTGGCCTCCATACTTATCCATGCTCGTGTTGATGTTCGTCGTGTGTTCCCGCCTTGTACTCATGTTTTCATGGTCCCCCATTGGACCTTTACTGTGTGGCAGCACCGTCGAGTCGCCCTTGTTTAGAGCATCCAAGTGGAGTCATCATCACATTCATGGAGTCGATCCCGAGTCCCTTTGTACCCCGCTATAGTCCTCCATCCCTCATTGCTTGGTTTCTCTCTTGTGTCACACATTATGGCCTTCAGTCCCACTGTCCCTTATCCCTGATGATATTGTGTCAATCGCTGCCATGTCATTCATGCCCTTTATGCTCTAGCAAGGGAATTCGTCCATTCACTACTCAAATTCCTCCATTCTCCGCTCACATCATCATTGGTATTAGTCTGTCCGTCGCTCCACTATTTTCTCTCTTGGATTAGTTGAGGATCTCTCATTGCCTCACCTATGGCGGACCTCCTTCTGTCGACATCAGCTCCTTCATTCCAGAAGATAGGTCTAGAGGGCAGTGTACCTTGGTTCCAGCTTCCACTCTTGTTCGGTGCCTCGGATCAGGCAAAGGGATCTCTCATTCCCCTTGACTTGATTGTTTCTCCACTCCAGCTCCTTTCAGCACGATCGAGATCCGTATACTTGATGGTTTGTTGATGCACAGTTGAATTTCTTGATCATTCTCGTGTGATGTCACACCTGATGGGGGTGCCCTACAGGTAGCCCCACATGCCCGATGACTTCATTTCTGCCTAAATTTTTCGATGCAGCTCCATCTATTTGATGATGTCGGCCCTCGCCACTTTGTAGTGCCTCTCTTTGATTTGCATGTATCAGTCAGATTTTGTGAGCCCTTCCCCGCTTATAGGGGGCATTTGGGTTGTATTTGTATCTCATGTACTCAGACATTATTGTATAAGTCCTGGCTGTTATCCCAGGCACAGCATGTATGTGGGATACCTCATTGTATTTTTTATCTGGCTCATGTTTATGCCGGATGTACTTTATGGTTCGGTCCCTTGTTTACTGGACACACTATTCTTTTGTAATTTGTCTCGGCGGGCATAGGTATGCCTCCCCCGCCGCCTTTAGCACAGGTACCCTCTCATAAAAAAGAGACTTGTTGCACCTGTAAGTCTCGTCTCCTCAGGGTCTAGTTCTTCAGCACATTAGTCTACCTCACATTTCTCTCTCTGACTTCCAACGTACTTCGGTCATACGATTTTCTCCTAACACTCGCACGCTGGGGGGCAATCTGTTACACCATTTTTTGGTCATCTAACCTATTATCATTAGATGGACCCAAGTACACCATGTAAGACCAATTTTACCCTACGTAAAATTGCTTTCACTATGTAAAATAACTTAATAAACCACATTTATTAGGTTGTTTATGGTCTAAACAGGAAACCCCAAAAGGAAATATTAAACAAACCTATTTTGTTTGATTTTCCTCATGGAATAATTAACTAAACCATAATTTAATTATTATTCCTAGTCATATTTAACCCAAAACAAAGAAATTAATTAGATAAACCTTTATTTGTCTTATTATTTTCTAGGAATAATTATTTAAATCTTATTTAGATAATATTCCTTGTTAAATATGACCAAATCACCTACAAATAATTAAATAAATCATTATTTATTTAATTATCCTTCAACCACTTCCTTAAAAAGATAAATAAATTATTTATTTATTTATTATTAACAAATAAAGGGATTTGACCCAAGTCAAATACTTTTTCCCTCCAACAAATATAATAAAATATTCCATAAAAGGTGGATCTAGATTTGGTTAACATTATTTTAATCATGCACCAAGATCTAGAATGACCCAATATTTTGTTATAAATAGGAGGGTTTTTCCTACCATTCTTCACCTTTTGTTGCCTATTAGATCACTCTCGATCTATACACTTGGTCACATTTTTCTACATTATTTTGCTGTGTGAGCTCCCTTTGAGTTCTATCTTTGTCTGGGTTTTCTACACCAACAAGAGAGAGAGATTCTAGATCTGAAGTGCTGAGGACTTCCAAGAACCCATCCCATTGAGGATAATTGGATACGCCTTCTTGTTTTCCTCCCAGGTGCCCTTAATACAAAAATTCTTTCAAAAATTGTTCTTGTCTTGTCTATTGGTATATGGAGCAAACCCTTCTTTTTACTGCTTAATGTCTTTCTATGCATAGATCTGGTTTTTTGCAGCTCTTTTCTTGATCAAATAACTACAGATCTGAAGATATTGGCAGCCACTTTTGTTGTTAGGGCTATTAGTTATGCGTAGCTAAAGTGGTCCTTTTTCGTACACTTCGACAAAGGATTCATACTAACAATGGAAGTTGAAATAGGCAAATTGAAAATAGCAGTTCCACTGTCTGAATTAGCTAAACATGATGTCTACAGAAGCCAAATCTATAGATCACTTAATATTCCTGGAAATGATGACACAGTTAATGTTTTTTATGACCAACCCAGATTACTCTTTGGCCCTGAAGTAAATGGAAAACCAGAAAGTGGGGGAACTCCTCCATTTTATATAAGTTTGAATATACATGACAAAATACTTCATAATGCCATTCTTGACTCTGGAGCGTCTCATAATCTAATGCCCAAGGCTGTAATGGAAAGATTAAATCTAGACATCACCAGACCTTATAAAGGTCTCTTTTCTTTTGATTCAAGTCAGGTAAGATGTTTAGGATTAATCAAAGATTTGTGTGTTACATTGGTTCAATACCCTGCTAAATCAATTTTAATGGATATAGTAGTAGCAGATATCCCTCCAAAATATGGTATGTTATTGTCAAGATCCTGGGGTGCAAAACTCGGAGGATCTCTTCAATTAGATATGTCATATGCTACTATTTCAGTATTCAGCCAACCTAAAAGACTATACAAAGAAACTTTGATGAAATATGTTGTCAGTAGTCCAGAGAAACCTGAAAATTTCCCTATCTACTCAGTACACTCTGATATGGAATCATTCATTCTCTATAATGTTGAAACTGATCTTCCCACTGAATTAGAAGCACCAGAAATAGAACCAAAAGAAATTACAAATCATAAATCTAGTGTTCAGATCCAGGAAATCTCTAAAGAAAAAGAAACATCAGAAACTAAAAAACCATATCTCCTTGTTAAGAAAGTTACTAAAACACCTGATGAATATTATGAACATGAAATTCTTTGGCATTTAGAATTTGATGGTTCAGTTAATAATTTAGGAGCAGGAGCTGGAATTTGGATACACAACATTGAAAACGATCATGCTGAAGGCCATGCTTACAGATTGAACTTTAAATGCACTAATAATATGGCAGAGTATGAAGCTCTTTTGTTAGGGCTTAAAATTGTCAAAAATTTAGGAGCAATTAGAGTATCTGTCATAGGAGATTCTAATTTAATTATTCGACAGATCAATGGTGAATGCTCGACAAAAGATCCCAGACTAAGAGAATATAGAGGAACAGTTGTGGAAATTCTCAATACTTTTCTACAGGCTCAGCTTGCAAAAATTCCAAGAAAACAAAACTTGCATGCTCATAGCCTCGCAATATTTGCTAGCACTTGTAAATTACCATTTGAACCTAATCATCAGTTCACAGCTGAGATTAGACATAGACCTGCTATACCAAACAATCTTATGAATTGGCAAGTGTTTGCAAATAATAATCAGATTAACAATTTCTTAACTTTAGAGAATGAATTTTTTAACAGTAGCATAGATGAAGATACAATCATTGAATCTAATCAAATAATTGAACAAGAAACAAACATTTCTAAAGATAATGCAATTCGAATGCTACATCCAATTAAATTCACCGGAAAAGATATGCAGGATCTTAAAAAAATGGAGGTTGTTGAAATTATAGAGGATGAATCCAAAATCATTAATCTGAAAGATAATCATTTACCCAAAGGATTGACTCCTCTAGAAGATCTTTTTGACTTTAATGACATTCCACTGAAACCTAAAATGGAACCACTTAAAGCTGATATTGAGGAATACAATCTGGAGACTGAGGAAAAACCTAAAATAATAAAGTTATCAAAATTTTTGCCTCCAGATCAAAAACAAAAATATTTTGAATTGTTAACTGAATTCCAGGATGTCTTTTCCTGGAGTTATGAAGACCTAAAATCATATGATACATCTATAATTCAACATACAATACCTCTAAAACCAGATCAAAAACCATTTAAGCAAAAACTGAGAAGAATCAATCCTGTATTACTACCTTCAATTGAAAAAGAAATAAAACGAATGTACGAAGCAGGCATAATTGCTCCAATTAGATTTTCAAAGTGGGTGTCCAATTTAGTCCCTACCAGAAAGAAAACTAGAGAAATTAGACTGTGTGTTGATTTAAGAAATCTGAACAAGGTTTCCTTGAAGGAAAATTATCCTTTGCCCAAAATGGATCACATTTTGCAAAGGGTAGTAGGTGCTTCAAGGATTTCTCTTTTAGATGGGTTTTCGGGATACAACCAGATTCTGGTTCATCCTGATGACCAAGATAAAACTTCTTTTACAACACCATGGGGTACTTTCAAATATGTTAAGATGCCATTCAGACTCAAAAATGCTAGAGCAACCTTCCAAAGAGAAATGGACATTGCATTTGAAAAATAAATTCATGACTTTCTTGTTATATGTCTGGATGATTTAACTATTTTTTCCAAAACAGATCAGCAACATTTGGACCATCTCAGACAAGTATTCATAAAACACGGAAAGTATGGTATTTCCCTAAACCCAAAAAAGTCATTGTTTGGTCTTGAATAAGGTAAACTCTTGGGCCATATCATCTCAAAAGATGGCATTATAATTGATCCCGAAAGAATACAAGCCATATTGCAGATACCTCAGCCAAGAAATGTTAAAGAACTTCAAGATTTCATAGGAAAAATCAATTTTTTGAGAAGATTCATTTCTAGTTTAGCTGAATTAATTAGACTACTTACTAACATGTTAAGAAAGGATTCAAGTATTAACTGGACAGTAGAAGCCAAGAAATAATTTGAAGATATTAAAATGGCTTTGACCAGAACATCAGTTCTCACCAGTCCACAATTTGATAGAGATTTCATAATTTTTTCATTTGCATCAGAACATACTGTAGCAGTTGTTTTACTACAAAAAGATGATCAAGGATGTGAAAAACCTATATCCTTTTTTAGTAAAGCACTAAGAGACGCATCATTAAAATACAACATCATGGAAAACCAAGCTTTTGCACTCGTAAAAGCTATTAAAGATTTCAGAATCTATATATTGTATTCTCATGTGATAGCTTATGTACCAAATGTTGTTGTCAAAGATATCTTAACTCAAGATGGAATTGAGGGCAAGAGAGGTAAATGGATTGCTACCATATTAGAATATGATATAGAGATAAAACCTACAAAGCTGATAAAAGGACAGGGATTGGCTCAACTCATGACTGAAACAAATTGCCAAGCCCTGGATATTAATGAACTGGATGACAATCAGGAGATGGCGACTCCACAAATCAGCCAGGCCTTTTTAGACTCACCTTGGTATGCTGATATCATTTATGTTTTGTTAAACCTGCAAGCTCCTCCAGGGTTATCCAGAACGAAACAAAGGTTTTTGAAAATGACATCCTTAAAGTATTGTATTTTAGATAATGTTCTCTTTTGGAAGAATCATGATGGAATTCTATTAAATTGTTTATTAAAAGATGAAGCTAACAAGGTTCTCAATGAATTCCATGCAAGAGATTGTGGTGGACACCTCTACTGGAAGTCAACTGCAGATAAGATCTTAAGGGCTAGTTTTTATTGGCCAACCTTGTTTTTAGATGTAAAGAAATTTGTAACTGCTTGCCATAAGTTTCAGATCTTTGAAGGCAAGAGAAAATTATTCCCTTTACCATTGAAACCAATTTCCACCGAGAAACCCTTTCAACAATGGGGCCTGGATTTTATTGGAGAAATCCATCCTCCTTCTTCTAGCCAACACAGATGGATCCTCACTGCCACAGATTACTTTACTAAATGGATTGAAGCAATCCCATCCAGACAAGCCAATGATTCTGTAATCATAGGATTCTTAGAAACCAATATACTATCAAGATTTGGCTGTCCTGAGAAAATTATAACTGATAATGCTGCTACCTTTAAATCAAAAAAGATGATAAGTTTTTGCAATAAGTATCATATCACTTTAAGTCATTCAACAGCCTATTATCCTCAAGTTAATGGACTGGATGAATCTTCCAATAAAATTCTCATTAATATCATTAAGCAATTATTGGAAGAAAATAAGAAGAATTGGCATAAGAAACTTACCAATGCATTGTGGGCAGACAGACTTACTACCAAAAAATCAATTGGGACCAGTCCATATGAATTAGTTTATGGTATTGAGGCTATATTTCCATCATCTTTAGGAGTTCCTGTAATGAAGTTACTTTAGGAGGCTCAAGTAGAACCAAATGATATTCAAAGAAGAATAAATCAAACAATTCACTTGCAGCAGACTGGAGAAGAAGTGTATCAACGATCCCAAGTTTTGCAGGAAAAATTAAAGAAGATGTTTGACAAAAGGACCAAAGCAGAAGATTTTCAACTAGGAGACAAAGTTTTAAGATGGGATTCCAGAAGGGAAGATAAAGGAAAACATGGGAAAATTGATTTCTTATGGAAAGGACCTTACATCATTCATGCTTTACAAGGAAATAACACATATTTTTTGAAGAATTTGGATGGTTCAAAAACTGAGGAAGGACCAGTAAATGGTCGTATGTTAAAGCATTACTTTGATCCTATCTGTTAGGATATTCTGATTCTTGACATGTATATATTATATCCTTTGTAATGTATCAGTGTTGATTGGATGGTGACTTGCTGGAGTTGAAGCCCAAAGTGAAGGCCCTGAGCTTCAGAAAGTTTACTATCATATATACAATAAAGCAACCAGAAGAAGGAGATTTCATAGTTTAGCTAAAAGCATTTTGACGCATCTAACCTGCTATTCTTGACTTTTCACCAGGAAAAGCCATCCCCAAGTGGAGCCAGTGTTAGACTCCTATACCAATAGGTGTCATTTTTCATGATTGACTTGTTGAACTATGCAATATGTTCAAACCTTTTTCTTGTTGCAAAGGTGTTCCATATTCTCAAAAGATCAAAAAATTTAAAAAATGTAAAGAGGGTATACCCTAAAGAAAATTTAAAGGGCGGAAAAAAAATAAATGGCCAAAAAAGTAAAAGAAAATGAACCCCACCAAAAGAAAGGCCAAGGAAAGTGTGCAAGTCTAAATGCCACTACTTTTTTACTCTAATGTAATAATCAAATTGTGTGCTACTTTTATTTTATGCCACAATTCATAAATATTCAAACAATTTAAGCTTGGCTAGTTCATTTTTCAATTTCATGTTTTAGAGATAGAGAATAAAATCTGACCAAACTGTTTAATCTTGGCAGATAAGTAGATAGGTAGAGTGAATAAAAGGAGCTCAACAGTTTAATATGAGCCCTTGGATGTAATAAGATTAGAATCAGATAGATTTCCACATGTAAAAGAAAAAGTGTGATAAGGGTTTGCCAGTCTAAGTGCACCCTAATAAAGAAGAGAAAATGGTACGATAAAGTAGGTAGGGTAGGTAGATGTTGTTGCTGAGTTACATGTGATGAATGATGGCTTTAGATGGTTAAAATTTTAACTTTCATCACAAATGCAAAGGCAGATAAATACATTGAAGAATGGAAAAGCAAAGCAAAATCAGATCATTAACTTCCCATTTCATTTTTCCCTAAAAATTTCACCAATTTCCTCTATGTACTAAGGTATTTAAAGATTAGAGGGGCTCAAGGCATTTCCTTGACTTCTGGAGGGACCGGACCCTCGGCCCAATAATTGGAAAAACCTAAGTACTTAAAAACATTCATCATCACACTCATTCACCTCTAAAAAATCTTTTCCTAAGTAAAATCCCATTTTACTTAAGAAAGTCATGCAATATTCAATAAAAACCCTTTCATGCAAGCTTAAGTTGAATACATTATTCTAATGTTTTATACTTAGCTCTTAAAGATCATTTGTCATATTAACTTCTAATTTATTATTGAAATAACCCTTTCCTATAGTATATAACTCCATTTATATAAATAACCCAAAAAACTCGCTTATATAATTTTAGCCAAAGTCAATAAATCCCACGTGATCAAATAAATTACCTACTCTACAATCCCTTTGGCTAAATATATCTTTATATAAATATTCCCGCCCCTATGGTAAACAAATTGATTTGGTTTATTTATCATATAATAAAAAATCTATGAATAAACCTTTAAACATATTATTTATATATTTAAAACAAAAAATAAAACTCGAAGTTTAATTTAAACCAAACTTTGAAATAACCCATCCCCTGCACATTTTTCATTCCCGACCCTCGTTGTAAAAAGAGATTAATTAATCCTCACAATTAATTAATAAACCTGACCCACCAATTAAACCGCCCCCGATGAGATTAATTAACTTTTAATTACGTCGGCCCCGCCTGTTAAATTCCCATCATCTCCACGCCCCGATCACCGTTCGATTAATCCATTTGAAATCAATGGCCATTAACGATATCACTAGCCATCCGCGTCTGAACGATAACGCGTGATGGCCAAGCAGTTTTCCAAACCATACAGAGCCACGCGTCGTTTGTTCTGTGGAATTGCTGCCCCTTCGCCCAAAAGTGGTGCGATGAAAACCGCTTACCACCTATCCTCTGTGACGCGTCCACCGTACCTGCTGACGTCATCTAAAAACCGCCACCCTTTTGACTTTGTAAATAAAACAATATTGCGCCTGTGTCATTTTCATTTTTTCATGCGCCGACCAATCCCCATAAAACGAAATTTCAAAAATCAGCCATTGAATATTTCCGACCGTTAGTTTGCTGAAGAAAGTTGAAGCCGAATACTCCAGAATTCATTTGCCATAGCAAGTACCTGTTTAACCACTGTGAATTCCCATAAACAGGTATTTATTCCACTTTCCCACGGAACTCTGTTTAAAAGTATCAGTTCTTATTTTAATTCTGCTCTAAAGTCTGAAAAGAACTTCAATTTGATCTGTTTTAGTTCCCAGAACTGAAATTATAATCCAAAAACTGGTAATTGTAATCCTTTTTCACAAAAAACCCCGAATTTTCATTTTTGAATCCACAAGAACCAAAAATGGAAATTCCGATAGCTCTGAATGTCGCGCCCATCAATGCCCCTCACAGGGACTTGAATTATTTGCCTTTAGCCGAGATGGATTTTCAAATTAAACACTTACAGCTTAGTGAAAATCCTCTTCGAATATTTTGCCGCTGCAGAGACAATTATTTGAATGGTTCTGATGTCTTTGGACTTTGGGAATCAAATCTTCCCATGTACCTTTTTCCCTCAGTCCATATTTTTCCTGAGTTAATCCATTTTTTCCATGCAAATTACGATCCCTACCAAAGAACAGTTTTATCACCAAGTCAAAATGTTCTTTTCCCAATAACTGCTCAGTCCATAAATGAAATGCTACAAATCCAACCTGGTCAAACACTCACTCCCCTGTCCATGGCTGAATTACTTGAGAAATCTACTAAGTTATCCCATGAAGAGTTAAATTGCCTGTGTCAGACCTTCATGTTACCAGAGCATCAGCCTAAACACCCTCCCCCTTATGGTTATACTTTCTTTACTGATGTGGGTAGACTCATTTTGAACATGATATATTCAATAATGGGCTTCAATACTAGTGAGTATGTTGATCAGTTAACCTTGGTATTGTTATCCATTTTTACTCCTGGACAGCCTCCTACTGTCAAGCATGATTTTGCATCTTGTATTGCGGACAAAATCCATGATCAGTTCATGAGATTTGGAAATGAGAGAGTGTTCAAGTATTCTTCTGTCATATATCATCTCATGATTTATTTTCAATCAGATAATTTCCCTTTTTATGTTTAGAAACTTGATGCCAAAGGGAATCCTAGGTCAGTCATCTTTTGGTCTGCCATTACTCACAATTCCCCTGATTCTCCTTATTCCTATAATGAGTTTATTGACCTTTTTGTTCATCCTGCAACTACCTTGTTGACAAGAGTTTCTCCTCCTAGGATTAATAATGAAATCAAGAAAATCCTTCAGCTCTCAAAGAAGTATAAGATAGGTGACTGGTACCTATATCAAAACCACACAAAGATTAGGATATATGGATGTGAATTATGCCCTTTCAAATTGCCCAAGTATGTCCCAATGAGACTCTTTGCATTAGAATATTTCAAACAAATGAATAATTCAGATATAGTTCATTTCTGCAATGCAAAGAAAAAGGCTCAGCTCAGGATTAAAAGCCAGTTAGGACCCTTTGTATGTAACTGTAGGGAAGCTGGAACATAAGCAGAATGAATTTTGGAAGATTATCTCAGACTGCAAAAGAGTTTCTACTGGGTGCCTTATGACCCAAACAACTTTATATGTGATAGAAGAATGAAAAATAAACTGTCACCATACATCCATCAAAGAATTCCAAAAATAGAACAATATGCCAATATGGATGAATGGGTGGAAGGCACATTGGTTGAAAAAGATAGTGAACAGGTCAATGTAGAAAATGTGATGAAAGATCTTGAAAAGATACTTGAACTAGACTCTTTTGGACAGGTGCAGATACTAGGACCTTCTTCAATTGGAACTTCACAACAAAATTTGCAGGAGATTAACACAGTGGCAGTAGAATCCAAAGGAAAAGAAAATGAGCCTGATATACAAGTAATTGAAAAATTTACAATGACAGAGTAACCAGAGACTTCTAAAGAACAGATCCAAGTACAAATTCCTCCTACTCAGAACAATGAGCCAGAAATTGTAAATTTACAAACTCCTCTTAATGTGGAAAAAGTAAAGAAGAGAGAGGCTGAGACAGTTACTCCTATTGGTGGCTCTTCTGAACAGTAAGGTGTTAAAAGGAAAAAATTAACTCCTCTTCCAGAAATTGA
Source organism: Pinus albicaulis (assembly GCA_034641835.2). NCBI lineage: Eukaryota > Viridiplantae > Streptophyta > Pinopsida > Pinales > Pinaceae > Pinus > Pinus albicaulis. The sequence goes on along the minus strand of CM076577.1, from coordinate 1,182,831,433 downwards.
ATCAAATCAGGAAATCCCTGATAATCAGGGAAGAGAAGACAGTCAGCAAACAAGTGCAGGTAGTGGGACATCCAATAATTTTCAAAGAAAGGAAATACATAGGCAAAAAAGTACAGAGATATCTTCATTCAAACCTCCAGTAAAAGAGGCCTGGGACATCAAAAGAACATTCATCAATATAAAGGCCAGGAATGATCCACTTAGACTTCAGGTGTATAACCAATATTTAAAGATGGCTCCGAAAAATCAAGAAATATTGATGTCAGCCTATGACATCCAATAGGGTAAGATGATTATGAGTCATTTCAAGCCCAAGGTGCAGCAACCTCAGACAGCTGCAGATTACATTTGGACTAATTTTGAAGTATTAGCAAAAGATATCCATCCTTTAGATCAAATTGAGCTACACAAGAAAACAGGTGAGATGATTTATTCTACCTTGACGGATAAATCAATGTTGGCCCATAAGTTGTAGGATTCTTTGGATAACACTAATACATAGTTGCAGCTTGAAAAAGCTTCCTCCCAGGCTAAGGATAATAGAATCAAAACTTTGGAGGAAATAATCATTGGTTTGGGTCATGATCCTAAAGATGTGAAAGGTATTGAAGCTTTGATTAAGAAAACTGATGATGACATCGCAGCTCTGAGAAAACAATTGAAATTACCAGCTTCAAGACATCCACAAACTGCAGAAGTAATCAAGTAGAATTCTAAAGAAGAACTAATGGATTTTCTCTTAAAATTCAATGAGCAACTCAGTGCAACTGAAAAAGAGCTTGAGAATGCATTGAAAGATAAGCAAGCAAATATTCCAGTTTCTACAGCAGAAGCAGTAACAGGTACAGCAACAACAGGTCAGCCAGCAGAAATGTCACAGGGCAACACTACAAACTTGAACACTGATGAGTTAACAAAGTCAATGGATGAAATGAAACTTCAGGCCACAGAGCTCTTCAAAGCAAAGGAACAATTGGCCACTCTAGAACACAAATATGATCTTTCAAAAATGAATGTTGCTGATAAAACAAGAGAAGTGAGCAAATTAGAAAAAATGGTTAAGGCATTAGAAAAGGATATCACATTGGAGAAACCTTTAAGAGAAATAAAGGATATTCTTTGCGATAACATCATTCAATAAATAAAGGAAGTCTGGTGCTCAATCCAAATAATGGATGAATAGAATGACTTAGTTAAATTGGCTCTGGATGAGATTGAGAGAGCAAGAGAAGAGTTGGGAAATAGGCCAGAAGAAGCCAATAGACTTATACAATTTTTGAATACTCAGAATAAGAATCAACTTGCAGAATTTGGTATTCAGGACAGGACCAGAACAATTTTAGAAATAAAGAGAGTTTTTACTAAAAGAACTCTGGTACAGAATCTAGAACGAAGGTGCTCAGATATGCAAGAGGAAATCATTGCCTTCAGATAAAGATTGAATATTTTGATCAATAGAGGATTGCCCAGTCCCATAGTTGGAGAAGATAAGCTGATGGGCCTTGAAAGTTATGTTGAAAAATTGGAAAAATATGTTGATTATCAGGCCAGTTCTTCAACCAGTTCATCAATAACAGCATTGCCCACAGGAAGAAATCTTCATGACAGATTGGAGAATTTATTTTATCTTGAGCATGAAGTAAATCATTTATTCCCAAATCAGCCTGATTTCTTCAGATATATTGAAGCTGATGAAGCTCTGAGAAAATTGCAAAGGACCAGAGTGCCAGAAGCTAAATGGTGGGAAGAACTGATGGAACTTTTGTAATAATTATCCTTTCATAAATTTTGGCCGATTTACCATAGTAAATCATGATAAAGAGGATAAAAGATGAACAAAGGTCAAAGAGTATCAGAGCTGTTAAAGAGTATCAGTGAAACGAAGCAATTAGCATGGAATTACTGAAAAGGACAACAGCAAACCAAAATATAGGGCCTGCCTCCAGCACATTCTCAAAAGAAGGAAACAGCACAGCTTCAGTTATCATTTTTTCTTATCTACGAGACCATCTATCTCTATTTTGTTGTAAAATACTTATTATTCATCCTAGATAATATCTCAAATTGTTATGAGATATTTTATGTAATTTTTTGTATAAATACTCCCTCAAACGAAGTATTGAGTGTGGATTCATATACTTTGTTGTAACATTGAACATTTCGGAATAAAGTGCTGTTGGAGAAATTTCTTAGTGGCTAGCTGGATGATGATTTGAAGCTAAAGACTTTTTACAGGATTCATGTGTCAGACTACAGATCAATAAGTCATTTCTATCTCATGTTTTGAAGTTCTATACTTGTTTATTATATCATTGTGTTTCATTTCTGAATGATTAATGAAAAAGGAATAAATCAGAAGGTACTTAGGTGTAATCTGATTTCAATCATTGTTATTCTAAATGTTTTCTTCTAAAATAGTTATAAACAGTGAATTCTTAATTGCTCATGTTTCTCTGGTTTAAGCATTTTGATTATTTAATAAAGAATTCTTAATTTCTCTTTGTTAATAATCATTCATTTTTTCCTCTTTTTAAACATGTTGAAAGATTCTTAATTGCCTTTCATCCATTTAAAATCCATTCCATTCATTTTAAGATCTAAAATTGTTCTCTGTTTGATTATCTTGCCCTGTAAAGCCATCTTTCGTTTAGAAACTTAATCCAGTGAAGCCATCTTTTTGACTCCATAGCCCAATGGCCTGAACTACTCAATCTTGCCCTCAGCTATCGAATTCCACCACCCAATTTCAAATAAAACCCCTGGACTTTATAGCTAGCCTAATATCTTCTAAAAGCAAAGCTAAATTTTATAGAGAGAGCCCTCTCTGGGTACAGATTGGCTAGATTTTGTACCTGAAGTTTGGTTTGTGGTTACCTCGGACCCCTTTCCTCTTCTAAAAATTTCAAGGAAAATCTGAGTGATAACACGCAGCATGCCTATAGCGATGCGCGGCATGCCTGTAGGCGCCGGTCACGACTGCCCGTTGTTGACCCGACTCTTTTTCTATTGCGCGGTACTTTCCCAGTTAAATGTGCTGCGCATGTTTTGACACTCAAAGTGCCTCCAACAAGTCTTGAAATTGCTAATTTCCTCAACCAAAGGGCTTCCATCCATTTTCAAAGGTATTTTCATTTACCTATTTACTATGTTTGAGCTGCTAGCTAGTGTTTGAAATAGTGAAAGTCATGGTGTAAATCAAGGGGTGTTGAGTAATTATTTTGAAGAAAATCGTTACAATGGGAGACTGGTGGAGGGTTTATTCAGTTTCAAAAAGCCTAAACCACCCTAAAAACAGTGCTAAAAACATCACACTTCCTGCAAGACAAAATAAACATTGTTTTAGAGTTTTTTTCAATTGTTAAGGGTATCCTAACTCCATTAGGACGAAGTTTACCTCTGTCAGCCCAGTATATGGTGGAAAACATTGTTAGGAGGTGAAAGAAGTGTTTGTAAGGGAAGCATAGGATTATTGAAAGAAGTGAAACAGTGAAACAATTAATGCTTCATTTGTCCCATAAAAAAACTGTGGTAAAAAAAAAAAAAAACCTTTCAAACTCAATATAGAGGTTTTTATTTGCCTATGAAGGTCAAATAGTGAAGTACAAAGGAAGTATTTTGATTAGGAAGTAGTATTTTTCCTCTGTCTAAATACTAGGCTACCTTGCTTACACCCAAAACACCAAGATCTCTGTGATCTTACCCAAACACCGAAAATCACTTGACTGTGTATACATTTTAGTTGACTGTGTGCTTGTTATTAAAATTATTTTTTGATTGGCATACAAAGGGGAAAAAGCAGTGAGTTGGAAGGATCAGAGACCTAATATCAAAGAAAAATTTCACACAGCATTTGAGGCAAATTTGCCTTGATCAAACAGTGGTTGACAAAGAAGACAGAGTTGTGTTTGAGAGAACATTTCAAAAAACCATTTGAGGCAGTTTGTTTTGTAGAGAGCATCCAAAACAAGATTCCTCCCAGGCAAGATAGTAGGAGTGGATTGCATAAGAGATTTGAGCCTATTTCCACTGAAGAAGTGAATTCCCACCCATCAGTTTTATTCATTTTCCATGAGGTGGGGTGTTTAAATTTTTGTCAAAGAGTGCAAGAGGTGAAGAGATTTTCTCCTTTGACACACCTTTGCACTTTGAGGTTTCAAGATAAACATTTCTAGCTAGTAGGCCTTGACTTCAAATTCTCTCCAAGATCCATCTCCAAGGCCACTAAAATCCCCTATATTGGGGAAAAGTCGTTTAAACAAAGCCATTTGGACTCTATACATTACAAGCCCTTTCTAAAGCTTGAGCACAGAGAGTCATGTCCTTCTATTTTCCCTTTCTCATATCTTTTAGCCAGCTACGCCCCCCTCATGAAGATCATCATGAAATACTTCACTTGTGAGGGAAGATTCTCCCGAAACTATGCTTATCACATTCGACTGCTCATGCATTTCACAAGGACCAAGCTGCTAAATCTTCCTTTCTTCTTACACAAAAGCATTGATAAAATGGCCTCCACTATTCAAAAGAAGCCTCCTTCATAGAAAATAGCCTATCTCTTCCATCACTCTCTCATCAAAATCATCATTCTTCATTATCTTGAAAAGAGAGAGGTCTCTTGGGATACTTTCATCACTCATCCGGATTTCTCCACTGTCCCTCCAGTCCATACATCCCCTACACCTTCTACTCATCATCCCTCGCCTTCTTCTACCAGACCTATTCCAAAAAAGCTCAAGTTTACCACAGAACAAGCCAAGGAGCCTGAAGAAGGAGAAGAAAGTGACCATGAGGAGGAAGAAGGACATGAGCAGGAAGAGGAAAGTGATTATGAGCAGCAGCAAGGGGATGAAGAAGAAAGTGCTAAACAATAGCATCACAGTGAGGGTGAGCAGACTTTTGATGATACACAACAGACTTATGATGAGGGTGAGCAGCCACAGTATGATACACAAAAGCATGAATATGATGAACAAGGGAAAAAGGGAGATGAACAGGGGCAGCCAAAGGATGCTGAACAGGAGTAGCATGAAAGTGATAAACAGGGGCAGCCAAAAGATGACACACAACAGCTACAACAGTATGAGCAGGGGCAACCTCAGGGTGAATAACAGCAGCCTCCTCAAGAGGAACAACAAACTCAAAAAGAAGAGGGGCATCAAGATAAAAAGTTCCATCACAGTGAGGAGGACAACCCTCAAAGGGAGATGCAAAAAGACAGCCTAGACATCCTTGAAGAGAGCCAAGACATTGGAAAAAATGAAGGGCAAAGTGGCAATGGTAAAGAGCCCATGGAGCATCTGCTAGCTGCCTCTCCGAGGCAAGGGGCCATACTCTCTTCTTCGAAATTGGACAAGCCTCAGACAACAAAGAAAAGGGTGCCTAGAGTCGTAACTCCAAATGTGAAAAGGCCCCTCCGAAGTAAGGGAAAATTGCCAAAGAAGCCCATGGTCGAATTGCCTAAGAAGAAGAGTACTAGAAGAGCCACCCAAGGCAAAGGGAAGGGCAAGGAAGAAAGCAGTCATGAACCAGAAAAGGAATTCAACATCATCCAAATCCAAATCGATGATAGTGATAATGAAGCCCAGATCCTAAAAAATCTCTTGATCCATAGAGAAAGCCAAATTGATGCCTTGAAGGATGATCTTCATAGAGCTAGGAATTTCAATCAATTTTTGCAAATCCAAAACAAGTAGATGAGTGTCCATATGGTTGTTTATGAGACACAGGTGATCAAATACAAGAATGAGGCCTCCAAAGCCCAAGTGAGGTTGGAAGAACCATGGGGCTAAAAAAGGCCCTTGAGAAACAAAAAGAAGAGGAAAATGCCCTTCTCCAATCTACCCCTCTCACTGCATTGTTCGAACAAGAGATAGAGAAAAATCGTGAAGCATGGCTTGAGAGAGTTTATGATCACTTGGAGAAGAAATTGGAGAGGGAAAACAATAACTTAGACCTTCAACGGAGGATGACGGGGAATTATAAAAATTTAAATCAGTTTGCCTGGTGGAAGTTGAAGGCTACTCAAGAAAAACTCAAGGAAGCCAAAGGGAAGCGCCCGGCACAAAAATTGAGGAAAGACACCTCAATACTCCAAATCTTGGCCTCTGCTTCACAACATGTTGCTGAAAACCCTTGAGGGTCATACTCACCAAGTTTGGGCGAAATTCGACATATTTTGGTTTTTTGTCATTTTTGGGTTTTTGGCCAAAAATCATGGGCATCGCCATTTCAGTTTGGGGCATCATCGAAGGATGAGAATGGTATCATTGGATGCCATATTTTTAGGAGCATATACTCAGTGATTTTCAGGACATTTGAAGATCATTTTCTCTCCCTAAATGGCAAAAAATGCTCGCTTTTTCTACACTCTGCCCGGTCTATCAGCAAGGCTTATTTTTTGTGTTTTTACACACAGGCCTATTTTTGGAGGACTTCCAGTGGTCAATTGGGAGAAAAATAAACATTTTCAGAAAGTAGACACTCAGATATTTCCAACGAGCTATCATGAGCCTCATTTTGACATCGGGAAGGCTTCCAAAAGTTGCCATCAAGTTAGGGGACCTTTTGTTGATGTATTTTTTGAGTATTTTTGTAAAAAATGAACCTTTCAAAACTGCTTTTTCCTCATGTGCGTTTAGCTATTTTTGTACATGAGAAGGTATGAAAAGTCAATCTATTTCCCTCTTTTAGCATTTTTTAGATATTTTATGAGATATTTTGTGCCTTGGGCTTTGCAAAGCCTCAAGGACAAAATAAGATATTTTGGATAGGCCAATGAGATTGCAAGTTGAACTAAGAGGTTTTCCTCACTTAGGCCTATATATTCCAAAGGCTTTCATTGTAAAAAAGGCTGAACTTGATGAATAGAAGCAATATATGGTCATATAAGCTTTGGAATAAATACTTGTCTCATGCTTTTGGATAGTCTCTTGGATGTTCTTGGATGATGAAAGAGGATTGTTGTTGGATTCCATGACTTGGTAGAATGGTATAGTGTCTCTCTCTTTGTTTTGTTTCCTATTTTTCATTCATAAATCCATGTTCTTTCTTGCTATAGGACAGTAGAGAACAAATTTGAGACATGCCCTTGGAGGCACCTCAAATTTCATGTTTCTTCATAGCTTCCATGTTTTCTTCATTCTTAGTCACATTAAAGAATTCTTGATTGCTCTTTAATAACTTAAGGATATTGTTTCTTGTTTCATTCATGGTTTTATGCATGCTAAGTATGATTTATGGTATGCCCTGCTTACTCATGGCTAGCCATAGCTCCATCCATGAAATTTCTCTTTGATTGATTAGATTGTCATTTGTTGAACCAAGGAGGTCTTGTTCTGATCTTGCCCTTTGCCTAAGACTATGCAATCTTGTTTTCAAAGTGCTCAATAGCTTAAAGTACTGTGTTTAGGCGTTCCGGCATAGTGATTTGAGTTGTTTTTCTGTCTTAAGTGTATTTCCCCAAAGTCTAATAGCCATTTCCCAAAGTTAGAGAGTTATATATCTCTATGCATGGCTTGAATGTTTATTTCTATGTATTGATTAGCTTATAGTTACATTTCTCATGATTAATGGTTTGCCCTACCATGTTTATGTCAGCTATTAAACTAGTTATGCTTGGAATCCTTTTTTATTCACAAACTTGATGTCCATCTTACTCCATTTTTCCCAAAGATCCATTTTACCTCGAATCAAATCGGCCCTTCAACAACCTTGTATCACCATCTGATAGCTTTCTTGACCTCTTCGACCCCATAGCCCAGTTGATTTGACATACTTTTACCTATCTTATATCTTTGATCAGTTTCATCCCTCACAACCTAAAAACCAAAACCAAAAAACCTACTTCATAACTAGCCTAAAATCATAACACAATAAGCAAACACACAGATATCCCTTACACAAATAGAGAGAGCCCTCTCTGAGTCCAGGAAGGCTAGGTCCTTGGGCTCCAAAGATTGGTTTGATGTTACACTGTCATTTGGATTTCCAATCAGCCAAATCACGGGACCCTAACACATTGAGCGTTGTCTGGTAGAATCAAGTTTGGATCTCCTCGGAAATCTACGTCTGTGTATGCATACTTGTTTATGGCAATCATCTGTCGTATGAGCTAGGAGAATAATGCAGTAGAGAATACGATGGTCGATTGAACAACATATCTAGACATCAATTCAACCCATCTCTACATCCATGGATCTTTAGGGCCAGATATGCCCAATGTAACATGTTGTGGTTGCATCAATGGAATCTACTCTAAGGTGAAGGAAATCAGGATCAAACCATAGTTCAAATTCTTCTCCCTTCCTCCCTTTTCTTTTGTTAGTTGTTCTTTCATCTGAAAGAGAACAACTTCAGCCTAGTTAAATATTGTTAGTTCTAAACACTCCAGTGCATACTACATGTATGATATTTTTTCCACATGTAGTGTAGTGGAACCAGAAAGCTTTGCGATAGGGATAATCCTCAAAGGAAAATCACGTACATCACGGATGTTTATTTTCCCATCCTTACTTGGTTCAGTCCCTGGATGGCAATGCTGCAATATGTAATCTCTCACTATCTCTCTTCCAAGAGCAGATCCTGAAAGAGAAATGGGAGAACCTCACCTCGATAATCCAATCAGAAAATAAATGTCCTCCACTAATATTAGGAGCACTTTGTCCCCAACGTCAAAAGCCTCTAGTACTGGATCCCATGAACGAACAAGGAATTCCAATATTTCCACTTGTTGCCTCATCCCTGACATTCTGAAGTATTTTAGCAACCCGCAATCTCTAAGGGGTCTTATTGTACCTGGATGGTTTAGGGAATCATATTTTGTTCATGTTCTCTTTCCCTCCATGTTCGTCATTTTGATCCGATGAATACTTGAAACACAATCATAAGCTTCATTAGGATCCATTTCATGCAAAAGACTTGAGAAATTTTGGGCACACAGTAAGAAAAAAAAATTATAATTATGCCCAACACACCCTAGGTCAAGGGACAAAGCATTTTAGTACATCTGGCCTTCAACTTTAGTGCACTACAATGCACCTTTCGACATTCAAGGGTATGCTTCCCTCTGAGCGTAGTAGAGTTACCCTAAGGGGCTCAAAACCCTAAAAATTTACCATGAAATGCACAATAAATGATATTAAAGGAAAGAGAAGGTTTATGTCTCCAACCTGGATCGAAGGGCAAGAGAAATCATCCACAAAATCTGTCGCAATCAACTGCTAAAGTTCGAGGGAAAAACTAGTTCAGAGCTCCCAATTTTCAAATGGTAACTTTGGAATGGTAAAAATGAATGGTAAAAACTCTTTTAATTAGCTAATTTGATTATTTTGAATCATATTTAATGTTGTGACTATGGTTTTTACTAATTTTTGCTATGAAATAGGTATTTTTAATCCATTTGATGGTTCTCTGAACAGGTTTTGCAGCTGATACAACGAGATTAGTCATGCATACTTATTCAAGAATGATTTTACCACAAATCATACTTTTATCCTTATTTTCGAGCTTTTATAAAAATGAAAAAGGAATTGAAGTGCAATTTTATCTCTTTTTTGAGCTTCGATAACTGCAAAAAAGAAACCCCCTGGAGTCTTCTTTTAGCTTTTTCCAGAATCCAATAATGTGAAAAGATTATTGAGCACTTGTCTTTTTGAGCTCGTAAAATTAAACGTAATGACATCTACTCAGTATAAGTTTAACCCTTTTCCGGACTGAGATAGATTATTTACAAAAAAATAAAACCTTAGTCAAACATGGCTAAGAGGTTTTCTCAGGTATCATTTTACACTTTTTCGAACCTGAGCAACAAATTTACGAAAAAGGACTCGTGGATTTTTCTTTTGTCCTCCTTTTCAAACTCTATAAATGTGAAAAAGGATCGAGTTGTCACTGTCGTTAGGATCATTAAAGCATAAAATAGTGATAGATTTGTCAATCATGGTGAGAATCGAGTTTCATTTATTGCTAGACTCATTAAATTATTAAATATTGATGGATTCACCCGAAGGGTTGAATTATATATCAAGCATATGTTAACCTCCTCAAGCTTGTTAAAAAATAAAAAGGTACTAGTCAACAAATGATCGGGGAAAATTTGGGAAAAAGAATGGAATAATTTATGGTAGCGGGTTTCTCTTGAACATGACACTTTCACTCCATCACCCTGAATTTTGGGTTGGGTAATCTCCTTGACGATTCATCATACCTATGGTTCATCATACATTCACTTTGGTTTTGAGTCAATGCTGCGAACTCATCTCAGTGTCACCAATATGTTCAAGAGAAGTCATCCAATAAATCCTCATCCTTCTACAATACTCATAACCTTCATTTTCATGATAGTCATCCCTGAACATTATTGTATCAAGTCACTCTTTGTCTCTAAAATCAGTATCTCCCATTTCGCGATAAATTTTCTTCCTATCAGAATCAGCTCATCATCCAGGAAGTTTACTTAGAAACATCTTCTAGTACCCTAAGGCTTGTTACATCATCAAAAAGTTTCTCGCTTCGGGACCTTTGACCTAAATATTTTGTTTGGCGTTCGACATCAAATCATATATTCATGCCTTACAAATTGTACTGCAGTACCTTGAGATCCATTAACATCAATGGTGGTTTTCTCGCGTCTGTTAATAGCTCACATCATTGGCTGGTAATCAAATGATGTATTCCCATGTTTGACTTCAAATCATATATTTGCATGGTTAGACTTGTAACTGAACGATCGAGTGAACGAGATAAGAAGACCCTAAATCTAGTTTCATCCATCTAGGCTACGATTTCAAGATTGTTGTACACATCATCTGTATGATGGCTTTACATACCGATCATCATTCAAACATGGGCCTATATATGTAGGCATGTCTATATTGGGAAACATTCCAATGTAGACGAATTTCTGAATTATGTACATGTTATTAGATACTTTATGTGATAACCATGGGAATGTCTTCCTCATCAATTCGTGATCAAGATGAAATATGTCGTGATGTAATGTATTGCAATATTGATGCAGGTCACCATCCACTTCAGATCCGACTCATCACATCATAAAGAATCTCATCGAAATATTATTATTATTTTGACTTCAAGCTTTGGGGGTCAGCTATTATAGGTCAATTTGGGCATCATCCCCTAAGACCTGGTCAAACTGAACATCATCCCCATGACCAATGAATACAGTCTATCATCCCCTTAATATCAGTTGTTATATGCCTTAAGTGAAGACATTTCATTCATGGCTTCTATTTTGAGATTTACAAGGTTTGAAGTATATGTTATATGACTCACTGACTCACCAACGCTCCTCTGCAAGGGAATAAATGTGTTGCAATGCCAATTCCTCCATGCAAGGGTGCACTGCAGTACACTTCCTGACATTCAATAGTGCGTTGGTCACTTGGGAATGACTGTTTCGGAAATATCCACCTGGCCATTGCCTTCTAGAAGAGTCCATAGGTGCCATACTTTGAATCCAAGTGTCCATCTAACACCTCTAAACTTGGAAACATGTCTTGCCTATTATTAGAAAGCCATTCATTGAGAAACTACCATCAGTTTCTATATAAATTGAGAGCTCATCCTAGTGCTAGGGAGGAATAATTTTGTGCAAATTTATGTTGTTGGATTTTCATTTGATAAGAGAGTGAAAGTATTGATACGTTGCTGAGATGATGTTGGATGTGATGAGGCTACAATGAAGTTGGAGCAGGTTGAAGACAAATCTATTCATTGGTTGTAATATTCTCCTCTTACTCTTTAATAAATATTCATGTTCATTTTCCCATACATATGTCTATATTTCTTGTGCAATGTATTCTTGAATGATGTATGTATTTCAAATCTAATTGGTTTTATTTGAGTAAGATAAGTAGATATTTTTATATTTTATGTTGTTTTTTGTTCTTTATTTGTGTTTGCAGGAATCGATCTAGCGGCTTGAGTTGGATTGAGAGCGACGGCATTGACGATAGAAGGAGGAGTGTGAAATTTATCGCATGTAGCCTCTTTCTCATTTCTGTATATATCCTTGTTTTAGAGAACATAGTAGTTATCTTTCACCTATTGTTCTAAGTGATAAACACCACGGTTAGGGAATTTGATTTATCCGTAGATTATAATTCCGTATAACACATGGTTTGATAGAGATGTCAATTGGAATGGCTAGAGTAATATTTCCCATGTTCCCTTTGGATAGCACTTCATGAATCAAGGTGGGTCAGTCAGCACAGACAAAGCATGGGATTCCAGAAAAGAGGAGATTTTTGAGATTTTTGAGTGGTGAGATAGCATTGGATGTGCTCTAGCTCCCAAATTTTGTGGAAGGACTAGAGTACATGAGATATCTAATACCCAGAAATGGATTTGAGAAATTTCATCATGTTTAAGAGAAAATTAATTAATTAATATTTTTAATTAAGGACCCTAAGTCTAACTTAGGAAAATTAAAAGATTAAAGGTGATTAATTTATACATGTGATGAAAATGACTTAAGTCACACATATCAATCTTTCTTTTAATATTATTCATCAATAAGATATTAGATCATGGTCGTTAGTTTCCCAATGAGAAAACACACACTAGCAGAGCTAAGCTGGAATTATAGGGCGCATTTTGCTAAGAATAATTCCAGAACTCTTTCAGTTGTAGTGACGGGTAGTATTGGCGATGTTAGCCACCTATAAATTATGTCATACCCAATGGTGGCTAAGCTTGTCTTTTAAACCTTCAAGAGATAGTTCCCTTTGAAAACTTATCGTCTTTTGAATTTTTATGATAATTATTACCCTTTGAGTTAATCTTCACTGCTATTTCACTATTAGCCCTCAAGAACCTTGCTGTTTACCAAGAAAAGCTGCTTAAGAGGCTCCATTTTTCATCATTACTCTTCTCCATTTCATTCTCCATTTTCATCCCTAAAAAACCTTCATTTGGCTTCTAAACCATTCAAAAACCCTTTTTAAACCATATGTCCCCCTTTCATTTCGTTTAAAAACCCTTATCTCACCTATCGGGACCCTCTTTTGGCCTTAAAATCTTTGTTTTTGGCCTAAAAAGAGTCTTTTTCTCTACAAAGGTATTAAGCCCCCAAGGGCTTATTTCCTTTAAACCCTTCCTCCATGCGTCCTTTGCCCCGCAATCGAGCGCTAAAGGGTCTAAACATCCCTTTGAAACCTTTCTTTCTTTCTATTTTTTGTTTTCCGACCTTATGGTGTTAAACAAATCTAGACCGTCCATCCCGATAAATCTGACGATCATTGTACACCCCAATGATTCAAATACCTTTTTGACCTGTCCACCCAGCGGCAAAGTTGTTGATGCACCACTAGACCCACTCTAATTTTCCCTCAGGACTATTGAGTTTTCGCACTCAATGATAGCCATTGATCTGCGCTCCTTCCATCAGATCAATGGTCACGGTCCCATCGCGCGCTGTTGAGCCCTATGTCCCACCATACATCCTCTGTGCATCTTTCGATTGATCGCGTTCTACCAGCACCGTCCGATCTCCCAACGATCATCCGACGAATCAAACACAATATTGCACAATTTTTGGCCCCTCCCTGTAGTGCGCTAATTCCGCGTGATAAAATTGGTTTTCATTTTCCACATGTCGAGCAATGAATGGAATCGTGTTCCAAAATTTAATACCGCCTCCCCCCCAAATGCTGCGTGAAAACCACTGATGGTTTTCCTAAAACCGCTTCTTCTCAATTTGCGCCATATTTTAAATTTAAACCCTGGGTCTCTGTTTTAGCATAGAAACCCATCCTCCGCTGCAAATTCCTCCATCCTCACTACTCCGAAACACTTCCACGAACCTTCCAAAGCAGTTTAAACCAATAAATCATAGGATTTAAATAACGTTTGTTTGTTTTTATGTAGTTTTAATGAAGATTAAGGTTAAAAACCCTCCAACAGATAATTACAGTGTTATTGGCCAAGGATGATGATCCTCACGGCCTTTGATAAAAATTAGAGGGTTTTAAAGTGATAATTACATTTTTTTAGAAGATCGATAAGTCATGATTATCGGTTTTCTAAACAAAAACTCCAACAAACCCTCTGCGCACCTGCAAATAGCAAAACATGGTGAACATGAGGTGATTAAAGAATATCAACATTAAAAATAGAGGATCAAAGCAAAGATTGAAGATGTTAATCAAAGCTTAAAGGATCAAGGCACAAATTAAAAATCAAAGGCCTAATCCACAAATGAAGACAGATCTAGAAGACCTCAAATGCCACGTCAGAGGGGCTAATTGAATCCCCAACTACCAAAATTGCCACCTGCAGCCTCTCTGCCTCAAAGGAATACTCGGATCAAATCTCAGTCAGTAACATTAAGACTAAAGACAGCTAACATTTATTACCAACAAAAGAACATATTTTAAACTATCAGTAAAGTTATTGTAAAGATAAGAAAGTGCCTTAAAGTCAATATTTTTACCCACTCAGCCTAAAAAGCAAAAATAGAGTAAATAATACTGAGTTGTAATTCAATGCTTTCCTGCCTTATGCCTTGCATGGTTTGTAGAATTGATGGTTATTCTGTCTATCAAATACCTCTTTCTGCTCAAATTATGTTTTCAAGTTCCCTTTGTTGAGAATTCAATTTCTCTTTCCAAATCATTAATGTCCATCTCATTCACAAAACTAAAGGATCTTGTAGCCAAGTTAGATTTTCCCTTTGATATCCCATATCCATTGATGAGTTTGTCATAAACCTCTTCTTGACTCCATTTCCTAATGAATTTGACACTTCTTCTTTCTATCTATACTACTTAGACCTTCCATGTTCTGTTGTGCCAATTCAACCAAACAAACAAACCAAAAAAACACCTACACTTAATAACTAGTCTAAAATCAATACTTAAAGGCAAACAAGATATACCTTTGCAAACAAATAATTTGAGAGATCCCTCTCTGAGAACAGGAGGACTAGATCTTGGAACTCTAAAGATTGGTTCTGATGTTGCCTTGTCTTTTGGTTAGCCAATATATCAAAAAACAGGACCCCAACAGGCGAGATGGATGGTTTGATCCCAGGCCAAGAGTACAATAAGGTTAGAGAAGCAGTAGACCGAGGCAGCACAGATGCATCAGCTACGGAGATCAACCAAGAGCCCAACAAGTGTAGTGCAGAGGCATCAAGAGCCACTCAGAGATGACGCAGGCCCAAAATGGGCAACGCAGAGGCAACAGAAAGCCAGCAATGCTGATGCAGGCCCAACCAGGGTAGCATAGGGGTAGCATAACCCAGTCTGGGGTGATGCAGGCTCTTTATGAGCAGCGCAGTTGCTGATGCAGGTCATCATGATTGACACAAAGGGCTTCAAAGCAACACTGGGATTTATGAAGACTAAAAAGTTAATTTTGTAAATCCTATTTGAGGGTGTGAATTAGTCAGTTTTTTGTCTCTAAAATAGATGTATTGCTGCATTTTATTTCTCTGTCGAGTTAACCAGTTTGGTGCCTAGATATTTTGTACTTAGAATATACTTAATAATAAAACCCTCCAGTAGCAAGAAGACTGATTTTCCCGCATTGGGTTTTTGAGAGGATAGTTATCTAGAAAACATTGTGTGTCACTTTTCCATTGTGCATGTATTCAGTTTAGATATGTATCTGTTTATATTGTTAATGTATTCACTTTGATGCTAATGCTGAATATTTCATATTAATAACTTGTCTAAGTAGGAGAAGTGAATCAATATTTAATAGTAGGGTTTTTGCATAAGTAATATTCATAAATTTTCACATGGTATCAGAGAGATTGTAGATCTAGCTAGATATCCAGCAAGAAGACTAAATAATATTTTTTGCAAAAAGCAGCATAGAAAGCAGCAGCTGCTGCAAAACGCCAGACCAAAAAGGGAAGTGTAGCAGTAGAAGGAAGCAGAGGCTAGAGTGACACAGTCTCCATGCAGGCCCATGTACTTACTACATAGAGGCAATGCAGCAACTACACTAAGACTGTCTTCTCACGTAGAGGCCAGCCAGGGTGACGTAGTCATGAAGCTGTTTTCTGATTCATAGTGCCGAAAGTCATTCTATAGACCTTCAGTAGTTTCTAGTGGGGTTAAAATTATGTCAGTGCATAATTTATCATAAGAAAAGTTGACAAAGAGTGGGAGGAGAACATCTTCTCAGAATATTTCCAGCCAAATAAATTTGCAAATCAATTAGAGGATCAAAGAGAGCTGATTCTTTTTTGATTTGGCAGGCTTCCAAGAGAGGGATTCAGTTGTCAGAGGGATCATAGGGTTTCTTTCTCGCTAAGGACCCTAGATCCAAGTCTCTAGCAGAGAGAAGAGGATCAGTTCCGAAACATTTTATGAGTAGATGACACCTCATGGACTACGTGATCAGGATAGGTTGGACAGCTTGTCCAAATTTTTAATCTGGAAGGCCAGACTCCTGGTAGTCATGGAGGCATACAGTCTAAGGGAGCATGTAAAGAAAGTATTGGCCACACCAAGCGATGCTCTTCTCCTAGTGAAGCATGATGAAGAAAATACAACTGCCAAGTGCTTCATAATGAACAGGGTCAAAGATCATGTGGTTCCACACATAGCCAATAAGAAAACGGCTCATGAGACATGGGTAGCTCTAACCACACTGCATGAAGGAAGATCCATCCAAAGGAAGATTCTTCTGGAGAATCAATTGAGGTTATTCATGATGACAAAGGGAGAGGAGATCGATCCTTTTCTTTCCAGATTACAATCGATCAAGGATCAGCTGACTAGCATGGGGGTGAAGGTGGAGGACGATTTCATGGTAAGGACTTCTCTCAATGTGGTCACATAGGGCTAGGAAAATTTTGTCCAAATTCTCTTAGGCAGAGCGGACCCTCCCAACTGGGACAATATGCTGGTGATCCTCTAAAAAGAAGAAATTCGTCGGATCACCAAGAGACAGTACAACACCAATTCAATTAAAGTGAAGAAGGAAGAAGAGGAAGATGAATCCTTGGCACCAAATAGGTAGAAAGGGAGAAAGAAGTGTGATATTTCAAATATCAATTGTCTCCAGTGCAGCGAACTAGGACATTTCGCCAGCAATTTTCCTCAGAAGAAAAAAGGCAAGGAATCTTCTAGCTCTATTGGCTTGAGGGGTCTTGACCTAGGTTCCGATTTTACGTATAAAACAACAAACCCTCCAACTACTGGCCCTTTTTGGAGTCTCACCCGAAGCAATATGGGGGGGGTGCTAGAACCAAGTTTTCGCACCCTGAGGGATGAGTTAATGAAGTGGTCCTCAGCAAAACCCAATGCAGACTTATACAGATGCGTGCAACAATATATGACAGAATCACAGAGAATGCGCATATATTAACATAATAATACAGAATTGTTGTTTCCTTAGCGCAGATAAACAAATCATAACACGATCCAATTCACAGCAATGCAAATACTTAATAGATCTAGTAACCATCAACATTCATTCATAAACTATTCAGATATCTTTGCACAATAATTAATAAGCAAGACTGAAATAGTGCGATCTCAACAAAGCATAAACAGTAAACATATCTGATGCATAACAGAAGAATTTTTCCAAAACATTCCTTTCTATTATCTTCAGATTTGTCAATCAATCTATTAACCTTCCTTACAAAACCCTTCCATGCACACAGACAGTGGATTTTGCATACAGCCAAGACTAGGTCTCTGCGCACACAGCTAGCAAGAGCCTTTTACCCAACCCTAATCTGATGAGACTCTTACAAAATTTTAGTGAGAAAATACATAAACCATCACATTATCTTTTATCTTAACTGAAATACTTAGCTTAGACAAAATCTATCTATTTATATACGCTGAGTGCGCAAATACTATGTTCTCAAACCATGGTTTGAGGCCCACAATTTACATTTAAGCCCAATTATATCAAAATAGGGGACTTTGACCACCCCAAAGCCCCTTGACTTTATTTTTGCATCGCGCACATAAAAAATTATATTAAAAACATATTTGGAACTTGTCCCTCACAAGACCCTGCTCCAACAGGACCCCAACATAAATATATGACTTGCCTCGAGTCACTGAGGCGTAGGATTATGGTTGTCCCTATATCGCTTCAGATGGCTTCCATTAACATATCCGGGGAGGAATTCGCAGCTCAAAGTGTATAAGCACACAACACCTACATTAGTGATTTCCTTAGCAACATAAGGTCTGATCCAATGCATCCTCAAATCCCCTAGATGGCACGCAAACTTACTGTCATACAATAAGACCAAATAATCAATCTTGAACACCTTATCCCTGATGTGCCGATCATACCATGATTTTTCTCACACCTTTTGGACTTGCTTGTGATAATTCACAATAAACTGGTCATCTTCTAGAGCAACCAACTGTGCTAATCGTTCTTCCAGAGCATATTATTCAACTATTTTTGTGAATGCTGCAATGCGTAGACTAGGAGCAATGAACTCCATTAGTAACATAGCCTCTTTCCCATATACTAGTCAGAAAGGTTTCTTTCCCATAAACTTTTGTAGGTTTTCCTGTACTCCCAGAGAATGGCAGGTACCTGTTCATCCAATCATTTTGGTTATCATTACATACCTTACTGAGCGGAACCTCTAGTATTTTGTTGAATGCTTCAACTACGCCATTCACCTATGAGTGATATGGGGTACTATTTTGATGGTGCATCTTGAACTCTTCCGTTAAAGCCTCGATGGTTTCATCGACAAAATGTGTCCCTTGGTCGCTTTATCATAATCTTAGGATAACCAAACCAAGTCACAATATTTTCACATATGAATTCCATGGCGGTATCTACAGTGTAGTCCCTCATAGGTTTGGCTTAAACCCATCTGGTTATATAATCTATCGCCATGATAATGTAGCATGTTCCACTCTGCTTTCCAGGAGGTTTGATTGGTCCTACAAAATCAATAGCTCATTTCCCGAAAGCTTGTAGTGCCATTTTGGGATTTAAGGGCATTTCATCTCTGAACGATGGATTTCCTATACTTTGGCAAACATCGCATGCGTGACAATGTGAAACAACGTCACTGTGGAGCGTGGGACACCAAAACCCAGCTCGCAAAACCTTCTACGTAGTTGGCTTACCTGTGTAATGACCACCGATAACTCCTCCATGAGCTTCATCTAGAACTGCACGTCTCTCATACTTGAGGACATACCTGTGCAAAACATCATCTGCACCTAATTTGTACAATTCTCCAGTGATAATGGTGAATTCTGTTGTGGGTGCAACTATTTCTTTCTTCTACTGGACTGTATGTTCTACAGGCGCGCTTCCAAAAGTCAAAAACTTAATGATATCGGGGAAATCCTTATCAACCACCTTTATTGCAAACAGCTACGTATTGGGCAACCCATCTTCTAGGTTGGTAGGTTCTTCACTAGTTTGAATGCGTGATAGATGATTTGGCCTAACATTCAGGCATCTTTTTCTTACCACAATCTCAAAATCATATTCTTGGAGAAAAAACAACAAGCGATCGATCTCCCCCCCCCCCAATACAAGCTCTTTTACCAGGTATTTCAAATCGAAATTGTCAGTGAACATATTAAAGTAGCCTCCAAACATATAGTGGTAGAATTTTTGCAACGCATACACCATAGCTAGCCCTTCTTGTTTCTTGGTTGAGTAGTTTTGCTGTGCGCTCGAAATTTTTCGACTATAATAGGCAAGGAGGTGATCAATTTCTCCTACTCCTGACTGTGCTAATACAACTTCAAGTGTAATACACGAGGCATCCACATGTACATGAAATTATTTTGACCAATCTGGGAAGACTAGGATGGGCACAATGATCATCTTTTCTTTCAGCAACTCAAAACTCGTCTGATAATCTGCATCCCAGCAGAATGTTGCATCATTTTTTAGCATCTTTTACATAGGTGCATTTATCATCGCATATCCTTGAATAAACTCCCTATGATACCCAATATGTCCCAAGATTGAGTGTAGTTGCTTCACATTCTTGGGTACCTCCAAATTAACTATTACTATGATCTTAGCCAGATCGACCATTAACCCTTATGCCCCAACAGTATCCTAAAGGGAACACATAATTTACACTTCTTCATATTCAAGGAAATCTGCTACTTCCTATAGGTGTCCAAAATTAAGTGCAGGTTTAAGACACAGTTCTTTAAGAGTCTAACTACAGTCCAGTCATCAAATATACTTCCAGAAACTTGTGGATAAATTCTTTGAAAGTAGTTGTTTTCCTTTGATATTATTGTGGTCAATAATCATGCCAAAGCATCTAAAATTTTTTGTTTGGTTTTGAAATATTTGGAGGAACAATGCATCAGATAAAATTTAATCAAACAATTAAGGTTTTTAAATCTTGTAGATAATATCAGTAATTATAAGTGAGGGCTACTTAATGATTCAATTAAGTGAACTTGTGTAAGAGAATATGATTATTAAATATTCAGATCAAATTTTCAATACATCATAACCTGGAAAAACTTTAAATAGTGTTCAAAATTTCAACAAAATATATCTAATATCATCAAGATACTGACAATTAATAAATTAAAGGGACTTACATTAACAGATTGTCATGTAAATCAATCTTTATAATGATTATAACTTTAGGAGGAATTATAAGGTTGCTGAAACACAATCAACCTCACCTAGTTATCTTGACCATAATTAAATATATGAAGAAACAAAATTATTTAAGAAAACTGGAAAAACTTATAAAGGAAAAATAGAGTTGTGTGAAATAATTTCATAATCCTTCTTGTATTAATGATGATTAGAATGACTTAATACAATTTCTGCTTTACAAAAATTTGCTCATGCAAGGGTGCAACCTCGAATACTTCTATGAATGAAGTATTTATACAAAAATAAAAACAAATTAAAATCAATGCCTGTATGACAAGGCATATTAGAAATATCTAAAAACTAACCAGAAAGGAAAGAAATCAATCTAAAAGGAGTGCATCTGTGCTTCTGGCCCTGTTCTAATGGAACACTGTTGCTGAGTCACCACCTTTTAGTATTGTGTTGGAAAATGGAGTGTTGTGATGGCGAAATTTTGTTGTATGAATTTCCTTTACCTGTCTTGACCTGTAGTGTCTATTTTCTACCCGAGTCATTTCTACCATGTTTAACCCTTTTTCAAACAAAACAACATAAAAACTCATATAGCTATTCTTAAAAATGTTTATATTTCATCTTGGAGCCACATCGCATGCACACCAACATCTCACTTTGCATGTTTTACATTTTATGATATGAGAAATGGAATCGGCGATGCAATGCGAAGTACAAAGGTAACGTGGCAGGGAAGGTGGGACCCGACCACATATCAATCACAAATCGAAAGGTTTTGCTATAAGTGGTAAAGGTAAACTCTAAAATATGCGAAGTGAGAAGTGCGGGGAGAAAGGATGTGGCATGGCAGGTAAGGTGGGACCGACGCCTATAGCAAATCGCAACTATTAAGGTTTTGTTATGAGTGTGGGGGTTAAATTCTAAAACATGCGAAGTGTGATTTGTGCTGACAGAGGATGATGTGGTAAGATGGAGATGGAGCCCACTGCATCGGCGGAGTTATAAAGCAGTTAAAGTTTTCTACGTTAAGGTAAGGTTTATGAGGTTTCATAGTATATATATGATATATCTATGTATTTCAAGTGGTCGGAAGTGGGGGAGGAGCTGTTATGGTGGGGCCAACCGCATCACAACTTAAACAAAATACCTTGTGGGCACTTAAAAGGTAAGTTACAAAATGTGCGATCTTGTGACGCAATGGATATTTCACATCGCAAGTTTTAAGGTTTTGCGGTGATGTGGAAGTGGTGGGGTCGGGAATTTATTAAATAATGCATCTGGAGATATGAAGGGAATTTTAATGAAATATATGGAAATATATGGAAATATATAATCAGGGAATGAAATGTAAAATAAAATAAAATGAATGGCATGGATATATGAGTAATGAAAATACATGATGGGGTATATAATATGGTTTAAAACTTTAGAATATGTAATTAATAATCATAATTTAAACCATACAAAACACTTTTTCCATAGGCACATTTAAACTAGCAACTAATCTATCTTTTTAAAATAGAATGAAGCTTTCTTTTTTCTTTTTGCTTCCCTAACTTTTTTATTTTATTTGCCTTCTTTATTTAAAGCATCTAACACCTAAAATGACATGGATTCCTACAAAAATAATTAATTTCCTAAAATTTTTGAAATTTTCATTTTTTTGCATCCATATCCTACCTTAACATTTTTAAAAATATTTAACTACTTATGCTAACTTATCCAAAACAAATGATGTTACAACATCGGCTCCATCTAGGGACTACTTCCCCCTATGGGATGTAGAGAACAAGCAATTCCATGTGCCTTCTCCTCGGGCTATGGAGTCTTTTTTGTAGAAAACAAACAAACTTCAAGTCATAAAAGAAAATTATTATGTACAATGATGATGTAGGATCTCCTTCAGTACTGGATATAGTGTTTCAAAAATCTTACATTGATAAGCAGTGTTGAAAACTGTCCTCCAAGATTCTGTTAAACAAACGTGTTGTTTCCTTTTACCTCTGTAATGCTGAGTGGCCCAACCCATAAATTGTCAAACTTTCCATGCATGCCTTTATCTTCTCTCCTAGCATCCCATCTTAAAAATAGATCTCCTTCTCTAAAATATCTTTCCCTTGCCTTTCTGTCAAAGAGACTCTTCATTTTATTCTGATATTTCTTTAGTTTATACTGAATCTCATATTTATTTTCATTCAGCTTAATGATCCGATTAATCCTTCTTGAGAAATCATCGGGTTCATCAGTAGATTCTTGTAGAAACTTGAGCACATGAAAAGCTAAATTTGTAGGAAAAATAGCTTCTTTTCCATAAACTAATTGGAACGGAGATTTACCTGTTGATCTTTTGGGAGAAATTATGTTTTCCCAAAATGCATAAATCAAATGGTTGTCCTAGTTTTTCTTATGGTCTTCTAAAATTTTCTTGATTACTTTCACTAAACTCTTGTTAGATAGTTCAGCAAGACCGTTTCCTTGTGGATAATAGGGCATTGAGTGATGCAGCAGAATCTGATATTTCTGGAAGAATTAAATCATTTTTATGTTGTTGAACATTATGGCATTATCAGTCACTATTTTATGTGGGAAACCAAATCTGGATAAAATATTCTCTTCAATGAATTTTATTACAACTGAATCTGTAGCATTTCTTACAGGAATTCCTTCCACCCACTTGGTGAAATAGTCAGTAGCAATCAAGATCCATCAGTGTTGATTATTGGAGGCTGGGGAATTCCTCCTATAAAATCTAATCCCCACTAAAGAAATGGTGCTGAAACAACTACTAGAAATAGTGGAAGGGCTACTAATTTCTGCTTACCAGAAAACATCTGACATGGAACACAGGCTCTGACTTTTGATCCTAATTTTGAAAACAAAGTAGGCCAATAAAATCCTACCCTTAATATCTTGTATGATGCTGCTCTCCAAGCATAGTGGCCTCCACAAATTCCTGCATGAAACTGATCAATGATTCCTTCAGTTCCTTATTCTATTAGGAAAATTAGTAAAATATTAAGAGGATCCTTCCAGTATAAGTTGGCATTGATAATGCAGTATTTGATGTATTTCAACTTGAGTGTTTTGCATTGGTTCTTTGAAAACTGAGCTGGAAATTCAAAATGAATCAGAAAATAAACAATGTCTGCATATCAATTTGATAAAACAAAATTATCGTCAATATGAATGGGGACTGTCTGAGTTGAAGGAGAAGGTTCTTGTGTATTCTTTCCTTGCACTACATGGGAAGGTTCTTGTGGATTCTCCCCTTCTATGTTCAAGGAAGTTTCTTGTGGATTCTCCCTTTCTGCATTCAAAGAAGGTTCTTATGGACTCTCCCTTTCCAAATTTGAAGAAGGTTCTTGTGGATGCTCCTCTAAAACTTCAAAAATAGATTTTATGCCCAAGAATTTACAATTTTATTCAGCTAACAACTTAGCTAAACCATGCCCCTTTACTAACTTGGTAGTTTTGATGGTAAGATCAAACTCAAGAATTTGAGTTATCCATCTTTCCCTTCTGCCGTCAGTGTCTGGCTATGTGAGGATTGTTTTAACATCGTTATTGGGAGCATAGGAAATGATAGTGGAATGGAGGTTATACATTTTAAAATACTTTAGGGATTGAACTTGTTAGTCATCAGTAATTTTTGCCTTTGTAGATGACTAAAATGCTTATCCAAGATTTCTAGAAACAAAATTCATGAATACTGTGAGTTATAGAAATATCACTGCCTTCCTTACCCTTAGGATAAAAATTTTCACTATTTCATCATCCCATCATGTCAAGGTCAGCTCACTACTCCCGAAAGACCCATCATGGGCTCATGCCACCAGATTTAACTATGTTTTGCCACCTTTGACCTTACCACTCTATTTTGACTTTTCTAAGCCCTTTATTTCCACCTTGGATTTCCAAGTAGCCTAACCTTTTCACCTCTTCACCAAGTGCCTCAAGCATTGGTGGTCTCAAGCTACCTTTCTAGGTTCTTTAGATTAAAAAAAATCATTATTTTTTAGGTCTGCAAGGCATAAGGTCTATCAAAAAATCTGCTTTACACCTCAAGACCCCAAGACAAGTTTTCAGCGAAAATCCAAGTCCAAAGAGCCTCCCAGTAGGTCACCTAGGGTTTCATAGGTCATAGGACTTTTTTGGTGTTATAAATCTTTTTTTTTCCTGTGCCAAGAGGCTGCAATCAAAGAGGAAAAAGGACAGCACATGATTGTCCAAATGGATTAGAAAATCCTTCAAGGAAGGCCTCCGTGGTCAAATCACAACTTCTGCAAAAGACAGCTGCCCATATTTAAAATTTCTATAGGAGTGATTGAGATGGCTATCATTATAAAAAGAGGTAAGGTAAGAGGCTAAATAATCACTAAGGACAACAACAGCAAGGGAGAGGAAGAAGGCCTATGTTCAAAGAGAATTAGGGTTTTGAGGACTGATTGGAAAAACAGTGTTTCCAATCAAGGAGGAATAGGAGTAAAGAATCCATATGATAGATCATATCAGCAAACATAAATCCATACCAACTCATAAACATCATGCCTCCATAATTTTCCAAGAATTCATTCCAAGGGCCAAGTCATTTGCCACACCTAGGGTCAGTTTTGCTTGAAAATATGTTTCTGACCAAACAGAGATGAATTTGGCAAAAATGAGAGAGGATTTTGTCCATCATAGGGCCACGAGATTAAACTGCTTCAATTTTTACACAGGTATCATAGTTTGAGAGCAATGTCAAAAATACATGTGTCACAGGAGAATTACTGCATTGTTGGAGTGACCTTGGGAAAATTAGGTTTTCTCATAGATGGAGTGTCCAAATGACTCTCTTGATGGATCAAAATACAACAAGACTTTTGTATATTTCCAAGGAGATATCATCAGCTCAATTTGGAGTTAAGAAAGGCCTCCAAAAGTTGTCTGCACCAGCGCTCTTCATTTCTTCACCATCACTCAGCACTTTTTTCCCAGTATTAGGAAACTCAACTTTTGATAGGGAAAATCAACTCCAATAAAGGATAAAATGGTATATTTGGAAATTATACAGGTTAAGCTTTCCAACAAGCTATCACGGGCCCAAATCCGACATCAGGAAGGTCATCAAAACTTGGCTGCAAGTGGACCCATTTTCCACTGAGGTGGCGTTGCGCTCAGAGATTAGTGATGCGCTTATAGACCTTGGTGCTGCGCAAATAGGGTTCTCCACAGTGCATTTTCACACTACACTACGCAAATATAGGGTGGCACTATGCTAATAGCCTAGTGCTACACTAATGCATAATTTCCTCCAGACTTGCAACAAATTTTCCCAAAGGCTCAAGGACACCCTCAAATTTGCCTCCGAAGACCCGCAAACAAGTGAAACTAGTAGGTGCTCTATTTTCTCCTCCTATCAAGTGTTTTTATTCATTTGGTGGCTACGGAATGACTAAACCCTATTTTTGCAAGCCGTAGGTCTTCAATGTATAATAAACCTCTGTTTTTGGCCTCCTTAAACAAATTAGTTGTCATTTGAGGGAGAGTGAATTAGGGTAGTTACACTTCATGTTCCAAATAAGCCCTCCTTCAAGTTCAAGCCCTCAGCCACATCATCAAATAAAATTTCCTTCCTCATCTCATATTCCTCCCTCTACTCCTCTATCCCCTCCTCAAGAAAACCTCCCTTCCTCGCCTTCTCTTAATGCATCAAATGAAGAAGGAAGTGGAAATGAAGAATAATGAAGATAGGGGTAAAGATGACAATGAGCCAAACCCTAATGAGGTTTAGGGTCATAATGAATTGAGCCCACAAGAGGCATATTACATGGAAATGGAGGTTAATGAAGATGAGGAAGAGGAAAATGATGAATAACAAGAAAGGGACATGGAAATGGACAAAGGTGACAAACAAGGCAATAGCTCAGATGACCATGCACGCAGCCAAAGAAATGACACCCATGATGAGGCAGAAGGTAGCATGGATACAGGTGAAGCAAGTGAACAAGATGCAAAAGGTAATGAGGGAAGCATGAGTGAAGAAGAAAACATTCATGACATTCATGACAGCAGTCATGACAATCATGAAAACATTGAAGACAATAACCCCCACAGTGACCATGATGATGAGAAAAGTGAAGAAAAGGCCGAAGGTGACCATGACATGCATAGTGACAGTGAGCAAAGTGATGAGGGTGATGATAAAAATGAGGATCATAGCAGTGAAGATGCAAGTAGCCCAAATGAAGACCAAGGTGATAGTGTAGATAGTAGTGAAGAAGGTAATACTGATGATGGTGTTGGGGACCAAGAGGGCAGTGATGAAACAGAGAATCTGATGACTGATGATGCTAATGATGAAAATTAAAATCTTAATGGCAGCAGCAAGGATCAGAGCCATGACAAAGACACCAATAAGACCAAACTCACTCCCTTTTCATTAGCATACCAAAGAGGGCCTAGACTTTTGTTTTTTTCCTAAAAAAGGCAAGCAACCATGCCCTCCACCTCAGCTCCAGAGCTAGACCAAGGAAAATAAGGACCTTGATCTACAAAGAAAGAATGACTAAGCATTATGCCTAAAGAAATCAAACTGCAAGGGAAAAACTCAAAGAGGCCCTCATTGAAATCCAAACCCTAAAAGAAGCAAAAGGTCATGAGAAACTTGGATTTTTGGCACAAGCTTCTCAACAAGTCCCTCAAACCCCATGAGGCACACCTCCACCAATTTTGAGGAAATTTGGACAACTTTTGGTTTTTTGAGAATTAGAGGCCTATTAGCGCAGCACCACTGGCGCTATGCTTTTCCCTCAAGCATCCTCAGAGGG
Organism: Pinus albicaulis; assembly: GCA_034641835.2. Lineage (NCBI taxonomy): Eukaryota > Viridiplantae > Streptophyta > Pinopsida > Pinales > Pinaceae > Pinus > Pinus albicaulis. Next base: position 1,182,804,056 of record CM076577.1, on the reverse strand, counting down.
AAAATTATAAATTTTTTGATTCCTCATGGCTAGCACACTATTCTCACCAAATTTCAGAGCAATTGGAGAAGTTTTGACCCCTCAAAAGGTCAAAAAACACCTCATTTTTCACTATTCTACCTCCTTTTCAGGCCCGGTGCTACTCTCATAGCAGTCTTGGTAAATTAACTTTTTGAACAAATTATAGGTTCTCAATCAGAAAAAAAAAAGGCATATTGGGAAACAGGACTCAGAAATCTTTCCAACGAGCCATCACAGAGCAAAATCTGACATCGGGAAGACCCCCCAAAACTTGGCTGCAATAGGACCTATTTTCTGCCTAAAGTAGCACTGCGCAAATGGACAACACTGTGTGTTTTTGGCCAAAAAGTCAACAAAACACACAAATTGATGGAAAAATTATTTTTTAATGTTTTCTTGGGCAAATCACTCCAGATTTGATTGAGGATTTATGTTATGTTATCTTTCATTTATTAGGCTTAGATATTATGTGTCTTGGGCCTTGCATGGTCTTCAAGCACATAAATGACATTTATGATGGAATCAGGGTTTCTAGAAGCTCCTTATGATTTCCACCTCCTCACTTGCTAAGATAAATAGAGTATGAGGATTCCATTGTAAAGGTTGGCATTTAATGAGATTTGTGAGCAATACATGGTTTTTTGAGGTTGAAGAGTAATTTGGTGTTGTGGAGCTTGTGAATGGCTTGCCTTGATTGATGATGGAGAAGCTTTCTTGCAAGATCCTTGTGCTTGGTTAATGGTGATGTGTCTCTAATTCTTTCATGCTTTCTTGCTTATCATTATGTTTCATCCTTATATATGCAGTATAACATAAAAGTATAGGCTAAGAAATGTTGTTTGAAGCACCTTAGACCTTCCTGCCTTCTATTGCCTTGATGTTTTCCTCTACTAGGACATTTTAAGGAATTCATGATTGCTCCTTATACCCCTTAAGCTTTTTTGTTTCATCTATGGATTAATATGCTAGTTTCCATATATGTTTTATGGAAATCCCTTCTTATTTGATGCTATCTAAACTCTGTTTTGAAATCTCTCTTTGAAGTATTACTTGTTAGGTTAAGCCAAGGAGGTCTTGTTCTCATCTTGCCCTTTTTCCATGCCTATCAGTTTGCTTCAAAGTTCTTTGTAGTTCGATCAATAATTTTTAGGAGTTCCCTCTTTTTTTATTAAATTTATTTTGTTATCTTAAATGTTTTCTAAAAGCTTGAAGGTGAAATCACTAGAAGTTAAATGAGTTTCTCGCCTTCTATATTTAATTGGAATGTTTTTCTGAAATGCTTATTTGCTTAAGTTGAATCAAAGAGTTACTGGTTTTCCCTATCTATTGATTTCTTCTTGATGTTAATGGTGTTTTATACCTTCTTGTTTATGGGTATTTGACAAAGGATTCTTAACTACTCTTTTCCCTACCTTGTTTCCCCAACTTAATATTCATTTCACTTCACACATAACCTTAAAGGATCCATTGACCACACTAGATTTTCCTTGTGATGCACTCTGAATCATTGTTGAGATATTAATGACTTTCATAGAATCCATATCCCAATGATTTGATGATCTCTCACTCCAACTATTCTACCTATTTCATCTTACCCAACCAAAACAAACAACAAACCCTACACATAACAACTAGCCTAAAATCAAACCCTAAAGAAAACAAGTTGACATCCTTTGCATACAATAGATAGAGCCCTATCTGAGTCCAGGAAGGCTAGGCCCTAGGACTCAAAATACTGGTCTGATGGTACCCTATGCATTTGGTCTACCAATCTGCTAAATCACGGGACACTAACAGAACTAAGGCATAGGCTTGTTTTTCGATAATATCATATCTTAGTTCGACATCTCTCATGACCTTACTAAAGAACGATATAGTTTGATCATGGTAATCCTCATTATTTTGCAAAAGGATAGTTGCAAGGGTAGTTTCAGAGGCAAAAGAGAACATGTTGAAAGGTTCTGAGTAGTTCAGACTGGCTAAGGTTGGGGCTTCGAAGATGGCCTTCTTTATCTGGTCAAATGCAAATCTTGTAGAAACAGTCCATTTGACTTCATGGTTCTTTTTTAGCATGTCTATTATATCCTTCACTATATCTGCATAATTCAGTATAAACCTTCTCAAAAAGTTAATTTGATTGAATCTCTTTCTTATTTCTAGGTAATGATAATGATTGAATAGCAGAGACCCTTTTAGTATCAATAACTACACCATCTTTTGAAATAATATGACCTAGTAATTTTCCCTCTTTGATGGGGAATAATGACTTTTTTGGATTCAAAGAAATTCCAAATTTCCTGCACCTTTCAAGAACTTTCTTTAAATGCTTGAGATGTTTCGGATATGATTCAAATAAAATAGTTAAATCATCAAGATAAATAACCATAGATTTGTTTACCTTCCCGACAAAATCCAATTCCATGGCTCTCTAAAATGTTGCTCCTGTGTTTGATAGACCAAAAGGCATCCGAACATACATGAATGTACCCCAAGGTGTAGTAAAATTTCTCTTCTCCCTGTCTTCTAAATTCACCAATATTTGATTATAACCAAAAATTCCATCTAACATAGACAGTTTGTTAGCACCTAACGCTTTTTGAAGTAGTTGATCCATATTTGGGAGTGGATGATTATCTTTCAAGGATTCTTTATTAAGGTTTCTAAAATATACAAAGAGTCTTATTTCATCGTTCTTCTTCCTCACAAGAACTAAATTGGCAACCCAACTAGAGTATCTTAGTGGGACAATAATTTGGGTATCTAAAAGTTTTTTCAATTCTTTTTCTATGGTGGGAAGTAGAACTGGGTTCATCCTCCTTAACTTATGTTGGTAAGGCTTTACATCTGGTTTTAGTGGAATTTTATGCTCAATTAAAGATGTGTCATAAGTTTTTAGATCAATATAAGACCAGGAAAAGACATCTTTATAATTTTTAAGAAGTTTGACATATTCAGATCTAAGTTCTGGTGTTAATGATGCACAAAGATTAATGTTTTTAATTTCCTCATCAGTGCCAATATTTGTGTCTTCTATGTCATTTTCTGGAGAACTAGAGAACGGATTTTTGGGAACATCATTTTGATCAAAAAAATTTTCTAAAGGAACAAGTCCCTTGGGGATAAAATTATTTGATAATTGAATTATATCATGATCCGCTACCTTTGATTTTAGATCTGAGTTTTCCTTATTTTGGGTAGTTGTTTTAATGTTTGAATTGTCCTCTTCGATTTGTAATACAGAAAATTTGTCAATGACTTGCAGAAAGGATTTTAATTTCTCATTGTCTTCAAATATTTGCCAGTGTTTAAGGTTGTCTGGTATTGATGGCCTATATTTGATTTTTATTTGATATTTAATTTTAAATTGATCTAGAATCTTGAAATAACTAGATGAAACAGCTAATGAATCTGCGTGCAAGTTTTCATCTCTAGGAATACAAGTGATATTAAAAGAATCAAAGGAATTTTCAATGGTGTTCCAAATCTCATTTCTGTAAGACCTAAATCTAGGGTTCTTTGTTTGGAAAAGACTCCTAACATGTCTTACTATTAGTTCTAAGTCAGTGAAAACACTCAAATTTTTTACCTTTAAACTTCTAGCAAGCTGTAATCCTAGGATAAAAGCTTTGTATTCAGCAACATTTTTTGTGACCTCAAAATATAATTTTCATGATTGTGTAATATTTTCTTTATCGGTTGAAATCAAAATAGCTCCTGCTCCAGCTCCATCCAAATTTTAGTTTGAACTGATTTAGAGGTGTCAACTACATCCTCAATCTTGAGTTGAGAATTATGTGAAGTATTTGATGATAGTTGAAAACAACTAAATTCTTGATCTACTGCATAAATGGGATGATTCCTAGCTTGACTAGCATTGCAAACAATTTTTAGGAATCTCACTTCTGTATACAATCTAAGGCTCTCTCCACCATATACAGGGATAGTGGAAAAAAACATGTCCATTTGAAGACTTCCTCCCAATTTTGCACAACATTATCTCGATAAAATCATTCCAAATTTGGGAGGAATATCAGTAGCAACTATGTCTAACAATACACTTTTAAATGGTATTTGATGTAAAGTGACCACTAGGTCTTTAATGAGTCCTAAACATTGGACCCTTTTTGAATCAAAAGTATACAAGTCGTGATAGGTTCGAGTGATATCCAGATTAAGTTGTTCCATGATGACTTTAGGCATTAAGTTGTACGAAGCACCAGAATCAAGCATAAATTTGTGTAGCAGGGAATCATGCACCTTTAAAGTCACATAGAAGGGTGGTATGGATTCATCAATCATATCAAAACTAGGACCAAAAGCTATGGTGTGCCTTTCATTTTGTAGATTGATAATATCTCCTTCAACATCCATACTATAATTTTGGATCCACTTTGCAACTTGACTTTTATACCCTCGATTTTTAGAGAGCTCAAAAAGTGGAATTGAAATTTTGTCTCTTTATAATTCTTTCTCAACATTAAAGGCAATCAATATTATTTTTTCAATCTGAGTAGAATCAGTTGTCTGATTTAAAGATTGAGAAGAACTAGTTTCAGTTTGAGTTGTTTTTAGTTGAGGTTCAATTATTACATGGTTTTTGGGAGGTCTACCATGACCAGCTCTAGGTCTTAATTCATATATTTTATTGAGTTCTGCAATCAAAAACTCAGAAAGAAATTGATACTTAGAATCCTGAGAAGTATCTTGGTCTTATTGAGGGATTTGATTTTGGGAAATAGGGACAGTAGTAGTTTGAAAGGATGTATGATCTACATTATTAATGTCTTTAGTAATAGAAACATAATTTTCCTCAGTTTGTTGATCATCAATCAACAATGGTGTAGGTACTTGTTGGTCATTATGAGGCCTCTGAAGAATTTTCAATGGAGCAACTTTCTTTTACTAGCCTTGGGCATGTGTTTGTGGTCTAGAAAAAATTTGTTGGCTTGTTCTTGGTTGAGTTTCAATCTTTGAAATTATATTGGATAGATTTCTAAGAAGAGCTATGATTTCTTTAGCTCTAATTTTACTAGAAGTTGACCTATTAGATTCTACCTCAATAGAATTAGTATGCATGTATTGTAATGTATTAGAAATTATCTCCCTTAGCATCACTACAAATTCATCATCGAATGCTTTAGAAAATCTGACCTTTGCAGCAACTATTGTAGGTTTACAATTAGCAAGCATTTTGTGGTAGATTTTGTTAAATATTTTGATAAATTCAGCAATTAGTTCACTAGGATTTATTTTTAATTCTTCAAATTCAGTGAGAAAGTAAACAACATCTTTCTTTACCCCCCATTGGTTTTTAAATATAGCTATAAGTTCATTCCAGGTTTGAATAGAATCTTCTCTAAGTTTCATAAACCAGATCCTAATGTGACCTTCCAAGGACTGTACAAATAATCTCATATAAACATCTTCATGCTCGATGTTCATATTGTCTGTGAAATCTAAGAAGGCATCTATATGTCCTTCTACTGAGGGACCCATTTCTCCATTAAATCTTGGTAAATGTTTAAGATATCCATCAGGAAATTTTCCCAAGACGTTAGGAAGAACAAGAGCAGCATACCTAGCTTGTATAATGGGTTGAAAAGCCATGGATGATGAAGATTATGATGATGAAGAGATGATGATGATGTAGGTGAATGAGTATTAGAGGGTGGAGGAGGAGGAAGTGAGGATCTTAAAGGGATTTTAACAATTATCTTTTGAACTGATGGTGTTAAATCTTCTTCCTTATATTCAAACAATGGATTAGAATAGACATAAATTATCTCTTCTAGTTGATTAGAGTTTAATGGAATTGGATGATAAAATGGAGTAACAAAATCTATAGGCTTAAATTCGTGCAAATGCAAGCCCAATTCTGTCTCATATGTAGGTGATTCTATAGGGAAAAATGGGATTTGATATGACTCAAATGATTCTACCAACAAGGCTGACTGAATATCTACTCCTTGTGAATAAATTTCAACAACTCTAGGAGGTAATTGAGTCAAATCAGGTTGGGATGATATTACTGAAAAAAGATCTACGGATGAACTTTCTTCAGGGTGTAAGGCTGAAGAGGAAGAAGTAGAAATGTCATGTTTTCTTTTCAAAGAGGCTTCCCTAATGATTCTTTCTAGATCTGGTAGAGAATTAACAGTCTCATATTCAGAACAAGATCTAGTGTGCTTAAAGGGAGCCAACTTGGATCAGTGGAATCGCTAGGTGAAAGGTTTTGACCTATATCTTTATCCTTTATTCAACTTAAAGGAAAAGGGAAAAATCGTTGTCCCAAGAAGATTTAACTTCTATTCTTCGTCTCCTTAGCAATGGTGCTAATCTGATGTAGTCCTTTGAGATAATTGTGGTCAATAGTCATGCCAAAGCATCTAAAATGTTTTGTTTGGTTTTGAAATATTTGGAGGACCAATGCATAAGATAAACTTTAATCAAATAGTTAAGGCTTTTAAATCTTGCAGATAATATCAGTAATTATAAGTGAGGGTTTCTTGTTTATCTCACACAGTAATTAAGATTTAATGATTTAGTTAAGTGGAATTGTGTAAGAGAATATGATTATTAAATATTCAGATCGAATTTTCAATACATCATAAGCCGTAAAAACTTTAAACAATGTTCAAAATTTCAACAAAATATATCTAATATCATCAAAATACTGACAATTAATAAATTAAAGGGACTTACATTAATATATTTTCATGTAAATCAATATTTATAATGATTATAACTTCAGGAGGAATTATAAGGTTGCTGAAACACAGTTGACCTCACCTATTTATCTTGACCATAATTAAATATATGGAGAAACAAAATGATTTAGGAAAAGTGGAAAAATTTACAGAGGAAAAACAAAGTTGTGTGAAATAAGTTCGGAATCCTTCTTGTATTAATGATGATCAGAAATACGTAAAACAATTTCTGCTTTACAAAAATATTCTCATGCAAGGGTGCAACCTCGAATACTTCTATGAATGAATTATTTATACAAAAATAAAAAATAACTACAATCAATGCCTGTATGACAAGGCATATTAGAAATATCTAAAAACTAACCAGAAAGGAAAGAAATTGATCTAAAAGGAGTGCATCTGTGTTTCTGGCCCTGTTTTGTTGAAAGAATATTGTTGAGTCACCACCTTTTAGTAGCACATTGGCAAATGGAGTTTTGTGTTGGCGAAATTCTATTGTATGAATTCCCATTGCCTATCTTGACCTATAGTGTCTATCTACTACCTGAGTCCTTTCTGTCGTGTTTAACCCTTTTTAAAACAAAACAGCGTAAAAACTCATATACCTGGACCTGAAAATGTTTAGATTTCATCTTGGATCCACATTGCATCTGCTCTAGCATTGCACTTCGCATGTTTTATAGTTTATGATATGAGAAATGGAATTGGCGATGAGATGCGACGTACAAAGGTAACGTGGTAGGGAAGGTGGGAACTGACTACATATCAATCGCAAATCGGAAGATTTTGCTATAAGCGGCGGAGGTAAACACTAAAATATGCGAAATGCGAACTGCAGGGAGAACGGAGGTGACGTGGCAGGTAAGGTGGGACTGATGCCTATTGGAAATCGTAACTCTTAAGGTTTTTTTATGAGTGAGGGGGTTAAATGCTAAAACATGTGAATTGTGATTTGTGATTTGCGCTGATGGAGGATGATGTGGTAAGATGGAGATGGAGCCCATTGCATCGGAGGAGTTATAAAGCGGCAAGAGTTTTCTGTGGTAAGGTAAGGTTTATGAGGTTTCATAGTATATATGATATATCTATGTATTTCAAGTGGCCTAAAGTGGGAGCAGAGTTGTTATGGTAGGGCCAACCACATCGCAACTTAAACAAAATACCTTGTGGGCGCTTAAAAGGTATGTTACAAAATGTGCGATCTTACGATGCGATGGATATTGCACATCGCAAATTTTGAGGTTTTGTGGTGAAGTGGAAGTGGTGGGGTCAGAACTTTATTAAATAATGCGTCGAGAGATATGAAGAGAATTGTAATGAAATGTATGGAAATATATGGAAATATATAAGCGGGGAATTAAACGTAAAATAAAAGAAAATGAATGGAGGGGATATATGATTAATGAAAATTCATGATGGGGTATATAATATGGTTTTAAAATTTAGAATATGTAATTAATAATTATAATTTAAACCATACAAAACACTTTTTCCATAGGCGCATTTAGACTAGCAGTCAATCAATCTTTTTAAAACAGAATGAAGCTTTCCTTTTTCTTTTTTCTTCCCTAACATTTTAATTTTACTTGTCCTTATTTATTTAAAGCATCTAACACTTAACATTTTACTGACATGGATGCCTACAATAATAATTACTTTCCTAAAAAAATTTAAATTTTCATTCTTTTGCATCCATATCCTACCTTAACATTTTAAAAAATATTTAACTACTTATGCTAACTTATCAAAAACAAATGATGTTACAACAACAACAATGACCACGAGTGAGAAAATAGCAGGAGCATTCTTCAATCCAAAGGGCGTGACTATATATTGGAAAGATCCCCATTCTGTAGAAAAGGTGGTTTTACTCCGATCTTCTGATGCAATCCAGATCTGATGATATCCTGAAAACCCATTGATAAAGGAATATGCTTCTTGGCCTCCAACATTATCTAAGATTTCATCAGATAATGGGGTAGGGAACGGGTCATGAACATAATCATCATTTAGTTCATGCAAATTGACACAGTCCCAGATTTCTCGCTTAGTATTTTTATCTTGCACGACCATAGGGCTAACCCAATCAGATTCTTCTAACGGTTCAATGATGCCTTCAACAACCATTTTGTCCAATTCTTATTTTTCCTTATGTTTATATCTAGGACTCTGCCAGTATGGGTGTTGTTTCAATGGGTGCACATTAGGTTTCCACATGATATTCATAACCCCAAGTTCTCCAATTATTCCTTTCAGCTCTGAAAATTTTGTAGGGAACAAATCTTGATATTTTTTCAACAACTCGATGACTTTACCTACTATACCATCATCCTAATAGTCTTCAATATTTTCTACTTGAGGTTGTTCCTTAGAGCCAATATTCACCTACTTGATCTTCAATGGATTTGTTACGTCAAGTGTGGTGAGTGAGTGTCCAGCCACTGCTTGCTAGCCCTAAGACTTAAGGATCATCATATTCCTTAGGTTCTCTTTGTTCTCTTCAATGGTTAGGTTCCTATAATTCACAATATATTTCATTTTCGCATCCCAAGCTGGCGCAATGCATTCCACCCTTGGCTGAGACTCATAAAAGATAACTACCTTAATATCCTACAATGCCTCATATAAGCCTTCCGATCCACTAGCCAAGTTGAAGGTTAGCAAGAAGCTTTCTGCCATCACAACCCAATTGATAATACCTTGATGCAACTCTATTTCCAAAAACCAAGTAGTAGGTATCATTCCCAACGTATGAATAAACATTTTAACCCACTCAGACCTTGGCTTTTCACCCCATATCTCCATCCATGTAGGAAGGTGCTTGCGCGAGTCACTCCAACCACAAAAAACCTTGGCTATTCAGGTGGAAGGCTACTCAAAGTGCAACCTAATTATTCTTCCACATTCATCCTAGGTGTGTAGGTTTCCCTTATGGGTCTCCCACCAATGTACTGGGGTCGTGTGAAAACCCAGATTCAAAGCACGAAATCTCTGTTACGCAGGTACCATTTTTTCCACTTCTCCTATAAACCTATTAACATCGGTTGAGCCATCATAATGCGGAAACTCACATACCTCAGATGTTATACATTGCATAGACCAATTCACAAGATTACAGCGCAGTGCAGACACCTCATGCAATTGGTTTTTCCAATTTTTGAGCTCCTCATTAGAGTCCCAGAAACATGATTTGTCCTTCTCCCAATTGAGATTTCCATCCACTGTTGGGTTAATCCAATATTCTTCATGCAAAATCAGCTTATATATTTGATAAATCTCATCCTCAGCATGCACTAACTTCGTATATATATGTCCTTCTGAAGGATCTAGAGGAATGATGACCCTAACTCCATTGTTTTCAAATTTCATCCTTCATTTCTTCAAATTTATAACATCGTCCCTGTCAATAGCCCAGTCCAATCCTAGCAGCGTAGGATAGATGTTGGTATCATCTATGATCTCTATCACTTCAAATTCATCCTTCATGTTAACACCCTCAATACTCACTACTACTTGAGGCAACCTCCGAAGAGGGATGATCTTCTGTTGGTTGGCCATGCGCAGATGAATAGTAGACTAGTCCAGCTTGGGTTCTCCCTTGTGCTTCCAAGTTTTCTTTGGTAGAACATTAGCATCTGATCCCAGATCTAAAATTACTTGGTCCATCTCACAAGCTCCAATCTGTGCGCTTAGGCACATATCTCTACTTGTTCTTCTCTTTTTTTTGTATATTTTTTTGACCGAACATTGTTTTACCATCGGTGGTCCCTTCTCTATGCAGTTATCTATTAGATCCTGCAGATTTTCCACTGCCTTCTTGTTGCACAATAATTTCATACATGCATGTAGGAAATTCTTGACTTATTCATCTCCTCTAGCGTCCTGCAATGGCCTACTTGAGGTTGACACACTACCCTCGATGAATTCTTTCCTCGCTTCAACAAATTTTTATTTTATAGAAATTTAAACAATACTATGATGTATTACTGGACTCTCCTGATCTAACAATTATATCCACTTTTAAATACAGAACCCTTCTACTTAATTCTTTGCAGAAATTAAATCGCCAATTTCAAGAACATGAAGAAAAATCAATCGCACATAACAAGATGTTTTTACCGGGAAAGCATAAAGCTAAAACCCCCAACTATCATATATTATGTATATCTTTGATCATAAAAAAATCTCATACAAATCTCTGCTCAAATATCTCTCAGTACAATATACAATCATCTCACATTGTTATAAAAAAATCGATTCACACATGCACCAATTTACTTCCTCCTAACATCCTGCGTCCACTGTGCAATCCCTACTGAAGAAGATCCTTGAATGAATTTGATATTTCCTTGCCTTGATTGTGCAATCCTCATAGGCATCTCCAATCTATGTGTGGTTGCATTGAATGCACCACTATATTCACAATTGATAGTCAACCAAACCCTTTCACCTATCTCTCCATTGGATCTTCACTGGATTTGACATGCAAGTAGTTAATAGTAGCATTTCTTCAGTTGCATGTGAGACCACTGCTTGTGAATTAATTAAATAATTAATTCACTAATCTCTCGTGTATCATTAGTTACAACTAGCACAACTGAGTTTAACTCACTTAACTGAGTTAAACTAAATAAAAAATCAAATAACTACTATTCCAACTTTGTTACAACTTTGTATCACTCAATTACAATGAAATCCACTGTGCATGTCCCACTAACCAACCTTGGAATGCGTAATTCCCTCAATCAATTGGTTTTCCACATCAATTAACTGAAATCAAGTGCTTCAAGAGAATAAATTATTATTTATTGTCTGATTATTATTAAGGGCTAATAATAATCGACATGCATTCTATTTTTAGACATGTGATCTATAAATAGACTTCGTCTATGCATCTATAAATAGAAACTCATATATAAATAGAATTTTCTCAACCATCTATAAATATAATCCTGATATAAATATATTTTTCTCAACATTCTAAAAATAGACATACACCTAAAAATAGCTTATGTGGGCCCCACCTAGTGTAGGTGCTTATTTTTCACTAGTATCAAGGATGATGTTTCCCGATGCCAATTTCACTATTTCTTGTTGCAATCTTCAACACTCCCTCTCAACAAGAAATGAATGTCTTTGCATGTGACATGCAACTCCATGCATTCGCCCTGCAAACTTTGGATGCACCATGCAACCTCATGCATGTGCCACGTAACTCCATGCATGCGCCTGACACCCTTTGCATGCAACATTTCTAAAACTTAATAGCCTCCAAAAAATAGAATGAGTATAATTCATCTGTAATCAAAGTATTCTGACTTCTGCTTAGCTACTCCACATGTCTTCAGGAACCACTGCGTTGTTGAACTCTGCACCCATGCACTCTGCACTTGCTGTCAACTCTAATCCGCACTCCAGTATCTGACACTGTCACTTTGATCTGACTACATCAATCCAAATGATCCTTCCATTGTTGTACTTTGGGCTCCTCATAGCCAGGTTCAATTCATGAGATCCACACCATCTCATTGAATCTTGCCCAGAAATTTCTTCTTAGGATTACTCATGCATGTCACCCCACTTCTCACGTAGTGGTATAGCTGCATGCACTCCCTCTGCCCATCTGGCACAAAATTTCTCTGCATGAGTGGTCTCTCCCACTCCATGATCCTCATATTTTAGTTTCTCCACATCCTGAGGTTCACTCTTACCTGCATGCAAATCCAACTCCCTCTCAAGCATCAATTGCATGGATTTCTCACACTTCCCAACAGTAGGAAGCTCAGTATAAATCCCATCTACTTCAAGTCTATATAAATTCTTAACTTTAATCCCAACCTTCTTGGCTTGCCCTATTGCTTTGTGTCAAAGGATAATTTTTCCTTCACTAAAGACAACATCATAGTCTCTATCCTCTAACATTGCGATTGAGAATAGATTTTTCTTCAAACCTAAAACATGCACAACATATTTTAAATGAAAGATTTTCCCTAACACCCTCTGGAAGGTAATGGTACCAATGTCAGTCACACTGTATCTCCCATCGTTTCCCAACTTAATATGCACTACAGATCTTTCTCCTCCAAGTCACTGAAAATTTTCTCATCTCCCGTCATGTGAAAGGAAGCACCACTATCCAAGTACCACACCGATCCCAATGCACTTGACACCATGAATGCGATAAATGATAAGTCAAGCTCAAATTGCAAGGCAAGAGCCTCACCAGCTGTAGCTCCAGTAGCCATCATGTTCTTATTCTTATGTGGACAATTTGTGGCAATATGTTCATACTTGTGACAGTGAAAACACTTCACTTAGGACATGTTGTGAACCTTGCCATATTCACCGGCCTTAGATTTAGAATGGAATTTTTTCCCCTTCCCCTTCTTTTCCTTGGCATCCAAATCACAATCCTCTTCATCATCATGCTTTGATGAAGAGTCATCTCTCATGTTCCGCCTGAATTCCTCCTGCATTAGATCTGACCACAATCGTTCCCAATTTGACAGTTTTTCCCATCCATTGACAGAGTCTTCATAACTTTGTCAACTCTTAGGAAGTCCCAACAGAGCCAAGCTCACCAAATCATCATCAGAAACACTTACTCCTACACTCCCAAGCTCATCCCTACATTGGACAAACTTTGTTAAGTATACTGGAATAGTGTCGTTCTTCTCCATCTTGATCTTTTTGAGTTTATCCTTCGGCGCCAATTTTCTATGGTCGCTCCTAATTTGGAAAACATCCATAAAATCCTTCCACATATCATATGGAGTGGTTTTCCCATGAATGATTGAGACAATATGGTCTCTCACACCTTTCAACAGAATCCTCCTCGCACTTGCTACTTTCGTTTTCCATGCATTAAGTAATGCAACATCCTTCGAAGTGGGCTTAGGAACATCTTTGTCAATGAATTCCTTCAAGCCATTATCTTCAAGCACCGCCTCCATCCTGTCCTTCCATGCAATGTAGTTCGAGCTTCCCTCAAGTGCATACTCTAGCCCAAACCATTGAAATCCATTTCGATGTTTACTCAACTATTGCACCAAGAAATTCTTGTAGCAATTTCAAATTGTTTCCACCAAAACAAAACTCAGCACTACTTCAATATTGCAATATTCTTTGCTTTGATACCATGTAGAAATTTAAACAATATTGTGATGTATTACCAAACTCTCTTGATCTAACAATTATATCCATTGTTAAATACAGAATCCTTCTACTTAATTCTTTGTGGAAATTAAATCGTCAATTGGAAGCACATAAAGAAAAATCAATCACACATAACAATATGTTTTTACCGAGAAAGCATAAAGCTAAAAACCCCAACTATCATATATTATGTATATCATGGATAATGAAACAATCTCATACAAAGCTCTGCTCAAAGAGCTCTCAGTACAATATACAATTGTCTCACACTGTCATACAAAAATTGGGTCACACATGCACTGTAAATGCAGAAGTGTTCTCAGACACATAAATTTATTGATCATGCAAAAAGATTACATAGCAAATTATAGGAGTTTACAAACGTAAACTCACACACTCCAATTACACAATGAAATTAGGAAACAATCCTATTTATAAGCTCTATGTTCTAACTTAATCTAGTTATGGATCACTTGGAAAATCAACAAGTGTCCATTTACAATAAATGACCTTCCAACCATCCCACTAACTTTATTCCTATTTTAGAGCCTAGGAAACGACTCAATTCTAGAGTCCTATTTTTACTAACAAAATACTATTTCTAAGTATCTCTAATATTTATTAAATATTCTAATTTAATAAATATACTTATCCTAACCTTACATTATTCAATTTATGTATTTTTGGATTTATAATTGCCTTTATAAAAGAGGCTAACATTGCCCCCTTCGAGGATAAATCCAAAAGAAGAACGAGGAACCATCTTCCAAGTTCTCAAGTTGATGCTGAAAAAAATCTTCAATCTCAAGGGACCATGAGTCAGCTGTATGTCTGATTCATCTCTGAATGTTGATTGAAAACTCCATCAAGTGCCAAGTTGCAAAAGGATCCATCTATCCTTTGCATGAAATCAGCATCAAAGCCCATTGGCTGATGATGTCAAAAACAACTTATTGTTGCTTTTGCTGTCGACTACCCACTGGAAAATTTGTTGATGCCCACTGACTGCTTTTGCTGGTTTTGTCGAGACTTTCAGTCTGACAACCACTGTCAATTTCATTGACATTTTCCCCCCTTTGTCAGCTGAAAGGAGAGACACTTCTCTGGAAACTATTCCTGAACTCCCCCCTTCAGGTGTAGGAGTTTTACACTGGTGTACTCCCCTATTAAACTACATGAGAGTACCATCATCTTTTCACTGTTGGTTGCACTATGTGTGATCGTATGTGGTTGTATAGCTGAAGAAATCTTTTAACTATGGATGACCATTCCCAAGGGTCGATCCATTCATAATGTATCTTCAATCTGGCTGATTTGTGTTGATTGCGACATTTGTTTGAGGAATGATTGGACTTGCCACAATGGCAAAAGTGATGGAGATCAAAACACTGATCTTCCATATGACCGGTTCTCTGACAATGAGAAAATTTTGGTTTGATTTAAAATTCCAGTTGTGTGGAATTCTATTTTTCTGCAACTTTGGGTTGCGGGCATTGCTGGTTGTCTGCAACTGTCTCTGAATGTGCTGAGGGGATGTGTTCAAGAAATCCCGCACTGACGAACTTAATGGGCTTGGAATAATCAAGAATATGTAAGTTGGCATCATCTTGGACATATCCTAAGCCTCGTCGATTCTTGTTATTCTGAATTTCTTCCCAGGGCTTGATGATGGGCTTGGAAGAAATTGGATCTGGAACAACTTGGACACTTGAAGTTGTTGGAATGAAAGACTTATCATCTGGATGGTTCAAAGATGTGAAAGTACCACTCTTTTCTTGCAATTCAATCCTTTGAAGTTGTGACTCAAGCTGAAGAAACTCAATAGTTTCATGTGTTTTTTGTAGATGCCATGAAAGATCAACAAGAGTTTCTTTGCTGGCGTGCACCATGTCTTCATCACTGGAGATGATAAAACTATGAAGAATGTTTAACAACTGAATATGTTGCACCATCTAAACTTGCACACTTGAAATTAGGCTCTCTTGTTGTAGATGTTGTACTTTGAACTGTTTCACTTGAATGATAGGCTCACTTGAATGTGGCTTAAATGACACGCTTGCTTGATTTGTTGCTTATTGTGCTTACTTGGAACACTTGCTAGAGTTGTAGAATTTTCTCGTTTAAACTCTAGAATTCATGTTCACTTGATGACGATCACGTTTGTTTAAGCGCTCACTTGAATGAATAACCACGCTCGCTTGATGTCAATCTCAACTTACTTGATTGGTGTTAGAGTTCACTCTGGCTCACTTGAAGGTTTGATCTTTGTACTGACTTGACAAAAAAAAATTGAATGAATACTCATGCTAGCTTGCAGGAGATGTGAAATTTTTGCTTGTTTGATTTAAAAAACTCATGCACTCACTTGATTTTGTGTAAATGGTGTCGAACACTGTCGAAAATGCACCCAACAAAGCTTACAATAATTTTAATGATTCACTTGTTCTCTTAAAAATTCATTAACAATGAATTTTTAGTGATTCACTTAAAACAATGAATTTGATTACATGTAGACTTTATTTGAGTGTGCAGGTACATGAACCTGATGAAGTGAATTGGCTTGTTGATGTAGACAATCTTCGATTATATGTTGTAGTTGTGCAGATGCATGTGTTGATCTTGCAGCTATTTCATTATAAGTGTTGTGCTTGCTGATATTAAACTTTATGTATTAAATTATTAATGTGTCACAGCTAGACACAAATTAAAAAGCAACAGCATGAAGCCATAAAAAACATGTGCCATCAAACACACATGGTGTACCTAAGATCCCCTTATTCAATTTCGGGCGGATCTAGGACACATCAACACCAAAAAAAATGATATCTTTATTAATCAATGGAGTACATCATCTGAAGAAAAGATAATGCCAAGCTGACAACCCTTTGAAACAACGTGCCTTCAAAATTTGACTCGATAGTGACACGATCTCTCTCAAAGTAAAACAATAATTTGAATTACAACAATGGCTTTTCCTTATCACTCCAATTACAAATGGAAACACTCCTTAGCTCTCCAAATTACAAGATACAACTTATCACTCCAAGGATTTTAAAGCATTACCCTTATTACTCCAAAAATTACAAAAGAATCACTCTTATTACAAAATCAATGACAATCTTCACCCTTATGACTCTCCTGACAAAAATATTTTTTCCATTTCTTATCTCTCCCAGATCAATATTTAAAGAGCCACTATAATTATGCTTTTCACATAATTTCCATTAAAAAAATGGAATGAACATTGTGAAGTCACTTTCAAAAGGTGAATTTATATTCAAATACTCTTCAAAGCATTGTTAATGTAATCTTCAAAATAATTCAATTCTCTCATCTTTCAACTTATTTGGCAAATATTTAATTTGGGATATAAAAGCATAAGCCCAAATAATATTAGATCTTGCTTATGGCACTTTAAAAAATTGAAATAGTGGATATGAAGTCGTTTAAAAAATGTTTCTCACCTCTTATGCATAAGTACCCTGCGTATTTTGAAAAACTGCTCCACTAAGATACTTTGAACGACACCCACTCTTTTTGACATCGGTTCTGGCCACGTAAATCCTCCACCATCATTCGCATGCCCATTCAATACAGGATATGAAAAGGTGGGAAGATCTTCAACTTTCTTCGTTGTTATTGCCAAGTAGAAGATTATGTTCAACATGATTGTGACCAAAGACAATAAAGCTACTGTGGCAAAAAATCACATACTTCACGACATAGCACTCGTCATCGATCCACTAGTTTTTGTATGGTTTCTTGTGGTTCATGCTCGACCCGGCTACCAGAAAGAAAAATGCAAACGCAAATGTTATCCCTTCATGCTCGATTGAACGAATGGTAGGCTTGATGTTAAGACCCTAGAATTAAAATCATGATGAAGAAGTCGCCGCTTAAAATCAACATAAATCAGATCTAAATGGCTCTGTTAGATCCGTTGTTTCAAATTTTTATTGGATTTAATGATTATATCAGCATAAATAACTCACTCTGTAGTCAGACCAATCCCCAAATGAAGAAGTAGCACTGACTCTGCATACAACAGATGACCCAACTTCACCTGTGTTAACGTTTCACACGTGGATGTTGGGATTGACATTAAATGGAATTGTGGTGAACACAACTTCACTCAAACAAATCAAAATTATTCATGAAAATGGCACAGATGAACTGCATTGCATAAGGTAAATCCATTGCAATAAAATTATGGTTGAGATCTTTTCTTCCATGTGCGTTCGGTAAATCCATTAGTTGTGAAATGCCTTTACTCCAGAATTGCAACGGTAAAGAAAAATTTGGCTCATTGTGATCTCACGTGACATTATGTCGATTCCCAACACGTCTCCAACACATCGGCTTTGATGAAAGTCATTGCTTCTTCTTAGCTGCAACCTCCTCCTTTTAAAATTCATTTTATCAGAAAAATAAAAATCACACCTTGAAAATGAAATAACTCAGACAAATCAAATTAACTTCACACTGAACCAAATTGATCTTGGAGAGAGAGAAATTACATGTATGAATTCAATGGAATTTAAAAGTCGATGGCTGTCAACATCACTCTGCGTTATACATAACCATCACACAACATACACATATGGTGAAAAATCCCAACGCTATGAAAATTTGTATCGATCTTTTGGTATCAACTTTTCCATTATATAGCTTTCAATAAGACCATCTAAAAATCGATCATAGACTTGTTACCTTCAATCGCAGCTTACTCAGGCAAAGGAAGTTACGCTGCCTTGAAAAATTACACCACTGCTTTAATGCTGATTATGAAAATTTTTGAACGTCGTTCAGTGCTTAACACAACTGCCGATGCAAATCTTACAACTCAGGCCTTCATATCAACGCAGCTTCAACTCTTTATTGACAATGTCTGCACCCAATTCAACGCAGATTCTACCCTGCGTGTGCTCCAACTCAACACATAATTCCACTTCTGCATGCGCTCCTTTGATTTTAGCAGAAAAACAAGAGGTAGCATGGTTTTCAAATAATGCTTCTTGCATAATTAACCTCCAAAACACATTAGCATGGTCAATACAGCAACCAGAATTTCTCTTGAGTCTTTAATACTGTGATATGCCTAACAAAGAAGAACGAAAATAGATTTAACAGAAATGAAACTTCCTTATAAAAGCTGCTGAAGAGATCACAAAGCAGTTGAAGGGAATGAATACATGTTTCATGAAGCCAATTTTCTCCAGAAGCAGGCACATTGCCATCCTTTCCTGCGTGTCTCACTTGATCAAATATGGGGAACAATACACGATGAAATACATTTTCCAAAAATGCTGAGGAGAATTTGTGACCTCTCTCCTTCAAAAAGCACCTCAAGTGCACAATTGTTTCATGTGCTAATGGAAAGCATTTATTAAATTTAAAAGGCAGAACGACATCTGGTCACCGTTAAATTAACACACAGATTCAACGCTTAACACAACATTTAGCGCTTAACTGACAGATTCAACACAGTCAAATGCTATCAATTCATTTAAAACACTGTTTCAATTAAATTAAAATGCTGCGTGCAACGCTTCTTTACCAATACAACACAGTTTCCATCATCCAAGCTCCACGTTGCTCAATGTTGGTTCACGCTTAGGCAGGTCAAGCTGGATCTTCACATGGATCTCCACGCACAGGTAGATCAAGCTGTGGACAACTCCACACTCAGAAACATGTCGTGAAGCATTGAAAACTACCACAGAATAACTCAGGCCCTAAGAACCAAATTCGCTCTGATACCACATATAAATGCAGAAGTGTCCTCAAACACGTAACTTTATTGATCATGCAAAAAGATTACATAGAAAATTACAGGAGTTTACAAACGTAAACTCACACACTCCAATTACAAAATGAAATTAGGAAACAATCCTATTTATAAGCTCTATGTTCTAACTTAATCTAGTTATGGATCACTTGGAAAATAAACAAGTGTCCATTTACAATAAATGACCTTCTAACCATCCAACTAACTTTATTCCTATTTTAGAGCCTAGGAAACTACTCAATTCTAGAGTCCTATTTTTACTAAAAAAATACTATTTCTAAGTATCTCTAATATTTATTAAATATTCTAATTTAATAAATATATTTATCCTAACTTTACATTATTCAATTTATGTATTTTTGGATTTATAATTGCCTTTATAAAATAGGCTAACATGCACCAATTTACTGCCTCCTGATAGCCTGCCTCCACTGCGCAATCCCTGCTGAAGAAGATCCCTGAATGAATTTGATCTTTCCTTGCCTTGACTGCGCAATCCTCATAAGAATCTCCAATGTGTGTGTTGTTTCATTGAATGCACCACTATAGTCGCAACTGATAGTCAAACAAACCCTTTCACCTATCTCTCCATTGGGTCATCACTGGATCTGACATGCAAGTATTTAACAATAGTATTTCTTCAATTGCGTATGAGACCACTGCTTGTGAATTAATTAAATAATTAATTCACTGATCTCTCACTAGTGTATCATTAGTTACAACTAGCACAAATGAGTTTAACTCACTTAACTGAGTTAAACTAAATAACAACTCACATAACTACTCTTCCAACTCCATTACAACTTTATATCACTCAATTACAACGAAGTCCATTATGCATGTCCCACCAACCAACCTTGGAATGTGTAATTCATTCAATCAACTGGTTTTCCACATCAGTTAACTCAAATCAAGTGCTTCAAGAGAATATATTGTTATTTATTGTATGATTATTATTAAGGGTTAATAATAATTGACATTCATTCTATTTCTAGACATGTGATCTATAAATATACTTCACCCATGCATCTATAAATATAAACTCATCTATAAATAGAATTTTCTCAACCATCTATAAATAGACTCCTGCTATAAATAAATTTTTCTCAACATTCTAAAAATACACATACACCTAAAAATAGCCTGTGTGGGCCCACCTAGTGTAGGTGCTTATTTTTCACTAGGATCAAGGATGATGTTTCCGAATGCCAATTTCATTGTTTCTTATTGCAATCTTCAACATCTTTTACATGTTGAAGATCAACTCCTATTTTTTTTTGGTGCTTGAAGGATCTAGACACCAGTATCTGGTTGCTTTCCTTGATCTTAATTGGTGTCTATGTATCTCCTTGTAATCACATTCACACTTGGATCCTCCTCGCGGGTTTCAACGCAGACCATCTGAAGATTTTGTGTCGGGGTCTACGTGTTTCTTTCCTGCATTTTAGCAATCAAGATAGGACAATATTCAAGCACATGATCAAGTTGTCTACAATACCTGCAAGACTTGCATGTGGGATTCAGATAGTCATGCGCATAATGGCCAACATCTCCATAGTTATAACATATGACTTGTCCACTTCTTTGACCAACTGACCCACCTCCTCGACCTCTTCCTCTACCCGGAAATCCTTGGCACCCATAAGGGGATGGTGGTGAAAAAATACTTAGCCTGCATCTTGTATATCTCAGATTTATCCATCATCATATCATAGGTGCGACAGTGCCGCTCATCATGCCCTAATGATGAACAGAACCTGCAAACAACTGCTTTAATTCAGGCTGGTACTTCCCAATCCATGGACAGGAATATGTGTCATGAAATCCAGCAACTTGATAGATTGTACACCATACAAAACTCTTCAATTGGCTAGGACCTCCATCATTCAATTAATTAGCGAAGATAGGACACTGATCTTTATGGTGCCCAGAAGCTTTGCATTTTATACACCATATCTTTGTGCACACGTCATTGCCTTTGTCGTTGTGTAGACTTTGAATCTCTAGATGCATGGCTTCCAACTAATTCTTTATTTGTTGAGTCCAAAGCGCAATAGGTGTTGGTGTAGCCTCCAGCTTCATTGCGACCTCCAAAACCTCAGCAAGTGTGGCAATCTTTTTTTGACCCAAGGGCTGGCATAGATGCGGGATAAACATAGAAATTAACCATTCCTTATGCTGAGCATCATCAATAACGAACCTACTGTCTCTGATGACATGCTTCAACCATTGGTCTGCTTCCCACATAGACTCATTAACTTCCTAGTGGATCTATTTCATTTCAGTCACTAGTTCTGCATATTATTTAGGATTTTTAAACTGCTATTTTAGGGTTTCTTTTATCTATTCCAAAGTGGCATTAAGGTTATATTGAACATACCTCATGTACCAATCTAATAATCGATCTTGGAAGGAAGTATCTAGACGTGCTTTCTTGATATCATTATTGTTAACCTGTTGAGCCTCAATCACAAACCAAGTGTTCGGTATCCTCATTTCTGATACCTCTGAAATTAGGAAACATCATTGATGTAGCCATTTCTACTTCTAGGGGAGGTGGAGGTGGACTGCACAGTGGAGTGGGTGGTATTTGGTGCAACAAAAGAAGTGGAGTGGATGGGGTGGGCAACAGACTAAAAGGTGCGCTTTCTCATCCAGAATCACTTGAACTAGCAGTTTCTGGTTCAGGTTCACTATCATATCTAGGCTTCATGGGGGCTATAAATGAATTTTTCAGTCTTCTCGATAAATTCTCCCAATGTGCATAGATGAACCTCTTTGATGCATTAAAGCAGCGTGTTTGCACAAAAAACCCTTTTCACACAATAGAATTTTCAGTAATAATTTTAATGAGCACGGAAATTTATCTCTATGGCATTTGAAAAATCTTCGTTCAACTTCAGAGTATGATACAAATTGGTAAATGAAAAATTCAGCCACAAAGCCTCCCAAGATCCAGTCGATCGAATGATCTACCGCGCGAATGATCTTATTATCAAACTTATCTACTTTCTAGATCAATTCAGGAGTCCACTCAGTGGCTGTGTCGTCTCTTATATAGTGATGGAATTCAACGATGTATCAATATATTTTCAGACCCATTGTTTGGCAGAAAAGTTAGTACTCTTATTCTCTTGGAGCACAAATTCTAGGATCTTTCTATCCAGCCAACCTTGTAATTTGTTTCGCGAGGGCTACCACAACATCAAATATCCCTCAAAATGATGATCTCGGTCCCAACAGCGGAACCATTTGTTGTCTTGAGGGGCCTTGACCCAAGTTCAGAATCTATGGATAAACCAACAAACCCTCAAACTACTAGCCCTTTCAGTAGTGATATGCTTGCGTATACCAAAGTCTCACCCGAAGCAATATGGGGGGTGTTGGAACCAGGTTTCTGCACCCTGAGGGAGGAGTTAATGAAGTGTTCCTTAGCAAAAACCAATGCATACTTATATAGATGCGCGCAACAATATATGGTAGAATCACAGAGAATGTGCAAATATTAACAGAATAATACAGATTTTTTTTTTTCCTTAGTGCAGATAAACAGTTTCGAACTTGATCCAATTCACATCAAAGCAAATACTTAACAGATCTAGTAACCATCATCATTCACTCATAAACCATTCAGATATATTTTCACAATAATTAATAAGAAATAATGAAATAGTGCGATATCAACAAAGCATAAACAATAAACAACTCAAATTCATAACAGAAGAATTTTTTCAAAACTGTCCTTTCTATTATCTTCAGATCTCTCATTCAATACATTAAATTTCCTTACAAAACCCTTCAGTGCGCATAGACAGTGGAGTCTGCACATAGTCAGGACTAGGTCTCTGCGCACACCGCTAGTAGGAGCCTTTTACCCAACCCTAACCTGACAAGACTCTTATAGACTTTCAGTGAGAAAAAGCACAAACCATCACATTATCTTCTATCTAAACTGAACTACTTAGCTTAGACAAAATCTATTTATTTATATATGCCTAGCGCGCAAATACTATGGCTTCAAACCATGGTTTGAGGCCCACAGTTTTCATTTAAGCCCAATTACATCAAAATAGGGGACTTTGACCACCCCAAATCCCTTTACTCTATTTTCGCATCGCGCACATACAAAATTATATCAAAAATAGCTTTGGAGCTTGTGCCTCAGGGGACCCCGCTCCAACAAGCTCCAAGGGTGTTGTGGCTGATGACAGCTCCAAAGATGATGTAGCCATGAGTGCTCATGAACCACGAAAGTGGGGTGATATTGATCTGTATAGCAACTATAGAGTGGTGGTGGGACCCTTGAGTATCCCAAATCTTGGATCACATTCGTGTTACGGGAGCCGTAAGATAGTAGCGGGACAAGTGGAGCAGTGGGTGATGAGGATCATGGATGAAGTAGAGGTAGATTTGGACGCTGAGAGGGAAAAACACAGTGCAGATGCAGCAGCAACATACCAACAGTGGCGTAGAGCAGGCTTGCTTCAGTAGTGCAGATAATTCAGGAGGATAGCACAACACTGCAACAACGTAGCAGACTTCAGTGTAGGAGCAGCGCAGAGGGGGTCTACTTACGTAGTGTCGAGTTGTAGCTATGCAACAATATCCAGATGATAGCGCAGAACAATAGCCTATGGAGCTTCAGTGACGAGATGCAACCCAACTAACTTGTCTGAAAAATATTGGACAAGAGTATTCCAGTTGCTTCTCTCAGCAACTGAGTTGTAGTGCAGCAGTTGGCATCACGATGCAGCAGATTGAGAGGGAGCTGCAGTACAGATGTAGCAGTGGTGGTGTGTTGATGCCTCAGAAATCTGTGGCAACAACAAGGGGGATAACCACTTATTCTGGACCTTAAAGGAGCTCCTTTTCCATTTGGGATGGTGGTTCCAACTGGCTAAACTAGGTCCAGTTACCTTTTCCCTATTGCTATTGGTTTAAGATGTGCCTTTAGATTCCAATAGGCAGGGTTATCAGGTCGACTCTTCTTACTGTTTAGGCAAGAGAATGACCCTTAAGATGCTTTTAATGACAATCAAACTACCACTAACATCTGCCCTAAAGTTAACCTAGCCTAGACTTTAAGAGTTAATACATCCATGCCATGCTAAGTTATTTTATGTAATATTTATTGTTAATTCATAAATCTGATTTAATCTATAATTTGTATTAATTATTTTAAATCTATTTTATTTTATTAAACTTATGTTAATATTAATGTGAAATGTATATATTAAACTAAAAAATAGACTAATTATTAATTAAATCTAACAATGTCATTTTAAGGCTTAATAAGATTGATCCTAAGAAATATTAAATCTATTTAAATCTTAACTTTTCTAATTCTATTGATAGTGAAGAGAAATTACTAATTATCACTAACTTGTAAAAGTTAAATTCTATAATTAGATTTTATCAAAAAACTAATTTAAACAATCTTTAAAAAAGAATCAAACTAATATATACAAAATATATAATTACAACTCCTTTTATTGATCTATTAATGATGTAAAATTAAAGATTTAGATCAATATAAGGGTTTGATTGAACCTCACCTTAATGAGTGTGTGTCTTTAAAGAGGCTTTAATGCTTAATTAAGCTATAAATACAAAACTAATCTAAATCCTATCTCGAACTAGAAAGGGATAACTATCTCCTAATCCCAGAGCAATTTAAGTAAAATAGGGGGAATGACTGATATAATTCATCACATAATTTTGTATTAATTAAAGGGAAAATTTCACATTAACTAATACAAGTGAAAACAAAATAAACCTGTAAATGAATAATAAATAATTATCAACCACAGGAATAATTGAATGAATTAGAATTTTATTTCGATCTCATTCTGTCATGCAAAGATAGCTTTGACAAGACTTCAACAGTAAATTATTGATGACACAACAATAGTGCATGATATCAAAGAAACATAATACTTTTTATAATTTGAGATCAAAACAAAAAATGAAATTTTAATAGTAAGAAAATAATCCTTCGTTCTGGTAATAATACACAATAACAAGAATTAATTAAAACCATATTAAAATCCTATTACTACAGTCTTGAGAGCAACTCTGACCCTGAATAAAAGTACCCGCAATAGTGTGAAGCCCCTTTATAACAGAGCCATAGATTCTCTACAATCTCTGCAATCAAACTCTAAATGCTCTGCAATAGTGCAAAAGTGAAAATTGATCAATTACAAAGAAATCCCCTGTGCTGGATTACAACCCCTGTAGAATGGCTATCCTTTTGGTCCTGTAGAGTCTCCTTTCCAGCCCTCTCCTTAATGTTCATTCATTCTTCTTATATAGCCAAAAAAATTAGTTTGTTTCCCTCTCCTTGAGCTAAGGCTTCAAATCCTCCATTATTGCTCATCTTTAGATTCCATGATTTTTTGTTTCTAGAACTTTCTATAAAATCTCAACCAAAAAACTTGTTAATAAAACTTATACAAATATGATTAAATAATAAAATTGAAAAACAAATAAAAGTTTTTTAAAAAAAATCTAAAAACTTGAATAAAATATTAAACCTAACTTAAACCTATTATTTTAACACATAAGACTTCCCTTTTTCCGTAAGCTTTTTTCTATGTGATAATTCTTGAAGTCGTTTAAAACTCGGCAATGAATTTAGTTTCTTCTTATTTGCCCTCCACATTCAGGAAATGTCTATTAACTCGCCAGGAGGTTTTGGAATTCTTTTAATCGCATTGTAAAAATGAAATCTTATTGCAGCAGGGATGCTTGTATATCTTAAAGCAGCTGATTCAATAAGTGAGTTGAGTGCCAATTCAGTGATTGCGTTTTAGTGATTTGGGGCATTAGTCATGCTGGTGAGTGATGGCATGAAATTGCGTTGGAAGAGTGGATCCACAATTGGGATTATGCCGTGGTGAAATATTCATCAATTTGGTTAATTGAATGCGTTGCCTTTGTGACCCTTCCTGATAGTTTTTCCACAAATCTGGGTGCGTGTTTATAGTTTGTGCCAACCACTGCAATGGTTAAACCTCCAACGTCCTGTAGCAGAGATTCTCTCACCTGCAAATCAAAACAAATCATAAATTTTTGGATAATACAAAACATGTGCGATGACTCATGAGTCTTGGGTTGAGATTTAGAGCGTGATGATTCCCATCCTTGACAGTTTTGAAATGTCATCGCTATTTTTTTTGGAGAAATCTAGCATTTAGAAAATGCATGATTTGGGCTGGTATCTTAGTAGCAGATCCCGAATTTACTTGGTATAATTCGCATGTAATCTACACTAGGTTTTCATAACGATATTCACTCCATCAAATTTCGCGTGACAGGATCGTTCAAAATTATGTGAGCCCATTTAAAATTTTATCATTAAAAAAATGTGAGCCCTTTAAAATTCAATATGTTAGATTATTTACAAAATTGTTGATTTCCGTACCATAAAATGTTTTGGGATTTTGTTTTGTTTTAAAATATTTTAATATAATTACAATCTATATTTACAATATTCAGTTAACATAAAATGTTTTATACATAATTTAATGTTTAAATAAAGAAAAATATAGTTTTAAGTTAATCTAATGATTTTATAAATGACTAAAAGAATGAAATTATATTCATTTATTTACAAGGTAAAAAAATGGATAATATGGTAAATTAATGATTCATCCCTTTATTAATGGATATGTCAAGCCAAATGAAGGAGACAAATAATCAATATACCTAAACATGAAATGCGAAATGATGTGCCAAGTCATGTGGTGGAAATTCCAACCAATGAAATCAAATACCAAATGCGAGGTGGGGTGGCAACTGAAGGTGCCACTTTGTCTTCAATTGATAATTATGAAAATGGTTCCATGAATGCAAAAGGTAACAAGGAGGCGCAAAATATGATCAAAACCAACATGATTGTAAAAATATGAGGCAAGTGGTAAAGATTCAAAAGTCAATAATTTTTTCAAAATGCCAATAAAGAAGGAAGTTGGAAAATGAAGGGTCCTTGTGATAAATAATAACAAATTATAAAGAAGATAAAATAAAACAAATGAGGTAATATACGAAATAAAAGGCCAAAGCATCTAAAACACATCCAATCTTCAAACAAATGTATTTCACGAAATCCAAATGAGGTGAAGATAGAGAAGGACAAATCGAACTCATTTAGGCCTATCCTCATTCTCAAAATCTAATAATAGTAACATCAAATTATAAAAAGGGTCCCCATTTTTCATTTATAAGTGAAAAATAGGGGGGTTTTGTTTTACCAAAACAATGGCTCCATACTGGGAAGAACCAGTCATCTCTGTTAAAATTGATGACAAAATTCCAAGGAAAAAGAAATAGAAGTTAAATTAAATCAAAATGCTAAGATTCATACTATTTTTTTTTTTTTTTTTGAACTCTTAAATGAAATCAAAATACTATCATTTTGTATATCTTGTAAATATTGACTATAAGAGATTTGATTGCGAACAACTATTTAATGACAACTTAAACTTAAAGAACACAAACATGTTGTGTTGTTTAGTGATAAAGATGAACTCTTATAATCATGGGTAGAACCACTGCTACCAGCAAGCGTCCATCGCCTCGGCAGGGTTACCTCTTAGCCCAAGATGTCAGTATCCCATCTATTTTTGAATATTCAAAGAAAATTTTATTTTATTAAAAACCTGAGAACCATTGCCCTGGCTTAGTGACTAGATCATGACAATGCCATTCACAAGTTTTGATAGTCATGAACAAGCCGGCTTGTGACGAGACCTCTTGTCTTACAACGTAAAGTTATGAATCATTATCCTGATGTGGTAATCATATTGACAATGTCATAATTATTAGAACCCATGATCATTGTAGGCTGGCTCTGTAGAGAAACACCCTACCTTGAAGGTTCTTGTAACTTTTAATTTATACTCTGATAATTTGCAATAATAGATGGGGGGACAAATTATCACTTTAAGAGATTTGGGATGTCATGGAAGAGTTTAAAAACTAAACTTTTGATATTGCTTTGTGTTTCTTTAGCTAAAGTTGATTTTAAGATAAGTTGTTGTAAAAATAAACTCTTATGTTATAGATTGAGATCGTCAAAATACAATTAAAAAAAAACAGAGTTTCAAATTAAAATCCGAATGGAAGCAATTTTGAAAATTAACCCGATATTCTTCCTTTAACCCTAGAATTCTTTTAAATATATAGTTAATAATTTCCCATGAATGAAACCAAAGTTGAAGGGAAAAACCCTCTTACTAACAGTTGATAATACTACTAAAAGAATGTAACATCCCTAAAATAACCACGTAACTAATAATTACGTTACTGTCTTTAACTATTTTATAAAGAATCAGTTTGATTTAAAACTAATTCTTGAATGAATATTTCCTTCTCTCGATTTGGAAAAAAAAGGTGGTTGAACTAGCCCAAACCACTTCCTCTCCAGAGATTAACAATGTGAATTATTCGAGTAGCATACTTGTTTTTTTTTTTTCGATGGAGTTCAAGAGAAGACATTGGTTGCAAATCTCAGTCTAGTTGCAATGCAACACGATGAAGAACAACAACATGGTTTTGCAGACCCTTACCCTTATATGTGTTTTTCTATTTTTTTCTGTAGCTATTATCTCTACTAGCAGATATGATATAGATACAGATGATCTGCCAACGCCTGTGGATGGGTTCTCATGGACGTTTTACAATGAGACTTGCTGAGACATGAGTCCATTGTCAACGTGACACTTCAACAGGTGTTCGATACCGATATCACCCAAGCTACAGGATTGCTGAGACTTCATTTTCATGATTGTTTTGTGCATATCCGTGAGATAACATTCAACTGTGGAGAGGGTTTGCAGGTTTTTTTTAATTTTTCGTGAGGAGTTCTACTACCATAAAGAGGGCATGTGCTTCATTAATAAGATGGAGTGGTGATTCAAAATCATCAAATGGACCATTGAGCTTCCTCATTGATCAATAAATCAACTAAGTGGGCCGAATGAAAGGCTGTGGAGTAATCAGATTTATCAGTTTCGTTTTAAGCTTTGAAATGCCTTTTTCTTTGGAGAAAATATAGCATCGTGGAGATATGTGAAAGGAAAACGTGAAAGAGAACCAAGGTTATGTTGTTCAAATGGAGGATTTGCAGATAAGTATATTTCTTTATTAAAAAAAAATAATTTCAGAGTTTATTTATGCAGAGGAAATATGAAAAGTTATGTTTGTTATCTTTCTAAAAAAATCACTTATGTGTGAAAAACTATAAGAATCTAGATTGTTCTTTTGGAAAAATTTACTTGATTCTTGTGCATTGAAAGAGGGATTAGTCTTCTTTTAATTCTGGAAAGATAAGTTATAACATTAATCTACTTAAAAATTTACACTGTTATCTAGATAGTGGGTAATCACTATTATGATGTTTTTGGAAGAGTTAAGTAGTTTAATACTTGAAAATATTTAACGAGTTCAAAGATAAGATAAGGAGTTTTCACCAAAATAACTCTTGAAATTTTGTGCATAAGGAGAACTTATGCTAGTTTTATTAGTAAATAAAACATATTACTGCCAGTAGATAAAGATTGGCATTATGTTAACATTTTAGAAAGATGTATGTATATATGCATTTTATGTAAGAAAAGGTAGGATGCTCTTTATTTTTCTAAAAGGTCTATCTAGCTCTTATGCCCAAAATAAGGGTTACTTATGGTACTTTATTTTAAAAGAGATTTTCTTGAATAGATTAAAGAGGGTAACTCTTTAATAAAAATATCTACATAATATTGTATAAGCGAGAAAATAGAAGATGAATGATATTTATTTTAAAAAGGAATTTTGTACTCATTTATTTTAGGAAATGAGAACAAATCCAAGGTATTTTCTTGAGAATGAATATAGATTAAAGAGGGTAACTCTTGAAATATTTTCATGTGTAGTGAAGAAGAAAAGAAAGGTTTCTCACATTAAAATTCTATACATTAACCATGTTGTAAATAGTAAATTCATGGATAGTTTTATAAATCCATGGATGGTTTACCATGGTATTGGTAAAGAAATGTTGAGCCATCTTAATATTTAGTAGAATATGTGAGTACATTTATGATATCAAAACTAATATGTTAGTTTATGTTAATTCCTTTTGGAATAAGATCCTACATAGGTATGCAATATATGTATTAACTTTCATTTGAAAGAATATACATGTTTGTAGGTGGGAAAGATAGCATGTTGTGTTAAAATTCATTGGAAATGATTGTTAGTATAATCTTTACAACAACAAAAAAAAGACATGTAATTGTATGCTTAAACTGTATAGTTTTACAGAAAAGAATACATATGTTTACATGCTCACTTGTGTGGAGATTTTCTTTGGGAAGATTCGTGAAGGAAGCTATGTGCTTCGTTGTGTAAGCACTCCTTTGGGGAGACTCTTTTGGATTCTATATGCATTTGCATGCATGGGAGCAACATTGGTTATGTTAGCTTTTTCCATGCACTAAAAGTAATAGCTTAAGGGTTAGCCATTTTGATTTAATTTATGTAAATCGCTTGCACGAATATCGTAACTGATGTATCAGTTTATTTTAAATATATGCTGGGAGATGTAGCTATTGTCTTGCAGGAATGTGTACTTATGTGAGGGAAACATTAGTTAATGTGATTACTCATAACTAACATATATGCAGTATGTGATGTTAAGGGGTGAATGTCAAGGTATTTTACTTTCATGTCATTAATATACAAGAGTAGATGGAGAAGCCTCTCTAGTATAGATATATGAAATGGTTGATTAATACTTTATGAATATTGCCATCAATGTATGTTGAAGGCATCATTAGCAGGGAATGATGGTGACATGTATAAAGGAAATATTATGCTTAACCCGGTGGTAGGTAAATGAATTATGGTTCATGCAGATGAGTGCGAACTATCAGATGATCCAGTGTACGATGGACCATTGTAGGTACATCCATGCCATCGAGATATGAAGATATGAAGACCAGAGGGTAAATGGTATCATATTTATTGTAATGGCTTTAAGTTAGATATTTGTATATTTCCTTGTAAGATTTATAAATGATGGTTAAGGGATGGTCTCCTTTATAAGCCATTGAGTGAGGGCTGATCACGAGCGTTTAATAATAAAATTAGACATTTTCTGGTTTTCAACCTACGGGGTTTCCAGGGTATATTAGTGTTCAATGATGTGATTGATTATTGTGTCAAGATGATGATGTTCATTTCTTTCTTGTTATGATGTTCATAATGGTAAGTATGTGATGACTATATGAGTAATGAAATGAATGGAAGGTTACATCATACAGTATTATGTTAATGTATTGTAATGGAGGTTGTTAATGGTTAAAGAGCTTACTATTCTTAATCTAAAGTTACACTATGAAATGGAAAACATTCTATGTAATGATGAGTAAGGAATATTTAATAGTGAATGGATAGCTACCCATGAGTAATTTGTATAAAAAAAATTTACTCCTTACATTTCCATGTGAAGTTAACGGTGTATGTTACAAGTGGTATCAGAGCTAAAGGTTGCAGCACTGGCGCCTTTGGGGATATGTTAAACAAAAAGAAATTGAGAGATACAAGATGAAATGTGTGTATTTGAAGGAAGGCATCGCATCTCTAATTCAAATTAAATAAATATTTTCAAGAGATAAGTATTATTATCTTTATTTTCTTGAAACAATAGTTATTGCATTTATGGAAAATAAAATGCATACAAATTAAATAGCAATGAAGTTAGAGTTTCTTTAAAAAGGATATATCTTTTCCATGTATGTAAAGACAAAATTACAATGTAAGTTCTTGAAAATATTTCTATTATGTTAATTTTTTAGAAATATATTATTCCTAGAGATATACCATGGTAAAAGACCAAAATACTCTGCTAGTTTTTCTAAGAAGAACCCATGTGCGTTCTAGCAAATATTACTAGTATGTATCTTGAAAGGTGTGAGCAGTAGTAAAACATAAATAAATAAACTTGCTTGCCTTTATATATATCTTATTTAAGAAAAGATAGGAAGCCTATTTTCTTTTAAAATGGATTTCGTACCAGTGTGTTAAATGATAAGGAATCCAAGTTCTTTTCTTTAAAATAAATATAGGCTAAAGAGAATAACCTCTTAAATATACTACATTTCTAGATGGATTATGTCAACTTCTTGATTTAGGCATATTAAAGGTTAAGTTAACCTTGTTAGTGTTGCGTAGTTTTTATGCATAAAAGAGGCTATCTATGGTAAATTCTTGGAAGCAAAACATGAGAAAATTGCATGTGGAATCATAGAGGAACAAGGTTCTTTGCATGGATAGAAGATCTACTGAGTATGTGAGTATTTTATGCTATCATAACTATTATGTCATATGTCCTCGAAGAGGAATCATGAGTTTGCCTACTCGATTATGTTAAGTACTCTGTTGGGAAATTAAGATTATAATCTTTATGCATTGTATGCATAGGAACAACAGCCAATGTGTTAGCTTTATTATATTTGCATGCTCCAAAGGCAAAAGCTGAAGTGGTGGGTCTTTTGTAAAAGTTTAAGTAAAGCGAATGCACATTGTGTCATTTTCCATTAAAGGAATTTCTGAACAGATATAGTGATTTGTCTTGTACGAATGTGCGCATGTGTGAAAAATGTCATAATAATGTGGGAGTTATTTGACATGAATTGATAATTAGTTACTCACACTAATGTAGAGATGTTAGAAGAAAGCACGTTGTGACATTGTATTCACATCTTATATATGCACATGAATAGGTGTTAAAGGATCACTCAAAGATTGATTATTTATTGATTAAGCATTTATCTAATCATGCTATAAAATCTTGTCGATGCTGCTAAAAGAAAACATTGTTGTAGAGGAGAAATGAGAATTTCCTGATGGGGATGAGTACTACAGTAGGGAGAGGATTGATTATTTATTGATTAAGGATTTATCTAATCATGCTATAAAATCTTGTCGATGCTGCTAAAAGAAAACATTGTTATAGAGGAGAAATGTGAATTTCTTGATGGGGATGAGTACTGCAGTAGGGAGAGAAGTTCTTCAAATGAAATAAAGATAATTATTTTATTTTAAGAAGTCTATGCATATGCATGTTGATTTCCTTTAAAAATGAATTGTTATATATGTAAAAAAAAATGGCATTTCATGAGATTAGCTTCTATTTAAGAGAATTCTTAAAAGAGTACATGCTATTATAATATACATTTTTTGCATAAGAATATGCATATGATATTAATATGTGTATTATGCTTTATTTCGTTAGGGTAAAAAAAAAATATAAAAAGCATGAAATAAAAATAGTTACCTTTCATTTGAGTTTGAAAAGAAGTAATCTTTTTTGCATGCAATAAAATTTCTAAAGTTACCATGCACTACTTTAAAAAGATGAATGTGTATAGTGATGGTGTGTGAAACTAATGCATGAATGCAAAAGATGAGGGAAGTCCTTATATAAGATGATAGAGTGTTAAAATTAAATTGAATGAAGCCTCTTAATGGGTCAAGTTGTGAGACTTAACTGTGATGACTAGTTGACTGACTAATGTTTGCATGAGTCATCATGAATGCATTAAAATTATTAATAACATGAATAACTAATGAAAGTTATATGCACAAATCGATTTTGACTAAAGCTATTTGAAAGTTGTGAACAAGTGATTATGATAATTACTTCGTGTGTCAGTCTGTTGGAACAGAATGTTATGGGAATTGGAAATTTTTGCACTCATACCCTAATCGTTATTGACACATACGCATTAATGAATATTTGTATATACTTTTATGCATGACGACATTGTATGCATGACAACATTTTATGCAGGAACTTAAAATGATTGTGTAAGATAATATGTGCTTGAAAAATGCATATTTACGATTAGCATTGTTTATTATAGTAAGCATGGGTATTTTAATGGAAACATAAAATCTGTGAAAATAAAACATCACAAACATTGCAATGTATGTACAACACATGTTTGTTACATCCAAGGGGAAGTTGTGACAGCTTCATTAAAGTTAACTAGTATTAATTAGTTAAAGACAATTTGTTTAATTTTCTTTTATCTGGCAAGAAAAAAAAACTTAAATCATCACTGTTGATAAAGCAAATTATTTAATTTTCTGAAATTAATTAATGAAAAGAAAATCTTTTTAAGCTGATGGTAAAAAAAAATGTTTCCAAGAATAGGAGGTGGTTGGGGAAAATTGGAAAGATAGTTACCTACTCCTCTGAGGATAAAGCTAGATCCCAGGGGAGGAGTAGGCGTTCTATGAAATTGGTAAAGGGGGGGTATTTTCTAGAGCTGGTTGGGACCAGTTGAAAATAGCTTACAGCAACCCTTGTGAAACCATAATTTCTGAGTATTCCTGGATTGGCCATCTAGAGGTCATAGCAGAAAGATCCACTGTTAACCTATGGCACCATCCAGATTCTGGAGCTAGGGGGCAAGTGGAGGACGCAATAGCCTCCCTTGATGGTTGGGAGGACCACAGCTTGAAAGACTAAATTTCCAGATAAGTATAAAGACTTTTTAGTGTGTTGTGCTATTTTAAATTAATATGGAAATATTGATTGTCTGGATGTGAAAATGACTCGATCCTATGGATTAAGAGGAGCATTTTGTTTACCATTGTGGTTATCATAGTGGAACAAGTTAATTAATAAGTTATGTGTTATATTGAAATGAATTTTTATAAGATTGTGTAAATATCCTATGTAGATATTAAGAGAAAAGGAGCTTAGCGCTCGGAAAATGAATTACTGAATGTATAAGATCATTTATATTATTACTAATTTGTTTGATTGTCTTAGCAAATGCTAGGATATGCCTATGGTGCATGGGTTGACCATTGGTATGATCAAAGAGCTAGGTGCTCTTTGAGTACTTTTTGAGTA
The DNA here is from genome assembly GCA_034641835.2 of Pinus albicaulis. NCBI lineage: Eukaryota > Viridiplantae > Streptophyta > Pinopsida > Pinales > Pinaceae > Pinus > Pinus albicaulis. The sequence continues at coordinate 1,182,768,475 of CM076577.1, read as the reverse complement.
CTGTGTGGATGTCTTTAGCAGGAGCTAAGACAGTGTACACGTGATGCATTGATGAGAGGGTTGGTTCTCTCTGAGTACTTGTGGAAGTACTTTGATTAAAACATCTCTTTATATTGCAATAATGTTTGATAGTTGCAAGTATTTTCATTTGATTGAAACTATGTGACTAATGTGATTGAATTGTTAGTCGTACATTACAGGCTCTTTCCAAGAATTGTTGATGGGTGTTCAACCATTCTCAGAGAGTTTGCGTAAAAGCCATCATTTTTTTTCCAATAGTAATTGGTAAATAATGATAAGTTCGTATAGATATTTTTCTATATTTATATGAATTAAATAATAAACAAGTGAATAAAAATGGAAATGGAATATTTTTTTATCTATACATGCTTATGACTATGGATAAAACATTATTGTTTCAATTAATGGCATTTAAGGAATAGAAATTGTTTCATTTTGAAAGGGAAGGACCCCTTTGGGTTGTTTATATTATTATATCATGAGTATAAGTTTAAATTTCAGCAAGAGAAGCACATTGAGGACGGTGTTCTTTTAAGGGGGGGGGGTATGTAACATCCCTAAAATAACCATGTAACTAATAATTACATTACTGTCTTTAACTATTTTATAAAGAATCATTTTGATTTAAAACTGATTCTTGAATGAATATTTCCTATTTATGGGAGGCATGCTCTTGAGTCGGAAAAAAAAGGTGGTTGAACTGGCCCAGACCACTGCCTCTCCAGAGATTAACAATGTGAATTATTCGAGTAGCATACTTGTTTTTTTTTCGATGGGGTTCAGGAGAAGAGGTTGGTTGCAAATCTAAGTCTAGCTGCAACACAACACGATGAAGAACAACAACAGGGTTTTGTAGACCCTTACCCTTATATGTGTTTTTCTATTTCTTTCTATAGCTATTATATCTACTAGCGGATATGATATAGATACAGATGATATGCCAACGCCTGTGGATGGGTTCTCATGGACGTTTTACAACGAGAATTGCCCAGAAATTAGTCCATTGTCAACGCGACACTTCAACAGGTGTTCGATACTGATATCACCCAAGCTACAGGATTGTTGAGACTTCATTTTCATGATTGTTTTGTGCAGAGTCGTGTGCTAACATTCAACTACGGAGAGGGTTTGCAGGTTTTTTTTTTAATTTTTCGTGAGGAGTTATACTACGATAAAGAGGGCATGTGCTTCATTAATAAGATGGAGTGGTGATTCAAAATCATCAAATGGACCATTGAGCTTCCTCATTGATCAATAAATCAACTAAGTGGGTCGAATGAAAGGCTGTGGAGTAATCAGATTTATCAGTTTCGTTTTAAGCTTTGAAACGCTTTTTCTTTGGAGAAAATATAGCATCGTGGAGATATGTGAAAGGAAAATGTGAAAGAGAACCAAGGTTATGTTGTTCAAATGGAGGATTTGCAGATAAGTATATTTCTTTATTAAAAAAATAATAATTTCAGAGTTTATTTATGCAGAGGAAATATGAAAAGTTATGTTTGTTATCTTTCTAAAAAAATCACTTATGTGTGAAAAACTATAAGAATCTAGATTGTTCTTTTGGAAGCATTTACTTCATTCTTGTGCATTGAAAGAGGGATTAATCTTCTTTTAATTCTGGAAAGATAAGTTATAACATTAATCTACTTAAAAATTTACACTGTTATCTAGATAGTGGGTAATCACTATTACAATGTTTTGGGAAGAGTTAAGTAGTTTAATACTTGAAAATATTTAACGAGTTCAAAGATAAGATAAGGAATTTTCACCTAAATAACTCTTGAAATTTTGTGCATAAGGAGAACTTATGCTAGTTTTCTTAGTAAATAAAACATATTACTGCCAATAGATAAATATTGGCATTATGTTAACATTTTAGAAAGATGTATGTATATATGCATTTTATGTAAGAAAAGGTAGGATGCTCTTTATTTTTCTAAAAGGTCTATCTAGCTCTTATGCCCAAAATAAGGGTTACTTATGGTACTTTATTTTAAAAGAGATTTTCTTGAATAGATTAAAGAGGGTAACTCTTTAATAAAAATATCTACATTATATTGTATAAGCGAGAAAATAGAAGATGCATGATCTTTATTTTAAAAAGGGATTTTGTACTCATTTAGTTTAGGAAATGAGAACAAATCCAAGGTATTTTCTTGAGAATGAATATAGATTAAAGAGGGTAACTCTTGAAATATTTTCATGTGTAGTGAAGAAGAAAAGAAAGGTTTCTCACATTAAAATTCTATACATTAACCATGTTTTAAATAGTAAATACATGGATAGTTTTATAAATCCATGGATAGTTTACCATGGTATTGGTAAAGAAATGTTGAGCCATCTTAATATTTAGGAGAATATGTGAGTACCTTTATGATATCAAAACTAATATGTTAGTTTATGTTAATTCCTTTTGGAATAAGATCCTACATAGGTATGAAATATATGTATTAACTTTAATTTGAAAGAATATACATGTTTGTAGGTGGGAAATATAGCATGTTGTGTTAAACTTCATTGGAAATGATTGTTAGTATAATCTTTACAACAACAAAAAAAATACATGTAATTGTATGCTTAAACTGTATAGTTTTACAGAAAAGAATACATATGTTTACATGCTCACTTGTGTGGAGATTTTCTTTGGGAAGATTCGTGAAGGAAGCTATGTGCTTCGTTGTGTAAGCACTCCTTTGGGGAGACTCTTTTGGATTCTATATGCATTTGCATGCATGGGAGCAACATTGGTTATGTTAACTTTTTCCATGCACTAAAAGTAATAGCTTAAGGGTTAGCCATTTTGATTTAATTTATGTAAATCGCTTGCACGAATATCGTAACTGATGTATCAGTTTATTTTAAATATATGTTGGGGAGATGTAGCTATTGTCTTGCAGGAATGTGTGCTTATGTGAGGGAAACATTAGTTAATGTGATTACTCATAACTAACATATATGCAGTATGTGTTGTTAAGGGGTGAATGTCAAGGTATTTTACTTTCATGTCATGAATATACAAGAGTAGATGAAGAAGCCTCTATAGTATAGATATATGAAATGGTTGATTAATACTTTCTGAATATTGACATCAGTGTATGTTGAAGGCATCATTAGCAGGGAATGATGGTGACATGTATAAAGGAAATATTATGCTTAACCCGGTGGCAGGTAAACGAATTATGGTTCATGCAGATGAGTGAGAACTACCGGACGATCTAGTGTACGATGGACCATTGTAGGTACATCCATGCCATCGAGATATGAAGATATGAAGACCAGAGGGTAAATGGTATAATATTTATTGTAATGGATTTAAGTTAGATATTTGTATATTTCCTTGTAAGATTTATAAACGATGGTTAAGGGATGGTCTCCCTTACCATTGAGTGAGCGCTGATCACGAGCGTTTCATAATAAAATTAGGCGTTTGTTGGTTTTCACCCTATGGGGTTTCCAGGGTATATTGGTGTTCAATGATGTGATTGATTATTGTGTCAAGATGATGATGTTGATTTCTTTCTTGTTATGATGTTCATAATGGTAAGTATGTGATGACTATATGAGTAATGAAATGAATGGAAGGTTACATCATACAGTATTATGTTAATGTACTGTAATGGAGGTTGTTAATGGTTAAGGAGCTTACTATTCTTAATCTAAAGTTACACTATGAAATGGAAAACATTCTATGTAATGATGAGTAAGGAATATTTAATAGTGAATGGATAGTTACCCATGAGTAATTTGTATAAAAAAAATTTGCTCCTTACATTTCCATGTGAATTTAACGGTGTATGTTACAAAGAATATGCATGAGGATTTTCAAAGTAATTGAAAATGATCTATTGTGAAAAGAACTCCATTGAAAAGGGGAAAAATAAAAAATGAAAGACCTAAGAATCAAAACAAAGCTCTTAAGAACAAAAACATGAAATGAAAACAACTCAAACAAGATGATGATGTCTTGACAAAAAGCATTAAGTTTATGTTTACAAATGTTTTTCAAGTTAAGTTATTGTCCGTTTTAAGGAGTCATCATGTTCTCAAGTTTATTAAAATTGAATCAAATTAAATGAAAGATAGCAAACCAGAAAGGAGACCATCAAGAGAATTGATCATGAGAAAAATCTTTACAAGATAAAAAGTATAAAATGACGAATATGTTTAAAATTAAATATTTTATCTTATAAGATGTTTGTTAATCGTTTATTCTTATTTTTTAAAGCATTGATGCAGTTTAAAGTTTTTATTCAAATGCTTTAATAGGAATTTTCAATCTTTTGCGAGTTTTTCTTAAAAATTATCTTGAAAGTATTTTAACGATCATGTTTTAAGAGTAAGACTAACAATTAGTTTCAAAAAGATTATAAATGAAGTAGGAAGCAAAATTTGGAAGAGGAAAAGGAATTCCATATATAGATCATGGTGATTTTATTTTCTAAATTGCTTTCACTAGCAAAACCAAATCCTCAAATTGTACTCATAAAAACCTGCAAAAGAAAGAAGAGAAGGATAAGAAAAAATAACTAAACGAAAAAATAAAAGAAAGGAACAAAGGAGAAATGAAGATCAACATGTACACAGACCTAAGAAAAATGCATACCAAATTACCTTGTGAATCTTGACATCCTTGTATGAAGAGTATATAAAAATAGGCAAGACTAGTTACATTTATCTCTAAGTTTGGATATGTTGAAAATCATGAATTATTGAATCTAAAAACTAAGCAATGCTACAAGGATTCTTCGCATGACAACATAAAAAGGAATTGACATATGAATAAAGTGAGATGACAAAATATTGTATGCCATCATTTGAATTTTTGTCTTGTGAGCTCCTTTTATTAATTAACCATTATTTAAAATGTAAATTCAAATCTTATTGCAATTATATGTGTAGAAAGTGGAAATGAGCCCTATATTTGAGTTAACATCTTAGAATGTGGGGTTTATCATTTATCAAATGTAAAATTGTTCTACCAATGAACACCTCAAAAATGAGAAAGATGCCAACTAAATGTATGATAAGGTCCCATCCTTATAATTGCATTCTTTTGGAAAACAACCAAAGAAAATTAAACAAAGTTAAATTTATTCCTACTCTAAACCTTTTGAAGGAAAATGACTAGGTATAGTCATATTTCCAATGTAACCAAGAAATAATTTTATTACCTGCAAAAATATATATTATATGTGTTAGAAAAAGATAAATCTTAATTATGAAATTATATACAAAAATCCTAGAATCTTTATGCATGTTAATTCCTAAGAATGAAAATAGAAGAAATTTAAAATTAGAAAATTTTATGCTAAAATGATTTTCTAACTGAAAATAAAATCTATCGAAATATGTACAATCACAATCTAAAGGGTTAGAGATATTACCTTTAAGAATCCGCCAAGGCTCTGTTTTTGAAAATTGTGCAATATGGGAAGTATTAACATCAATTGTTTCTAAGATTTTACAAAAATTGTCATTTTCCCTTGTGAGATGTTGATCGTCATAATGAAGAGAAAAAGAAGGAAAATCCTTAAAGGAATATATTATGTGTACATCAGAATTAAGACAACTGACTAACTCATTATTAATATCGAAAACTTGTAATAGAGTTTGATGATCTAAATCATAATGGAAGGAGGAAAATTTGAGCTTAAAAAATGAATCAAATGATCTAACTCATGAATATTGTGATTATTAAAGATCACATCCTTTTCAAATTATTTATAAGTATCTTGAATATTGTATAAAAAATCGATAAAGGTTTCTAGATTTATATCAATAAGTAATTGATCATTTAAAAATACCCCTTGCATTTTATGATGTAATTCATTCTTAAGTTTTGAACTAGCAAATATTCCAACAGATTGACACAGACAATGATTAGGTTGCAAACAATGATAACCATAATGTAAGTTAGGCGAAATTTCTTTAAGATCATCATTTTTTATTCCCTAGATTAATGATGTGTCATATGTTGTCACAATAGAATCTAGCCCATTTTCAAAAGAAGAATTATTGTTGTGATTATTCATTAAATCTTGTTGTTGTGTAGAATTTGATTCTATTGAATGTGACTCATTATCATAAACATTAGGAGGTACCATAAAAATTCTTTCATATGTAAGATTCTCTCCTGATGTTGATGGTTGAGAAAGATTAGAATTTTCATTTAAATATTCAATAGGATCAATAATAGAACCAATATTTATTGTTGGAGATTCCTCTTTATGTTTCCTATAAGTTCTTATATTATGTTTTTGAACAACAGAGGTAACTTTCTCAGTTAAAATTTTCTTAGGAAGTAAATCATCATAATGAAATCTGTAGCATAATAACACAAATCTATCATAAAATTTGCTAACAGTTTCATTATCAAAGATTGTAAAGTCATCAAATTCTAAACACAAATTCTTATGGTTGTAATTGTGATGAGAAAAAAATAATACCTACATAAAGTGATTCCAAGAGTGAATACACTTAGCTGGTAGGATCTTGTACCATTCTTGAATCCTTCCTTGAAGTGTGAGAGCAAATAACCTGCAAATTTCATTGTCTTTAGTGATGTTAAAACATTTGCATTTACGTATAAATTGATCAACATGATCTAAAGTAGAAATGAAATTCTCACCATCATATTGCAATTCGTATATTGATTCAAGTTGTCTCTTGGGTATACCTCTAGTAGGCTTGTGTGAGCTAAAAGCATGACCCAATGTAGGAATAAAAATAGGAGCAATGGCTAGTCAAAAATGTTAAAACAAGACTTCACACGGATTAACTAGCCCAGACCCTCCTTCTAGCGCCAAAAATGTTGATGCCTCAGAAATTTGTGGCAACAACAAGGGGGATAACCACCTAGTCCAGACCTTAAAGTAGCTCCTTTTCCATTTGGGATGGTGGTTCCAACTGGCTAAACTAGGTCTAGTTACCTTTTCCCTATTTCTATTGGTTTAAGATGTGTCTTTAGATTCCAATAGACATGGATATCAAGTCGATTCTTCTTACTGTTTAAGCAAGAGAATGACCCTTAAGATGCTTTTAATGATACAATCAAACTACCACTAACATTTTCCCTAAAGTTAACCTAGCCTAGACTTTAAGAGTTAATATATCCATGCCATGCTAAGTTATTTTATGTAATATCTATTTTTAAATCATAAATCTAATGTAATCTATAATTTGTATTAATTATATTAAATCTATGTTATTTTATTAAACTTATGTTAATATTAATGTGAAATGTATATATTAAACTAAAACATAGACTAATTATTAATTAAATCTAAAAATGTCATTTTAAGACTTAATAAGATTGATCCTAAGAAATTTTAATATCTTATTTAATGTTAAATCTATTTAAATCTTAACTTTTCTAATTCTATTGATAGTGAAGAGAAATTACTAATTATCACTAACTTGTAAAAGTTAAATTCTATAATTAGATTTTATCAAAAAACTAATTTAAACAATCTTTAAAAAAGAATCAAACCAATATATACAAAATATATAATTACAAAACCTTTTATTGATCTATTAATGATGTAAAATTAAAGATTTAGATCAATATAAAGGCTTGATTAAACCTCACCTTAATGAGTGTGTGTCTTTAAAGAGGCTTTAATGCTTAATTAAGCTATAAATACAAAACCAATCTAAATCCTATCTCGAACTAGAAAGGGATAACTATCTCCTAATCCGAGAGCAATTTAAGTAAAATAGGGGGAATGACTGATATAATTCATCACATGATTTTTTATTAATTAAAGGAAAAAGTTCACATTAACTAATACAAGTGAAAACAAAATAAACCTATAAATGGATAATAAATAGTTATCAACCACCACAGGAATACTTGAATGAATTAGAATTTTATTTCGATCTCATTCTGTCCTACAAAGATAGCTTTGACAAGACTTCAATAGTAAAATATTGATGACACAACAATAGTGCATGATATCAAAGAAACATAATAATTTTTAGAATTTGAGATCAAAACAAAAAATGAAATTTTAATAGTAAGAAAATAATCCTCCATTCTGATAATAATACACAATAACAAGAATTAATTAAAACCATATTAAAATCCTATTACCACAGTCCTGAGAGTAGCTCTGACCCTGAATAAAAGTACCCACAATAGTGCGAAGCCCCTTTAAAATAGAGCCATAGTTCTCTACAATCTCTGCAATCAAACTCTAAGCGCTCTACAATAGTGAAAAAGTGAAAATTGATCAATTACAGAGAAATCCCCTATGCTAGATTACAACCCCTGTAGAATGGCTATCCTTCTGGTCCTGTAGAGTCTCCTTTCCAGCCCTCTCCTTAATGTTCATTCATTCTTCTTATATAGCCAAAAAAATCAGTTTGTTTCCTTCTCCTTGAGCTAAGGCTTCAAATCCTCCATTATTCCTCATCTTTAGATTCCATGATTTTTTGTTTTCAGAACTTTCTGTAAAATCTCAACCAAAAAACTTGTTAAGAAAACTTATACAAATATGATTAAATAATAAAATGGAAAAACAAATAAATTTTTTTAAAATAAAATCTAAAAAGTTAAATAAAATATTAAACCTAACTTAAACCTATTATTTTAACGCATAAGACTTCCCTTTTTCCGTAAGTTTTTTTCTATGTGATAATTCTTGAAGTCGTTTAAAACTCGGCAATGAATTCAGTTTCGTCTTATTGGCTCTCTGCATTCAGGAAATGGCTATTAACTCGCCAAGAGGTTTCGGAATTCTTTTAATCCCATTGTAAAAATGAAATATTATTGCAGCAGGGATGCTTGTATATCTTGAAGCTGGTGATTCAATAAGCGAGTTGAGTGCCAATTCAGTGATTATGTTTTAGTGATTTGGGGCATTAGTCACGCTGGTGAGTGATGGCATGAAATTGCGTTGGAAGAGTGGATCCACAATTGGGATTATGCCGCGGTGAAATCTTCAACAATCCATTTCGGCAATTTGGTTAATTGAATGTGTTGCCTTTGTGACCCTTCCTGATAGTTTTGCCACAAATCTGGGTGTGTGTTTATGGTTTGTGCCAACCACCGTAATGGTTAAACCTCCAACGTCCTGCAGCAGAGCCACAAATCTGGGTGTGTGTTTAGGGTTTGTGCCAACCACCATAATGGTTAAACCTCCAATGTCCTGCAACAGAGATTCTCTCACCTGTAAATCAAAACAAATCATAATTTTGTGGAAAATACAGAACACGTGCGATGAGTCATGAGTTTTGGATTAATATTTGGAGCGTGATGATTCCCATCCTTGACAGTTTTGAAATATCATCACAATTCTTTTTGTAGAAATCTGGCATTCCGCAAACACATGATCTGGGCGGGTATCTAAGTAGCAGATCCCAAATTTACTTGGCATAATCTGCATGTAATCTGTGTTGGGTTTTCATAATGGTATTCACTCCGTCAAATTTCGCGTGACAAGATCGTTCAAAATTATGTGAGCCTATTTAAAATTTTATCATTAAAAGAATGTGAGCCCTTTAAAATTCGATATGTTAAATTCTTTACAAAATTGTTGATTTCCGTACCATAAAATGCTTTGGGATTTTGTTTTGTTTTAAAAGGTTTTAATATAATTACAATCTATATTTACAATATCCAGTTAACATAAAAATGTTTTATACATAATTTAATGTTTAAATAAAGAAAAATATAGTTTTAAGTTAATCAAATGATTTTATAAATGATTAAAATAATGAAATTATATTCACTTATTTACAAGGTAAAAAAAATGGATAATATGGTAAATTAATTATTCATCCCTTTATTAATGGATATGTCAAGCCAAATGAAGGAGACAAACAATCAATATACCTAAACGTGAAATGTGAAATGATGTGCCAAGTCATGTGGAGGAAATGCCAACTAGTGAAATCAAATACCAAATGTGAGGTGATGTGGCAACTGAAGGTGCCACTTTGTCTTCAATTGATCATTATGAAAATGTTTCCATGAATGCAAAAGGTAACAAGGAGGTGAAAAATATGATAAAAAACAACATGATTGTAAAACTGTGAGGCAAGTGGTAAAGATTCAAAAAGTCAAAAAAAAAATTCAAAATATCAATAAAGAAGGAAGTTGGAAAATGAAGGCTCCATGTGATAAATATTCACAAATTATAAAAAAGATAAAATAAAACAAATGAGGTAATATACGAAATAAAAGTCCAAAGCAGCTAAAACACATCCAATCTTCAAACAAGTGTATTTCACGAAATCCAAATGAGGTCAAGATAGATAAGGACAAATCGAACTCATTTAGGCCTTTCCTCATTCTCAAAATCTAATAATAGTAATATAAAATTATAAAAAGGGTCCCCATTTTTCATTTATAAGTGAAAAATGGGGGGGTTGTGTTTTACCACAACACGGTGGTAGCGTCATGAGCAGCATTATGGGAGAGCAATAGCAGCCCAGTGATGAAGGGCAGCAGGCCAAGCATCGGCGCAAAGACTCACACCAGAGATCAGTGCAAAACTTCAGTGTGAAGTATTGTGCTAGAGCACATTCCTCGCTAAGAGGGAGTGTTCAAATTTTTGAGCGTTGAGATAGCATTGGATGTGCTCTAGCTCCCAAACTTTGTGGAGGGACTAGAGTACATGAGATATCCAAGACCCAGAAAGCGATTTGAGAAATTTCATCCTGTTTAAGAGAAAATTAATTAATCAATTTTTTTAATTAAGGACCCTAAGTCTAACTTAGGAAATTTAAAATATTAAAGTTAATTAATTTAAACATGTGATGAAAATGACTTAAGTCACACGGATCAAGATTTCTTGTAATCTTAGCTATCGATAAGAGATTACATCACGACTGTTGGTTTCCCAACAAGAAAAGTATAAAGGAAAGGCTTGGGGTCAGTTGGAGAACACACACAGTGCCAGAGAACTAAGACTAAGCTGGAATTATAGGGTGTCGTTTGCTAAGAATTTTCAGAAGTGTTTCAGCTGCAGCGAGGGGTAGTATTGGTGAGAGGGATGGTTTGATCCTAGGCCAAGAGTACAATAAGGGCATAGAAGCATCAGACCGAGGCAGCGCAAAGGCAGCAGCTACATAGATCAGTCGATAGCCCAACACGGGCAACGCAGAGGCATCAGGAGCCATGCAGAGTTGACGCAAGCCCAAAAAGGGCAGCACAGAGGCAATAGGGCTGACCCAGGCCTGATTAGGGCAGCGCAGGGGAAGCGGATCCTAGTATGGGGTGATGTAGGCCCTTCCTGAGCAGCGCAGGGGCTGACACAGGTATTAAGGGTTGACACAGGGGGCTTCAGAGCATCACTGGGGTTTTTGAATACTGAAAAGGGCTAAGTTCTGTAAATCCCGTTTGAGGGTGTGAATCAGTCAATTTTCTATCTCCGAAATAGAGGTATTGCTGTAGTTTTTTTCTCTATCGAGTTAACCAGTTTGGTGCCTAGATTTTTTGTACTTATAATCTACTTAATAATAAAACACTCCAGTAGCCAGAAGATCGGTTTTCCCACATTTTGTTTTTCCGAGAATAGTTGTCTAGAAAATCTTGTGTGTCACTTTGTCATTGTGCATGTATTCACTTTATATTTGTATTTGTGTAGACTGTTAATGTGTTTACTTAGATGTTAATGTTGAATATTTCAGATTAATAATTTGTCTAAGTAGGATAAGTAAATCAAAATTTAATAATAGGCTTTCTGCATAACTAATATTCAAAATATTTCACAGAGATGTCACCTAGGATTAGGAGAAACTGGGAATGTTTATGTACATCATCCCATGGAGTTTCTTCAAGAGACATTGCCTCTACGATACTTTCTTCAGTGGGGAAAGTCTCATTCAAGGGATCATCAAATTCCCAAGAACCAAACCAGGGAGACTACGCATAAGTGTCCAGAGAGGAAAGCAAATGATCATTGGCTCCGGATGTAGCCTCAAAAGTCATGAGAATAATTTGATACATTTTCTCAGTTGTGCTTAGAAGCATAACTTCACCAAAAGTATCGAGTTGGTCGGGATTGGGACCTGTTAGGTCCCTGTAATTAGCAAGATTGGAAAAATTCCAACTGCAAGGGTAACATCAAACCGCTTTGGGATTCAAGGATCTAACCCTCCTGAATCCAGAGAGGGATCTCTCTATGAATAAGTTTAAAGATGTGATCTTTAAAGTTTTAAATGTGATATTAGGCTAGTTCTGAAGAGCATGGGTTGTGTTTGTTTGTTTTTTGGTTGGGCACAGACATGGTGAAGATGAAAAGACAGTTTCAGAATGAAGGGAGAAGATGTCTGCAAGTGAAAGAATGATTCGGCTAATAGAATAAGCAAAGACAGTTTTAACCCATTGGGCTATGGAGTCAAAGGAGGATTTTAGTTGGACAACAAGTTTCAAGAAGGATCCATGGGGCAAGTTACTTATGTCAAAGGATATCTTAAAGTGATTTTATGGAATGAAACAGATAAGAAGTGGAGAACAAAATAAATGAAGAAATAGTGCAAAGTCTAAGATCAAGCAAGTGCTCTCAAACTATCTTGCTTTGACTCGTACTTAAGGAAAAACATAAAAGTATTCTAAGATCAGGGAAGTGCTTTTAAACTAGCCTACATTGAAGTACTTTCAGCTGGGAACATTTAAAAAACAGTTCGAACAGCTTAATATCAGGTAAGTGCTTCTAAACTACCCTGCTTTCAGCATATTCAATAAGAAAACACATTAACAGTCACAAAAAGAAATTTAGGTCAGGCAAGTACTTTTAAACCAACCTGCTTCAATATACTCTAAGGGAAACACGGAAAACATTCACTTTAAAGAGCAATCTAGATCAGGCAAGTGCTTTGAAACTAACCTGCATTAATATACTCTTCAAAGAGAAATTTAAATGAAGAAAACATAGAAACAAAGCTTTCAGTAAGAGTAGGGTACTATTAAGAGTAAATCCTAGCTCTATGTTTGCTGCTCTTTATCAGAGAAAATGAACAGAGTGAAAACATTAAGGAAAATAACAATAGACAGTGAGGAACACATCACCATTGACACAAATCATGAATCCCATAAATCAACAGCTTGTATTTATGTTCAAACCAGTTACAATCAGCAAGCCCGGTGGGTCTCTACAAATTCAATCTTCTCATATCAGCTTATTTATCTTCAAGTTGCATACAGGGCATTAGTAGCTTCAGACTAACTATTACATACATTCAGATGTCCAGAGACCAACATTTGCTCATCTTCTTCAGAAGTATTTACAGAAGAATGAGCCGGTGGAATTTGATAAAAGATCTGCTAAGTTAATTAATACAGATTAATGACTTTTCGGCCTTTGAGGGCTTCGATGAAGAAATCCACAGGTGTTTATCTGCATTAATTGATTTATACTTGAAATTAAGCTCGGTGGGAGCTTTTGTTGTCTTTTTAGGCTTCGTGTCATGTTGAAGTGGCTCTGTTTCTACTCTTTGAGGCCAAATGATCGAAATATTTTCTTCTAAAATGTTCTTCGTCTTTCAAAATGGTTTTGCCGACAATTGGAGATAAGATTCTTTGATTTGTATTAATTGTTCGGCGATCTTTAATCTCTGCGAGGCTGCAGGTGTCTTTAGGAGTTGTAGAGGGTTCAATTAGCCTTTGTTTATGGCGGTGGAGGTTTTCTCAGCTTGACAGATGTCTTTGTCATTCTCAAAACACCTTTAATTTACTTGAGAACTGTGTTTAGGTCTTCAAACTTCCTGTTTTTGGTGTGTTCTGTCTTCAACACTGATACTCTTTGTTTTTTCAATGTATTGTTGTGTCTTGTTGATGTGCAGGCCACGCAGGGCATCTTTATGATATCAACGCTCATGAATTGTTGATAAAACAAATGGAATAGAGCCCGCGAATGGTTCTTTTTACTAGCCCGAAGGCGCAGGAAACGTCTTTCCCGGCTCTCGGCTTTCCTTCATCATACAATGAAAAACCATTAAAAACTCCTGAAAAACACAAACAAAGGTTATGAAATCCTGCATATATATGTTTAACTGCTTCAGAGGCATGGGATGAGAGTAGAACCGTTGGATGGCATCATCCAACGGTGAAGATTAGTCGAAAGGAGATTAAAAATGGAGAGGAAAGAAGAATTTTAACGGAACCGTTGATTGCGCGATAATCAACGGTGGGGATTGGTTTTGAAACCCTTTGGCATAGGTGAAGGGCGATGAAAAAATGTGGGAGTTCTCTGGGACCGTCCGATCTGGACACATGGACGGTCCAGATCTAATCGGAAGCTCGCAATCGACGGGGAGAAAACAAAGGGTGCGATGGAAAATGCCGATGCGAATGTGCGATCGGGGAGGCTAGTGCGATCAAGCGATGACCGTTAGATCAGCGGGGAAATGGATGGACGGGATTGAATTAGAGGGATGAGCGATCGGGGATCGGAAGACAGGACTTGCGATTGCGATCGGCGGTTGGGGCGCAATTGAGCGCTGATCGTTGGATCAGCGGGGAGATGGACGGCTAGGATTTAATCGGAGCAATCGCAATCGGGGTGCACGGAAGAGGGGGTGCGATTGAAACTTTGCGATTTTGCGTGGGTTTTTGATCATCTTTTAGATCAACGGTCGATATCTTTTCAACTCTGTACTGGCAGAAAACCTTTACACTTTATAAAAACCCTCAAAATTTAAAATAAAACCAAGGTTTAGTGGATCGGGGTAGAATATTTATATATGAATGGCTGGCACCCGATTGCGGGGCCACTAGATGTATGGAGTACCATGATCGGGGGCTACGGCACACAGGGCCAATTGCATCGAAACTTTTTGTCAACACAATGAAAACATTCTTGCGCGCTTTGGATTTTCTCCGATGCGATAAGCGCCAAAAGGCTTAGCATTTGGTTTTAGCACCATGGGCATATGGTGGGGAAGTGGTTGAGACTTGGCCCAAAGGGGTTTAAACTCTTAATACAAAAGATGGGTTTTTACATAGATTTTCAAATCGATTTCCAACGATCGGGAGGGTTTTGACAGAGTTTTCAAAAGGAGTTTAAGCTCAGCAAAGGCAACTTTTATGAAGGGAAAATGAGGAAAATGGAAAACAGAGGCCAATGATAGGAAACATGAAGGTTAGTCTCTGAGAGAAGGAAGGGGAGAGAAGGGGGATATTGCAGCAGTCTTTCTCATGAAACTTTTAGCATAAATTGTGAGTTTCTGAAGGGAAACAATAGTGAAGACCTTTAGATAGGAGCGTGAGATCTTCCACGGGCTTCAAGAGATAAAATTTTGGCCATGAAACTATTTCTTGAAGACTGAACAATGTTTTGGCCACCTTTTGGTAGAACCAATTTTATAGGTGGCCAACAGGACCAATGCATGGATCATGACCAGATGATATCATATTAATGGAGGCAACATTAAGAGGTGGGAGTGGAAAAATTCCCATAAGGGATGAGTCTTCTATGAGACCCATCCCGATGTTCTCATAGGGAGTAGCAGTCTTCCCAACATACAAAATGTTTCTATTTGAAGAATCATAGGAGAAGAAATCCAACTGATCGACGGTCACAATATTCACTTGATGAGGGAAATGGAGGACATGAAAAAGGGTGGAGACCACGCAAACCATAGCGTTCATCCAACTGCATCCAAGAAGGAAATTATAGTTCAAGTTGGCGTCTACCACTTCAACTTCCATGGTTAGTGTTTTCCCCTCCAACAAGATGGGAAATTCCTTGAGAATACCATAAGACCGAGAACCTCTATATTCAAAAGCTTAAAAAGGTATTCAGGGACTGACTTAATGGGGGAGAGCTGATGGATTTCTAGCATTCGACAAACATGATGTAGGTCAAAACACCTTCACCAATTCTAGTGAATGAACATGCTTTCCCATGATAGTAACTTGAATCAAAAAAGCTACTTGAGATGGGAGGCGAGGAATGAAATTATCGAGATCGAAAATAATAAGATTAGAATCTACGAGATCAATCCCTCCAATACTGGAGAGTAGTGCCTTCTGTTGTGATGGACACGGTTGAAGGACCTCCAAATTTGACATTTCTGAAGGTGCTTGAGCTAAATCCTCTACAATATTATAATATTGTGCGGCTCTCGCATTCAGATTATAGGATGATTTCCACATAACACCTTTTGGGGGTGGTCGAATGATGGAGTCACTACTAGGTCTCTCAATCTAGAGAGGACCAGAGGTAGGGGGTATGGAAGAGTAAGGGTGATCTATAACTTTCAATTCCACAAAATACTTGGATGGATTGGGGTAGTATTTCGTTCTTTTAGTGATGGAAATAGGTTTTGTTCCATCCATGAAAACTTGAGAGTTTCCAGAAGATTAAGCTTGATCTACCATTTGGGTTTGCTAAGAGGGGAAAGGATTTTTAAAAATAGTTAGAGTCCTGGGTGAACCCTTCAGATACAGGCAACTTCAGCACGTCGAGGAAAATCCTTGGTGTAATGATCATCATCACATATCAAACAAGGATATTTGGGCTTACGTGTTGAATAATAATCAACAAATGACTTCTTTGAATCTCGTTTAGGGTTTTCGAATTTGGACTTGCATTTACCATTTTTATTACCTTTCGAGGATTTATCTATTGTGGTAGATTGAACAAAATTTACTTCAGAGGTTTTACCAGGATTCTTCTGGTTATTGGATGAAGTGGGGGGTGCAGCAGGAGTAGTGGATTTAGAATTTGAAGAAGTTTCAGGCTCACTACTATCAGTATGAGCCATTGTCCCAATAACACCATCCACCGGAGTTGTAATAGGAGACTAAGATGATGCAAGATCATTTGAAGGTCGAGGCGCGTCAGGAAATAAATCATATAGAGTCCCATACTAGGAATAAACCAAATTGAGGTATTGAGCTCTAGCAATGACCTCCTCTTCCCTGACACACCCACCCATTTCAAGATATTTAGAAATCCTGGGAATGAATGACTTCGTAAACCATTCAGTCAATAGTTGGTCGGGGATCTCAAATTTTATGAGGCAACGATGACGTCGCCATTCGTGAATGTGATATGAAATTTGAGTCATAGTTGACTACTTCAATGAGGTGATAAGGTGGGTGTCAGGTTCATACTGGATAGGTAATTGGAAGTGAGTAAGGAAAGTAATATCCAAGGAATTAAAATAAAAGAAAAGTCCTCAAGGGATTTCAATATACCACTTGGTCGTGGTACTGGTCAGAGTACGCTAGAAAATACAAAGACAAATAGAACCTTCGACCCAATAATTAGAAGAGCAGCACAAGTGATATGTCATAACATGGGTTTGGGGGTCTTCCCCTGATTTTCCTTCGAATTTTAGACAATCTCCTAGGATTTTAGCTGGAATCGGTGACCAAAGTAGATGATGGTAGATGGGGTCATTTGTAAGCTTTGAAACATCTAGAAATTGGAACATAGCCAGGAATGGAAAGGGTGGATGATGAGGCAAAAAGGGTCGGGGGTTCCAACCTAGTTGATACGGATTCTACCCCCAATAGGGCGGATTCTATCCTGAATATGTATATTGCCTCCATTGCTGGTAAGGACCTTGTTGCAGGTATTGCTGGACATAGGGACCTTATTTAGGTTGTTTATAAGACCCCTGCGGGATTTGAGATTGTGGACCTTGTTGGATGTAGGGTCGAGGGTGAGGTCCTTGCTGAACATGAGGTCCAATGTAAAGTCCCTGCTGAACATAGGATCTAGCCTGTGGTCCTTGTTGAACATAGGGTCCAGCCTATGGTCCTTGTTGAATGTAGGGTCCAGCCTCAGGTCCTAATTGGGCCTACTCGTATTGAGAAATTTGCTGATATTGAGCACCAGACTAAGGCCCAGACTGGGGTTGTTGGTACTGACCTTGAGGAAATGGTTGGTATTAAGCACCAGGCTGATTGGGTAGAGGACCAAATTTACCCATAAAGAGATTCAGGCCAGCTTGGGTGTACAAACCAAACTGAGGGTTAATCACAACAGCACTCATGGAGGGCTACTGGACATACTGTTCAGATGCTTCTGATTGAGGAACATACTGATATTTTACGTTTGGTTGTTGAACATAAGGGATGTTAGGTTGCTGATCATATGAATACGATGTGTTTGGTTGCTGAAGGGGCTGTTGAACCTACGAATATTGAATGTGAGGTTGTCCTACCCTAGGAATAGGTCCAGAATTCAGCTAACACCAACCCAAAAGCGGAGGTACATAACAAGGATTAGACTTCCCCCGAGGCACGGATGAAACCATAGATTTTCCACTCAATGGTGGAATTGCAGTAATTGTAGATGTTGAGTAGGAAGTAGAGGATCTGATCGAAACAATCATTTGATGAATAGTGATTGTAGGTTGAACAACAGGTTGATATGTGGCTGTTACACAACATTTTGTCATGTCCCTGCAATCCCTATCCCGCACATTTGAGGCTCATTTCAGTGGTCAAAATAAAGTGTCATGCCTTGAAAATACCATCATTGCATCCCTTATCATGAGTCTAACATTCCTTCTGTTGACTTTTTCCTGAACAGACCACCAAAAACCCTTGTTTTTGCCTTGGTGATAGTAGCCAGTTATGCCCTCGCGCCGATGAGGCAGATTAAAACTGGCCCCTGTGCCAGCTAGTGCTCTATCTCAATTAGCCACCTGTGTCAATATTTTTATGGAAATTTTTTTTAAAATAGAGGTGAAGTTTCGATCACAACAACTTTATAGATGAGTCATGGGGAGTGGTTTGACTGAATAACCACGACCTTCCTCCTTTGGCCTCTTCTTTCCACCTTTTGGGGAAACCTCCCAAGGGATAAGGCCTCCCTTCCACTATAGTAGGGATCCCAACCTCCTCCTCTCCCTCTATAAATATAGCCATCCTCCATTATTGAAGCTAGCTGAACTGAAGATAATATAGCTAAATGATGGAGAGATAGAATGGAAGAGCCCCTCATTGAGAGAGCTTAGGCTTGTGCCTTCATCCCATCTGAATTCCCTGACATTCATCGATATGTGCTCCAATCGAACCCCACTGAAGGAGGCTGCGACGTCAAGGCTTGGTTGTAACTCTTTCTTCTATTTAATACAGATGTATAACTATTGTCTAGTTCTAATTTTGCTTTGATGTGTTCTATTTAATGCAATATGCTTAACCCTCCTTGACTGGTTAGTAATTATGAATGAGTTTTTTGTTTCGTATGCTGCTCTTGTTTGTTGATCTTGTGCAGGTATCCAAGCATCATCGCGAACGTATTATGACTTGCTGGGGCAGGAATCGAGAGGCCACCACTATAACAACTACGATGACAACATTGGACTCCAGGTAGGTCGATCTACCACGTCTATTTCCTTCAGTAATTAGGAACCTACAATCTAGCTTGTCCTATTGTTTCTAGACACACTCTCAGACTAGAGGGATCGTCTCCATCCACAGAGAGGATTTACCTACATAACA
The DNA here is from genome assembly GCA_034641835.2 of Pinus albicaulis. Taxonomy (NCBI): domain Eukaryota; kingdom Viridiplantae; phylum Streptophyta; class Pinopsida; order Pinales; family Pinaceae; genus Pinus; species Pinus albicaulis. Next base: position 1,182,749,046 of record CM076577.1, on the reverse strand, counting down.
GTGGAAGGCACATTCGAAATGAATGGGCCAGAAGTTGGAGGAATATTCATTGACCAAATAGGATTCGAGAATAAAGGTGTACCACCAGAAGCTCTAGAAATAAGGTTTCCAAAAGAGGTATAATCGTGTGGATGTGTAGACGCAACCTGACTGAAAGGTATTTCGGTCCCACTGCCTGAATCGTGAGGTGTGGAACCGAACAACTTGCTTTCATAGGGAAACATGGATGAATCAGTTTCTGGAATGTAGATGCCAGTGGTTTCCTGAAGAGTGAGGAATGATCACAAACGGAACATCATCTACATTGGATGCCATTTCTTGAGGAAATAACTTACGGACAGTAGAGCGAGATTCTACTCGAGAAGCGTGAAAGGGAATTCCAGGTTGATCAAAATCTATATAATCCTATTGAGGCGAGACCACAATCAGAGCAAAGAGCGTATTTTCAGGAAAGGCCATGAACTATTCAACTGGTATGTGGCTTTCCAGCTCATAGTCTTCTGATTTCTTCCAAGGAGAATCGTCAAGCAGTGGTCGATATGAAATATCTTAAACACTAATGACAATCCTAAATTCAACACCTTTCTCTTCAAGGGGCCCAACCGGAAATGAAGCGACCTCGGGAGGAGGACCTTGAGATCCGTCACGGGAGGGATGAGGTGAATTCGATGATTCAACCATGACGAACTTTAAAAACAAGATAAAATAAGGGGGAGGTGAAAAATTCACAATTTACCAAGCAAATGAGGCTGGAGAATCTGCATGGGTAAGATGTTCTCATGGGAAATTACTCTTAGAATTAATAAAAAATAAACAAAAAAGGGTGTGCTAGGAATAATTTTTTACCAAGTATTCATGAACTGCAATATACACCTTGGTGATAAATGATAGAAAAAATGATCAAGGACTTAACATACTACAACTGATCTCCTTGAATGTTGTGTCCGGTGTATCCTGTTTACAAGGCGGTCGACTTGATTACTTATGGTAGGATTGCAACCTAATGGTGTCTCCCCAAATATACATGACGGTACGTGGGAGTCCAGTCCATAGTAGTGTTGTCTAATTCGTAATTGTTTGATGAGAACGCCCCAAATATACTTATCATAGATCAATATACTTCCATACGTGGGATGGGATATCACCCCTGGGTTGTAACACAGACCGTTGACGACAACTCCTACATTTTGCGATGCTCGAACACGTCTCTAGCCTAGACCACTAAATGTTCTCGTTAGTTCCAAATTCTGCTTAAGGTAAATTGAGTGAATTTTAATGTTGATATTGAGTTAAGTTTTAGTTTTGGCTCAAAATCGATGTCACTTGAATCCTTATAGTGCAAACTAAATGCAAAAGGAAAAAAATTCCATTTCGATGAAGCCTAAACTATTTAGGGAATAAATACAAGCAAAAGTGCAATCAATGCAACAACAATAATGCCCCCCAAAATAGCTCAAATCTACAAAATGAAATTATTTTAAAATGAATTCACTTTTCCCAAACAAATGCAACTTATTGAAAAATGAAAATACTTCCCTTTTCACTAAAATGCACAATTTTTCTTTTTTATAACTTTGAAATGAAATCAAAAGCAAAACAAATGAACAAAAGAAGAAATTCAATTCCTTTCACTATTCTTTCAATCAAACAAAACAAAAAACACTTTAAAAAATGCATGAATGAAATGCTTTTCACTCTCTTTAAAATGATAAAGATAAGCTAAATCAAAACTAAAATGAAAATCACTTTCACTTTATTTTGAATTTAGACAAAGGACACACTCTTCTAGAGTTGTGAATCAAACACTTTCTAATCCTATGTTTGACACTAAATCGAAGTTAAGATCCAAGATGCAGTGATGACCAATGAAAATCACCCTGAATCAAGTCAATAACTGTTACACCATTTTTTCGTCATCTAACCTATTATCATTAGATGAACCCAAGTACACCATGTAAGACCAGTTTTACCCTAAGTAAAACTGCTTTCACTATGTTAAAACAGGAAACCCCAAAAGGAAATATTAAACAAACCTATATTTGTTTGATTTTCCTCATGGAATAATTAATTAAACCATAATTTAATTATTATTCCCAATCATGTTTAACCCAAAAACAAAGAAATTAATGAGATAAACCCTTAGTTATCTTATTATTTTCTAGGAATAGTTATTTAAATCTTATTTAGATAATATTCCTTGTTAAATATGACCAAATCACCCACTATTAATCAAATAAATCATTATTTATTTGATTATCTTCCAACCACTTCCTTAAAAAGATAAATAAATCATTTATTTATTTATTTTTCACTTATCAAGGGATTTGACCCAAGTCAAACACCCTTTCCCTCCAACAAATAATAATAAAATATTCCATAAAGGTGGATCTAGATCTGGTTAACATTATTTTAATCATGCACCAAGATCTAGAATGACCCAATATTTTGTTATAAATAGGAGGGTTCTTCCCCATCATTCCTCACCTTTTGTTGCCTACTAGATCACTCTAGATCTATACACTTGGTCCCATTTTTCACCATTTGCTCCCATTGAGCTCTATTTTCTGCATTGGGTTTTCTACACCTGCAAGAGAGAGAAAGCTTAGATCTGAAGTGCTGAGGACTACAAAGAACCCATCCCATTGAGGACAGCTGGATACACCTTCTTGTTTTCCTCCTAGGTGCCCTGTAATATAAAATTCCTTCAAAAAATCGTGTTCTTGTCTTGTCTTGTCTATTGGATGCATGGGGCAAACCCTTTACTTTACTGCTTAATGTTTTTCCATTTATAGATCTGTTTGTTGCAGCATTTTTACTACTAATCGCAGATCTGAAGATGTTTGGCAGCCTCTATTGTTGTTAGGGCTATTAGTTATGCGTAGCTAAAGTGGTTCTTTTTCGTACACCTCGACGAAGAATTCATACTAACAAAATGGCGACTCCACACGGGTTTTAAATTACGACCGCTGTCGTTTTCCATATTCCTGCATATCCAGCTACTTCAGGCCCTAGGGCTTCTTTTCAGCTGCTTAGTTTTCCTCTTTTTATGTCATTTTTCTCACCTAAAACCCTAAAATTTTAAAATTTCTAACTTCCGTGTGTTTCTGGCCCTATTGCGCAGGTAAGCGACACCAGCCGCAACTGAGACGACAACTTTTCTGAAAATCTGCCGCCGAGACAACCGAAACGGGGGGTCGCACTTTTTGGCCCATAACCTGCGACCTGGACCTCCAGGTCGCACTTTTCTGCCCATTTTCTGCGACCTGCACTGAAAACAGGTCAGAAACTGCGACCTGCCAGTTTTTCAGTGATTTTTCTGCAATTTTTCTGGGTTCTGCTGGAGCTTCTGTCACGGTCTTCCAGCCTCTGTCTCAGCCCGCCTTGACCAAGATCTGATCTGTTTTTACTCATCTAAGTGGGAACCCAGCCCCTTAGGGCTTTAGTACCCTCCACTTTTTGTGGAAGAGTTTTAGTTGTTTCAGCCGTCGGTTTCAGAGCTTCAGCCCCCTCTTTTCCAGATCTGTTACCTCCCTTTCAGATCCATTGAAATCAACCTCTTTTCCTTTCAAATCACCTCTTGTCGTTTTTTTTGGACCTCCTTTGACGGCCTCCGCCTCGCCCCCTCCGGTTTTTGCTGATTTCCTTCCCTTTTCCAGCCACCTTGCCTCTTTCTCTTGGCTGTGATCTGCACCCCTTTCCTGCAGCCTTATTCTCCAGATCCCTGTCCCTTTTGACCCTAGATATGTCGAGCTCTTTTTATGTGTGTTTTGACTTGATTTTTGCCCTCTTTTAGAGTAGTTTTGAGAGGCATGCCTCTTTGGGTTAGATTGATGCATTGTTAGCTGTTAAATGTTCTGTCTTTTCAGCAATCTATATTGTTCTATGCATATTTCTTTTCAGTTACGCAGCACACTTTTTCTTGCTCTCAAAACGAAAAGGGTTTAAAAATTAAAATTAACGCACGCCACACACTGACCCTAAGTGAAGAAGCGCCCGGTTAACACCGCCTGGCAAAGACTCTAAAATCAATTGTCACTGCACCTTTTCTGCCCTTGACCTGAATTGATTCTGTCCCTTTCTGCCCCTGTCGGTTTCCTTCTTCCTGTCATCATTGCGCCCCCAAGGCACCGAGACTTCTGGCTTCAGCCACCTCAAGCCTGCTGATCGACTCGCTTCTGGCACGCGCTCGCGTTTGAGCTAATTCACCTTGAGTCCGCACCCGACTCCTCCCCCGATTCATCGGGTCCCCTTCGAGTCCGCACTCCGACTCCTCCCCCCGATTCATCTGGGTCCTCCTTCTCTCCGGAGCCCTCTCGCGCCCTCACTCATGTCTCGGTCCAGGTGGCCTCGACGCTAGCGTTCTCCCAGCCCCAATGTCGTTCTTACTACTAGCGGAACCGCCACAGAACTACCTCGCCCCGCCACCCCCGTGCCGCCCCCGTACATCGTGTGCCCTCGCCCTCCCGAGCCTACCGCCTGATCAATGACCCCATTCACCACAATGCTAATTGGCCTGCTATGCCAACCAAGCTCCCCTCCGACATCCCTAAGTTTGAGGGCTTTAATGGCGAAGATCCAACCAATCATGTCCGATCTTTCCACATGTGGTGTTCCTCCAATTCCATTACCGATGACTCCATCCGTCTTCGTTTGTTCCAACGCACGCTCATCGGCGAAGCTTCTAAATGGTATGTCGAACAAGCCACCTCTACCCATACCACCTTTGAGACTCTTGCCCAACCCTTTTTGTCGTACTTCCAGCTCCCTCTCCGATACGATACTGGCACGGAGCTCTTGACTTCCTTTAAGCAAGCCTCTTCAACACGCCTTTCCGCCCATGTTCAGGAATGGTGACGAAGACGGAGCTTATGTCGAGCCCCTCCCTTCGAAGATCGGGTTTACATGGACTGGTTCCTGCGCACCCTTCCCGCTCCCATCGGCAAAGATGTCGCCTCCCATTTTCCTCAAACTGAAGAAGCCGCCCTCCAAATAGCTTTGAAATATGACCCGATCTACGCTCAGTCTGGTTATGTTTATACCGTCCTTCCTGACATCCCCAGTTCGGCGGAGCATGCTAAAACTTTCCTGGGTATCACCCGCCATTTGCAGAGTCGTTGGAGCCCTTCCATCCGTACGCCCACCTCCTAAGTGGCCATGGTCTCGTGAGGGGCCACCTCCGCACTTTCCCTCCCTAGCATGTATCCAGGATACGCATGCCTCCTCCTTTGCCCAACCTACCCCACCGCCACCCTAATGTTGCCACATATAACATTACCCTTATCCACTCGGTGCGCTACCTCCTCCAAAGATAAGGCGCTCCTCCTCCTTGCCTCAACCCCAAAGAATAAGACGGCTGTACCTCCCTCCAGGCGCATTTGTGGCTAGCAGGCGCGACTAATCCCCCCCTCTCTTCAAAGAAGGCACGAGGCAACTAAAAACTAATCGCTTCGGTACCCGAGGACTCAATTCCTGGCAGGGACCCTAAACACATTTGGGCAACAGGCGCCACCAAACAACAAGGCCGCTTCGCACCAACAAGCCCTGTTCGTGTTGCGGTGTTTATGGTCATTACACCCACGATTGTCCCCTCTTACCCCAGATGCGGCAGATGTGGGAGTCTCAAGCCACATTGCGTGGACAGCACGCCTCCCCTCATGCTCCACCTAATGTGGCCACTACCCAGCCAGCTGTGTTTACCGATCCTTTCCCTCAGCAAGGATTCGTAGCTACCCAACCACCTGACAACCAGGTAGCTGCCCCCCCTTCCCTTTCTGGTTCCTCTGATTACCAGATCCTTATGATGAATTCTGATCCCAACCCCTCCGTCGATCTTCACCTTCAAACTCGGTCTCGCCAGTACCCCAAGCCTCCTGCTCCGTCTGCCCCCGAGCCTCCCTCTTTAGGTTCTACAGAGCCTCTTTCGACATCCAGTGGCCCCTTACACATCCCTCAACCCAAAGTTGAGGTTCATCCAAAGATTCCAAAGGGACCATTACGCCGAAATGCTGCTTCCAGCCGAGCCGCTCAGTCGTATAGCATAGTAGATGATTTGGCGCAATCACCCGTGGCCATTTCCACACTGGAACTCCTCCAGTCGTGCCCTTCCCAAAAGAAGGCTCTACTATCTACCGTGGGCGCTGTAGATCCTGCTGACGACCAAATGATTGTTTTCGACGCCACTCAATCGGATCACCCTCCCCTCCCTCCTTCCGTCGCCTTCCAAATCCCAGTCAAGATACGGAACGCCATCGTTTCCCGGTGTATAATTGACGAGGGGGCATCCACCTGCGTGATGTCCGCCTCGGTTTGGAAGCAACTCGGATCCCCTAAGCTGGCCCCTTCCACGATCACCCTTAGAGCGTGGGACGGTCATGCCTCCCAACCCATTGGCTTGTTTTGTAATTGCCCTATCACCCTAGCCGGTAAGACTGTTTGCGTTGACGTCGAAGTCATTGACGCCCCACTCGACTACAACATTCTTTTGGGGCGGAGCTACACCTATGCTATGTCTGCTGTCCCATCCGCGGTCTTTCGCAAGATGTCTTTTCCCCGTAATGGAAAGATAGTCACCATTGACCAGTTGACATATCATGAGCCTCCCTCTCAGACCTCACCTGAGACCACCATCTCTTCTGTAGCCAACAAGCAAACCGTCGATTCCCTGACCAGTGTCTCCCCCGGCGTTTACAAGGACTCCTCCCTGCTTGGAACTTTTCCTTGTCTTCCCCCTCCTCCTATCCCCGATCCCAGCTTGTCAAATGTTTGCATGATGCAATCGTCTCAGGCCACCCTCAAACGGCCTGCTTCGGCTAGTCCGCAACCGCCCCTTCGCCCTCCGCAACCCGCTCCTAGCCATAATTCTCCGCCAACCGGACCTCCTCCTTCTGGCCTTCCTCCTACATCTGGTATCCCTGAACCCCTTTACCCCCCTGGTTCGGTTCCCCCTGGCCTTAACCATCTCGGAGCCGTCCCTCCCGGCCATTACCCTGCTGGACAGATCCCCTTCCTGGCTCCCCCTCCCGGAGTATATTCTGTCCCCGTCATGGCCACCCTCTCCCTTCCTAACCTGACCTTGGGCATTCCGGTCTGGTACCTTGATCCCCCAGCTGCCACCCCTCCTGGTCACCCCAAACCCTACATGGCTTTGACACCGGTCCAACCGGTCCCCCTCGCTTCTTCCGTTGCTACTGTGCCTCCAGCACCTCCACAGGACCCCTCTCCTGTCGTGACAGCTCCCGAGAAGAAACGCAAAGCCCGTAAGGGGGCACCCAAAGATAAGACCACCACGACTGACCCGGCCCCTCCCCCACCCGCCAAGCCCTGTGCCTTGTGTGATGTCGCCGGTCATGCCACCCATACTTGTCCCGAGCTGCCCCGTATCCAACCCATGGTTAAAGTCGCGTTCCCCGAATCTCCGGTCCCTGAAGCCTCCTCTTCGTCCGTAACCAAGAACCCCAAGACTCTCCGCACCAACAAACCCTGTGCTTTGTGCGGTGTCCATGGCCATTACTCCCACCGCTGTCCTCACCTGACGCATTACCGCGCCTCTTTAGAGGTCATTCGAGAGTACGAGGTTGAACAGAATCAATCTGCCTCTCCCATCCTCGCGCAGTATGCTTTAGGCCAACCCGAGGATCCCCCCGCTCCCATCGTCATCCCTCCCCCTGATGTTCAGATGACAGAGTCCACCGCGACCATTCTTTACCTATCCTCCTCTGCGCGACACCTGGAGCCCAGTCCCCCTGCATCCTCCCCTGTCGTTTCGCTTGATCCCCCAGATTCCTCCACCCATACCTCTGTGGACCTCCGCAGCCCGAGTCCCCGCCATACTTCCGATAGCCCTCATATACAACCTTCCAACTTGTATGTGAGTCATCGTCATCCTGCCCCTTGCACTCCCTCTCGCAGTTGTCGCTCGATGTTTTCTGTCCACTCACGCTGCCGTCCGTCTCCATCTTTTACTCATTTGTTGTCTTGTGACACCATTATGCCGGACCCTCCGTCCACACCCTTTATCGGTTATGCCGATGGTGCAAGTCGTTACTCCCGGAATCTTTCCGCGGCAGGTTGGGCCATTTTCACCCCCTTGCATGACCTTGTTCTCTCCAACGGGGTCTGCATTGGTCCTGCCACCAATAATCAGGCCGAATATGATGCAGTGCGTGGTCTCTTAGTCGATGCCCTCTTGCATCGCGTGCTCCACCTGCACGTTCGTTTGGATTCCCTACTTCTTGTAATGCAACTGAATGGTGTTTATCGTGTGCATAACCCTGTGCTGTTTAGACGCTATTTACGAGTGAAACTCTTGATACGTGCATTTGAAACCATAACTTTCAACCATGTACCTCGAGAATAGAATCACTATGTAGATAGTATTGCAAACCAAGTTCTAGACTGGCATTTATCACATGCATTTCATTCAAGACAATAACATTCATAAAAAACCATAACGATGCATATCCATAATATGTGTCGCAAAACATGTGATTAGAGTCCATCTACTCTGATACATATGACATGCCCACAGCATGTTACACAAACTCAAAAACTGGGGGCACCACATGCCCCACCCCTAATCACTATCTGGAGGATCCCGAGCCAATGGCTCTGCCCCTGCAGCCTGTAGATCGCGCATCGCCTGACCGGCTATCGCCATGCGCCGCATGACACCTCGCCACTCCGAGGGTACACCGACACACGGCTCTATGAACTGGTCGTCCAAGTCCTGCCACCCGCGCTCTGATACTCCGGTCAACAACCGTTCGCATCTAGATCGGATATTCTCCAGCAGGGCAGCTGCATCCTCATTCTGCGCCGCTCTCGATCCTGTAGCTCCAGCTGCTGCCGGTCGTCCCATATATCCAGCCGGTTTCACCGGTGCTATATCTGCATACCAAAAGTACATGAATCAGTACCTTACCTTACTATTCAAAATACTTTAACATGCCCATACAAGAATAGAAATCTGTCACTTACCATCGGGCCCCCAGACTCGACCAGGCGGAAGTGGCAGTCCGGATCTCCACAATAGCTCATCCCACTATAGGGATAGTCGTCTATGTACAAAGGCATCTGATCCCAATGGGCAAAAAAATCCGGTCGAAATACTCGCCCGACCGCCCCTCCTCCTCCTCTGCACATTAGCCGTCCCCAACGGCGCATCCTGGGCTCTCTCGGGCCCCCATCTGGAATTTTTACATGAGGCCTCAAGGTCAGGATCTTCTCAAAGAAGAAGGCGCACAACAAAGTCCCATATGAGCAGTCATGGTTCACCTGCCGCCGGCATAGTGACAACTGTTGCTTTAGCGACACCAACAGCATTTGGGCCCACCCATAGTAGGTCCCACCCAATACACTTTCCACTAACATCATCTGCCCCCCAGTGATGTGATGGAACGCCTGGCTTCCCAGGATTCGCAGCACAGCTGCGGCCACTGCGCGGGTGTCTAGCCTCTCTATATCCCCGATCGGTATTCGAGTCCCCTTGACTTGGAGACCCGGTCGACAATGGCGTTCCACGAACTCCATGATATGTCGCCCCCGCGGCAACACTGGCTATGTGTTCCCCACCATCCCCAGTGGCGGGAGACCAGTCAGGAAGTACACGTCCTGGACCGTCAGTTCGATCCTGTGCCCCTGCACCACAAAGATCTCTTGATCTGGATCCCAATAACTGATAATCCGGGCCAGTAACGGTTCCCCTGCTCTCATCAATGGGTTCTCCACAAACTTGAGAACCCCAAATCTGGCCAATACACGACGGACGCCCTGATCCGCCTGGATCTCTGTCCGAAGTGTCCCCAGATCTCTCTTTCTCCAGTTGACCCGTAACTCTGCCATACATGCACAAACACATCATTTTTGTCAGCGTACAGATCAGGAAAACCATAACCAAACACCAAACCCCAACTTCCAGCCATAAAACAGCACCAAAACCCCCTCATCTCCCAGGTCACAGTTTTCTGCCACTTTCTGGACTAGGTCGCACTTTTTGCCCTGATACCTACGTCCTAGGTCGCACTTTTTGCCCCAAAAAGTGCGACCCGGCCGTAGAGATGAAGGAGGAGCTGTTTCTGGGATTCTGGGCCCTAAACTGAAAATGTAATCCATCAAAATGCAAGAGAAAGGTTAGGCCTCCTACCTCCAACTGACGGATCTCGATTCCAACGGTCGGTTTTTCCGCTACGTTCGCTGCAATATTTAGGGCCTTCTCTCCTCTCCACATTCACCACAGCAACAATAGAAAATGAATGATTTTGGAGGGAAAACTGCCTTATTAAAATAGAACCCCTGTTTCTTCTTTCGACTACTGCGACCACACCGTAGCCCTGTTCGACGAACCGTCAGCACCGCTGGAAAGCTCTCACCGAGCTCTCAAATGGGTTTCTGTTAGTTTTGGTGATTTGATACTTCACCCAGACACATTTTGTCCAAGAAGGGTCACTTCACCGCTCCTTAAAATCGAATTTCCTCACTTACGACACTTGTACTTAGGGCACCATATTGCTCCCTTACTTGTCCATGTTCGTGTCGATTTTCGTCATGAGTTCCCACCTTGTACTCATGCTTCCGGGGTCCCCCATTAGGGCCTTTACTGTGTGGCAGCACCATCGAGTCGCCCTTGTTTAGAGCATCCAAGTTGAGTCATCATTGCATCCATGGAGTCTATACCACGTCCCTTTGCACCCCACTATAGCCCTCCATCCTTCATTGCTTGGTCTCTCTCTTGTGTCGCACATTATGACCTTCAGTCTCACTGTCCCCTACCCCTTATGATATTGTGTCAGTCGCTGCCTTGTCATCCATGCTCTTTATGCTCTAATAAGGGAAGTCGTCCATTCGCTACTCAGTCCTTCCAATTTCCACTATCGTCATTAGTGTCAGTCTGTCCGTCTCTCTATTGTTTTCTCTCGTGCCTTAGTTGAGGATCTCTCATTACCTCACCTATGGCGGACCTCCTTCTGTCGACATCAGCACTTTCATTCTAGAAGCCAGGTCTAGAGGGCGGTGTACCTTGGTTCCAGCTTCCACTCTTATTCGGTGCGTCGGATCAGGCAGGGGGATCTCTCATTTCCCTTTGACTTGATTGTTTCTCCAGCTCCTTTCAGCATGATCGAGATTCGTATACTTGACCATCCAGTGACCCAGCAGCAGCTCTTGATGATTCCCGGGTATGTGTGAGATGTCTCAACCCTCATGAGGGGGTGGCCCTGCAGGTAGCCCCCCACATGCCTGGATGACCTCTTCTTTGCAGCCTTCGATGCCGCTCCAGATTTTGATGATGTTGGCCTTAGCCACTTGCAGCACCTCTTTGATTTGCATGTATCAGTCAGATTTTGTGAGCCCTTCCCCATTTACAGGGGGAATTTGGGTTGTATTTATCTCATGTACTCAGATATTATTGTACTAGTCCTGGCTGTTATCCCAGGCACAGCATGTATGTGAGACTCTTCATTGTATTCTTATCTGGCCCTTGATTATGCCAGCTGTACTCTATGGTTCGGTCCCTTGTTTACTGGACACACTATTCTTTTGTACTTTGTCACGGCGGGCATAGGTATTCCTCCCCCGCCGCCTTCAGCACAGGTACCCTCTCATAAAAGAGACTTGTTGCACCTGCGAGTCTCGTCTCCTCAGGGTCTAGTCCTTCAGCACACTATCTACCTCACCTTTCTCTCTCTGACTTCCCTTTTGTTGTCTAGTGATCGAGTTCTTACAACGTACTTCGGTCATACGATTTGCTCCTGACACTCGCACGCTGGGGGGCAATCTGTTACACCATTTTTTGGTCATCTAACCTATCATCATTAGATGGACCCAAGTACACCATGTAAGACCAATTTTACCCTCAGTGAAATTTCCTTCACTATGTTAAATAACTTAATAAACCACATTTATTAGGTTGTTTATGGTCCAAACAGGAAACCCCAAAAGGAAATATTAAACAAACCTATATTTGTTTGATTTTCCTCATGGAATAATTAATTAAACCATAATTTAATTATTATTCCGAGTCATGTTTAACCCAAAAACAAAGAAATTAATGAGATAAACCCTTAGTTATCTTATTATTTTCTAGGAATAATTATTTAAATCTTATTTAGATAATATTCCTTGTTAAATATGACCAAATCACCCACTATTAATCAAATAAATCATTATTTATTTGATTATCTTCCAACCAATTCCTTAAAAAGATAAATAAATCATTTATTTATTTATTTTTCACTAATCAAGGGATTTGACCCAAGTCAAACACCCCTTCCCTCCAACAAATATAATAAAATATTCCATAAAGGTGGATCTAGATGTGGTTAACATTATTTTAATCATGCACCAAGATCTAGAATGATCCAATATTTTGTTATAAATAGGAGGGTTCTTCCCCATCATTCCTCACCTTTTGTTGCCTACTAGATCACTCTGGATCTATACACTTGGTCTCATTTTTTCATCATTTGCTCCCATTGAGCTTCATTTTTGCATTGGGTTTTCTACACCTACAAGAGAGAGAAAGCTTAGATCTGAAGTGCTGAGGACTACAAAGAACCCATCCCATTGAGGAGAGCTGGATACACCTTCTTGTTTTCCTCCCAGGTGCCCTGTAATATAAAATTCTTTTAAAAAATTGTGTTCTTGTCTTGTCTGTTGGATGCATGGAGTAAACCCTTTATTTTACTGCATAATGTCTTTCCATTTATAGATCAGGTTGTTGCAGCATTTTATTACTAACCGCAGATCTGAAGATATTTGGCAGCGATTATTGTTGTTAGGGCTATTAGTTATGCGTAGCTAAAGTGGTCCTTTTTCGTACGCTTCGACGAAGAATTCATACTAACACAGTGTTACACCATTTTTTGGTCATCTAACCTATCATCATTAGATGGACCCAAGTACACCATGTAAGACCAATTTTACCCTACGTAAAATTGCCTTCACTATGTTAAATAACTTAATAAACCACATTTATTAGGTTGTTTATGGTCTAAACAGGAAACCCCAAAAGGAAATATTAAACAAACCTATATTTGTTTGATTTTCCTCATGGAATAATTAATTAAACCATAATTTAATTATTATTCCTAGTCATGTTTAACCCAAAACAAAGAAATTAATTAGATAAACCTTTATTTATCTTATTATTTTCCAGGAATAATTATTTAAATCTTATTTAGATATTATTCCTTGTTAAATATGACCAAATCATCCACAAATAATTAAATAAATCATTATTTATTTGATTACCCTTCAACCACTTCCTTAAAAAGATAAATAAATCATTTATTTATTTATTATTGACAAATAAAGGGATTTGACCCAAGTCAAATACTTTTTCCCTCCAACAAATATAATAAAATATTCCATAAAAGGTGGATCTAGATGTGGTTAACATTATTTTAATCATGCACCAAGATCTAGAATGACCCAATATTTTGTTATAAATAGGAGGGTTCTTCCCCATCATTCCTCACCTTTTGTTGCCTACTAGATCACTCTGGATCTATACACTTGGTCTCATTTTCATCATTTTCTCCCATTGAGCTTCATTTTTGCATTGGGTTTTCTACACCTACAAGAGAGAGAAAGCTTAGATCTGAAGTGCTGAGGACTACAAAGAACCCATCCCATTGAGGAGAGTTGGATACACCTTCTTTTTTTCCTCCCAGGTGCCCTGTAATATAAAATTCTTTCAAAAAATTGTGTTCTTGTCTTGTCTGTTGGATGCATGGAGCAAACCCTTTATTTTACTGCTTAATGTCTTTCCATTTATAGATCTGGTTGTTGCAGCATTTTTATTACTAACCGCAGATCTGAAGATATTTGGCAGCCACTATTGTTGTTAGGGCTATTAGTTATGCGTAGCTAAAGTGGTCATTTTTCGTACACTTCGACGAAGGATTCATACTAACAAATGGCGACTCCACACGGGTTTTAAATTACGACCGCTGTCGTTTTTCCTTTTCCTGCATATCCAGCTACTTCAGGCCCTAGGGCTTCTTTTCAGCTGCTTAGTTTTCCTCTTTTTATGTCATTTTTCTCACATAAAACCCTAAAAATTCCAAATTTCTAACTTCCGTGTGTTTCTGGCCCTATTGCGCAGGTAAGCGACACCAGCCGCAACTGAGACGGCAACTTTTCTGAAAATCTGCCGCCGAGACAGCCGGAACGGGGGGTCGCATTTTTTGGCCCATAACCTGCGACCTGGACCTCCAGGTCGCACTTTTCTGCCTATTTTCTGTGACCTACACTGAAAATAGGTCAGAAACTGCGACCTGCCAGTTTTTCAGTGATTTTTCTGCAATTTTTCTGGGTTCTGCTGCTGCTTCTGTCAGGGTCTTCCAGCCTCTGTCTCAGCCCGCCTTGACCAAGATCTGATCTGTTTTTACTCATCTAAGTGGGAACCCAGCCCCTTAGGGCTTTAGTACCCTCCACTTTTTGTGGAAGAGTTTTAGCTATTTCAGCCGTCGGTTTTTCAGAGCTTCAGCCCCCTCTTTTCCAGATCTGTTACCTCCCTTTCAGATCCATTGAAATCAACCTCTTTTCCTGTCAAATCACCTCTTGTCGTTTTTTTTGGACCTCCTTTGAAGGCCTCCGCCTTGCCCCTCCGGTTTTTTGCTGATTCCCTTCCTTTTTCCAGCCACCTTGCCTCTGTCTCTTGGCTGTGATCTGCACCTCTTTCCTGCAGCTTTATCCTCCAGATCCCTGTCCCTTTCGACCCTAGATCTGTTGAGCTCTTTTTATGTGTGTTTTGACTAGATTTTTGCCCTCTTTTAGAGTAGTTTTGAGAGACCCGCCTCTTTGGGTTAGATTGATGCATAGTTAGCTGTTAAATGTTCTATCTTTTCAGCAATCTATATTTTTCTACGCAGATTTCTTTTCAGTTACGCAGCACACTTTTTCTTGCTCTCAAAATGAAAAGGGTTTAAAAATTAAAATTAACGTACGCCACACACTGACCCTAAGTGAAGAAGCGCCTGGTTAACACCGCCTGGCAAAGACTCTAAAATCAATTGTCACTGCACCTTTTCTGCCCTTGACCTGAATTGATTCTGTCCCTTTCTGCCCCTGTCGGTTTCCTTCTTCCTGTCATCATTGCGCCCCCAAGGCGCCTTTCCCGGAGACTTCTTGGCCTTCACCTTCAGTTTCCGGTTGATCGACCTGCTCCGCACCGCCGTCGTCGAGCCAGTCCACCTTCGAGTCCGCACTCCGACTCCTCCCCTGATTCCTCGGGTCCTCCTTCCCCTCCCGGTTCTCCTGCCCCCTCCACCATGTCTGGTCCAGGGCCTAACGCTAGCGGTTCTCCCGGCCCCAATGTCGGCCCTACTTCTAGCGGAACCGTCACAACCACTACCCCGGCCACCCCCGTGCTGCCGTATATTGCAGGCCTCAGCCTCCCCGATTTCCATCAGTTGATTAATGATCCCATTCACCACAATGCTACCTGGCCCACTATGCCCACCAAGCTGCCCTCTGATATCCCTAAGTTCGAGGGTCTTAATGGAGAAGATCCAACCAATCACGTCCGATCTTTCCACATGTGGTGTTCCTCCAATTCCATTACCGATGACTCCATCCATCTTCGTTTGTTCCAACGCACGCTTACCGGCGAAGCTTCTAAATGGTATGTTGAACAAGCCACCTCTACCCATACCACCTTTGAGACTCTTGCCCAAGCCTTTTTGTCGTACTTCCAGCTCCCTCTCCAATACGATACTGGCACGGAGCTCTTGACTTCCTTTAAGCAAGCCTCTTCAACACGCCTTTCCGCCCATGTTCAGGAATGGCGACGAAGACGGAGCTTATGTCGAGCCCCTCCCTTCGAAGATCGGGTTTACATGGACTAGTTCCTGTGTACCCTTCCCGCTCCCATCGACAAAGATGTCGCCTCCCATTTTCCTCAAACTGAAGAAGCCACCCTCCAAATAGCTTTGAAATATGACCTAATCTACGCTCAATATGGTTATGTTTATACCGTTCTTCCTGACATCCCCAGGCCCGGTAGCGCTAATGCCCCGGGGGCATCTCATTCCGTCGACGGTATCATTGGAGCCCTTTCCCATCCATACGCTCAACCTCCTATGGGCTATGGTCTCCCTCAGGGAGGGGCCAACTCCTCCAGCACTCTTCCCCCTCCCGGTAGCATGTACCCAGGATACGGCATGCATCCTCCTTTTGCCCAACCTCCTGCTTACCCCAATGTTGCCCAACCCACCCATTATCCTTATCCGCAGCCTGGTGCGCCAGCTCCTCCAGCATATGCGCTTCCTCCTCCCTTGCCTCCTCAACCCCAGCAACAGCACCTACAACCCCCTCCCGGGCAAGTATTTGCACAGCAGGGTGCGACTAATCCCCCTTCTTCTCAAAGAAGGCGGAGAGGCAACCAAAACCAATCTGCCCCTGGTACCCGAGGACCCAATTCCGGTGTGGACCCTAACACTGGCAACCAGCAACAGGGCAGTCAGCCCAAGCCGGACAGGCCGCTTCGAACAAACAAGCCATGTTCGTGTTGCGGTGTTTATGGTCATTACACCCACGATTGTCCCCTCTTACCCCAGATGCGGCAGATGTGGGAGTCTCAAGCCACATTGCGCAGACAGCACGCCTCCCCTCATGCTCCACCTAATGTGGCCACTACCCAGCCAGCTGTTTTTACCGATCCTTTCCCTCAGCAAGGATTCGTGGCTACCCAACCACCTGACAACCAGGTAGCTGCCCCCCCTTCCCTTTCTGGGTCCTCTGATTACCAGATCCTTATGATGAATTATGATCCCAACCCCTCCGTCGATCTTCACCTTCAAACTCGGGCTCGCCAGTACCCCAAGCCTCCTGCTCCGTCTGCCCCCGAGCCTCCCTCTTCAGGTTCTACAGAGCCTCTTTCGACATCCAGTGGCCCCTTACACATCCCTCAACCCAAATTTGAGGTTCATCCAAAGATTCCAAAGGGCCCATTACGCCGAAATGCTGCTTCCGGTCGAGCCGCTCAGTCGTATAGCATAGTAGAGGATTTGGCGCAATCCCCTGCTGCCATTTCCACACTGGAACTCCTCCAGTCGTGCCCTTCCCAAAAGAAGGCTCTACTATCTGCCGTGGGCGTTTTAGATCCTGCTGACGATCAAATGATTGTTTTCGACGCCACTCAATCGGACCACCCCCCCCTTCCTCCTTCCGTCGCCTTCCAAATCTCAGTCAAAATACGGAACGCCATCGTTTCCCGGTGTATAATTGACGAGGGGGCATCCACCTGCGTGATGTCCGCTTCGGTTTGGAAGCAACTCGGATCCCCTGAGCTGGCCCCTTCCACGATCACCCTTAGAGCGTGGGATGGTCATGCCTCCCAGCCCATTGGCTTGTTTCGTAATTGCCCTATCACCCTCGCCGGTAAGACTATTTGCGTTGACGTCGAAGTCATTGACGCCCCGCTAGACTACAACATTCTTTTGGGGCGAAGCTACACCTATGCTATGTCTGCTGTCCCATCCGCGGTATTTCGCAAGATGTCTTTTCCCCATAATGGAAAGATAGTCACCATTGACCAGTTGACATATCATGAGCCCCCTCTCAGGCCTCACCTGAGACAACCATCTCTTCTGTAGCCAACAAGCAAACCGTCGATTCCTTGACCAGTGTCTCCCCCGGCGTTTACAAGGACTCCTCCCTACTTGGCACTTTTCCTTGTCTTCCACCTCCTCCTATCACTGATCCAAGCTTATCAAATGTGTGCATGATGCAATCGTCTCAGGCCACCCTTAAACGGCCTGCTTCGGCTAGTCCGCAACCTCCCCTCCGCCCTCCGCAACCCGCTCCTAGCCATATCTCTCCGCCAGTTGGACCTCCCCCTTCTGGCCCTCCTCCTGCAGCTGGTATCCCTGAACCCCTTTATCCTCCTGGCTCGGTTCCCCCTGGCCTTAACCATCTCGGAGCCGTCCCTCCTGGTCATTACCCTGCTGGGCAGATCCCTTTCCTGGCTCCCCCTCCCGGAGTATATTCTGTCCCCGTCATGGCCACCCTCTCTCTCCCTAACATGACCTTGGGCATTCCGGTCTGGTACCTTGACCCTCCAGCCGCCACCCATCCTGGTCACCCCAAACCCTACATGGCTTTGACACCGGTCCAACCGGTCCCCCTCGCTTCTTCCGTTGCCACTGTGCCTCCAGCACCTCCACAGGATCCCTCTCCTGTTGTGACGGCTCCCGGGAAGAAAAACAAAACCCGTAAGGGGGCACCCAAAGATAAGACCACCACGACTGACCCGGCCCCTCCCCCACCCGCCAAGCCCTGTACCTTGTGCGATGTCGCCGGTCATGCCACCCATGCTTGTCCTGAGTTGCCCCGTATCCAGCCCATGGTTAAAGTCGCGTTCCCCGAGTCTACGGTCCCTGAAGCCTCCGTTCCTTCTTCGTCCATAACCAAGAACCCCAAGACTCTCTGCACCAACAAACCCTGCGCTTTGTGCGGTGTCCATGGCCATTACTCCCACCATTGTCCTCACCTGACGCATTACCGCGCCTCTTTAGAGGTCATTCGAGAGTACGAGGTTGAACAGAATCAATCCGCCTCTCCCATCCTCGCGCAGTATGCTTCGGGCCAATCCGAGGATCCCCCTGCTCCCATCGTCATCCCTCCCCCTGATGTTCAGATGATGGAATCCTCCTCGACCATTCTTTACCTATCCTCCTCTGCAAGACACCTGGAGCCCAGTCCCCCTGCATCCTCCCCTGTCATTTTTCCTAATCCCCTCTTTTCCACCCATACCCCAGATTCCTCCACCCATATCTCTGTTGACCTCCGCAGCCCGAGTCCCCGCCATACTTCCGATAGCCCTCATATACAACCCTCCAGCTTGTATGTGAGTCATCTTCATCCTGCCCCTTGCACCCCCTCCCGCAGTTGTCGCTCGATGTCTTCTGTCCACTCACGCTGCCGTCCGTCTCCATCTTCCATTCATTTGTTGTCTTGTGACACCATTATGCAGGACCCTCCGTCCACTTGGGCCATTTTCACCCCCTTGCATGCCCTTGTTCTCTCCAACGGGGTCTGCATTGGTCCTGCCACCAATAATCAGGCCGAATATGATGCAGTGCGTGGTCTCTTAGCCGATGCCCTCTTGCATCGCGTACTCCATCTGCACGTTCGTTTGGATTCCCTACTTCTTGTAATGCAACTGAATGGTGTTTATCGTGTGCATAACCTCGTGCTGTTTAGACGCTATTTACGAGTGAAACTCTTGATATGTGCATTTGAAACCATAACTTTCAATCATGTACCTCGAGAACAGAATCACTATGTAGATAGTATTGCAAACCAAGTTCTAGACTGGCATTTATCACATGCATTTCATTCAAGACAATAACATTCATAAAAAACCATAACGATGCATATCCATCATATGTGTCGAAAAACATGTGATTAGAGTCCATCTACTCTGATACATATGGCATGCCCACAGCATGTTACACAAACTCAAAAACTGGGGGGCACCACCTGCCCCTACATACATCACTAGGGACACCATACGCCCCTACATACATTATAGGGGGCACCACATGCCCCTACATACATCACTGGGGGCACCATACGCCCCTGCATACATCCTAGGGGGCACCACATGCCCCACCCCTAATCACTATCTGGAGGATCCCGAGCCAATGGCTCTGCCCCTGCAGCCTGTAGATCGCGCATCGCCTGACCGGCTATCGCCATGCGCCGCATGACACCTCGCCACTCTGAGGGTACACCAACACACAGCTCTATGAACTGGTCGTCCAAGTCCTGCCACCTGCGCTCTGATACTCCGGTCAAAAACCGTTCGCATCTACATCGGATATCCTCCAGCAGGGCAGCTGCATCCTCATTCTGCGCCGCTCTCGATCCTGTAGCCCCAGCTGCTGCCGGTCGTCCCATATATCCGGCCGGTTTCACCGGTGCTATATCTGCATACCAAAAGTACATGAATCAGTACCTTACTCTACTATTCAAAATAATTTAACATGCCCATACAAGAATAGCAATCTGTCACTTACCATCGGGCCCCCAGACTCGACCAGGCGGAAGTGGCAGGTCCGGATCTCCACAATAACTCATCCCACTATAGGGATAGTCGTCTATGTACAAAGGCATCTGATCCCAATGGGCAAAAAACTCTGGTTGAAATACTCGCCCGACCGCCCCTCCTCCTCCTCTGCACAGTAGCCGTCCCCAATGGCGCATCCTGGGCTCTCTCGGGCCCCCATCTAGAAGCTGTACATGAGGCCTCAAGGTCGGGATCTTCTCAAAGAAGAAGGTGCACAACAAAGTCCCATATGCGCAGTCATGATTCACCTGCCGCCTGCATAGTGACAACTGTCGCTTTAGCGACACCAATAGCATTTGGGCCCACCCATAGTAGGTCCCACCCAATACACTTTCCACTAACATCATCTGCCCCCCAGTGATGTGATGGAACGCCTGGCTGCCCAGGATTCGCAGCACAGCTGCGGCCACTGCACGAGTTTCTAGCCTCTCTAGATCCCCGATCGATATTTGAGTCCCCTTGACTTGGAGACCCGGTCGACCATGGCGTTCCACGAACTCCATGATATGTCGCCCACGCGACAACACTGGCTGTGTGTTTCCCACCATCCCCAGTGGTGGAAGACCGGTCAGGAAGTACACGTCCTAGACCGTCAGTTCGATCCTGTGCCCTTGCACCACAAAGATCTCCTGATCTGGATCCCAATAACTGATAATCCGGGCCAGTAACGGTTCCCCTGCTCTCATCAATGGGTTCTCCACAAACTTAAGAACCCCAAATCTGGCCAATACATGACGGACGCCCTGATCCGCCTGGATCTCTGTCCGAAGTGTCCCCAGATCTCTCTCTCTCCAGTTGACCCGTAACTCTGCCATACCTGCACAAACACATCATATTTGTCAGCGTTCAGATCGGGCAAACCATAACCAAACATCAAAACCCAGCTTCCAGCCATAAAACAGCACCAAAACCCCCTCATCTCCCAGGTCGCAGTTTTCTGCCATTTTCTGGACCATGTCGCACTTTTTTCCCTCAAACCTGCGTCCTAGGTCGCACTTTTTACCCCAAAAAGCGCGACCCGACCGTAGAGATGAAGGAGGGGCTGTTTCTGGAAGTTTGGGCCCTAAACTGAAAAAGTAATCCATCAAAATGCAAGAGAAGGGTTAGGCCTCCTACCTCCAACTGACGGATCTCGATTCCAACGGTCGGTTTGTCCGCTACGTTCGCCGCAAGATTTAGGGCCTTCTCTCCTCTCCACATTCACCACAGCAACAATAGCAAATGAATGCTTTTGGAGGGAAAACTGCCTTATTAAAAGAGAACCACTGTTTCTTCTTTCGACTGCTGCGACCACACCGTAGCCCTGTTCGACGAACCGTAAACACCGCTGGAAAGCTCTCACCGAGCTCCCAAATGGGTTTCTGTTAGTTTTTGGTGATTTGATACTTCACCCGGACACATTTTGTCCCAGAAGGGTCACTTCACTGCTCCTTAAAATCGAATTTCCTCACTTACGACACTTGTACTTGGGGCACCATATTGCTCCCTTACTTGTCCATGTTCGTGTCGATTTTCGTCATGAGTTCCCATCTTGTACTCATGCTTCCATGGTCCCCCATTAGGGCCCGTACTGTGTGGCAGCACCATCGAGTCGCCCTTGTTTAGAGCATCCAAGTTGAGTCATCATTGCATCCATGGAGTCTATACCACGTCCCTTTGCACCCCACTATATCCCTCCATCCTTCATTGCTTGGTCTCTCTCTTGTGTCGCACATTATGACCCTCAGTCTCACTATCCCCTATCCCTCATGATCTTGTGTCAGTCGCTGCCGTGTCATCCATGCTCTTTATGCTCTAACAAGGGAAGTCGTCCATTCGCTACTCAGTCCTTCCCATTTCCACTATCGTCATTAGTGTCAGTCTGTCCGTCACTCTATTGTTTTCTCTCGTGCCTTAGTTGAGGATCTCTCATTGCCTCACCTATGGCGGACCTCCTTCTGTCGACATCAACACTTTCATTCCAGAAGCCAGGTCTAGAGGGCGGTGTACCTTGGTTCCAGCTTCCACTCTTGTTCGGTGCCTCGGATCAGGTAGGGGGATCTCTCATTTCCCTTTGACTTGATTGTTTCTCCAGCTCCTTTCAGCATGATCGAGATTCGTATACTTGACGGTCCAGTGACCCAGCAACAGCTCTTGATGATTCCCGGGTATGTGTGAGATGTCTCAACCCTCATGAGGGGGTGGCCCTGCAGGTAGCCCCCCACATGCCCGGATGACCTCTTCTTTGCAGCCTTCGATGCCGCTCCAGATTTTGATGATGTTGGCCTTAGCCACTTGCAGCACCTCTTTGATTTGCATGTATCAGTCAGATTTTGTGAGCCCTTCCCCATTTACGGGGGGCATTTGGGTTGTATTTATCTCATGTACTCAGATATTATTGTACTAGTCCTGGCTGTTATCCCAGGCACAGCATGTATGTGAGACTCTTCATTGTATTTTTATCTGGCCCTTGATTATGCCAGTTGTACTCTATGGTTCGGTCCCTTGTTTACTAGACACACTATTCTTTTGTACTTTGTCACGGCGGGCATAGGTATACCTCCCCCGCCGCCTTCAGCACAGGTACCCTCTCATAAAAGAGACTTGTTGCACCTGCGAGTCTCGTCTCCTCAGGGTCTAGTCCTTCAGCACACTATCTACCTCACATTTCTCTCTCTGACATCCCCTTTTGTTGTCTAGTGATCGTATTCTTACAACGTACTTCGGTCATACGATTTGCTCCTGACACTCGCACGCTGGGGGGCAATCTGTTACACCATTTTTTGGTCATCTAACCTTTTATCATTAGATGGACCCAAGTACACCATGTAAGACAAGTTTTACCCTAAGTAAAACTGCTTTCACTATGTTAAAATAGGAAACCCCAAAAGGAAATATTAAACAAACCTATATTTGTTTGATTTTCCTCATGGAATAATTAATTAAACCATAATTTAATTATTATTCCCAGTCATGTTTAACCCAAAAACAAAGAAATTAATGAGATAAACCCTTAGTTATCTTATTATTTTCTAGGAATAATTATTTAAATCTTATTTAGATAATATTCCTTGTTAAATATGACCAAATCACCCACAACTAATTAAATAAATCATTATTTATTTGATTATCTTCCAACCACTTCCTTAAAAAGATAAATAAATCATTTATTTATTTATTTTTGACTAATCAAGGGATTTGGCCCAAGTCAAAGACCCTTTCCCTCCAACAAATATAATAAAGTATTCCATAAAAGGTGGATCTAGATTTGGTTAACATTATTTTAATCATGCACCAAGATCTAGAATGACCCAATATTTTGTTATAAATAGGAGGGTTTTCCCCATCATTCTTCACCTTTTGGTGCCTACTAGATCACTCTGGATCTATACACTTGGTCTCATTTTTCCATCATTTGCTCCCATTGAGCTTCATTTTTGCATTGGGTTTTCTACACCTACAAGAGAGAGAAAGCTTAGATCTGAAGTGCTGAGGACTACAAAGAACCCATCCCATTGAGGAGAGCTAGATACACCTTCTTGTTTTCCTCCCAGGTGCCCTGTAATATAAAATTCTTTCAAAAAATCGTGTTCTTGTCTTGTCTGTTGGATGCATGGAGCAAAACCTTTACTTTACTGCTTAATGTCTTTCCATTTATAGATCTGTTTGTTGCAGCATTTTTACTACTAATCGCAGATCTATAGTCATATGACCATTTTTTGGTCATCTAACCTTTTATCATTAGATGGACCCAAGTACACCATGTAAGACCAGTTTTACCCTAAGTAAAACTGCTTTCACTATGTTAAAATAGGAAACCCCAAAAGGAAATATTAAACAAACCTATATTTGTTTGATTTTCCTCATGGAATAATTAATTAAACCATAATTTAATTATTATCTCCTACCATGTTTAACCTAAAACAAAGAAATTAATGAGATAAACCCTTAGTTATCTTATTATTTTCTAGGAATAATTATTTAAATCTTGTTTAGATAATATTCCTTGTTAAATATGACCAAATCACCCACAAATAATTAAATAAATCATTATTTATTTCATTATCTTCCAACCACTTCCTTAAAAAGATAAATAAATCATTTATTTATTTATTTTTAACTAATCAAGGGATTTGACCCAAGTCAAAGACCCTTTCCCTCCAACAAATATAATAAAACATTCCATAAAAGGTGGATCTAGATTTGGTTAACATTATTTTAATCATGCACCAAGATCTAGAATGACCCAATATTTTGTTATAAATAGGAGGGTTTTCCCCATCATTCTTCACCTTTTGTTGCCTACTAGGTCACTCTGGATCTATTTGGTCCCATTTTTCACCATTTGCTCCCATTGAGCTCTATTTTCTGCATTGGGTTTTCTACACCTACAAGAGAGAGAAAGCTTAGATCTGAAGTGCCGAGGACTACAAAGAACCCATCCCATTGAGGAGAGCTGGATACACCTTCTTGTTTTCCTCCCAGGTGCCCTGTAATATAAAAATTCATTCAAAAATCATGTTCTTGTCTTGTCTGTTGGATGCATGGAGCAAACTCTTTACTTTACTGCTTAATGTCTTTCCATTTATAGATCTGTTTGTTGCAGCATTTTTACTACTAATCGCAGATCTGAAGATGTTTGGCAGCCTCTATTGTTGTTAGGGATATTAGTTATGCGTAGCTAAAGTGGTTCTTTTTCGTACACCTCGACGAAGAATTCATACTAACAAATGGCGACTCCACACGGGTTTTAAATTACGACCGCTGTCATTTTTCATATTCCTGCATATCCAGCTACTTCAGGCCCTAGGGCTTCTTTTCAGCTGCTTAGTTTTCCTCTTTTTTATGTCATTTTTCTCACATAAAACCCTAAAAACTTAAAATTTCTAACTTCCGTGTGTTTCTGGCCCTATTGCGCAGGTAAGCGACACCAGCCGCAACTGAGACGGCAACTTTTCTGAAAATCTGCCGCCGAGACAACCAGAACAGGGGGTCGCACTTTTTGGCCCTAAACCTGTGACCTGGACCTCCAGGTCGCACTTTTCAGCCTGTTTTCTGCGACCTGCACTCAGATCAGGTCAGAAACTGCGACCTGCCTTTTTTCCAGCATTTTTTCTGCAATTTTTCTGGGTTTTGCTGCAGCCTCTGCCAGGGTCTTCCAGCCTCTGTCTCAGCCCGCCTTGACCAAGATCTGATCTGTTTTTACTCATATAAGTGGGAACCCAGCCCCTTAGGGCTTTAGTACCCTCCACTTTTTGTGGAAGAGTTTTAGCTGTTTCAGCCGTCGGTTTCAGAGCTTCAGCCCCCTCTTTTCCAGATCTGTTACCTCCCTTTCAGATCCATTGAAATCAGCCTCTTTTCCTTTCAAATCACCCCTTGTCGTTTTGTTTGGACCTCCTTTGACGGCCTCCGCCTCACCCCCTCCGGTTTTTGCTGATTTCCTTCCCTTTTCCAGCCACCTTGCCTCTGTCTCTTGGCTGTGATCTGCACCCCTTTCCTGCAGCCTTATTCTCCAGATCCCTGTCCCTTCTGACCCTAGATCTGTCGAGCTCTTTTTGTGTGTGTTTTGACTTGATTTTTGCCCTCTTTAGAGTAGTTTTGAGAGGCCCGCCTCTTTGGGTTAGATTGATGCATTTTTAGCTGTTAAATGTTCTGTCTTTTCAGCAATCTATATTGTTCTATGCAGATTTCTTTTCAGTTACGCAGCACACTTTTTCTTGCTCTCAAAACGAAAAGGGTTTAAAAATTAAAATTAACGCACGCCACACACTGACCCTAAGTGAAGAAGCGCCTGGTTAACACCGCCTGGCAAAGACTCTAAAATCAATTGTCACTGCACCTTTTCTGCCCTTGACCGTAATTGATTCTGTCCCCGTTTTTCCCCCGTTGGTTCCCTTCTTCCTGTCATCATTGCGCCCCCAAGGCACCTTTCCTGGAGACTTCTTGGCCTTCACCCTCAGTTTCCAGTTGATCGACCTGCTCCGCACCGCCGTCGTCGAGCCAGTCCACCTTCGAGTCCGCACTCCGACTCCTCCCCTGATTCCTCGGGTCCTCCTTCTCCTCCCGGTTCTCCTGCCCCCTTCACCATGTCTGGTCCAGGGCCTAACGCTAGTGGTTCTCCCGGCCCCAATGCCGGCCCTACTACTAGTGGAACCACCACAGGAACTACCCCGGCCACCCCTGTGCTGCCGTACATTGCAGGCCTCAGCCTCCCCGATTTCCATCAGTTGATCAATGACCCCATTCACCACAATGCTAACTGGCCCGCTATGCCAACCAAGCTCCCCTCAGATATCCCTAAGTTTGAGGGCCTTAATGGAGAAGATCCAACCAATCATGTCCGATCTTTCCACATGTGGTGTTCCTCCAATTCCATTACCGATGACTCCATCCGTCTTCGTTTGTTCCAACGCACGCTTACCGGCGAAGCTTCTAAATGGTATGTCGAACAAGACACCTCTACCCATACCACCTTTGAGACTCTTGCCCAAGCCTTTTTGTCGTATTTCCAGCTCCCTCTCCGATACGATACTGGCACGGAGCTCTTGACTTCCTTTAAGCAAGCCTCTTCAACACGCCTTTCCCCCCATGTTCAGGAATGGCGACGAAGACGGAGCTTATGTCGAGCCCCTCCCTTCGAAGATCGGGTTTACATGGACTGGTTCCTGCGCACCCTTCCCGCTCCCATCGGAAAAGATGTCGCCTCCCATTTTCCTCAAACTGAAGAAGCCGCCCTCCAAATAGCTTTGAAATATGACCTGATCTACGCTTAGTCTGGTTATGTTTATACCGTCCTTCCTGACATCCCCAGGCCCGGTGGTGCTAACGCCCCGGGGGCATCTCATTCCGCCGACGGTATCGTTGGAGCCCTTTCTCATCCATACGCCCAACCTCCTATGGGCTATGGTCTCCCTCAGGGAGGGGCCAGCTCCTCCGGCACTTTTCCCCCTCCCGGTAACATGTATCCAGGATACGGCATGCCTCCTCCTTTTGCCCAACCTCCTGCTTACCCTAATGTTGCCCACCCTACCCATTACCCTTATCCGCAGTCTGGTGCGCCAGCTCCTCCAGCATATGCGCTTCCTCCTCCCTTGCCTCCTCAACCCCAGCAACAGCACCTACAGCCCCCTCCAGGGCAAGTATTTGCACAGCAGGGCGCGACTAATCCCCCTTCTTCTCAAAGAAGGCGGAGAGGCAACCAAAACCAATCTGCCCCTGGTACCCGAGGACCCAATTCCGGTGTGGACCCTAACACTGGCAACCAGCAGCAGGGCAGTCAGCCCAAGCCGGACAGGCCGCTTCGCACCAACAAGCCCTATTCGTGTTGCGGTGTTTATGGTCATTACACCCACGATTGTCCCCTCTTACCCCAGATGCGGAAGATGTGGGAGTCTCAAGCCACATTGCGCGGACAGCATGCCTCCCCTCATGCTCCACCTAATGTGGCCACTACCCAGCCAGCTGTGTTTACCGATCCTTTCCCTCAGCAAGGATTCGTGGCTACCCAACCACCTGACAACCAGGTAGCTGCCCCCCCTTCCCTTTCTGGTTCCTCTGATTACCAGATCCTTATGATGAATTCCGATCCCAACCCCTCCGTCGATCTTCACCTTCAAACTTGGTCTCGCCAGTACCCCAAGCCTCCTGCTCCGTCTGCGCCCGAGCCTCCCTCTTCAGGTTCTACAGAGCCTCTTTCGACATCCAGTGGCCCCTTACACATCCCTCAACCCAAAGTTGAGGTTCATCCAAAGATTCCAAAGGGACCATTATGCCGAAATGCTGCTTCCAGCCGAGCCGCTCAGTCGTATAGCATAGTAGATGATTTGGCGCAATCACCCGCGGCCATTTCCACACTGGAACTCCTCCAGTCGTGCCCTTCCCAAAAGAAGGCTCTACTATCTGCCGTGGGCGCTGTAGATCCTGCTGACGACCAAATGATTGTTTTCTACGCCACTCAATCGGATCACCCTCCCCTCCCTCCTTCCGTCGCCTTCCAAATCCCAGTCAAGATACGGAACGCCATCGTTTCCCGGTGTATAATTGACGAGGGGGCATCCACCTGCGTGATGTCCGCTTCGGTTTGGAAGCAACTCGGATCCCCCGAGCTGGCCCCTTCCACGATCACCCTTAGAGCGTGGGACGGTCATGCCTCCCAGCCCATTGGCTTGTTTCGTAATTGCCCTATCACCCTCGCCGGTAAGACTGTTTGCGTTGACGTCGAAGTCATTGACGCCCCACTCGACTACAACATTCTTTTGGGGCGGAGCTACACCTATGCTATGTCTGCTGTCCCATCCGCGGTCTTTCGCAAGATGTCTTTCCCCCATAATGGAAAGATAGTCACCATTGAGCAGTTGACATATCATGAGCCTCCCTCTCAGACCTCCCCCGAGACCACCATCTCTTCTGTAGCCAACAAGCAAACCGTCGATTCCCTGACCAGTGTCTCCCCCGGCGTTTACAAGGACTCCTCCCTGCTTGGAACTTTTCCTTGTCTTCCCCCTCCTCCTATCCCTGATCCCAGCTTGTCAAATGTTTGCATGATGCAATCGTCTCAGGCCACCCTCAAACGGCCTGCTTCGGCTAGTCCGCAACCGCCCCTTCGCCCTCCGCAACCCGCTCCTAGCCATACTTCTCTGCCAACCGGACCTCCTCCTTCTGGCCTTCCTCCTACATCTGGTATCCCTGAACCCCTTTACCCCCCCGGCTCGGTTCCCCCTGGCCTTAACCATCTTGGAGCCGTCCCTCCTGGCCATTACCCTGCTAGACAGATCCCCTTCCTGGCTCCCCCTCCCGGAGTATATTCTGTCCCCGTCATGGCCACCCTCTCCCTTCCTAACCTGACCTTGGGCATTCCGGTCTGGTACCTTGATCCCCCAGCCGCCACCCCTCCTGGTCACCCCAAACCCTACATGGATTTGACACCGGTCCAACCGGTCCCCCTCGCTTCTTCCGTTGCCACTGTGCCTCCAGCACCTCCGCAGGATCCCTCTCCTGTCGTGGCAGCTCCTGAGAAGAAACGCAAAGCCCGTAAGGGGGCACCAAAAGATAAGACCACCACGACTGACCCGACCCCTCCCCAACCTGCCAAGCCCTGCGCCTTGTGCGATGTCACCGGTCATGCCACCCATGCTTGTCCCGAGTTGCCCCGTATCCAACCCATGGTTAAAGTCGCGTTCCCCGAATCTACGGCCCCTGAAGCCTCCTCTTCGTCCGTAACCAAGAACCCCAAGACTCTCCGCACCAACAAACCATGCGCATTGTGCGGTGTCCATGGCCACTACTCCCACCGCTGTCCTCACCTGACGCATTATCGCGCCTCTTTAGAGGTCATTCGAGAGTACGAGGTTGAACAGAATCAATATGCCTCTCCCATCCTCGCGCAGTATGCTTCAGGCCAACCCGAGGATCCTCCCGCTCCCATTGTCATCCCTCCCCCCGATGTTCAGATGACAGAGTCCACCGCGACCATTCTTTACCTATCCTCCTCCGCGAGACACCTGGAGCCCAGCCCCCCTGCATCCTCCCCTGTCGTTTCGCTTGATCCCCTCTTTTCCACCCATACCCCGGTTTCCTCCACCCATACCCCTGTAGACCTCCGCAGCCCGAGTCCGCGCCATACTTCCGATAGCTCTCAAATACAACCCTTCAGCTTGTATGAGAGTCATCGTCATCCTGCCCCTTGCACTCCCTCCCGTAGTTGCCGCTCGATGTTTTCTGTCCACTCACGCTGCCGTCCGTCTCCATCTTTTACTCATTTGTTGTCTTGTGACACCATTATGCAGGACCCTCCGTCCACACCCTTTATCGGTTACGCCGATGGTGCAAGTCGTTACTCCCGGAATCTTGCCGCGGCAGGTTGGGCCATTTTCACCCCCTTGCATGCCCTTGTTCTCTCCAACGGGGTCTGCATTGGTCCTGCCACCAATAATCAGGCCAAATATGATGCAGTGCGTGGTCTCTTAGCCGATGCCCTCTTGCATCGCGTACTCCATCTGCACGTTCGTTTGGATTCCCTACTTCTTGTAATGCAACTGAATGGTGTTTATCGTGTGCATAACCCCGTGCTGTTTAGACGCTATTTACGAGTGAAACTCTTGATACGTGCATTTGAAACCATAACTTTCAACCATGTACCTCGAGAACAGAATCACTATGTAGATAGTATTGCAAACCAAGTTCTAGACTGGCATTTATCACATGCATTTCATTCCAGACAATAACATTCATAAAAAACCATAACGATGCATATCCATTATATGTGTTGCAAAACATGTGATTAGAGTCCATCTACTCTGATACATATGGCATGCCCACAGCATGTTACACACATTCAAAAACTAGGGGCACCACCTGCCCCTACATACATCACTGGGGGCACCATACGCCCCTACATACATCCTAGGGGGCACCACATGCCCCTACATACATCACTGGGGGCACCATACACCCCTACATACATATTAGGGGGCACCACATGCCCCACCCCTAATCACTATCTGGAGGATCCCGAGCCAATGGCTCTGCCCCTGCAGCCTGTAGATCGCGCATCGCCTGACCGGCTATCGCCATGCGCCGCATGACACCTCGCCACTCCGAGGGTACACCAACACACGGCTCTATAAACTGGTCATCCAAGTCCTGCCACCCGCGCTCTGATACTCCGGTCAACAACCGTTCGCATCTACATCGGATATCCTCCAGCAGGGCAGCTGCATCCTCATTCTGCGCCGCTCTCGATCCTATAGCTCCAGCTACTGCCGGTCGTCCCATATATCCGGCCGGTTTCACCGGTGCTATATCTGCATACCAAAAGTACATGAATCAGTACCTTACTCTACTCTTCAAAATACTTTAACATGCCCATACAAGTATAGCAATCTGTCACTTACCATCGGGCCCCCAGACTCGACCAGGCGGAAGTGGCAGGTCCGGATCTCCACAATAACTCATCCCACTATAGGGATAGTCGTCTATGTACAAAGGCATCTGATCCCAATGGGCAAAAAACTCTGGTTGAAATACTCGCCCGACCGCCCCTCCTCCTCCTCTGCACAGTAGCCGTCCCCAATGGCGCATCCTGGGCTCTCTCGGGCCCCCATCTAGAAGCTGTACATGAGGCCTCAAGGTCGGGATCTTCTCAAAGAAGAAGGTGCACAACAAAGTCCCATATGCGCAGTCATGATTCACCTGCCGCCTGCATAGTGACAACTGTCGCTTTAGCGACACCAATAGCATTTGGGCCCACCCATAGTAGGTCCCACCCAATACACTTTCCACTAACATCATCTGCCCCCCAGTGATGTGATGGAACGCCTGGCTGCCCAGGATTCGCAGCACAGCTGCGGCCACTACACGAGTTTCTAGCCTCTCTAGATCCCCGATCGGTATTCGAGTCCCCTTGACTTGGAGACCCGGTCGACCATGGCGTTCCACGAACTCCATGATATGTCGCCCCCGCGGCAACACTGGCTGTGTGTTTCCCACCATCCCCAGTGGCGGGAGACCGGTCAGGAAGTACACGTCCTGGACCGTCAGTTCGATCCTGTGCCCATGCACCACAAAGATCTCCTGATCTGGATCCCAATAACTGATAATCCGGGCGAGTAACAGTTCCCCTGCTCTCATCAATGGGTTCTCCACAAACTTAAGAACCCCAAATCTGGCCAATACACGACGGACGCCCTGATCCGCCTGGATCTCTGTCCGAAGTGTCCCCAGATCTCTCTCTCTCCAGTTGACCCGTAACTCTGCCATACCTGCACAAACACATCATATTTGTCAGCGTTCAGATCGGGAAAACCATAACCAAACATCAAAACCCAGCTTCCAGCCATAAAACAGCACCAAAACCCCCTCATCTCCCAGGTCGCAGTTTTCTGCCATTTTCTGGACCAGGTCGCACTTTTTGCCCTCAAACCTGCGTCCTAGGTCGCACTTTTTGCCCCAAAAAGCGCGACCCGACCGTAGAGATGAAGGAGAGGCTGTTTCTGGAAGTTTGGGCCCTAAACTGAAAAAGTAATCCATCAAAATGCAAGAGAAGGGTTAGGCCTCCTACCTCCAACTGACGGATCTCGATTCCAACGGTCGGTTTGTCCGCTACGTTCGCCGCAAGATTTAGGGCCTTCTCTCCTCTCCACATTCACCACAGCAACAATAGCAAATGAATGCTTTTGGAGGGAAAACTGCCTTATTAAAAGAGAACCACTGTTTCTTCTTTCGACTGCTGCGACCACACCGTAGCCCTGTTCGACGAACCGTCAGCACCGCTGGAAAGCTCTCACTGAGCTCCCAAATGGGTTTCTGTTAGTTTTTGGTGATTTGATACTTCACATGGACACATTTTGTCCCAGAAGGGTCACTTCACCGCTCCTTAAAATCGAATTTCCTCACTTACGACACTTGTACTTGGGGCACCATATTGCTCCCTTACTTGTCCATGTTCGTGTCGATTTTCGTCATGAGTTCCCATCTTGTACTCATGCTTCCATGGTCCCCCCTTGGGGCCTTTACTGTGTGGCACCACCATCGAGTCGCCCTTGTTTCGAGCATCCAAGTTGAGTCATCATCGCATCCATGGAGTCTATACCACGTCCCTTCGCACCTCACTATAGCCCTCCATCCTTCATTGCTTGGTCTCTCTCTTGTGTCGCACATTATGACCTCCAGTCTCACTGTCCCCTATCCCTCATGATCTTGTGTCAGTCACTGCCGTGTCGTCCATGCTCTTTATGCTCTCACAAGGGAAGTCGTCCATTCGCTACTCAGTCCTTCCCATTTCCACTATCGTCATTAGTGTCAGTCTGTCCGTCGCTCTATTGTTTTCTCTCGTGCCTTAGTTGAGGATCTCTCATTGCCTCACCTATGGCGGACCTCCTTCTGTCGACATCAGCGCATTCATTCCAGAAGCAAGGTCTAGAGGGCGGTGTACCTTGGTTCCAGCTTCCACTCTTGTTCGGTGCCTCGGATCAGGCAGGGGGATCTCTCATTTCCCTTTGACTTGATTGTTTCTCCAGCTCCTTTCCGCATGATCGAGATTCGTATACTTGACGGTCCAGTGACCCAGCAGCGCTCTTGATGATTCCCGGGTGTGTGTGAGATGTCTCAACCCTCATGAGGGGGTGGCCCTGCAGGTAGCCCCCCACATGCCCGGATGACCTATTCTTCGCAGCCTTCGATGCAGCTCCAGATTTTGATGATGTTGGCCTTAGCCACTTGTAGCACCACTTCGATTTGCATGTATCAGTCAGATTTTGTGAGCCCTTCCCCATTTACAGGGGGAATTTGGGTTGTATTTATCTCATGTACTCAGATATTATTGTACTAGTCCTGGCTGTTATCCCAGGCACAGCATGTATGTGAGATTTCTCATTGTATTTTTATCTGGCTCCTGATTATGCCAGCTGTACTCTATGGTTCGGTCCCTTGTTTACTGGACACACTATTCTTTTGTAATTTGTCTCGGTGGGCATAGGTATGCCTCCCCCACCGCCTTCAGCACAGGTACCCTCTCATAAAAAGAGACTTGTTGCACCTGCGAGTCTCGTCTCCTCAGGGTCTAGTCCTTCAGCACACTATCTACCTCACATTTCTCTCTCCGACATCCCTTTTTGTTGTCTAGTGATTGTATTCTTACAACGTACTTCGGTCATACGATTTGCTCCTGACACTCGCACGCTGGGGGGCAATCTGTTACACCATTTTTTGGTCATCTAACCTTTTATCATTAGATGGACCCAAGTACACCATGTAAGACTCAGCTTTACCCTAAGTAAAACTGCTTTCACTATGTTAAAATAGGAAACCCTAAAAGGGGAATATACAAAACCTATATTTGTTTGATTTTCATGGAATAATTAATTAAACCATAATTTAATTATTATTCCTACCATGTTTAACCCAAAAACAAAGAAATTAATTAGATAAATCATTATTTATCTTATTATTTTCTAGAATAATTATTTAAACCTTATTTAAATAATATTCTTTGTTAAATATGACTAAATCACCCTTAAATAATTAAATAAATCATTATTTATTTGATTATTACTCAACCACATCCTTAAAATGATAAATAAATCATTTATTTATTTATTATTTACAAATAAAGGGATTTGACCTAAGTCAAATTCCTGTTCCCTCCAACAAATATAATAAAATATTCCATAAAAGTTGGATCTTGATTTGGTTAATAATATTTTAATCATGCACCAAGATCTAGAATGACCCAATATTTTGTTATAAATAGGAGGGTTTTCCCCCACTGTTCTTTCATCTTTTTATGCCTACTAGACCTACTCCTAAGATCTAAACATTGTACCTATTTACCATGTCTCTTCTTATTGAGCTCTATTTTCTGCATTGGGTTTTCTACACCTGCAAGAGAGAGAAAGCTTAGATCTAAAGTTTTGAGGAATACAAAGAACCCATCCCATTGAGGAGAGCTGGATACACCTTCTTGTTTTCCTCCTAGGTGCCCTGTAATACAAAAATTCTTTCAAAAATCGTGTTCTTGTCTTGTCTGTTGGATGCATGGAGCAAACCCCTTTATTTTACTGCTTAATGTCCTTCCATTTATAGATCCGTTTGTTGCGGAAGATGTTTGGCAGCCTCTATTGTTGTTAGGGCTATTAGTTATGCGTAGCTAAAGTGGTTCTTTTTCGTACACTTCGACGAAGAATTCATACTAACAAGGTATCTGAGTGAGTGTGCGGCCTTTTAAAATCCAGGTTGATCAAACTGATATTTAGACAATGGAATCGCCAAGGCGAGATATATTCAACCCACACCCCTTTATTCTCACCTTACCAAAGGGTGTACAAATTTCGTACCCAAGGAAAATATTTTGATTCATCCCTGACAACGGCGCCAAAAGATGTTGTGGTTCCTAGAGGCAACCCTTGGGTTGAAGAAAGACCAGTTTCTAGGACATCTTGATGAGTGTTTTTAAGGTTAACTATAAATTCATAGAACACTCGGTATTCAATATATTTTAGAATAAATTTGATTCAGAACCTTCCTTAAGAGGGGAAATGTAACAATATGATGTATATAATTACTCACAAAAGCATCAATCTTAGATCTACAATGGCCAACATCACTTGAATCTGTATATTAATAGTCATTGTAGTATATATGACAGAAGAATTGGGTAGGAGAGAAGTTCAATACATCGAGCTTAAATTATAAGAATCCAATGCATCAAAATTAAAAGTGAAATGGAATTGATAGCAATATTGATGGGATGAAATGTAATATCCCAAAATGGGATCTGCTAGTAAGGCATGACTGGAAAACGCATTTTCTAGGAATGGCTGCTACAAGATTTGAAACCAAGACCTGGATCCCTTAGATAAATGTATCTAAGACCGAAATCGAAGAGGAGGCTCAAAATAAATCACTCTAGGTGGGCTAAATAGATCTCCCACACCTAGTTGTCTTGAAAAGTGCCCAATGGAAGGGACTGCAGCTATGTATGAACAAGGGATTGAGAAACAACATTATTTTTATGAGCCTGAAGACATGAAGATTTAGATAGACAAAAAATGATGTTATATCAGTAAAGAGAGTACAAATCCTTGAGGAAACAGTCACTAATGCAAGGCAATGCAAGCCTCAAGGAAGCATATACAAGAAATGTGAGAACACTGCTACATAAAGAAAGCCTCATGCTATGACTGCATAGTCTATTATGGAGAACTGCTAAAAAATGATGTCAATACATGGATAAATAAATTTATAGCTCAAAATATATGGGGGAGCAAGATATCAACCCCTGGAAACAATAATACAACAATCCTTGGAAGGATTGGCTAAAATATACAAAAATGGCAAATCTGCAGAAATGTCAGAGTTGCAGGGTAGAAAATGCAATTCAAGAACTAGAAATGAATAGATAAGGCTGAAGATGCTACATCAGATAAAATACCTCCTCCAATTAATCTTCCAATTTAAATTTTGATCCTATCACTAAAGATCTCAACGTCCAATCAACACTGTAAACCCTCACTGCAGATGCATACTGAAAATAACACAGATACTGAGGGAAACTGCACTGTTGGTGGAATAGAAAGTGATGGCAAGGTGCCAAGGTTTGAAATATGCTCTGAATTATTCCTTACTGATCTCCAAAAGGAAAGAAGGCTCCTCCCTCTGAAAAACAAGCCAAGGAATGGTGTTGTGGGATCTCCACTGCAACACCCTGCAACATAACGTTAGACTTGAGCAGAACTAACGATGTAGCTGAAGGAGGTGGGTTGGCCTTGAGCCTGAATGTGGAGAGATGAAGTGAAATCCCTCAAGAGGCCTCTAAAGAAGGAGAAGGAATCCTAAATATGAATCTCTCGTGCTAAACAACACTACAACTCTGCTAAACAGCGGGAGACTGCAAATAGTCTAAGCAGACAAAAAAACAATAATCATATGCATGTCCAACAATGGTTGCCTTGCCTTCCTTTTAAAAAAATTCAAGCTCCCTATTCATGGTTCCCACTCAATATGGTTTCCTCCATCAAGGAAACTTCCCTCCTCTTTCACTGCGCTATCCCATAAGATGATCTCCACCTCCTATCATTCAGTTGTTTGACTTGGTCAACTAGACCTTGTCCTTTCGCAAAAGTCCCTTTTCACACTGGAAGGTGAAAAATCTCACTACTCTAGTGATCCCTTTCACACTATGAGGGATTTATTCCTTCTCATGGGTCTCCTCACCCATTTTATTCACCTCCTGGATGATATAAACAAAATCAATGTTCCAATTAGCTTCATGCTAATTTTGGGAACATTACATGAAAAGATAAATTCGGTGCATTTTAAGGATATAGCTTTCATATTAATAGAGACGTCCTTCATTAGCACTTGACTTAAACGAATCCATAAATTGGTGAAAACACGTCCAGTAACTACTATTACATGCAATCTGAGAAGAATATTGAATATATATGGAAACACATAGAAGAGAATACATACTACAAACTCAAATGAGCCAAAATCGCCAAAACTTTGTATTAATCTTCCACAGATCATACATTCATCAAAATTACACAACACTTCTCTTCTGGCAAAAAAAAGACTCAAAAATTTTGAACCCTTGTTCAGTATCAAAAACTGTTTTTATAGGGCCTTCAAAAATAAAAAATTTAATAAAATTAAATTTTAAAAAAATTAAAATTAAAATTAAAAAAAAAATAAAATTAAAATTAAAAAAATTAATAATAATAATAATAAATATATATAAGTAAAATAAAATAAAATAAATAAATAAAAATAATAATAAAATAATAATAATAAAATAAAATAAATAAATAAATAAATAAAAATAAAAATAAATTTACATAAAAGATAAAAATCAGTTGTTGCAGTCGACACGATCAACAACATCTTTAGTTAGGATGAGTAAGAGGGTGAGTTTGCATTGATGGATCGATAATTTGGAGCGTGGGAAGATTGAAAAACTGCTCACATCTTCACCATAGCTCTGGCTCTGATTGAGGGGCCCAGAAGAAAAGCTGATATGAAATTTTGAGGTTGGTCATACTTGAATAATCCAGTTTGGAATGAAACAAAATTTTCACCATCCCCAGTAGCTGGAATTCCCTTTTCAGATAGTTTACCACCATTTTTCCCTTCAAAGTGGCATTATTCTCATGAGAGGAGTCTACTTTTCTCTTGGATTTTACTATTCTCTGGTTGTATTGTTCCCACTGAATTAGCTCTCCCATAAAGTCCCAACAACTGGGCAATCCAGCCTTGACAATCCTTTCAAACTCAGTGTTGAAAGCATCAAAATTCTGTAAAAATACCTCCACGCACTCCTCAACCTTGATTCTATCTTCCTCCTTCTAAAAAAACTTAGAAATCTCCATGATAGCACTGACTCTATCTACCACATCTATAGGCCTCAATTCACTGAGTGGCCTTTCATTCACAAACTTAATATATCTTTTGGAAATCTGGGAGTTCTTTTCCCCATCCACTTTAGTTGCTAGGATGAAATATTCATAATCTTTGATACCTATTTTATGCTCATGTATCAAGGTTATGAACTCCCAATTGTTTCACACTGCTTCGATGAGCTCATTGCTACAGTACAAATGACCTCCTCATGAGCTCAAAGGAGAAGGTAACATGGAAGGAATCAAATGACCTAAACAAAGGCCCATTTTTCCAAGGCAACGCACCCCTAGAAGTAGCTAGGCAGATTTATAATGCACCCAAGCCTTGCAAAGGGAGCGTTAGTGCCTAGGATAACACTCTGTCTTGCCTAAGGGGCAGTGTTATCTATGTTTGAATGTGAAAAGGGAAATATCTCGTGGAAACTGACTAGTATTTCCAACTTTTCCTCTGAAAGGGTCAGTTCAAAAATAGAAACTCATGGCACAAACATTTTATTAGACATTGCCAAAAACAATTGAACTCCTATGGAAGGCAAAAGCAAAGAAAATCTAGGACACATCTATATCTTTCCATATTTGAACTGGTTGAAAGGGTTGGCAAAGTTTTTCCTCTCCATTTCCTATAAATTGGAGGTTTGGGCTCTTGGTCTTGGGTCGAAGTTTTGACTATATGTGGAGCATAATTTCATTATTGTAGTGTGAGACTTGAATATTGGAGAGGTTCATTGAGGACTCTCAGCCTTGAGCATCATCGCACTCAAATATAGAGAAAGAGAGAGAGGAATTGGAAGACTAAGGAGGGCTTCGTACAAGTGACGATTGTAATCCTCCTTTCCATAAATTAATAGAATTGTATCTATTTTTTCCATTTGATGCATAGTGTTAGTATGAATCCTTTGTCGACGTGTACGAAAAAAGACCACTTTAGCTACACATAACTAATAGCCCTAACATCAAAGATGGTTGCCAATATCTTCAGATCTGCAGTTATTTGATCAAGACAAGAGCTGCAAAAAACCATATCTATGCATAGAAAGACATTAGGCAGTAAAAATAAGGGTTTTCTCCATATATCCAATAGATAAGACAAGAACAATTTTTGAAAGAATTTTTTGTATTAAGGGCACCTGGGAGGAAAACAAGAAGATGTTTCCAATTCTCCTCAATGGGATGGGTTCTTGGAAGTCCTCAGCACTTCAGATCTAGAATCTCTCTCTCTTGTTGGTGTAGAAAACCCGGACAAAGATAGAACTCAAAGGGAGCTCACACAACAAATAATGTAGAAAAATGTGACCAAGTGTATAGATCCAGAGTGATCTAATAGGCAACAAAAGGTGAAGAATGGTAGGAAAAACCCTCCTATTTATAACAAAATATTGGGTCATTCTAGATCTTGGTGCATGATCAAAATAATGTTAACCAAATATAGATCCACCTTTTATGGAATATTGTATTATATTTGTTGGAGGGAAAAAGTATTTGACTTGGGTCAAATCCCTTTATTTGTTGATAATAAATAAATAAATGATTTATTTATCTTTTTAAGGAAGTGGTTGAAGGATAATTAAATAAATAATGATTTATTTAATTATTTGTGGGTGATTTGGTCATATTTAACAAGGAATGTTATCTAAATAAGATTTAAATAATTATTCCTAGAAAATAATAAGATAAATAAAGGTTTATCTAATTAATTTCTTTGTTTTGGGTTAAACATGATTAGGAATAATAATTAAGTTATGGTTTAATTAATTATTCCATGAGGAAAATCAAACAAATATAGGTTTGTTTAATATTTCCTTTTTGGGGTTTCCTGTTTAGACCATAAACAACCTAATAAATGTGGTTTATTAAGTTATTTTACATAGTGAAAGCAATTTTACTTAGGGTAAAATTGGTCTTACATGGTGTACTTGGGTCCATCTAATGATGATAGGTTAGATGACCCAAAAATGGTGTAACAGATTGCCCCCCAACGTGCGAGTGTTAGGAGCAAATCGTATGACCGAAGTACGTTGTAAGAACTCAATCCCCAGACATCAAGAGGGAAGGCAGAGAGAGAAATGTGAGGTAGACTAAGGTGCTGAAGAACTAGACCCTGAGGAGACGAGACTTGCAGGTGCAACAAGTCTCTTTTTATGAGAGGGTACCTGTGCTAAAGGCGGTAGGGGAGGCATACCTATGCCCGCCAAGACAAAGTACAAAAGAATAGTGTGTCCAGTAAACAAGGGACCGAACCATAAAGTACAGCCGGCATAAACATGAGCCAGATAAAAATACAATGAGGGATCCCACATACAATACAACCCAATAAAAATACAATGAGGGATCCCACATACAATACAGCCAGGACTTATACAATAATATCTCAGTACATGAGATACAAATACAACCCAAATTCCCCCTATAAGCAGGGAAGGGCTCACAAAATCTGATCGATACATGAAAATCAAAGAGGTGCCACAAGCGGCTAAGGCTAAAATCATCAAATATCTGGAGCTACATCAAGGGCTACAATGAAGAGGTCATCCGGGCATGTGGGGGGCTACCTGCAGGGCCACCCCCTCATGAGGGCTGAGACATCTCACACACACCCAGGAATCACCAAGAGCTGTTGTTGCATCACTGAACCATCAAGTATACGGATCTCAATCATGCTGAAAGGAGCTGGAGTGGAGAAACAATCAAGTCAAAGGGAATTGAGAGATCCCTTTGCCTGATCCGAGGCACCGAACAAGAGTGGAAGTTGGAACCAAGGTACACCGCCCTCTAGACCTGTCTTCTAGAATGGAGGAGCTGATGTCGACAGAAGGAGGTCTGCCATAGGTGAGGCAATGAGAGATCCTCAACTAAGGCATGAGAGAAAATAGTAGAGCGACGGACAAATGAATACCAATGATGATGGTGGAATGGAGGGGACTGAGTAGAGAATGGACGACTTCCCTTGCTAGAGAATAAAGGGCATGAATGACACGGCAGTGACTGACACAATATCATCACGGATAAGGGACAGTGGGACTGAAGGCCATAATGTGCAACACAAGAGAGAAACCAAGCAATGAGGGATGGAGGACTATAGCGGGGTACAAAGGGACTCGGGATAGACTCCATGAATGCGATGATGACTCCACTTGGATGCTCTAAACAAGGGCGACTCGATGGTGCTGCCACACAGTAAAGGTCCAATGGGGGACCATGAAAACATGAGTACAAGATGGTAACTCACGAAGAAAATCAACACAAACAAAGACAAGTAAGGAGGCAAAGTGGTGCCCCAAGTACAAGTGTTGTAAGTGAAGAAATGCGATTTTAAGGAGAGGTGAAGTGACCCGTCTTGGACAAAATGTGTCATGGTGAAGTATCAAATCACAAAAAAACAACAGATACCCATTTGAGGGCTCGGTGAGAGCTTTCCAACGGTGTAGACGGTTTGTCAAACGGAGCTACGGTATGGTCGCAGCAGGTGAAAGAAGAAACAAGGGTTCTCTTTTAATAAGGCAGTTTTCCCTCCAAATCCACTCATTTGCTAGTGTTGTTGTGGTGAATGTAGAGAGGAGAGAAGGCCCTAAATCTTGCGGCGAGCATAGCGGACAAACCGACCATTGGAATCGAGATCTGTCAGTTGCAGGTAAGAGGCCTAACCTTACTCTTTCATTTTAATGGATTGAAATTTCAGATTAGGGCCCAGAATCTCAGGAACAGCCCCCCTTGCATCTTTTCAGCCAGGTCGCACTTTTTGGGCAAAAAGCGGCAACCTGGGATGCAGGTTTTGAGCCAAAAGGTGCAACCTGTCCTACGATTTGGCAAAAATGTGCGACCTGGAAGATGAGGGGGTTTTAGTGCTGTTTGATGGCTGAGAGTTGGGTTTTTTGTGTTTGGTTACAATATTCCCGATCTGTAGGCTGAAAAAGATGATGTTTTTGTGCAGATATGGCAGATATACGAGTGAACTGGAGAGAGAGAGACCTGGGTACATTGCAGGTAGAGATCTAGGCAGATCAGGGTGTCCGTCATGTGTTGGCCAGGTTTGGGGTTCTGAAGTTTTTGGAGAACCCATTGATGGGAGCTGGAGAGCCCTTGTTGGCCCGAATTAT
The DNA here is from genome assembly GCA_034641835.2 of Pinus albicaulis. Classification (NCBI taxonomy): domain Eukaryota; kingdom Viridiplantae; phylum Streptophyta; class Pinopsida; order Pinales; family Pinaceae; genus Pinus; species Pinus albicaulis. The sequence goes on along the minus strand of CM076577.1, from coordinate 1,182,707,008 downwards.
CAGTTATTGGGATCCAGAGCATGAGGTCTTTGTAGTGCAGGGGCACAGGATCGAACTGACAGTCCAAGATGTGTATTTCCTGACAGGTCTCCCGCCACTGGGGATGGTGGGAAACACGTAGCCAGTGTTACTGCGAGGGCGGAACATCATGGAGTATATGGAGAGGCATTGCCGACCGGGTCTCCAAGTCAAGGGACGCGGATACCGATCGGGGACCTAGAGAGACTGGAGACCCGGGGAGTGGCCGCAGCGGTGCTGCGGATCCTTGGTAGCCAGGCGTTCCATCACATCACTGGGGGGCAGATGATGATCGTAGAGAGTGTTTGAGTGGGACCTAATATGGGTGGGCCCAAATGATGTTGGTGTCATTAAAACGACAGCTGTCGCTTTGCAAGCGGCAAGTGAACCACGATTGCTCGTACGGGACTTTATTGTGCGCCTTCTTATTTGAGAAGATCCAGACCTTACGACCTCGTATACAGCTTCCATATGGGGGCCCGAGAGAGCCCAGGATGCGCCGGTGGGGGCAGCTACTGTGCAGAGGCGGAGGAGGGGCGGTCGGGCGAGTGTTTCTACCTGAGTTCTTTGCCCATTGGGATCAGATGCCGTTATACATAGACGACTATCCCTATAGTGGGATGAGTTATTGTGGGGATTCGGACCTACCACTTCGGCCTGGTCGAGTATGGGGACTTGATGGTAAGTGGCAAGTAACTACTCTTTTTTTTGGGCACATTAAAGTTAGTGAATAGTAGATATGGTACTGATTCATGTACTTTTGGTATGCAGATATAGCTCCGTTAAAACCGGCTGGATATATGGGACGACCTGCAGCATCGGGAGCTGCAAGGCCGAGTGGGTCGAGAGCAGCGCGCAATGAGGATGCGGCCACGCTTCTGGAGGACATCTGTCGTAGATGCGAGAAGTTGTTGGCTGGAGTTTCAGAGCGCGGGTGGCAAGACTTAGATGACCAGTACGTGGAGCCATATATTGGTCTACCCTCGGAGTGGCGAGGCGTCATGCGGCGCATGGTGATGGCCGGTCAAGGCATACGTGATCTACGAGCTGCAGGAGCAGAGCCATTGGCTCGGGATCCGCCAGATAGTGAGTAGGTGTGGGGCATGTGGTGCCCCCTAGTGTGTATGTAGGGGCAGGTGGTGCCCCCAGTTTTGAGTTTTTGTAACATGCGATGGGCATGTCATATGTATCAGAGTAGATGGACTCTAAACACATGTTTTGTGACACATATTATGGATATGCATCTTTGTTAATGATTATGAATGTTATTGTCTTGTATGAAATGCGTGTGATAAATGCAAATCTAGAACATGTTTTGCAATACTATCTACATAATGATTTTGTTCTCGAGGTACATGGTTGAAAGTTATGGTTTCAAATTCACGTATCAAGAGTTTCACTCATAAATATCGTCTGAATAGCACAGGGTTATGCACATGATAAACACCATTTAGTTGCATGACAAGAAGTAGGGAATCCAAACGAACATGCAGATGGAGGATGCGATGAAAGAGGGCATCGGCTAAGAGACCACGCACTGCATCATATTCGGCCTGATTGTTGGTGGTAGTATCAATGCAGACCCCGTTTGAGAGAACAAGGGCATGCAAGGGGGTGAAAATGGCCCAACCTTCCGAGGCTAGATTCCGAGAGTAACGACTTGCACCATCGGCGTAACCGATATAGGGTGGGGACGGGAGGTCCTACAGAATGGTGTTACAAGACAACAAATGGGGGGAGGAGATGCAATGACGGCAGCGTGAGTGTACAGAAGACATCGAGTGGCAACTGTGGGAGGGAGTGCGATGAGCAGGATGGCTATGACTCATATACAAACTAGAGGGTAATATATGAGGGCTGTAGGAGGCATGGCGGGGACTCAGGCTGCAGAGGTTAACAGAGATATGGGTGGAGTGATCTCGTATATGGGCAATAAAGAGGGGGTCGAGGGTGGTCGTTGAAGGGGGGTCAGGTGAAACAACAGGGGAGGGTGCAAAGGGACTGTGCTCCAAGGGTCTCACAGAGGATGATAGGTAAAGAATGGTCGTAGTAGACTCCGTCATCTGAACATCACGGGGGGAATGTCGATGGGAGCGGGGGGATCCTCAAGCTGGCCCGAAGCATACGACGCGAGTATGGGAGAGGCAGATTGATTTTGTTCAAGCTCATACTCTCGGACTACTTCTAAAGAGGCGCGGTAATGCGTCAGGTGAGGAAAATGGTGGGAGTAATGGCCATGGGCACCGCACAAAGCACAGGGTTTGCTAGTGCGAATAGTTGTTGGGTTATTGGTTACAGAAGAGGACAGAAGAGATGGGTCGGAGACCGCAGACTCAGGGAACGCGACTTTAACCATGGGTTGGATGCGGGGCAACTCAGGACAAGTATGGGTGGCATGACCGACGACATCACACAAGGCGCAAGGCTTTGCGAGCGAAGGAGGAGCTGGGTCAGTCGGGGTGGCCTTGTCTTTGGATGCCCCCTTGCGAGCTTTGCCTTTCTTTCCTGGAGCTGTCGCCGCAGGGGTAGGGTCTTGGGGAGGTGCAGGGGGCTTGGTAGCAACGGAGGAAGCGAGAGGGACCGGTTGAACCGGTGTCAAAGCAAGATAGGGTTTGGGGTGACCAGGAGGGGTAGCGGCTGGAGGGTCAAGGTACCAGACGGGTATACCCAGGGTCAGGTTAGGGAGAGAGAGGGTGGCCATGACGGGGACCGAATAGACTCCAGGAGGGGGAGCCAGGAAAGGGATCTGACTCGTGGGATAATGACCAGGAGGGACGGCTCCGAGATGATTAAGGCCAGGGGGAACCGATCCAGGGGGATAAAGGGATTCAGGGATACCAGCTGGAAGAGAAGGGCCAGAAGGAGGAGGTCCGGCTGGCGGAGATGAAGGGCTAGGAGCGAGTTGCGATGGGCGAGGTTGAGTCTGAGGTTGCTGACTAGCCAAAGCGGGCCGTTTAAGGGCAGCCCGAGACGATTGCATCATGCAAACATTCGATAAGCTAGGATCAGAGATATGAGGAGGGGGGAGACCAGGGAAAGTTCCAAGTAACGAGGAGGCTTTGTAGACACCGGGACAGACACTGGTCAAGGAATCGACAGTTTGCTTATTGGCTACAGAAGAGATGATCGTCTCGGAAGAGGTCTGAGACTTGGGCTCATGATACGTCAACTGGTCGATGGTGACTATCTTTCCATTGTGAGGAAAAGACATCTTGCGAAAAACCACGGAAGGGATAGCAGACATGGCATAGGTGTAGCTTCACCCCAATAGAATGTTGTAGTCTATAGGGGCGTCGATGACTTCGATGTCAGCGCAAACAGTCTTACCGGCAAGGGTGATAGGACAATTGCAAAAAATACCAATGGGCTGGGAGGCGTGGCTGTCCCACGCTCGAAGGGTGATCGTGGAAGGGGCCAGCTCAGGAGATCTGAGTTGCTTCCAAACCGAAGCGGAAATCACACAAGTGGATGCCCCCTCATTAATTATACACCGAGAAACGTTGGCGTTCCGGATCTTGACTGGGATTTGGAAGACGACGGAAGCAGGAAGAGGAGGATGTTCTGATTGATGGGCGTCGAAAAAAATCATTTGGTCATCAGCAAGATCTACAGCGCCCACGATAGATAGCAGAGCCTTCTTTTGGGAAGGGCACGACTGGAGAAGTTCCAATGTGGAAATGGCAGCAGGAGATTGCGCCAAATCATCTACTATGCTATACGAATGAGCAGCTCGACCAGAAGCAGCATTTCGACGTAATGATCCTTTAGGAATCTTGGTATGAACCTCAAATTTGGGTTGAGGGATATGTAAGGGGCCATTGGATGTCGAAAAAGGCTTTGTAGAACTGGAAGAAGGGGACTCAAGGGCAGACTGAGCGGGAGGCTTGGGGTACTGGCGAGACCGAGTTTGAAGGTGAAGGTCGACGGTTGAGGAAGGATCAGAATTCATCATGAGGATCTGGTAATCAGAGGAACCAGAAGGGGAAGGTTGAGTGGTGGCCTGTCCGTCAGGTGGTTGGGCAGCCACGAATCCTTGCTAAGGGAAAGGATCAATAAACACAGCTAGTTGAGTAGTGGCCACATTAGGGGGAGCATGGGGGGAGGCATGTTGTCCTCGCAATGTGGCTTGAGACTCCCACATCTGCCACATCTATGGTAAGAGGGGACAATCGTGGGTGTAATGACCATAAACACCGCAACACGAACAAGGCTTATTTGTGCGAAGAGGCCTGTCCGGCTTGGGTTGAGTGCCCTGCTATTGGTTAGCAGTGTTAGGGTCAATACCTTGAGGATTGGGTCCACGAGTACCCAGGGCAGATTGGTTTGGATTGCCTCTCTGCCTTCTTTGAGAAGAAGGAGGATTATTCATGCCCTGCTGTGCAAATACTTTCCCTGGAGGGGGCTGTAGGTGCTGTTGATGGTTTGGAGGAGGCAAGGGAGGTGGAAGCGAATATGCTGGAGGAGTTGGCGCACCAGGCTGCGGATAAGGAAAATGGTTAGGTTGGGCAACATTGAGGTAAGCTGGAGGTTGGGAAAAAGGATGAGGCATGTCGTATCCTGGATACATGCTACCTGGAGGGGGAAAAGTGCTAGAGGTGCTGGCCCCTCCTTGAGGGAGACCATAGCCCATAGGAGGTTGAGCATACGGATGGGAAAGGGCTCCAACGATACCGTCGGCGGAATGAGATGCCCCCGGGGAGTTAGCGCCTCCGAGCCCAAGGAGGTCAGGAAGGACAATGTAAATATAACCAGACTGAGCATAGATCAGGTCATATTTCAAGGCTATTTGGAGGGCGGCTTCTTCGGTTTGAGGGAAATGGGAAGCGACATATTTTCCGATAGGAGCTAAGAGAGTGCAAAGGAACCAGTCCATATAAACCCGATCTTTGAAGGGGGGGGCTCGACATAAGCTTCATCTTCGTCGCCATTCTTGGACATGGGTAGAAAGGCGGGTCGAAGAGGTTTGCTTAAAGGAGGTCAAGAGCTCCGTACCAGTATCGTATCGGAGAGGGAGCTGGAAATAAGATAAAAAGGCTTGGGCAATGGTCGTGTTGGCCACCTATAAATTTTGGTCTATCAAAAGGCGGCCAAATCATGTTTTCAGCCTTCAAGAAACACTTTCCCGGCCAAAATGTTATCTCTTGAAGCCTGTAGATGATCTCATGCTCATGTCTCAAGTTTTTCACTGTTATTTCTCAGAAACTCAAATTCTGCTAAAAAATTCAATGAGAAGACTGCTGCAATATCCTCCTTCTTTTCCCCTTTTTCCTCTCAGAGACTAACCTTCATATTTTTCATCATTTTCCTTTGTTGTCCATTTTCCTCACCCTTCTTTCATGAAACTTTCCTTGCAGGGTTCCAAACTTCTTTCGAACTCTGTCGAAACCCTCAGAAACCTTTGAAAATCATTGAAAATCTGTGTAAAAAACCCATTTCTCTCTTAAGGGTTTAAGCCCCTTGGCCTGAGTTTCCAAACCACTTCCCCAATACACCCTCATCATAAAAACCAAGCGCCAAACCCATGAAGCGCTAATCGCATCGGAAAGATTCAAGGGTGCATGTTTGTGAGCCATTTCAAAATGCCGATTGCGATCAGCCCCTTTGTCATAAACCGAAGATCGTATTATCATTTCATCTGCCCCATAAGCCCGCAATCGGGCGCTAAGCTTCTTTGAAAATCGTATCTGATGGACGTTTTTCTTTGTAAAACTTGAAAACCCATTTTTTCCAAAGTTTGTTTTAAAATGCCAAAATCACGTGTTTAAATAAAATGGGTTGATCAAAAAGACCGATCGCGCAATCGCGTCGGAGAAGTTACAAATGGGTTGATTGAAAGACCGGGCCCGAATGTTTCGATTGCGATTGGCCCTAGTTATATAAAGCCCCGGGCCCATGGTACTCCATACACCTAGTGGCCCCGCAATCGGGCGCCAGCCTATCATATATATTCCGCCCGATCCCACTCAAAACCTTGGTTTTTATTGAAATTTGTGGGTTTCATACGAAGTATAAGGGTCCCGCCGGTGCAAGAAAACAAAGGATCTAGACCGTTGATCTAGACCCGATCTAACGACCCGCGCAGAATCGCAAGTTTCAAATCGCATACTTTATATTCGTTCCACCCCTCCGATTTACTCCTCGCCATCGATCTGATCTGCAGATCGAACGGTTATCACTCAATCGCATCCCCTCTTCCGCGCACCCCGATTGCGATCCTCCGATCAAATCCTAGCCATCCATCCCCCTGATGATCGGACGGACAGCGCTCAATCGCATCGCAATGTTTCAATCGCATGCACTTTTTTCCCTTCCCGATTGCGATCCTCCGATTAAATCTGGGTTGTCCGTCTATCCAGATCGGACGGTCCCAAGTCACTCCCACCGTTGCTCATCGCGCAATCAACGGTTTTGTTTTTTTCTTCCTCTCGCGTCATTTAAAATTCCTCTCAGTTAATCTCCACCGTTGGATGATGCCATCCGACGGTCCTGCTCTCTTCCTACGCCTCTGAAGCAGTAAAACCAAATACGCAGGATTTTATAACAAATTGTTTGTATTTTGCAGGTTCTCGAATGAATTCTTCCGCCATTTTTGAAGAAACCACAAAGGCCAAGGGTGACGATCCTCTGTCTTCTGAGTTCATAAAGAATCATTCGAGGGGTGTTAGATTTACGTTTTATCAGTGATTTCATGACCCATCGATGCCATTCGACCCCGCTACTGCCCTGCGCACCATAAGACAAGCAGAAATCATCATTTATTAAAGAGTATCAGTGCCAAAGACAAAATTTATCAGAACCATAGATTGAAGACCCAAAAACACAGATCTCAAGTAACTTAAAGTGTTTTAGGAAACGACGAAGACATCTATCGAGCTGAGAAATTCCCCATCGCTATAAGAAGAGGCTAATTGAACCCTCTACAGCTCCAAAGACACCTACAGTCTCGTTGAGATCAAAGACCGCCGAACAATTAATACTAATTGAGCTATCTTATCTCTAATTGTCGGCAGAACCATTCGAGAAGATTAAAGAACAGTTCAGAAGCAGATATTTAGATCATTTTCATCTCGAGAAGTAGAAATAAAGTCACTCCAGCATGACACTGAGCTTCAAAGGATAGCATACTTCCCACTGATTTTAATCTTAAGTGTAACTCAATTAATGCAGGTTAACACCTGTAGATTTCTTGATCGAGGCCCTCAAAGCACCGAAGAGTCATCTTCTGTATTAATTGATCCAAACAGATCTTTTCATAGTTGACCACCGCATCATTCTTCTATAAATACCTCTGTAGAAGATGAGCAAATGGTTGGTCTCGGGACATCTGAACGCATGTAATAGTCATTCTGAAGCCACTGATGCCCTGTTCTGTAATTGAAAGATACATAAGCTGATATGAGAAGTTCAAAGCTGTAGAGACCCACTGGGCTTGCTGATTGTAACTGGTTTGAACATCAATACAAGCTGCTGATTCATGGAATTCTGAAACTATGTCAATGGTGATGTGTTCCTTACTGTCAATTGTCGTTTTACTTAATGTTTTCACTATGTTCACTTTCTCTGATAAAGAGAAGCAAACATAGAGTTAGGATATACTCTCCACGGTACCCTACTCTTACTGAAAGCTTTATCTTCTATGTTTTCTTCATTTGAATGTCCTCTTTGAAGAGTTTATTAATGCAGGTTAGTTTAAAAGTACTTCCCTGATCTAGATAGCTCTTTGAGATGAATTTTTTCTATGTTATCCTTGGATTTTATCAATGCAACGTAGTTTAAAAGTACTTAGCTGATCTAGATTGCTCTTTATGATTATCATCTGTGTTCCCTTATCGAATATGCTGAAGCAGGCTGGTTTAAAAGCACTTACCTAATCTTAAGTTGTTTGAACTGTTTTTAAATGTTTCTGATGGAAAGTACTTCAATACAGGCTAGTTTAAAAGCACTTACCTGATCAACAGAAATACTTTTATGTTTCTCCTTTAGTACATGTTGAAAGCAAGCTAGTTTAAAAGTACTTACTTGATCTTATACTGTGCTTTGTTTTTATCACTTGTTTAAGTCTTTCACTGCCTATTTGTTTCACTCCATTAATCACCTTAAGAGATCCTTTGATGTAAATGACTTGCTCCATGGATACTTCTTGAATTTGCTATCCAATTAAATCCTCCTATGACTCCATAGCCCAATGGGTTAAAGCTGTCTTTGTCCTTTGCTATCAACTGAAACATTCCTTCATTTGCAAGCTCTTCACCCTTTATTTTGAACTGCTTTCACCTTCACCATGTCTTCGCCCAACCAAAAACAAACAAAAAAAACCCATGCTCTTCATAACTAGCCTAATATCATAATTCCAGTCTTTAAAGATCACATCTTTGAACTCATTTATAGAGAGATCCCTCTCTGGATTCAGGAAGGCTAGATCCTTGAATCCCAAAGCGGTTTGATGTTACCTCTGCAGTTGGACTTTGCCAATCTTGCTAATTATAGAGTGATAACATAATGGCGACTCCACTGGGGAACTCCTGAGTATTTATTCGATTAGAAGACAATCATAAGATGCCAGATATCCCTTGCTAACTGAAAATTAACTCAGAAAAACCCAAAAATATTTCAGATTGGTATTTAATAAACATGGTAGTGGACCATAACACCTCTTACCTCTGAAAAGGAGCTAAAAACTTCCACTTGGCGACTCCACAATCCTGAACAGACCTTAAGACTCCACTGGGAAGAACCCTCATTACTATACTATCCTTCAAACTCAGTCAGAGGACTGTAGGATTGAAATTTGTGTGAAACAGATTAGTTAACCTCTCAAAGATTGTCATACCTGATTGAACTTTTCTTGTTATTTGGGTCTAAAAAATTACAGCATAGTGGCTCCTAGAAAGATTCACACTAGAGCCCATCCTGACCCGGATCCACCTGAAATAGTTGATGACCCAGAAAGCATCCTTTGGAAGTCTCCTAGGATTAAATTATCAACTGTTTTCAGATCACCCTTGAGAGCAAATTCTGTCCCAGAAAATCTTTCAGCTCTACAACAATCACAAGAAGACTTAGTAAATCCTTTTAGAACTAGGTCTCTTGGTGATTTAGATCAGTCAGATTCTGATTCTTTGCCTTCTTCTCCTGAGACAAGTACACATCTTGGTAGTAGAGAGACTACACCACCTAATTTACACTTCCTCCAAAATCTAGGTGTCTCTCATCCAAGATCCGCTCAGCAATCTATCCCTGGTCCATCCATTTATGCTCACTCTGTATCCACCGTCCCAACCACTCCCCTCCAACCCACTTTCACTCTTGTTAATCCACCTCCACCTCCTGCCATGGATGCATGGTATGCCCCCTTAGTTCTTCCTGTACCTTTAGTCAATCTGCCACAGGACTATCTGTCCAAAATTCCATTGTATGATGATAGTGGTGCCACTACTGCATCACAACATGTGGATAAGATGAATGACTGCTTTGACAGAAATGAGATTGCTGATGATTCTTTCAAAATGAGATTATTTGCTCAAATTTTGGGAGGAGAAGTAAGAAAATGGTTCAAAGGCTTAGCCCCTCATAGTATTAATGACCTTCAAGGTTTCCATCAATCTTTCTTAAACAAATGGGAAGTGAGGAAGAATCCTCTCCAAATCTTGGTTGACTACAACAATCTCCACAGGAACCCAGGGGAAAGTGTACAGGCTTATTGTACTAGATTTAACAGTATCTATAATGCACTTCCCCCAGAACTAAAACCTCCACAAGGCTCAGCTTTGAACAAATTTCCTGAAGGTTTTGACTCTGACATGACCTATTCGCTAAGAGAGAGAGACTTTGCAACTCTTGAAGATATGCAAATGGGTTCTCTTTCTGTCGAAGTCAATCTAATAGAGAAGAGAGCAAGAATGAAAGCTGAAAAGAGAGTATCTTTTAGAGAGGAATCCACACCTTCCACTTCAAACTCAAATATGGAAAGAATGATGGAAGAGATGATGAAAGAGATGAGCATAATTCAGAGAGAAGAGAGCAAGAATGAAAGCTGAAAAGAGAGTATCTTTTAGAGAGGAATCCACACCTTCCACTTCAAACTCAAAGATGGAAAGAATGATGGAAGAGATGATGAAAGAGATGAGCATAATTAAGAGAACACAAGCAAGCCTAAACCAAACTGCTTCTCAGAATAGAAACCAGAACCAGAATCAAAATTTAAGAAGAAACCAATTTCCAAATAGACCTAGAGAAGATGATCAGCATATCATTCCTCCCTTTCATCAAAACTTTATAAGTGAGACAGAGGAAACAGGTGAGATAGCAGAGGAAAATGATATCAACATGCTAGGGGTAGATAACGATGGCTTTGAGATTCATTATGAAAAGAAACGAGGTCTATACACACCTTATGATGACAACAGGGATGATGATCGACATTGTTATCAAGATATGGAAAATGTCATCATAGAGCCTCACAGAGAATATGACCTTAGAAGCAAAGCTAGTCAAAAAACTCCCAACACTAAAACCTCTGATAAATCTTCACAAAATAGCACCACAACCAAATGTAAAAATGTCAATCAAAAGGATAAAACAATGGCTGTTGATTCTAGTAAAGGTAAAGAGAAAGGCAATCCAAATTTTGAAAAACAGGATGCAGATCTTAGAAGTACTAACACCTCAACTAGTACTCCTGTCAAAACCATGTTATCAAATGTAAATAGAACAAATCAGCAAGGTGATGTTGCTGAAAGACTAGCAGCTAGTAAGGCTGAGGCAAGTTCTCCAAAGAACCAAATTCCTTTCAGCCTAGAACAAGAACTTTCAAAGATTAAAATCTCCGTTCCCCTTACTGAGTTAGCTTCCCATAATGTGTACAGGACCCAAATTCTGAAGGCTTTAAACATAGAGGACCAGAATGACACAATAAATTATAATGATGACCAGCCAGAGCTCATTTTTGGTCCTAAAGTTGAAGGGAAATTTCAAGAAGGAATAGTACCTCCATTCTACGTCAGTCTGAATGTTCATGACAAAATTCTACACAATGCTATGCATGATTTCGGAGCCTCACATAATCTTATGCCAAAGGTGATAATGGAAAGGCTAGGACTAGAAATAACCAGACCTTACAAGGATTTATATTCCTTTGATTCAAGCAGGGTCAAATGTCTTGGCCTAATTAAGGACCTCTGTGTGAATTTGACTCAAATCCCAGCCAAGTGCCTAGTTATGGATGTAGTGGTGGCCGATGTCCCTCCTAAGTATGGCATGTTGTTGTCTAGATCGTGGGGTGCCAAGCTACAAGGTACAATGCAGATGGATGGGACATATGCCACTATCCCTGTTTTTAACCAGCCTAGAAAACTATACAGAGAGGCACACATGAAATTCATGGTCAGTAGCCCAGAAAAACCTGAAAACTGTCCCATCTACTCTGTCCATACTGACCTGGACTCGTTTATCCTTTACCATGATGAACCTTCGAATAAGTCAGAGCCAGAAGACAGTAACGCAGATAACCTGTTAGAGGCCCCAAATCTAGAAATGAATGCAGTTCTAAACATGGATGAAAACGAAAGGGAAACTTTCGAACAATGCATTGAAATGACAAACCAAAATGAATATGGCCAAGATGGCCAACAACAAACGCCCCATCGAGTTCATCTCCATGAAAGTCCTAAGGAACGAGGCCCAGTACAACAACTTGTTGACCTTAAAACAGAACATGACGCTGAAACAGTTGGCGAGCAAGTCACTACAAACCGATTAATCGCCGATGAAGCTCAAGAAACACCTAACTCACAAGTATCAAAACAGTTTGATGCATTTGAAGATATTAACGAAACAAATGAAAGTCTCGACCCACAAGTCATGTGCCCACGGCTCTCGAAACTTGAAACTCAGGAAAACAACCTTCAATATGGTGAGGAACTTGAAAATGAGACACAAATTTGACTAAGTGCTGACATACCACCACAATCAGATAGCATGTTAGTTAGCGAGATTACCAACCAAGGCGAAACTAAAAATAATCCTCTATGGACCATGTTCTTCGATGGGTCATGTACTAAGAATAGTGCTGGCGCCGGTGTTTGGTTAACAAACACCGAAAATGGCCATACAGAAAGTGTTTCGTGCAAATTGAATTTTCGATGCTCTAATAACATTGCCGAGTATGAAGCTCTCATTTTGGGCTTGCATCTGTTAGAAAAGCTAGGAGCCAAAAGAATCCACGTATATGGCGATTCGGAATTAATCATTAGGCAAGTTAATGGGGAATACACTGCTAATCATCCCAGACTTAGAGCCTACCGAAATGACGTCCTGGATCTTTTAAACATTTTCGAGGATCCAAAATTGATTTTTGTCCCAAGAAAACAGAATATTGCCGTTCACAATTTAGCTTTTACAGCTAGAACGTGTTTAGCACCATATGAAAACGAGGACAACACCGTTCAGGTAAAATTTAGGCCAGCCATACCCGATAATCAAAAATATTGGCAGGTCTTTGAGAATGATAAACAGATAGAGGATTTCCTGCTTGGTAAGAATGAGTTTGAATCATCCAATTCAGATTCTACATCCGATGAAAACTGTCTAAACGAAGAACCCCCTGAACAAGAACAACCACCTATTCCTACAGATATCAACATGTTAACTCAAAAACTCGAAACTCATGCTGAAGAGTATGAAGACTCAGAAAATGAAGACATTGAGGTATTAACACCGAGAGACAAGAACATCCCCAGGGGGCTAGCACCGTTAGAAGACCTGTTTGATTTTAATGACGTGGCTAAGAAACCTGTAGTAGAATATACAGAGTCTGACGTTGAAGAATGCAACATAGGCACAAAGGATCAACCTAAAATGATTAAATTAGCTAGGTCCTTGCCACCAGACATGAAAAAGAAATACATTGACTTGTTTAAAGAGTTTGCCGATGTGTTTGCCTGGAGCTATGAAGATTTAAAATCTTATGATACAGAAATCATCCAGCACAAGATCCCTTTGAGAAAAAAACAAAAACCTTTTAAGCAGAAACTGCGTCGAATCAACCCAATACAACTGCCTCTAGTCGAAAAGGAAATTAAGAAAATGTACGAGGCAGGAATCATTGTGCCTGTAAGGTTTTCAGATTGGGTTTATCCCTGATTATTTCATTTTGTTTCAGATTGTTGTGTTTTCTCTTGTAAAAACTGTTCTTTGAGGGGAAGGTAGTGACACAGTAATTTCTCTTGTTTTTTCTGTAGAAATTGGTATTCTGCATGAGATTTCTGATTTTGGCTTTTCTAAGTTCTTCATGAAAAGACAGAATATGAGCTAATTTCAGTAGTTCAGATATGCTAGGATTGCAACTATCATTCTTGCTCATGAGAAATTTATCTGGTCTTTTCTCAAGATTTTGAGCTGCTGAGGTTATAGTTAAAGATTCATTTGCAGTAGGAGGGTCACATGATGGTAAATCTTTGAGGTATGGCAAAAACATTGAACTCCCTTGCTCCCGGGTTCCAAACAGGTTTATAATGTGTAGGTCTTCTAAAGCCTTCACCCGGAAGAAGTTTCCACAAGTCACTGCTGGTGTTTGACTAAAACTAGAGAAATTTGCTTGATAGTACATCAGAGTTTGTGCTTCTTGTTCTAATCCTACTTCAGGAAGGGAAAACTTACTTTCCTCAAGACACAACTGTTCATGATCATGGTAGTTTTGAGTGTCTAGTTCATCATAGGGCACCAGGGATAGCTGATGTGGTGGACCTAAGTCTACATCAGTTTCCTCGGACTCTTCCTCCGTGTTTTCATCAATATGCATAATGAAAGAGTTCAGGTCGGAACGCAAGGAACACATTGGAATGTTGTCTGGCCTATCTTGACTGCTAATCATGTATTTCATGTGTGATTCTCGGTAGAGTATTCTGGTCTGGCCAAACACAGGAATGGTGGCATATGACATGTCCAGTTGGATATTCCCTTGGAGTTTGGCTTCCAAAGATCTGGATAAAAGCATCCCGTATTTGGGAGGAATGTCTGCCACTACTATATCCATGATTAGATGTTTCGCAGGTATTTGGGCCAGACTAAAACAAAGGTCTTTGATCAAACCCAGGCATTGGACTCTACTTGAATCAAATGAATACAAGTCTTTGTATGGTCTTGTGATTTCTAAGCCTAATCTTTCCATTACTACCTTCGGCATAAGATTATGCGAGGCGCCGGAGTCTAGCATGGCATTGTGGAGGATTTGGTCGTGGATGTTTAGGCTAATGTAAAATGGAAGAATATTTCCTTCTTGGAATTTTCCCTCTATCTTTGGACCAAACAAAACTTCAGGAATGTCATCAGTCAGATTAACAGTGTTTGCATCATTCCCTAGATTTAAGACCTTTAGTACTTGGGATTTATAAGAGTTTTGGGCAATGAGTTCAGTAAGAGGCATGGTGATCTTAATCTCGGCGATTTCGCCTTCAAAGCTGAAGGGTAGCTGAAGTTTAGATATGTTTGTTTCATTTTTTTCAGCCACAATCTTCTCTATATTCTGAGTTTGTTGACCTTGTTTTGGGATTTTGTTTGCTATAGTTGTTTCGGTGATTTTTGTAGAAGTACCAGGAGTATCTGAGAGAGGACTAGTTTGGATAACTTTAGCTTTGCTTTGGTCAGTCTTCTCAACCTTGATTTTGTCACTGCTTGATGCTTTTTTGAGGATGGTATCTGGAGCTTTAGCAGTATCAGAGTTACTTTTCTTGACATTATCTTGGTTTCTTTTGCTTCTAAGGTCATATTGCCTGTGGGCTTCTACAATAGCATTTTGAAACTCTATGGCAGGGTCATCGGGATCTTCATAATTGGTCTCATCTTGATCAGGAGAAAAGAACGCTTGTTCTTCTTCGGTGAGGTACACCTCACTCTCATTGTCAGACCCTATGAGGTTTAAGTGATGTTCATCAAGAGGTTCTGAGTCCCTATCATCTTCTTCCACATAGTTTTCATTGAATGGTGGCCTGATCTGTTGGTCATTTTCCCTTGGTCTGTTTTGGGGCTGTTCCCTCCTAAAGTTCTGGTTCCGGTTTCTGTTTGGAGGGTTTGGCTGGTTGTCCCTAACAGGAGCTTTTTCATTTATCTTTTCCCACATTTTAGCCATGGATTTGACTAAGTCATCTATTCGGGGATCTAGGGAAGGTGATGAAGTGGAGACCTCATCTCTATATGTGACCTTTCTTTCTGATCTAGTTCTAGCTCTTTTTTCAGCTAAGTTGGCATCTGCTTTTATAGCTATTTGTTGCATTTCCTCTAAGGTAGGGGGATCCTTGTCTCTCAAATGATATGTCATGTCCGGATCAAACCCCTCGGGAAATTTTGCCAAAGCTAAACCAAGTGGAGGTTTGAAATGAGGTGGGAGGGAGTTATATACACTGTTGAACCTAGTACAGTAAGCTTGGACACTTTCCCCATTTTCCCGTTTTATATTGTTATATTCTGACAGGATTTGAATGGGGTTTCTTCGGATTTCCCACCTATTTCTGAAGACTTGATGTAGTTCGGGGATATCATGGATGTTGTTTGGAGCTAAGCTTTTGAACCATGCTTTGGGTTCACCACCAAGACTTTGGGCGAATATTCTCATTCTGACAGTCTCGTCTTGTACCTCTAGGTATTCATAAGCATCAGTCATTCTACTTATATGCTGTTGAGGTGTGGTGGTGTCTTCTCCAGTAAAGGGTGGGATCTTGTCTTGATATTTGTTTGGGAGAGGAGCTAAAGGTGGTGGCAGCACCAAAGGTGCGTACCAGGCTGCCATGACTGGAGCTAATGGATGATGTACGAGATGAGGACTAGTAGGCTGAAATGAAGTGGTTTGAACAGTGGTGGTTTGACCAGGTGTGGCGGATGAACTTGGACTAGTGATCTGGTTTTGAGCAGATCTAGGATGATAGGAGCCAAATTGATAGAGAAGCTGGAAATCAGGAGGAGTGGTGGGTGAAGCTTCTCTAATAGGACTTTGTGGTGGGTCTAGGGGTTCAAGATCGTCAAAGTTTATCTTACTATATGATTTGCTTCTGGGAAGAGTTTGTGATTACTCTAATTCAAAAGGTGAATCTAGTAGGATAGTGCGATGTTTAGGTACAGATCTTGCTCTACGGATGGATCTACCAGTAGCTAGATGGTCAGTTTCGGAAGCTTGCCACAGAATCTTCTCTGGGTCATCTACTATGATAGGGGGATTTGGGTCTGGATGAGCTCTGGTATTGATTCTTCGTGAAGCCAGATTTTAGATCCAGAGTTTAAAGAGAATGGTATTGGTAATGTTCTGGATGAGTGGTTTCTCTAAAGTTATACTAAGGCGAAGGATGGTCAAAAATAAAAGGGATGGATTAGTGGAGTCGCCAGGTGGAACTGGGTTGTTGTTGTGAAGATAGCTATGGTCCACCACCAGTAACTAATCTGGGAATGTTTTTGGATTTTCTGAGTTTATGTGCAGCCTATGATTTGTTAAAGTATCCTAGACTTGTTTCAACACTTTGCTAGGGTGATGAGAACAAAAAGAGTTTACTCTAAAAAATGGGTCTATGGGCTGCTTGTTTGTTTAAGTATCTAAAGGACCAAAGAGTCTATAAGAGTTTGCTAGACTACTATGTACTCAGTGTCCCACCATCTCCCGCTATGCTAGTGAGTGATGGGGTAGGTCTATCGGATAGTAGCCTAGAGTTTTGAAAAATAGTAAGGCTTACTAGAAGTTAGTGGAGTCGCCAGGTGGATTGTCAGTTGTTTTGAGGTATACTTGTATGGTCCACCACCAATGTTGACAAAAACCAATCTAAGTGAGTGTTTTGGGGTTTTTTGAGTTTTATGTGCCTGAGGTTTGGAAGAGTTTCCTATAACTCACTCATCATTTTGCTAGGATGGTGAGGCAACCAGATTCTACTCTTCTAAGTTTGACTGAGATTTTGAGAGCTCCTAAGGGATACCTAGGATGCTTTGACTCAATGTCCCACCGTGATCGCCATTATGTTAGTGAGCGGTGGGATAAGTCAGCCAACTAATATTCTCAAAAGTCTCTAAATATTAGGGAAACTAAGTTTGTTTAATACTCAGCGTCCCACCGTGATCGCCATTATGTTAGGGTCCCGTGATTTGGCCGATTGGCGAGCCAAATGACGATGTAACATCAAACCAAGCTTTGGAGCCCAAGGACCTAGCCTTCCTGGACTCAGAGAGGGCTCTCTCTATTAGGTGTAAAGGATATCGCTGTGTTTGCTTATGGTGTTCTGATATTAGGCTAATTATGAAGTATGTTTTTAGTTTTTTGATTTTTTAAGTTCGTGAGGGATAAAACTGATCAAATACATAAATTGGACAACAAGATGTAGATAAATTGGGCTATGGGGTCAAACAGGTCAAGGAAGCTATGAGGTAATGATGTAAGGCTGCTGTAGGGCCGATTTGATTCACGGTAGAAGGGATCTTTGGGAAAAATGGGTTAAATGGACAACAAGTTGGTGAAAGACAAAGGGATTTCAAGTGTAACTAGTTGATAGAAGACATAAACATTTTATAGCAAGCCATTAATCATGTTAAATGTAACTATGAGCTAATTAATACATAGAAATCAAACATTCCAACCATACATAGAGGTATAAGACCCTCTAACTTCGGGAAATGGCTATCAGACTTTGGGGAAAACACATAAGACAGACTAACAACTCATAAACTACGCCGGAACACCTAAACATAGTCTCTAAGTCATTGGGCACTTTGACAAACAAGATTTCATAGTCTTAGGCAAAGGGCTAGATCGGGACTAGGCCTCCTTGGTTCAACAAGATGATCAACAAATCAGTCAAAGAGAAAGTTTTATGGACTGAACTATGGACAACTTATAGGTAGGTAGGGCACACCATACATCCTACTCAACATGCATAGAACTTGTAAATAAAACTAGCAAACATTATCCTTAGGTTACTAAAGAGCAGTTAAGAATTCTTTAGCATAACAAAGGAAGAAGAAAACATCAAGCTATGAAGATTCAGGAATTTTGAGGTGCCTCCATGGGCATATCTCAAAACTAATCTCTACTGATCTATAGCAGCAAGAATCATGGATTATGAATGAAAACTAGAAGACAAAAAACATAGCAAGAAAAACTATACCATTCTACCATGTCATGGAATCCATCACCAATCCTTCATCACTCCTCAAAAGCATCCAAGAGGCAGTCCAAAAATCATAGCACAAGTGTATTCATCAAAGCTCATATGACCAATGTATTAATTCTTCTCTCAAGTTCAGCCTCTGATTTACAATGAAACCCATGGAATAAATAGGCTTGAGGGAGGAAAACCTCATGGAGCAACTAGCTATCCCATTGGCCAAGTCAAAATATCTAAACTTGTCCTTGAGGCTTTGCAAAGACCAAGGCACAAAATATCCCATAAAATATCTAAAAAACTGCTAAAAACGGAAATTATATTGACTTTACATGATTTCCCAAGGATAAAAATAGCTTAACGAACATTTGGGAAAAACAGATTTTTGAGGTTCAAAAATTACAAAAATACTTCATATTTATGCCTGAAAAAGGTCCCCTGACTTGCTGGATGCAATTGGCAGCCTTCCCGATGTCAAAATGGGGCTCATGAGGGCTTGCTGGAAAGCTCTCTGTGTCTACTTTCCGGCGTAACTGAAACCATCTCAATCCGAGGCCTGGAAGTCATCCAAAACTGTACCTGTGTGTAAAAAGCCAGGAAATAGCAGACTGCTGATATGGCGGGCAGAATGTGCAAAAAGAGGGTGTTTTTCGCCAATTTGAGGGGGCGAATGATCTCCAAATGCCCCGAAAATCGCAGGAGACCTGCTCATAGAATTATGGCATCTATCGGTGTCATCCTCCTCCCTTGACAATTCCTCAAACTGAAATGGCGAAATTATGAGTTTTCGACCAAAAACCCAAAAAATGCCAAAAAACAAAAAGTTGTCGAAAAAGGCCCTAATTTGGCATGCATGACCCTCAAGGGTCCATAGCAACATGCTCCGAAGCTGAGGCAAAAATATCAAGGGCTGATATGCTTTTCCCTTCCTTCCATGCTAGGCGCTTCCCCTTCACCTTCTTCAATTTCTCTTGTGCTGCCTTTAGTTTGCGCCGGGCAAACTGATTCAGCTTTTGGAAGTGGTGTGTCCTCTTCCTCTGCAGCTCTAAATCTCTATTCGCCCTTTCAAGCTTCATTTCCAAATGCTTGTTAGCTCTTTCAAGCCAAGCCTCTTTGTTTTCCTCAATTTCTTGCTCAAGGAGTGCAGTGAGAGGAAAGGCTTGGAGCTAGGCTTGCTCTTCTGCTCTCTGCTTTTCCAAGGCTCTTTTAAGCCCGATGGTCCTAAGCCTCTTCCGCCTAGGCTGGTCTTCCTCCTCTTCATCATCAAACTCACCAATGAGCTCTTCAATTCTTGCTTGCGCCTTTTCTGCCTCTTTCTTATACTTAATCACCCGTGCCTCATGAACAGCTGTGTGCACATTCATTTGTTTGTTTTCAATCTCCAAGAAATGATTGAAATTCCTTGCCCTTTGAAGATCTTGCTCTAATGCATCAATTTTCCCTTCCTTGTGGATTAAGAGATTTTCAAGAAGGCGGGCCTCATTGTCACTATCATCACTTTGGATCGGGATAATAGCTAATTTACCTCCATGCTTTGTACTTTCCCCAACTTTTCTTTTGCCTTTGAAAGCCAATCTGGCGCTTTTCCTCCTTGGCATGCTAGAAGGTGTCTTTTTGGGCAATTTCCTCTTGCTAGGAACAATATTTGTCACTGTTAAGGTGGCATCCTTAGCTTGATGTTCTTTATCTTGCACTTGCTGCTGTTCCTCATCATCTAACTGTTGTTCATCAATGTGTACCTATGGTTGTTCATCTTGGACCTGTTGTCCTTCACTTTCTATTTGTTGTTGTCCTTCATCATCTGCCTGCTGCCCTTCATCACCTATCTGCTTCTGTCCCTTATCATGGACCTGCTGTCCTTCATCATCTGCCTGCTGCTGGCCCTCATCTCTAATCTGCTGCTGTCCACTACCCTCTCCTTCTTGCTGCTTTTCACTGCCCTCTCCTTCCCCCTGTTGCTGTTCACTGCCCTCTCCTCCTTGCTGTTGACTTGGCTACCCAGTAGTCATTCTGAGTCTTCTAGGTGTAGGCCTACTAGACAAAGGCACTGGGCGATGGACCGGCTGAGTAGGAGACACATGAACAGGAGGGACAGTAGAGAAGTCTGGATGGCTGATGAATAAGTCCCATGGCACCTCTTTCTTCTCTAGCTGGTATAGGAAGATAATCTTGATCAAAGAATGATGAAAAAGAGAAGGGATTTGCTGAGGTGGGGCTTTCTTTTGGACAGTGGATGCCATTTTCTCTATGCTCTTGGACAAAAAGTAAGGAAGGTTTAGTTGCCTACTTCTGGTAAAATGCATCAATAAGCGGACATGGTAGGCATAAATTCGATTAAACCTCCCTTCACAAGTGAAATATTTCATTATGGCTTTCATCAGTGGAGCATAGCTGTCAAGAAGATAGGAAAAAGGGAAAATAGCAGTGATAGCTTCCCTATGTTCAGGCTTGATGAAAGGTTTGTAATCCTCTAAGTCAAGATGAGCTTGTTTAAACCACTTTTCGCCATGATACGGGATCTTGGTAGCCTTGGACACATACCTTGGAGAAATTTTGAAATCAAGACCCCCCACTTGGAAATGCTTTTCTTTGAATCTCAGAGCGCACAAGTGTGTTAATGGCGAAAAACTCTTGACTTCTTCTATCTTCTGGCAAAAATCAAGACAGCCTACTTCATGGAAATTGAAAAGCACAGATGGATGAGCATTAATCTCTTCTGTAGAGATAGGCTCATATCTCTTATGTGGACCGCTCCTGTGGTCTTGCCTTGGAGGCATTCTGACCTGAAAATGCTTTGAAAGAGGCAGACTGCCTTCACTGTATGTAAAATGCCCTTCTGGATTGAAACTGTGGCAATATGCTGTTTGGACAGATAAACAATGTGGTTAGGATAGATTGAAACAATTTTTCTTTGAATAAACAACCTCTGCTCTCCTTAAAACCAGCCCTTCACCTTTGGATGCACCTCAGCCAGGCAAAATTCTCAATAGGGTACCATATGTAAAGATGAGACAAACTGCTGTGTAGATTTCCTGTATACAGTGTTTAAGAAATCATTCTTCTTGTGAGTTTGTTAGATGCCAATCAACACTTGTATTTGTGTCTCCAAGACAAAACTCAAATATTAAAACCCTGCTCTTCAGAAAGTGGCCCTACTCACCCTTAGAATATCTCTGTCAACAGATTTCTATAGGAGAGACCATACAGTGAAAGAAAAAGGAGACTTAGGTTAGGTGAAATATCAGTGCACAGTGTTTTATGAAAAACACCCTTTACTTGTGAATTTAAGAGATCAACCACCACATTTATATCTCTGTCTCCAATATTAAATTCCCATCAAAAACCTGCCCTTCAGAAAGTGTCCTGTTCATCTTTGGAAAATCTCTGTCAACAAATTCACAGTAGGAAATAATACAGTGAACAAGAGGGGAAGTCTGCTAGAAAGAGTTTGCTATGAGAAAGTGCTAAAATCACCCTGTTCTTGAAGCCTTAGATGTCAACCAATACACCTTACTCCTTGCTCAAGGAGACTTTCAGTCATTAACAACTCTGCCCCGTATAAGTGTGCCAACTTTCCACTGATTTTGCATATGTGAAATCAACCCTTATGCAATTAAAAAGTCACTTGGCCTAATCCTGAGCCAAGATGACAGATCTTTTTAAAGACCACAGAGCTTTTGGGCAGAAGCTTATGTGAGTTTTCTTTTTCAAAACACTCAAGGGCCCCTTATACATGTAACCCTAGCTTTTGGAGGAGAAAATTTTTGTTCCACCTGACAGACCTAAGCCCTGTCTCTATGACAAAATCCTCCTCTGCAGCTTTAACCTATAAGTTTCTGCTTGCCAATAACCCCTTCTCCCACTAAATTTCACTATTCTCTATGCATGTCACTTTTTAAACAAAAACATGCTCATTTAACCTTGGTGTGAATATACAGTCAGATTTATATTTAGAGCAGAGGTACCAGGGTTTTAAAGGCTCCGAAAACTTTGAGCAAAAAGCTGTAAAGATTCCCTTTTTTACAATAATCAAGACCTTTTTAATGCGGAATATCCATATTTGGGGAGAAGACCTTCAACCATACATGCTTTTCAACAAATAGGCCCATGCAAAAAACTGACTTTTATCATTTGGCAATTTCGGAAATGTGGATGAAATTTTGAAATACCTCTTGAAAATGCTGAAGAAACCTTGGAGGAAAGCTTGGAGCAGCTCTGGAGATCTCCAAAATTGTGCGGCACTCTTTTAAAGGTAGAACGTCGCGCAAGAGAAACCGCCCGGGTGGCCTGTCGGGTCGGGCTGTCGGGCGTGTACAGGCGCGTCGCGCCACTGTACAGGCGTGTCGCGCGTACACGGGGTGCCTTTGTAAATTCGCCCCCAGGCGCGTCGCGCGGAATGGCAGGCGCGTCGCTCGGCCAATAAACAATGTTCAGCTCTGCAAATCGACCAGAAATTTGTTGTTTCGATGCTGAGGAAGGCGTGGAGCTTTGTTTTAAATTTTGAAAATGAACCTCTCACCCTCATATTTCACTCTTATGATATTTCAAACATTTTCAACGGTTACTTCATCTTTTTCTTGTTATGCCAAAAGAACTCGGTTGGTCTTTTAACGCAGCAAGGCCTCTTTTTCAAACAGTGTTATTTCTTTCCAATTTTTCTTTATAGAAAATGAAACAGCAGGGTGTTTCGAATTGTTTCATGGGGAAAATACCTCCTTTAGTAATATTGAACTTTCATTTTGATAACCTTTCGACCATATTTTCCCTTGTGTCAATAATGCAAGTGGTATTCCTTATATAACCTACTCTAACACTGTCAAGAGACATATCTGCAAACTGCTTTGTTCTTTGAAGGACAGGGCTAGTTTTGTCAACATGTTTTAAAATCTTTCTCCAGAAACTGAAAATAGGCCAAATCATTCTTGTGCTTGACGAACCTGTAGACTGACCTGTAGGACCCCTGGTTTCAGAAAGATTTGAAATGCTGCCTCAAAAAACAAGGTTCTTTGATACACAGTCATCACTTGATTTGATGGGTGCATTTTACCTTTTGTAATGGAGCCATTGCCAAAGCTTAACTCTGTCCACTGTTTTACCTTTTCTCTTTTGCAGGTGACACATTGTAGCTGATCTCTTTTCATGCTTGTCAAATTCTTCAAAACCGGATGATGACTTGTGATAAAATGTCCTGACTGTTCCCTGCCTTGCAGAAATGTCTCCTCCTTTTAAGCTCGGTTTGACAGGGTCCTGTAGATGTCTTTTGATTGGATTTGTAATAGTGAAGTGCTTCATGGGTTTTGAGTGCTTCCCAGAGCTAATAAAACTCATTTCCAGAAACCTTGTCTTAATCTGCTGATGGCTATATGATGAGCAGGCTTTGGCAAAAGCTCTTTTTGTACATGGTGTCAATCCCTGCTTCCAGGTGATACACAAGCTCCTTTTGGATTGTAAGTGCTATATTCTAGCTTGCATCCCTTCATACCATATTTTCTCTGTTTTACTCAAAAAGAGCTCCTTTAGACTTCTGGGCAGGTGATAGTGGAGTACTGTTTAACCATTTCCTTTAAAGAAACTGCTCCTTTTTGGTATCAATGCATGCATATATTCAATATTGTCTCCTTTCCACTATAGGTACAGTTTGACAGACATTTTCATTTGAATAGGAAAACCAATACTTTTGTATCATAAACACTATCATTTACCTGGTGTAAAGACCTTTTAGCTTTCTTCCTTTGTCTCTTTCCACTGTCTCTTAGATCAATCAGTCTTTAACAACATCCAAGGCTTTGGCCATCTGCTCATAAAAGGAGGAGGCCCTTCACTTGGCAAAGTATATGAGGATTATGTGATAAGGCTGCATGACAAGGGTTTGTTTGATTATGATGGTAAGAAATCAACTTAAAAAACATCAAGATTGGCACCTCTGCTTGCAATCATCACTATGCTTCAGAAAAACCCTAGCCAAAGTGTCACTGTCTTCCTGTACTGCTCTGAGGGTGACTGAAATGTCATCCTTTGTTTTGGTCATCTCATGACAAATTACTTGAAAAATAGTCTCTGTGACTATGGAGGTCAGTGTCTTTTGAAAAACCAAGAACTTTCTTTCTGCCTATGGTGATGACATAATCTGTCAGTACCTCTTTAATTTGATCTTGTGGACAAGCAGGCTGCTTATGATTGGAATTTTTACTAATGACATGCCTTTCTAACGTTTAACAATTGATATGATTTGAAAGCTTCAAATGACCTCCTTTATCAGACCAAACTCTGTTTTCCTTTGAACTTGCATATTGCAGACTTTATTCTCTGTTATGATCATCATTCACACTCAGAAAAACCTGGAGTCTCTGTTTCATTTGTTCAGTAAAAGGCAAACCTGGACTTCTGCAACCTTTAAAGTCAATACTGGCTAGCGCCCTCTGCTTTTAGATGAAGGAGGCGCCCTAACCCTCTGATTGTAAATGAAGGAGGTTCTGGGCCATGACAATTTACCAGTTTGCTGTGACAGTGATGTCTTTTTCTTACTGTGATTTTCATGCTGGAAAGAGCTGTAAGGTCTCAATGAGTGACTCTTTGTTTTGCAGCTTCATCTCAGGCTCATAATACATTTAGAAGCAGTTGTTCCTCTAACTGTAGATTCAAGCATTTACTCCTGAGATGAAGTTATATTTCCTGCCTTTGTAGAAACCATAAAACACTGTGAAACACCTAATAGTCAACTTGAGATTGGGGTTTATGCAGTGCTGAGATCTAGGGGATGTGAGTGGCGCGACTTAGAGCTTTTTGTCAATTTCTTTTGCAAAGTGGGAGGTCAGTCACGGTTGGTCTGTAACAGATGGAGGCTTTTTGGCTTTTCGATGATCGCCAAGGGTAAAATGTCTTAAAGCGCCACTTCCTAACATAGGGGAGACTTTTGAAACAGATTTGGATTTGCCTTTTTAAAGCTGATGGGTAGACCAGTAATGTTGAAGCTAGATAGGATAGTGGTAAATGGATTTTGACTTTGACATGGGCGGTCTGAAAAGTAGAAAGGCGAAAAAAGTCTTTAGGGGGGTTTTCTAGATGAAAAGTTGACATAAGGAAAACAGCTTCTAGAAAACTCAGTTATAGATATAGTCATCACTAACATGTAAAAAATACTGATGGCTAACACGTCTGTCCAGATCGGACGGTCCCAGGTCACTCCCACCGTTGCTCATCGCGTGATCGACGGTTTTGTTTTATTCTTCCTCCCGCGTCATTTAAAATTCCTCTCAGTTAATCTCCACCGTTGGATGATGCCATCCGACAGTCCTGCTCTCTTCCTACGCCTCTGAAGCAGTAAAACCAAATACGCAGGATTTTATAACAAATTGTTTGTATTTTGCAGGTTCTCGAGGCAGATTCTTCCGCCATTTTGAAGAAACAAAGGCGGGGGTGACGATCCTGCAGTCTTCGAGTTCCTAAAGATAATTACGAGGGTGTTAATTTACGTTTTATCGGTGATTTCATGACCCATTTGATGCCATTCGACCCGTGCGCAGCCCTTTGAGAAGACAAGCGAGAAATCATCATTTATTGAAGAGTATCGATTACCGAGAACAAATTTATCGGAAGCCAAGTTGAAGACCCAAAAACACGGATCTCAAGTAACTTAAGTGTTTTAGGAAGCAGAAGAAGACATCACAGCCAGTAGAAATTTAGCACTATAAGAAGAGGCTAATTGAACCCTCTACGGCTCCAAAAGACACCTGCAGTCTCGTTGAGATCAAAGACCGCCGAACAATTAATACTAATTGAGCTATCTTATCTCTAATTGTCGGCAGAACCATTCGAGAAGATTAAAGAACAGTTCAGAAGCAGATATTTAGATCATTTCATCTCGGGAAGAAGAAATAAAGTCACTCCAGCATGACACTGAGCTTCAAAGGATAGCATACTTCCCATTGATTTTAATCTTAAGTGTAACTCAATTAATGCAGGTTAACACCTGTAGATTTCTTGATCGAGGCCCTCAAAGCACCGAAGAGTCATCTTCTGTATTAATTGATCCAAACAGATATTTTCATAGTGGACCACCGCCTCATTCTTCTATAAATACCTCTGTAGAAGATGAGCAAATGGTTGGTCTCGGGACATTTGAACGCATGTAATAGTCATTCTGAAGCCACTGATGTCCTGTTCTGTAATTGAAAGATACATAAGCTGATATGAGAAGTTCAAAGCTGTAGAGACCCACCAGGCTTGTTGATTGTAACTGGTTTGAACATCAATACAAGCTGCTGATTCATGGAATTCTGAAACTATGTCAATGGTGATGTGTTCCTTACTGTCAATTGTCGTTTTACTTAATGTTTTCACTCTGTTCACTTTCTCTGATAAAGAGCAGCAAACATAGAGTTAGGATATACTCTCCACGGTACCCTACTCTTACTGAAAGCTTTACCTTCTATGTTTTCTTCATTTGAATGTCCTCTTTGAAGAGTTTATTAATGCAGGTTAGTTTAAAAGTACTTCCTTGATCTAGATAGCTCTTTGAGATGAATGTTTTCTATGTTATCCTTGGAGTTTATCAATGCAGCGTAGTTTAAAAGTACTTAGCTGATCTAGATTGCTCTTTGTGATTATCATCTGTGTTCCCTTATCGAATATGCTGAAGCAGGCTGGTTTAAAAGCACTTACTTGATCTTAAGCTGTTTGAACTGTTTTTAAATGTTTCTGATGGAAAGTACTTCAATGCAGGCTAGTTTAAAAGCACTTACCTGATCAACAGAAATACTTTTATGTTTCTCCTTTAGTACATGTTGAAAGCAAGCTAGTTTAAAAGTACTTACTTGATCTTAGACTGTGCTTTGTTTTTTCATTTGTTTAAGTCTTTCACTCCTATTTGTTTCACTCCATTAATCACCTTAAGAGATCCTTTGATGTAAATGACTTACTCCATGGATCCTTCTTGAATTTTCTATCCAATTAAATCCTCCTATGACTCCATAGCCCAATGGGTTAAAGCTGTCTTTGTCTTTTGCTATCAGCTGAAACATTCCTTCATTTGCAGGCTCTTCACCCTTTATTTTGAACTTCTTTCACCTTCACCATGTCTTCGCCCAACCAAAAACAAACAAAACAAACCCATGCTCTTCATAACTAGCCTAATATCATAATTCCAGTCTTTAAAGATCACATCTTTGAACTCATTTATAGAGAGATCCCTCTCTGGATTCAGGAAGGCTAGATCCTTGAATCCCAAAGCGGTTTGATGTTACCTCTGCAGTTGGACTTTGCAAATCTTGCTAATTACAGAGTGATAACAGGTCGCAAAGGTGGTATGGGAAGAGGTGGCTTGGTCAACATACCATTTAGAAGCTTCGTCGGTAAGTGTTTGTTGGAACAACCGAAGACAAATGGAATCGTCGGTAATGGAATTGGAGGAACACCACCTGTGGAAAGATCGGACATGGTTGGTTGGATCTTCTCCAGCAAGGCCTTTGAACTTAGGGACGTCGGAGGGGAGCTTGGTTGGCATAGCAGGCCAACCAACATCGTGGCAGATAGGGTCATTGATCAACTGATTTAAATCGGGGAGGCTGAGGCCTGCGATGTACGGCAGCAAGGGTGCGGCTGAGGTAGTTCCTGTGGCAGTTCCGCTAGTAGTAGTTCTGGCATTAGGGCCAGGATGACCACGAGCATTAGGCCCTGGACCAGACATGGTGAAGGTGACAGGGGGAGAACCAGAAGTAAAAGGAGAACCCAATGAATCAGAAGAGGAGTCGGAGTGCGGACTCGGAGGGGGACTGGCTCGACGACGGCGGGACGGAGCAGGTCAACCGACCGGAAAATGAGGGTGAAGGCCAAGAAGTCTCCGGGAGGCGCGCCTTGGGGGTGCAATGGTGACAACACAAACACGGCACAAGGGGAAGAAGAACGACCACAAGGGCAAGGAGGTGTAGAATCAAGTGATTTCAATGTCGAAACAAGGGCAGATAGGTGCAGTGTCAATTGATTTTAAAGTCTTTTCCTGGCGGTGTAAACCAGGCTCTTCTTCGCTTAGGGTGAGTGTGTGGCGTGCGTTAATTTTAATTTTTAAAACCTTTTCGTTTTGAGAGCAAGAGAAAAAGTGTGCTGCGTAACTAAAAATAAATCTGCAGAGAACAGTATATAATGCTGAAATAACAGAAAAATAACAGCTACTAGTGCATCGATTCAACCCAAGAAGGCGGGTCACTCAAAACTAATCTAAAAAAGGGAAAAAATCTAGTCAAAACACACTTAAAAAGAGGCCAATAGATCTAGGGTCAAAAGGGACAGGGATCTAAAGGATAAAGCTGCTGAAAAGAGGTGCAGATCACAGCCAAGAGGCAAAGGCAAGGTGGCTGGAACTAAAGAGGAAATCAGCAAAAAGCAGAAGGGGCAAGGAGGAGGCCCTAACAGGAGGTCCAAAAAAAGCTACAAGAGGTGGTTTGAAAGGAAGAAGAGCTGATTTAAAAAGATCGGAGAATGAGGGATCAGATCTGAAAAAGGGAAGGCTGAAACTCTGAAAAATCAGACACCTGAAATAGCTAAAACTCTTCCACCAAAAGTGCGGGGTAATGAAGCCCTAGGGGGCTAGGCTCCCACTTAGATGAGCAAAGTAGATCAGAAACAGGTCGAAACGGGCTGAGATAGAGGCTGGAAAACCCTGACAGAAGCTTCAGAAATACCCAGAAAAATTGCAGAAAAACAGAAGAAAAATTGGCAGGTCACAGGTTCTGACTTGTTTTCAGTGCAGGTCGCAGGAAATGGGCTGAAAAGTGCGACCTGGAGGTCTAGGTCACATTTTATGGGCTAAAAAGTGCGACCTGAAGCTCTGGGTGTCTCGGCGGTAGATTTCCAGAAAAGTTGTCGTCTCAGTTGCGGCTGATGTCTGTCACCTGTGCAATAGGGCCAGAAACACACGGAAGTTAGAAATTTTAATGGTTGAGGGTTTTATAGGGAAAAACACCATGAAAATAGGAAAAAAAAAAGCTGAAAAGAAACCCTAGGGTCTGAAGTAGCTAGATATGCAGGAATATGAAAAACGACAGCGGTCGTAATTGAAAACCCGTGTGGAGTCGCCAATTGTTAGTATGAATCCTTTGTCGACGTGTACGAAAAAAGACCAATTTAGCTACGCATAACTAATAGCCCTAACATCAAAGATGGCTGCCAATATCTTCAGATCTGCAATTAGTTGATCAAGACAAGAGCTGCAAAAAACCAAATCTATGCATAGAAAGACATTAAGCAGTAAAAATAAGAGTTTGCTCCATATATCCAATAGATAAGACAAGAACAATTTTTGAAAGAATTTTTTGTATTAAGGGCACCTGGGAGGAAAACAAGAAGATGTTTCCAATTCTCCTCAATGGGATGGGTTCTTGGAAGTCCTCAGCACTTCAGATCTAGAATCTCTCTCTCTTGTTGGTGTAGAAAACCCAGACAAAGATAGAACTCAAAGGGAGCTCACACAGCAAATAATGTAGAAAATGTGACCAAGTGTATAGATCCAGAGTGATCTAATAGGCAACAAAAGGTGAAGAATGGTAGGAAAAACCCTCCTATTTATAACAAAATATTGGGTCATTCTAGATCTTGGTGCATGATTAAAATAATGTTAACCAAATCTAGATCCACCTTTTATGAAATATTTTATTATATTTTTTGGAGGGAAAAAGTATTTGACTTGGGTCAAATCCCTTTATTTGTCAATAAATGATTTATTTATCTTTTTAAGGAAGTGGTTGAAGGATAATCAAATAAATAATGATTTATTTAATTATTTGTGGGTGATTTGGTCATATTTAACAAGGAATATTATCTAAATAAGATTTAAATAACTATTCCTAGAAAATAATAAGATAAATAAAGGTTTATCTAATTAATTTCTTTGTTTTGGGTTAAACATGATTAGGAATAATAATTAAATTATGGTTTAATTAATTATTCCATGAGAAAAATCAAACAAATATAGGTTTGTTTAATATTTCCTTTTTGGGGTTTCCTATTTAGACCATAAACAACCTAATAAATGTGGTTTATTAAGTTATTTTACATAGTGAAAGAAATTTTACTTAGGGTAAAATTGGTCTTACATGGTGTACTTGGGTCCATCTAATGATGATAGGTTAGATGACCAAAAAATGGTGTAACAATTAGTGTCACATTTGTTGTTCACTTGTCTATGTAGCATGATATGAATGGCTTAGATCTTCATATTTTAATGTCAGTTATATACTAGTTTAATTGTTAAAAATATATACTGTTGTTAGGATTACATGGGTGCTTTGGTTGGTTACAGGATTTGGATTTGGAGCCGGTGAGGAAGGACTTCTACCCCACCGCTTAGCGCTCTCCATAGGATCTTTTGTCCGCAAAGAGGTAATCATTCCAAATTTTTCTTTTTCAATTATATATTAGTATGAACATGTATGCACTACCTTTATAACTTTACATCTAAACTTATAGTCTACCTTGGGCACCGGAAAGCCCTGAGAGGGATATTCAATAACCACCACCCAAGCATATTACCCTATAGCAGAAATGGTGACTTCGCTGGGGAGTTAACCCCAAGTTTCCGAATTTTTCCTATGACTTTACCTTTTTCCCTCTGCGCACATCCCCTTCTGATCAGGTTATATTCTTAGTAACCATCTCAGTAGCTCATAGAGTCCAGAATAGACCCTGCCTAGCCATCTGTACAATTTTACCTTGAGTAACGCTCCCTCTAAGATTATTTCAGTGCATTATAATGATGCTTATGCTCAGATACAGTGCATTAGTCCCATCATTAACACTCTGTAGCCTCTGTTTTCCATCCTTTCCCAGCTAAAATCTATTGTTTACACCCCTGTTGTGTTTCCCTTTTGCTATGGGGTTATTGGCTACCATATTAGCTTCTTTTGTTGGATTCCTGTGCTTGGTTACTAGCTAGAATTTTTAGTTCTTCTTTTAAAAAGTTAATGTTAGTAACATCTACTTTTTGAAGAAGATTATTTTTTTTAAGTTTTCTGAAGATAGTTGAATTCATTCTGAAATTTTTGGTTAAAAATATGTTAGAGAGGATAGATAGATGTCTAAATCTTTTAAGACTGAACTGTGTTATTTGAATATTTGGTGCATGGATATTTTAAAGATCTCTCCCTGTAGAATAAACTCTTCATTGAATTGAATATCTAGAGCATGTTTCTGCATGGTTTTTGAGTTATAGTCTCATCACATTTCATACGTCCACTCCCCCTCCATAAGACTAATAATCAAGGACACTAAGAATCAAGTGATAATAAAATTAGTCATATAAATTTTTCTGTTCTCACACCAGCAGTAGTTCAGGCTAGGGTCTTGGGGTAGGAGAAGTGATAAAATCACCCAAGATCTCAAAAATATAAACTAAAGTCATTAAAAATTGAAATCCTACTGCACTCATACTGTCAGGACCACTCCACTACCACTGGAGTTAAGCGAGATACAACACCAGGGTGCATAAGAAGGTAGCCCACCTTCGAGTGCATTCAGTGAGCATGCTATATATTGGGGTTCCCTTCAGGGATGTTGAAACTAGATCGGGGGTCTAGGTGTTTTTCCCATATAGCATGATGTCTACGACCATGAAACCCCTGACAATGTCTATGATTTGAGGTATCTTTAGTTTCCATACCTTTCAGAAACTTACACAAGGTGACTGGGGCGGGCTTCCTAGGTACCTAAAATAGACAGACCTACTCTATCTTCGGTCTTTGGGAGGGTACTCATCTTCATGAGAGTGCTTACACCTATTGTATTAGGTTTGGGTGAAGCTCTATAGTACCATAATTGTATATTTTACCAACTCTCTCTATATGCTATTGTGATACTTGGTTTCATCTCCAGCAAATGATAGTACTCAGATGGGGTCATACCTGTTATGGATGCTTGATTGATTGATTTTAGAAGTCATTTTTTCTTTTTTCTTTTTTAGGTGTGTGGTTACTATCACTGAGACTTTATAATAAATCACAATAATAAAAATTTGATAAAATTAAATAGGTCACCGTGGTGTCCTTCGACCCTCGTCGTCTTTCTAAACGGAAACAAGGTCTCCCTCTGTTGACACTAGGAGAGGTGTCGAGTCTTGGTGAGCCAATGCCTTCTCCGGAAGAGCAGTCTCCAATGACAACCCCTGACTTCCATATAGCTCTATATTATATAGAGTTTCTAGAGGATCCTTTTACGGAAGGATCCGTACCTCCTTACAATCCTCCTCTCACTGACTCGTCGGGGCCATTGTTAGCTCAGGTTACACCAGGACAAGTTATGTCTTTGGCTGCACCTACATCCATTTCACAACCGACACCCATGGGGTCGATGCCATTAGTGACCAAGTCTGGTCCACCACCATATTTCTCGTCAATTGTCAGTTCTACACCAATAATTGGCAACCCCAGTAGCCAGACCAAACCTGGTCCCAGCAATCCGATCACCACAACTATTAGTGGACCTATGAATCTTTCGAGATATGCTCCTATTTTGACTACGCCGAGACCACGGTTTCCGCTCCCGCTAGCGAGGCTACTTCGATTCCTTTTAGTAACCCTTTTGGTTGGAACCATTTGCAAGAGTTCAAACCCCTTGGCTATCATGCCAGGGGTCAGTGTCACCAATACATATATGCCAGGGTTCTCTTCGGTACCCCTACATTCATTAAGAAAAACAAGACAACCAATTGTTAAACAGGACAGCCAATTCCTTTGAGTGTTAAAACTTCTGGTGTAGGGTCTATGTCGATTCTTAACTATGCAAATAGCAGTATGCCACTGGCTAACTCTATCGCATCCATATGGGTGAACCAACCCAATAGTAAATTTGGGCAAGGGGGAAAATATTACACTGGGGGCAACCAACCCCAGTACAACATACCCTACAGAAAGCAACCATACACCCATACACCCGCACTCACTGGGAACTTTTATCAATAAATTCCTACTTATCCCATTGGTAACACATTGATGGGCAGACCCTATGGTCTAAATGGTCATCCAATACTTCCTTGGCTAGATCCGGGGGCAAACACGCAATTTCCATTCTTGGCAGCTCTAGACATACTCGACCTCTACAAATTGACCAATCATCCCATCAACCACAACCCACTCTCGCCTCCAGTACCACAAAATATTTTGTCTAACATCCCTAAGTTCGAAGGGAAACAAGGGGATGATCCAGCTACACACATCACCACCTTTCATATATGGTATGTTTCTAACTAGATGGTGGATGACTACCAAATGGTACATTTAGTTACCAAGTGGGGCCATCAATACTTTTGGCACCTTAGCTATGAAATTTCTTAAGAACTTCCAATTACCTATTCGATTCGAAACCGGAACGGAAATCTTAACCTTTCTGTGCCAAGACACCACCACCCACATCTCAGATCACATTCATGAATGGAAACGTAGGTAGAGGCTCTTCAAAGTGCTAATCCTGGATCATCTCTTATCAAACTGGTTCTGTAAGTCACTCTTACCACCCCTAGCTAAGGATTTTTTCTTGTCTAGTGCGGTCATGGAAGACCAATCCATCTGTCATGCACAGCATTTCTCATCTATTTTTAATTTGGCACGATGTATGACTTACTCCCGCATGCCCCTGGCAACCCGAATCCTCCCACTACTTAATTACCCAGAGCACACACCGACAGCCTCATTGGTGCCACCTCCAGTGTAGCCATAAAATATCTTAGTGGGAAAAATTCCCAGCCATCTTCGGTTGCCACCACCCCTAACCAATTTACTACTCTTCCTATTGCTAAGGTAAACTATGTGCAGTCTACACAAAAACCTAGTGGCAAGAACAAGAAGAACAAGAAAAATACCACTCCTTCTAAAGAGCAGTCCAGTACTCAGAATAATCCCAATTAGAAAAATGTTGCTAAGAACATCAAAGGAAAGGAGAAACCAATGAGATTCCCTTGCATAATTTGTGCAGAGGACCACTTGACATACAAATTTCCTCGATTGTAGGAATGCACAAATTTTATCACAAAAAAGGACTCTGGAAGGACACCTGTCGTGCTTCACAATTCCTTCCCTAATCCACAATAGAAATAGTAACACATGGTTGCAAACCCACCACAGCTCCCCCAAAGGGGCAATAGTGGTAGTCATCCTTCTGGTGAAGGATCATCCACCATTTATGGCGTAGAAAGTGTTGAACTCCAAACTCGAGCTAAAGTCTATAGAAATCTAATTATTTAGGCTTAAGAACCTGGTACAAGTTCGAATCCATCGCCACCCAACGATTTTCATATCGAAAGGCCTACTGCTAACCCCACGATTCGTCCCCCCAAACAGACACTTCGATGCACGAATCATAACACCTTTGCACATGCTGCCCAAAACTAAAACATTGTAGAAGATTTGGCGCTAGCACTGTCATCCATGTCTGCACTCGAAGTATTGCAAACCTACCCAGCGCAAAGGAAAACTCTGCTTTCGGTCATTGGTGGAATCGACCCCTAGGATTCTACATTAGCCATCTTTGACATGGACAAATCCAAACCTCGCCTTTCACACCAACTTTCTTTCCAAGTACAAGTTGTGTCGAAAGGGAGACCAATCCATCGCACTGTCATAGATGAAGGTGCTTCGACCTACGTTATGTCAACTGTGTGTTGGCTCGTTTTGGGTTCTCCCACTTTGTCTGCGTCGTCGAATTCCCTTAAAGCTTTCAATGGCCACACTTTTCTCCCAAAAGGCTACCTTGCTAGCTTTCCCATTTCACTTAGTGGGAAAAAGATAACAGTGGACATAGAAGTCATAGATCGTCATATCGACTATAATCTATTTCTGGGTCACAGTTGGTCTTACGTAATGACTGCCATTGTCTCTTTGGTTTTCCGACTCATCCTTTTTCCATTGGATGGGAAAATAGTTACAGTTGATCAGTTATCCTTTTTCACCCCAAATTATTCCACGTTACCAAGTAGCACTATACCCCTATTGGGGGGCGTTCCTAACATAAATGCGTCAGCGTCAGTACCAGTCTTCTAAAGGAATCTTCCCTGATGGGTTACTTTTCTCTCCTGCTACCTGAGGTTCCACACACGATTGCAATGATATCCACCATTTCAAATGGCTCTATCCATCCATGGATCCTACCAGCACCTTCAGAAATTGATTCCTATGAAGATCAGATGCTGGTATCACTGGCTAAGTTGGCTTATCAAGCCATCCAATTAGCATTTGAACCCTCCACTGCTTTGGTTTCAACCAATGGTACAACCCTCCCATCACAGTTCCTTATAAGGATATCCTCAAGGAAGTCTTACTACAGATGAATCTATCCGAGAGATCATGTCTCTAGAGGAACGACCTTGAGGAGAGTTCCACCATCTCACTTCGATGTTTGATTCGGATGCGACCATTACTCAAATCCCATCTTTTGACCCACCTGATATTGTTCCCTCCGCTTACACGACTATTCAAACTATCAATACGAAAGGGAACATGGGAAATATTTCCAAGACTATGCTCATAGACATCTCGGTCAAAACAGGTATCGTGGAAAATATTCAGATTGGAGCCGATTGCAATCTTGAGGAAATTTCACGCTTCACATGCCTTTTTAAGGAATTTCGCGACGTTTTTGCTTGGTCTTACAATGAAATGCCCAGCATAGAATCGTCTATCATTGAGCACGAAATAAATATTTATGACAATTCCAGGCCTGTCCGGCAAAGGCTTCGACCTGTCCACCCTCGCAAAGTGGCAGCCATCAAGACTGAAGTCAAAAAACTCTTACCCGCTGGTTTTATCTATCCCGTTCCTCTGACGGAATGGGTTTCCAATCTGGTTCCCGTAGATAAAAAACAAGGCACCATCAGGGTCTTTGTTGATTGTCATAATCTGAATGTCGCTTTTCCAAAAGAAAATTATCCTACTCCGTTTAAAAATCAGATTCTCGACAATTGTGTTAGATGTGAATCTTTCTCCTTTATGTTTGGATTCTTGAGATATAACCAGATAGCACTTAAAATAGATGCCCTGCATAAAACAACCTTCATTTGTCCTTGGGGCACATTTGTGTATCATAAACTCCCACTCAATCTTAAGAATGTAGGAGAAAATTTTCAAAGGGCTATGGAATATGCCTTTCACGATATTCGACACATTGTACAAGCTTACTTGGATTACCTTTCGGCTCACTCCAAGAAGCAAGCCCATCACCTTGCACATCTCAAACAAATTTTTGCTCGGTGTAGTCTACAATATACCTCTAAATCCGTATAAGTGCATTTTTTTGTCAAGTCTGGACGCCTTCTTGGCTTTATTGTTTCCAAGCACGGGATTAGGGTTTATCTCGATAAGGTTAAGGCGATCGTTGAATTACCTGCACCACAATACATTCTACAACTCCAACGTTTGTAAGGGAAGGAAAACTTCTTACATCGTTTCATATTAATGCCAAAATGATGAAAGGCTTTATGTGCTTACTGAAGAAAGGGATACCATATTTATGGGATGACCAGGCTCAACTATCATTTGACGCCTTGAAACAAGCACTCTTTTCTGCCCCATTAATTAGTTCCCCTAACTATTCATGTGACTTTCTCCTCTACCTGGTAGCCTCACCATCCTCATTAGGAATTTTTTTGGTTCAAGTTCACGGTGATGATAATGAGCATGTGATATATTATTTGTCAAAAGGTCTCATTGGACCTGAACTACGTATTCACATGTAGAGAAACTATCTCTCACGGTGGTCTTCACTATCACCCGCCTCCGACACTATATATGGCAATGGCAAACTACCGTAATTGCTTTGGAGAATCCCATGCAATACATCTTGTCTCGTAAAATCATTGGAGGGAAATATTCCAAATGGATTTTAATCCTCCAAGAGTTTGATTTGTTTTTCACTATTGCCAAAGCAAATAAATCTCTAGTCTTCACCGAATTACTATCGGACCTTCCCATAATTGACCTAGAAGAAGTAGCTCATGATCCATTTCTTGATGAATCTGTCTACCTGGTCGATTATTTTGATCCTTGGTAGGAAGACATCCTGGTCTACCTCCAATATCAACGATTCCACTGAACTCTCACGTTAGACGACCGTCATCGTATTTTTCACTTAGCGAAACACTACCTCATGCTAAACGTTACTTTATATCGCCATGGTGTCGATACTATTCTTCGGTGTTGTCTCACTCTTAATGAGGCGGAACATGTTTTAAATGACTATCATGAGGGGGCATGTGGCAGTCATCTTTCTGGCATAGCTACTTCCTAGAAAATATTGCGTGCAGGATACTATTGGCCCACTTTGTTTAAAGACTGCATCGCAACAGTCCAGAAGTGCCATGTGTGTCAGATTTTCACAAAGAAAATGTGCACCCATCCCGCCCCTCTTCATCTGGTTATCTGTATTTTTCCTTTCACTAAATGGGGAATAGATTTCATTACATGCCATCCCACTTCTGCGGATGGACACAACTACATCGTAGTTGCAGTTGGCTACTTTAGAAAATGGGCAAAAGCCATTCCCACTTTTAAGGCCGATGGAGAAATTGCTTCTCTTTTCCTGTTCAATCAGGTCATCTGTCGTTTCAATGTACCCCTCTCAATCATCACAGATCATGGGTCACATTTTCATAACCATATGATGACTAATAACTTCCATGCTAATTTTTCGACATGATCAGTCTTCGTCCTACTATTTGCAAGAAAATGGTTAAGTCGAAGCCATAAATGGCGTCCTCAAAACCATGATTTGTCGGTTATTCGGTAACCATAAAACCACGTGGCATTGAAACCTATATTTCGCATTATGGACATACCGAATGTCAATAAAAACTACTACAAGCTTCATGCCATTCCAACTAGCATTCGGTCTGGAAACAGTACTTCCAATCGAGTGTGAGATCCCATCACTCAAGCTAGTTGTTGAACTCCTACCTAGTACCACTATCAAAGAAGAGTGCTTGCTCTCACTCGATCAATTGGATGAAACTCATCGAGATGCCACACTGGCACTCGAATCTCACAGGCGCTGATTAAAGGTTCAATATGAAAAATATGTCAAGCCTCGTTCTTTCCAAAAGGGTGATATCATTCTACTCTACGATCAGAGACATGACCTCTTGGGGGTAGCAACACTTCAACCATTATGGCTTGGTCCTTAGGTCATCACAAAAGTCCTTTCAAAAGGAGCTTATGAACTTCAGGACTGTCATGGGATTCCACTCGTTGAGCCCCACAATGGGCTCTATCTGAAGAAGTATTTCACCTAGTGTTCCACTAGGCATATGATTTAT
This sequence comes from Pinus albicaulis, assembly GCA_034641835.2. Classification (NCBI taxonomy): domain Eukaryota; kingdom Viridiplantae; phylum Streptophyta; class Pinopsida; order Pinales; family Pinaceae; genus Pinus; species Pinus albicaulis. Next base: position 1,182,668,578 of record CM076577.1, on the reverse strand, counting down.
AATTTTATGTATATCAGTTTTGTCTTTGTTTGGTGTGTTTTTATGTTTTGGGTTTTTTGAGTGTTTTTCTCATGAAAACTCTCTTATTTTACACAGATGTCTTCATCACCCTTACCATAAGTTGGATACACAGATGGTGCCAGTCGTCATACTCGGCACATTGCATCAGCTGCTTGAGTCCTCTACACACTTGAGTCGGATCTACTTGGTTCCAGGGGAATCTTCCTGGGCAATGCCACAAACAATATTTTTGAGTACATGTCAGTTTTACAACTCCTCATGGAAGTTTCATCTTGCAACATCTCCAATCTAGTGGTCAGGTTAGATTCCCAGCTAGTCGTTATGTATTTCAACAATTGTTATCGCGTCCATCATCCAGTCTTACTACGTTATTACTTAAGGGTACAACTCCTAGAACGTCAATTTCAAAATCATTACTTTTGAGCACATTCCTAGAGAATCTAATACATTAGCTGATTCATTGGCGAATTATGTGTTAGATTGGCATTTGTCGCATTTATTATTGAAAGAGTCATGCATGAGTGTATATTTTTCCATCATAAAAAATACATAAAAAATAAAAAACACAAGAATCAAAATCTCCAAAATATGTAAATGTATATATATATGTCGTGTCCAGTCAAGTTACATCAAACAATTCCCAAAAATTGGGTGTTTTACAAAGAATTGGCTCTACTAAGCCTTGCTCTGACATTTATACATCTATCCACTATTCCTCTTGAGCTGCTGCTCATGGTAGAAGATAATTGCTCTAGATAACCTCCTAAGAGGCACCAATAACCTCTCAAGCACACTCACTGTATGTCACTGCAGGTGAACTTGGATCTCCCTCAAAGGAAGAGGCGGCACGCCCATGCTTAATCCCTCGAGGTTCCTAGCAAGCTCATGCAAAATACGTGAGTCATCACCCTCTTCGAAGGCTGTTGTAGCCTATGCTATTGCACCAGCCCCAGGTAGTTGTATTCCTTGCCTTTCATAGTGAGGGGCTCCATTTGGACGGACAAGTGCCACATCTGTGTCAAGAAACAAGCTTCATGTCAAAACATTTTCACCTATTAAACAAAAACATTGCATAAACATTCAAAAGATAAAAATACTTAAATACTGATCATGTTCCCTCTTACCATCTGGACTCCACTGTGTGACTGGTGGGAGTATCAATTCTGGATCTCTTGTGTAGTTCATCTCTGCATAGGGATAATCTTCGATGATCAATATTTGTCCATCTAGCCACTCGAAGAATGCATCATCAAAACAATAATAGATTGGACCCTCTCCAGTCCACGGCATAAAAGCTAACCAATGAGCCTGTCTTGGCTCTCACGGTCCCATTTCATCCATGATCATCCTTGGCCTCATTGTAGGCACCCACTCCAGTATGAAGGACACAATCAGTGTGCCAAACCCAAACTCGTGTTGGGTCTAGGTCTTACATGCCTTCAGTTCTTCTTGGACCCGGCGGACAACACCTTCACACCAGTCAAAAACCTGTGGCTGCATGTAATCCAGCACCAACAAAACCTGGGCCTTGGTGGCCATGTGCTGACTCTTGGCATCCACAAGAGAGACCTCTCCAGTCTTGAGACTACCTGTGCTATAGGCACCTAGACGCTTACTAGCGCGGTATTGTTTATGCAATGAGCTCGGATTAGATCTGCAGTAGTGTGGGGATCAGCCCTGGAACCTATTATATTGGGCCTCAGTCCTCCGCATGAAAGGCCAGTCAAGTAGTATATGTCATCTTTCTCGATCGAGAGTTCATTGCCCCCGATGTGAAAGACATGCTACTGATCATCCCACTACTAGATGATCGATCTCAGAAGGTCTTCCTGCCCCCTCATCATCTCTAAATGAGCATACTTCAGTAATCCACATATACGGAGAACCAGAACATTAGCAGCATCAGTGAACATTTCGTATTCTTCCCATTCATGCTCTCTTTCACGCCAAATACTCATGGTAAATTGCTTCACACCTACACAAGAGAGGTTTCCAATGGATTATTTTTAGGTTGAATCACTTTCGGATTGAGCACAACAAATTTAAAAAATGATTATGTTGGCTAACGCAATACCTAGTGCAAATCAGAGTGTGCTAACATGTTGTCCTTTAACGGGTAGGACATTTAGCACGGCCCTGACACTGGGCACCTACATTAGCCACTTAAAAATTTTAGGGCCCGCTAAAAATCAAATTTTCATCCATTAAAAACAACTAAAAGGACAATGGAAAGCTAGATTAAGGCTCAAGCTCTTACCTGGATCTCGCAGAATAAAAAACCGTTGCCCAGTTTTTCCACAATTGACAATAGAAGTTTCACCTCTTTTTTCGCTCAAAGATATATCACAGCACTCACAACAGTGAAAATGAAGGTCATTTTCCTTCTTATAGACACTCTGTAGGTATGACTCACTCAACTAGTATGTTATATTTGGTAAATTCCTACTATATTTTTTCGCAACTATTGGTTTTTAAAACGCCATCGATGCTCTGATGAGTTGTTAGTGTTCATGTGCAGATTTGACCATGTTCGACCCAGTGGTGAGCTTTCTTTTTAGGGACTTTTTCTAGCTTGTAAAACTGCAAAAACCTCGAGTTTCATTAGTCGGGCTTGTTAAACTACTACAACAAAGAAACGTGATCTATTATTTTCCATATTTTTCTCGCTCGTTAAAAACCGAAAAGGTAACCGAGTTTTTCTCTGTTGGATTCGTTAAAAATTCACAGAGAGCATCAATTTTTTCTTCGTCGGAATTGTTAAAATTTCACAAAGAATATTGAGTTTACTCTATCTCCTCGTACTCATAAAAAAATGAGGCAGATGTCCATTGAACATAGGTTTATCACTTTATCCAGATTCAATGGACTAACTTATGGAAAATGAACTGTGTCAGGCTTACTATTCTCCCTTCGCCATGCTTGGTTATCAAACCTGACAAAGGTACCCCCTGGATTTGTCTTTTACGATGTTTTTCAGACTCACTAAATATGAAAATATCACTAAGTTTATCTGTGTGGACTCGCTAAACTTAATCAGACAGGGAAAAAATTGGACAAAGTGGATACTTATTCTGTTATATTGTAAAGGTCGATTTGGCAGCACAAAGTCTTGAACATGGCACTTCCCAGAAAACTCACTTGCAATTAGCCGAACCCTACCATCTATGAGTTTAGCCTTCGTATGCCAATGCCCCTACATTGGTGAATCCTGATACACTTTGGTGTTCATTAAGCCCAAGCTGCCTGGTACCCTGTTATTGTGCCTTATATTGTTCAAGAGGATCTGACTATCTACTTCTCCATGTATCAGCCAAGGCATCATATACTAGAAATTATTTGTCGTCAGTTATTCCCATTTTCTCTTGACTATCTCCAAAAAAAAATCATCTTTTCCCGTTTCGTGTCAACTGATGTAGGACGCCTCAGTACCTACCTTTCGAGATATTTCTTCCTATCGACTTCAACATCTTATCTAGGAATTTTTTTAATAAACACATTAGTACCCAACTACTTGCAGACATCAGTGGTAGGTCACCTTGTGTTTGGTTGGGGGTTCTCATTATTGGCTCCTGATCGAATGATTCTACGAGTGTTTGACATCAACTCCTTTTATTCACACTCGCTAGATTGTACTATGCATCTTGGGGACCATCATCCTTATTAGTGGCCACCCACGCGTCTGTTAACATTTTTTTTTTACTTATTGGTAATCATACAATTTCCTGCATGTTCGACTACAACTCCTTCATTCACATGTGCAGAAATATGTAGTTTAGTGAGACGATGACAAATACCTTAGGTTGAGGCTTACATCATTTCAGATGTGTTTCCTCTACCAAGCTACGATATTGTTTTCGAAGACAGCTTATCAGTTTGATCCTGTCATGACAGAAGCTTCCACATTGTGCTTATCGGCAGACACACTGGTCATATCTTTGTTTTAGAGAAATCATTTTTGATATAGCTACTAAGCATGGGAATGCCTGACTCAAGAAAGATACTATATTTCTAACATATGTTGGTTTTTCAGGTTTTCTTCAGTCCCCCAACTCCTCTCATTCTACTACATTTATTATAAATTATTTTGGCCATCATCTTCGCCTCTGACCTCACACTTTAGGGGGAATCTATTATAGGACAAATGACCTCCTCATCAGCTCAGAGGAGAAGGTAACATGGAAGGAAGCAAATGAAACAGACAAAGGCCCATTTTTCCAAGGTAACGCACCCCCAGAAGCAGCTAGGCATAGTTATAACGAACCCCAGCCATGGAAAGGGAGTGTTAGTGCCTAGGGAAACACTCTGTCTTGCCTAAGGGGAAACTTTTTCTGTGTTTGAATGTGAAAAGGGAAATATACCGCGGAAATTGACTTGCATTTCTAGCTTTTCCTTAGAAAGAGTCAATTCAAAAATAGAAACTCATGGGACAAACCTTTTATTAGACATTTCCAAACACAACTAAACTCCTATTGAAGGAAAAATCAAAGAAAATCTAGGACACATCTAGATCTTTCCCGATTTGAACTGGTTGAAAGAGTTGCCAAGGTTTATCTTCTCCATTTCCTATAAATTGGAAGTTTGGGCTCTTGGTCTAAGGTCAAAGGTTTGATTATATGTGGAGCATAATTTCATTGTTGTAGTGTGAGGCTTGAAGATTTTCGAGGTTCATTGAGGACTCTAAGCCTTGAGCATTATCACACTCCGAGATAGAGAAAGAGAGAGAAGAATTGGAAGAATGAGGAGGGCTTGGTACAACTAACAGTTGTAATCGTCCTTTTCATAAATTAATATAATTGTATCTGTTTTGTCCATTCGATGCATCAGTGCCACATTTTTTTGTTCATTTGTCTATGTAGCATGATATGAATGGCTTAGATCTGCATAGTTTAATGTCAGTTATATACTATTTTAATTGTTAGAAAGTTATACTATTGTGAGGATTACACGGGTGTTATGATTGGTTGCAGGATCTGGATTTGGAGCCGGTGAGGAAGGACTTCTACCCCGCCGCTTAGCACTCTCCATAGGATCAGTTGTCCATAAAGAGGTAATCATTCCAAATATTTCTTTGTTAATTATATATTAGTACGAACATGTATGCAGTACCTTTTTAACTTTACAGCTAATCTTATAGTATGCCTAGGGCACTCGAAAGCCCTAAGAGAAATATTCAATAACCACCACCCAAGAATATTACCCTATAGCACTCATCCCAGGCCAACTGTTTAGCTTACAACAAAGACATGTTCCCTTCCAACCTTCTCTTCAACTTACAAATTTTTTGGTTTGTTGCCTACAGATTCTTGTTGACGATCTCAACGTTTTCCTTGGCAGTTTCTATTTTTTTCTCTTTATGTGTTATACTTTTCTTAGTTGCATCCAAATATTTCTGCAAGTTTTTAAGTTCCCCTTCTTAAATTGAGAGTTCAATAAGGGCCTTAGTAAGCTACTCAGTTGGGTTTTGAGGATCTTCATGGATGATCACTGCACATATGTGCAAGTTCATTTTCATTTGCAATTCATTATCCTGCAACTTGAGAGCTATTATCTCATTATTTCTAATAATAAGCTCTCTGGTTAAGATCTCATTTTATTTCTCTACCTATGCAAGCTTCTTAGAATAAACATGTTCACGTCCTACCATCTTCAACTTATGCCTTAACTCCTACATTTTTTTCTAAGAACTCTTGAGGAGAGCTTCAAAAGCCAACTTATCCTCTAGGTTGACACCCATATTCACGAATAACTCCTTGAAGCTCTCATTTTTCATGTGGAGAGCGTTGGAGTTGACTTTCTCTTGCTTCAATCTGGTTACAACCTTTTCCATCAATTTTTTCTGCCTTTCTTATAGTCATGGCATTCTTGTTGAGCTCGTTGTATAACATTTCTTTGACCCGCCTGTGGAAATATATCTTAGATGGCAAGGGAGCACTTGCTAAATCTAGTGAAACTTCCAAGGCTTTGAAATGAGAGCTTGAAGGAAAGAACTACGTCAGTGGATGTTGTAATGAAAACTTCATTTGATTTATTTCTAAATCCATAGTAGCCAGCAGTTCAGTTTGGTATAGTACTAAGTGATTTTCCATTTGATGACACATATCCTCTCTCACCTTCTTATTTATTTCTTCAATGGCCTTTCTAGTAGGTCAACTTGATCCAATAACTATTGCACTAGCGTTTTCACCTAAGAAAACTAATTCTGAAGATGATGAAGCACACAACTATGGTGAATCTTCCAATGTCACATGAAAACCTGGTTGATCTAGCCATGTCTCCACTCACTCCCCGAAATAAATCTAGACAGCAAATCAAGATCTGACTTTTCAACGTCATGGGGTCGGGACAGTTTAAAACCCACACATTTTAACCCTTTGAACTATTTTCGGGGGGCATTCGGGTGGAGATGGATGACAATCTGCCTGGAAACTGCTCAACTGTTAACCAATTTCGTGCACACCTATGTGGGCCTCTCCTCTATCTTGTTATACTTGTGGATAAGGTTCCCATAGCGCGCAACGAGTTATAAAACCATATTCTTTGGCTCTAGGCACTGGTAGGGTCCCCTAAGGTTGTTTTAGCTAAAATTTAGCTTTAGAGGCCATGCAAATGGATCTTAATATTATTCAAAATTTCATAGAAGTAAAAAACAGGAAGGAAGCACATTAGGGAAGTTGAAATATTATTGCATGATGATAGAGAGAATGTGGGAGCACTCACATCATAGTGCAAGGAGAGGGTGTAATATTCCCATTTTAGCACATAGCTAAATGGAATATTAAAATTTTTCTTTTATCACCTAGCAGCTAAATAAATGTGTAAGGAGGCCCATGCTTATGGAAAACCTGAATAAAATACCTCGCATGTGAAAAGGGATAGACATAAGAACTATATTTTACACCCCTATGTGTGAAAAGGGACAATTGCATGAAGACAAGGTCAGGTTTGACCAAGTCAATAGCGCTACCACAAGAGGAGTGGATCACTTTAGAAGACAGTGCAGTGTGAATGAGAAGAGGATATTTGGTGGAGAAAACCCTAATGAGTGGAACCCATGGCGAGCAAGCTTTCACTTGTTTAAAAGGAGGGCAAGACAGCCATTGTTATTCATGAATTGGATTATTGATTTCATTGTCTATTCAGACATTGTGCATTCTTTTGTCGTTTAGAAAGAATTTCCAGGGAATTCCTGTTTAGGATTCCTTCTCCTTCTTGAGAGGCCTCTTGAGGGATTGTTCTTCATTCTCCACATTTCTTGGCTCAAGGCCAAAGCCACCTCCTTCAGTCACAATGTTATTCCTGTAGCAGGATAACTTTGTGTTGCAGGTTGTTGTAGTGGAGACTCCACAACACCATTTCCTTAGCTCATCTTCCAAAGGAGGGAGCTTCTATTCCTCTGGGAGGTTAGTGAGGGAGATTCATGAGAATATTACATATCATTGGCATCATGCCAAGTACTTCCCTTCGCCAACAGTGCAGTCCCTTCTCTAGACTGCATTATTTTTTAGTGCAATTGCAGTGGGGACTTGATCCACTATTTTGGAGGGTGAGATCTTCAAGGATTGGACCAGCCTTTCACCTGAGAGATTCTTTGGATGATATTCAGCCATCATTTGCAGCATCATCATCTATCTACATCCATTTCCAGTTTCTGAGTTGCAGCTGCTACCCAACAACTCCAGCATTTCTGCAGATTTGCCATTTTTTTTACTTATTTCAGCCAATCCCTTTAAGGATTGTGTATTGTTGTTTCCAGGGGTTGAGATCTTGCTCCCCTTATTGTATTTGAGTTTTATATTGTCATATTTGTGTATTGACACTATTTTGTAGCATTTCTCCTTTATATATTGCGCAGTCATAGCCAGGGCTTCTTTTGTATAGCAGTATTTCTCCATTTGTCATGTATAAGTTTCATTCAGGCTACATTGCCTAGTTTGAGAGATCATTTTCTCAAGATATTGTATACATTATTGCTGCTATAATCTAATGTAATGGTTATGTGGATCTTCTGGAATTCTTAGTATTAATTTATTCACTGCTATTTCCAGCTCATGTTTATGAATTGTTGATCTCCACATTGGTAATATCTTGAGATATTCCCAATAGTGTATATGTTCCTAATTTGGAATATTACAGTAGTATCAGAGCATGATCTCTGGCTCAGCCTGTGAGTCTCAACCAAAGAAGATAAAGATGATGAAGAATATGAGTTTACTCTCATCAATTTTCAGATCCAGAGAGTACCTCTCCATGGAGGTCAAGAAGATTGAAGAAGGAGAAATGGAAGGACCATGCACTTCATATTCTCACAAAAAAGAAGGCATGAAGCATGAAGATCACTTGGAATTCAAAATTCTAAGTGAGTACCTTGTTGAATACCAAGTTAAACCTAGAGCATTCAAGGAGACTCTAGCTTTACCACAATTCATTCAGCAGAAAGAAAAAAGAAGACCCCACAGCTATGGGATGATGAGAGGAAATATATTTCTATTGTCCACATTTGATGGATCACTCACATGTACAGCAAAGGTATGGGTGAAAAATCTATAGGATTTCTTCCTGCTACATCCTGTAGTAGACAGAGAGGCTGTAGAAGTTGCAGCGCTGCACCTTGGAGGTGAAGCAAACTGTTATAGGTCAATTTGGGCACCATTCCCAGTGACCTGGTTAATTGGCCATCATCTCCAAGACCGACGATCGAAGCGTCTATCATTCCCTATCATCTCAGTTGCTATATGCTCTAAGACAGGAAATATTCATGAATCAAACAAGATTTTCATCAAAGCAAGGCTTTTACATGGTTTGAAGCTTATTATTAAACATGTGGGAGCTCACCAACACAAGATCTAAGGGGCCTAAGTGCGTTGCATATGCAGGTAGATCCATTCTGCACTACTCTGCAAAGCACTTTCCGACATTCAAAGGTGTGTTGGTCACATTGGGAACGAAATTCTCATTGTTCCGAAATCTCCACTTGGCCAGTGTCTTCTAGAAGGGTTCACATGTCTCATGCTTCGAATCCAAGTGTCCATTTGACATCTACATGACTGGAAAACATGTCTTGCCTATTTTTGGAATGCAATTTATTTCAAAACAACCTACAGTTCATCTATAAATTGAAGACAGATCTAAGTGTTCAAGGAGGAAGAATTTGAGTAGAGAAATGCTGGAGAATTTTCAATAGAGAGTTTGATTTTTGGAGCTTGTGGTGGGGAGACTTATGTTGTGATGAGACTAAGGAACTCTTCTATAAGGTCACGATGAATCAGTCACTAGGTTGTAACCTCTCCTTCTATCATCAATAAAGAGTACTTCTTGTTTTTCCCTACATGCATCCATGTTTACTTTGATTTTCCATGTTGTAAAATCTTTGTTGATGAATGTATTTTATGCTTAACTGATTTGGATAATTAACTTGAATAGATATCTAGATTATTGTATCTTCAGTTGTTTCAGTGCTCTTTCTTGCAGGAAGCATTCAGCTATTTGAAACCGCTTAAAGTTAGGGCTGTAGTGGAAGTGACAGAAAGGAACCATTTGGAAGCGATTGAAATAAGTAAGCATCCAATCTTCTCTGTATATATGTTCTGAGTTAGGAAAAATGGTAGTGCATTCTTTCATTTGTTGTTCTAGACTAGACACCGGTCTAGGGAAGCGTAGTTTATCTGTAGATTACAATTCTAGTCCAACAAACTAGCGACTCCACTGGGGATAATTTCTCTTTAATCTTGTTGTTTTAGTCTCTGATCTGCTTTCTAAATCCACCCAGTAGTTATTTCACATAAATATTAGACATTTTCAAAGGTTAATTTGCAAAGTTAGTGAACCAAAAGGTAGCTTTTTATTTTTTTACTACACTCAACGCACCCTTGGTCAAGGAACAGTGCTTTGCAGAGCATTTTCTCCCTTGTCAGCCTGCGTTGTAGAGCACTGTCTCCCTTTGGAGACTACGTTGACTCCTGAAAGGAACAAATCCCCTTGAATCTGAGTTTGTATTTTGCTTCAGTTCTGTTTTCTGACTTGTTTTAAAAATTTTAATGCTCTATTTGACCAGTAGCTCTATATATTTCTTCTGCTTTGACTAAAAATTTGTTCAATGTTGTTTTAAAAAAAAAAAATCATTATCATTGAAAAGTTGATTTCAAAGTACTTTTTATGCTGCATTAAGAATCGTTTGGTTTCAAAATAGGAAATTGTCATAAAGTCTTCATTTCCTTGATAGGAGAAATTGTTGTTGAAATCTTCGTTTTTCCTTCAAAAGAGAAATTGTTGTTTGTATTCTTCGTTTCTCGAAAGTAAAAAGCATTTTGATTATTGATCTAGTGCACCTAGTTTTCTTTCTGCATTCATAACATTAAGGAAACTAAAAAGAAAAACATGCATTTTCATGTAGGATTGTGTGTTTTTTGCAAAAGGAACATTAGGAAATCTGCATTTAGTTTGAGATTCATTGATTTTGTTTTTTTTCATTGAGTTGTTTGCTCTCAGATTACTTGTTCTCTTCCCTTAGTAGCTAGGTATTTCATTGAAAAAGCTGAAAGTGAAAATTTGTTTATCATTCTTAGCTTGCATTTTAGGAATTTCATATACATCATCGTGGTGAACCTAAAAGGAAAACTGTTAAGCAAGATCAACATAAAATAAATCTCCATTTACTTAACAATTCTTTGGAACATTAACGATAACATTTAGAGGTCTAGGCTAGAGACGTGTTCCGGCGTCATAAAACATAGCAGCTGTCATTAACTTGTCTACGATACATTCCAAGTGTGATGCCTCACTCCACGTACGTAAGTATATCATAGCTCTTCCACATACTCTTGGGTATATCGAGCGGTGTTACAGTACGATAAGTATAAAGGGGTGCTCTCACTGTGTGGTTTCGCATCAGACAGTGCTAATACGAACTTGGGCCTCCACGTACCTTCGAGTATATTTGGGAGGACAAATTTTAGGTGCTATCCATCCATAGTGAACCGATTCAGCCGCCTTGAAATTGTGATACACCAAACACAACATTTGGGGAGATTACATGCCTGTACTTTTTGGTTCGCCAAGCGGTATTTTGCAGTTCACAGTTTCCTAATAAACCTTTTTGCCTAGCATTACCCTCTTTTTGTTTATTTTTTTTGGGATAAAATAAATCAGTAATCGTGGAAGAAAATAATCCCACCCCTCATCGTTCTTAGATTAGCTTTAAAACCACCTTTACCACGGGAAGTTATTTCTGGTAGGAAAAGGCGATCACGATCTGCTGAATCAAGTACAATTCATACCTCTGGCGAAAAATCATCTTTTAATCCAGAGTTAGCCCAAATTGTTTCCACACATCTCGGTTCATTTACTGTTGTTGAAATGGAGCCTTCACAGTTACCCGTGGTCAAGATCCATTCAGTCGCTGAGACCATACCTCCTGGATCTAACATTGTTCAATCACATATTGATCCAGATCCTGTCTCTTCTTTTCCAGAATATCTGAATCCTTAATCTGAACAGCTGAAATTTTTTCCTACCATGGTCATCCCACAAAGTTCTGTAACCAATGAAACTCCTATTTCACATATTTAAGCGTCTGAAATATATTTTGGGCCTGACGATGAAGTTCTTCCTCTTGGTTTAATCGCAATTGAAGAAATCCCTCAACCTGATACACCTTTAAGTCAAACCCACTTTGGGGGAGACCTTTACCTGTACCAGTCATTTCCTCAATCATTTCCATTTGCTTTTGTTGATCCTATTTCCATTCAGTCTCCCATCGATTTTTGAGGGTATACACTTGGTCAAACTACCATGTCTAAACCAACATCTTCGGTTGGGTCTGTTGTTCCAATTACGTCAGCTCCTACCCTCGCTACTCTGTCGATGTTCACAACATCACCAGAGTCATATTTTCACGGTGGCCCTTCGGTCCCAACAGGTTACAAATCAGTATCTGGCACTTTCTCTCATGCACCTTCACGTTCATGGTCTTTGCCAATGTCATCATCTGGCATTTTAACTGGTAGTCCTATAGTTAGTACTGAATGACTTGATTCATTAAATCCATCATTAGGGAAATATCAAGCCAGTCATTATGGGTCAAATCCTTTATCAATTGGACTCCCAGCATTCAGTGAACAATATTTTTCATCTTATTATCCTCCTTATGCTGGGGGGAAACCTTTGGTTACCCAATATGACAGTACTCAGTCACATTTTGGTCAGACTAATGTTGATTTAAATGTTTGTCAATGGTAGCCCACTCTGCCTATCCAACCACAAACAATTGTCCAATCGTATCAACCAATTCAACCTGTTACACCGACTTCAATACCACTTGTTAATACATCTATACCCCCGTTACAGCATCAAAATCTTGTTCATCAACCTTATAAGGTGATTTCTTCAACTCAACATCATAAAATGTTGGGTCCACAAACTCAAAATCCTTTGGTTAATTTACAACAACCTGTATCAGGGATCATTTATTCACAAGTTGGTCCACCATTTTATGGGGTGTCACAAAAACAATCTGGATATACATATCAACTGAATCCAACTTATACAAATTTGGGTTATAATCTTGGTGGACAGACCCCTTGGCAGCCACAGGCGCAAATTCCGCAAACTTCATTTCAACAAGTAACATATCCAGGTTTTGGTCAACAACACTCTCAAGTGTTTTCCATGCAAAACAACCCCTATCTGGATTACCAACAACAAATCCCATATGCCGGTGCTCAAAGACCTGTTTCCCAAGCAATTCCATCTTATCCTGGCTATGCTCAACTTGACCTTAATAGACAATTTCCTTTTGTTGCAACCTTGGAATTACCAGATTTAAACCGGTTACTTATGATCCTATCAATTATGCTCCTTGGTGGCCAGTGATACCACATAAATTACCCTCAAACATTCCTAAATTCAATGGAAACCCTGGAGAACACCCATCAACTCATGTTATGACTTATCATTTATGGTGTTCATCAAATTCCCTAAATGATGATTTTGTTCGATTACGTATTTTCTAGAGATCGCTCACAGGTCCGGCAGCTAAATGGTACATTGAATTACCTAGAGCTTCATTTGATAATTTTACTACTTTGGCTACTGTATTTTTGACCCATTTCCAGTTACCGATCAGATACAAAACTGGAACGAAACTCTTGACAAACTTCAAAAAAAGTAATGCTACTCACATTTTAGATCATATTCATGAGTGGCATCGTCGTCGACGAATGGTTAAGACATTTGTTCCCGATCAGCTCCTTGCTTAATGGTTCATCAAATCCTTGTTACCATCTATAACAGAGGATGTGGCTAAAGGTGGCGTCGTCACAGAAGAGCAAGTCATCGCTCGTGCCTATTATTTAGACTTGTTTTATACTCAGTCTAGCACGCTCTATGAGAAAACACGAAATGCACCGCGATCTAATTTCAATGTTCCTCCTCAAATAAAGGACTCTCATGGAAAAGACATCTTGATAGGCACTGTAAACACACACAACACTACTGCATCTGATCCTGCTCCTACTTCCGAAATAATCGCCATCTCATTTGACAAAGGCAAAAGTGATAAGTAACCAGGAAGTAAGAAAAAGGGGAAATCAAAGAAAAATCAAACTTCTAACCCGCAGGAACGATCATCTGATCAACCGTCAAGACCACGAAAACCTCGTTATCCATTCATAATCTGTAACAAGGAACACTTTTTTAGGGATTTTCCTCACTGTGTTGTAATTCTCAAAAATCATCAAGACTTCAAATGCGTCAGCTGTGTTGACAGACCCATTTCCAAATCCAGATGCAAATTTGGTTGCTACGGATCCAGCTCCTAGTTCCCAAGTGTTAATGTTATCCAGTACAAAACCTTCACAAGATATTTTTGTGTCAACACGGAATAAAGACTATGGTAGTCTGGCTTATCAACCTACTACCTCGACAATGAATCCATCTACTGAATCAGTACCACCTCCAATTATTCCTGAATTGACGATTAAGCCATCGAAGGGAGTAATTCATAAATCGACATATAATTCTCGAGCAAGAGCTGCACAAAACTATAATATAGTTGAATATTTGGCTCAATCCCCTTCAGCTATGTCTGCTCTTGAGGTATTACAAAATTTTCCCTCCTAGAAGCAGGCTTTATTGTCGGCCATTGGTGGAATTGATCCAACTGATTCTAATCTTGTCTTTTTTAATCATACGGGCTATGTGCCACAGCTACCAGCAGAATTGGCATTCTCCATCAAAGTAAATTTTCTCAATCACCTTGTTCATTGCACTATTATTAATGAGGGAGCATCTACGTGCATTATGTCTCTAAATTGTTGGAAATCACTTGGCTCGCCATGATTATCACAATCATCAATGACGTTGAAGGCTTTTGATGGAAGAACATATAAACCTTGTGGTATTATCAATAGCCTACAAGTTGAATTAGGGGGAAAAATAGTTAGTATTGATGTTGAGGTTGTTGACGGACCCCCTGAATATAATATTTTACTCAGAAGACCATGGGTATATGAGATTACACAATTGTTTCTACATATTTTAGAATGGTTGCCTTTCCTCATAACGGTACTATTACAGTCATTAATCAGTTATCCTTTTTTTCCTCCGCTTCACAGGTAACTGGAAGCATTCCATATGTTCACTTACCCCAACTATAAATCTAGAACATTGGTGTAGGACTCTTAAAGGATTCCACTCTTATGGGAACCTTTGCATTACTGCCGCCTGTGACGTCGACAAAAATTGCAAGTATAGAGACCTACTACATGATCTCTTCCACTCCATCTGGCTTAAGGAAGAATACGGGTGATTATGATATTTCTACATTGGATGATGTTTTACCGCTCAGCCCTATTGAGCTACAATGGCAATCAATCTATTTGGCTTGGGCAGCAAATCCGAAATCAACGTCGCTGAGTGTTTGGGGTGATCGTTCATTAGATTTTGGTACTCCATCTGATCCGTTTTCCTCAAAAATTTTGAAAGATGAAAATATTTTGGAAGCTATGATGGCAAAAGGAGAACCATGGGAAGATTATCATCATCGTTCCCATATTCCAGATTATGAAGAAAATAATCATAGTAAACTATATCACCCATCCATTCAACATTTCTTTCTGAATTCTTTTCCGATTAATGCAATTGAATCTGAGCGAAATTTATCAAATATTGAAGAAACGATTTCTATCAATATTTCGACTAAACCTGGCATTGTAGAAAATATTCATGTCAATGTATCTTGTTCTCCATTAGAACTTGATTCATATTGATCTCTTTTTCATGAATTTCGTGACGTATTCGCTTGGTCTTATGAGGAAATGCTAGGCATAGATACTATTATAGTTGAACACACTATTAATATGTATCGTGATGTCAAACTGGTGCATCAACGGCTTAGTCCTATTCATCTGAATAAATCCGTTGCCATCAAAACGGAATTTGAAAAAATTTTGCGTGCTGGTTTCATTTACCCTGTTCCGCTAACTGAGTGGGTTTCCAATATCATTCCTGTTATAAAAAAAATGGAACCATTAGAGTGTGTGTCGATTATCGGGATGTTAATCAGGCATTTCCAAAAGACAACTATCCTACACCCTTTATCGACCAGATTATTGATGTTTGCACTGGATGTGAGATATTTTCTTTCATGGATGGATTTTCTGACTACAATCAAATCAATATCCGCCCAGATGACCAACATAAGACATCATTCATCTGTCCCTGGGGCACATTCGCATATCGAAAACTTCCGTTTGGTTTAAATAACACTGGGGAAACTTTTCAGAGAGCAATGGATTATGCTTTAAATGACATCAAGCACATTGTTCAACCATATCTAGATGATTTACCAGCGCATTCACGAAAACAGACTGATCACCTGATGCATTTGCGAGCCATTTTCTTACGTTGTCGACACTACAAGATACACCTCAATCTGCACAAATGTGTGTTTTGTGTTGGTTCTGGTCAATTGCTCGGATTCGTAGTCTCAAAAAAAGGAATTCAAACAGACCCATTGAAGGTACAGGAAATTCTTGATTTTCCTGCACCCTCAAACTTACTTCAGATACAGAAAGTTCAAGGAAAGGCTAACTTTCTGAGAAGGTTCATTCCAAACTACGTTGAAATGGCTAAAGGATTTACTCGATTATTGAAAAAGGGGGTTCCCTTCCATTGGGACCAAGTTGCGCAAGCTTCTTTTGATGATGTCAAGGACCATCTTGTCCGAGCGTCATTAATGTATCCTCCAAATTATCAAAATGATTATTTCCTATATATCACCGCGGCTGAAACGACCATCACTATGGTTTTGGTCCAAGTAGAAGATGGAATTGAACATCTGATCTATTATTTGATTCGTAATCTCAATGATACAGAATTTAAGTACTCGTATGTAGAAAATATTTCCTTGGCAGCTGTTGAAGTTGTCCAAAGATTTCGCCATTATATCCTACTCCAAAAAACAACAATAGTTTCATATTGCAACCCCATGACTTATATCTTATCACGTCAATTGCTAGGGGGAAAATATTCAAAATGGATCGTCATTTTGCAGGAATTTGATTTGGAATTTATCAAATCCAAGTCAAAGAAGTCTTTAGTTTTGGCTGAGCTTCTCTGTGACCTTCCCTGTGATAGTACTTCAACTACGTCGAAACCATCTATTCCAGACGAGTCTCTGTTTCTGATCGGATCATCTAATCCTTGGTGTGGGGATTTCATCATTTATCTCCAAACCCAAAATTTTCGACCTAATACCTCTCATTTTGATCAACAACGTATTCGATACCAAGCAAAATATTATCTGATTATCGGTGATACACTTTATTGTCGTGGTGTCGATACCATTTTAAGGAGGTGCCTCACTCATGAGGAGGCTGAAAAGGTGTTAAATGATTGTCATGTTGGGGCTTGTGGTGGAAATTTATCTGGTTATGCTACCGCGTAGAAGATACTCTGCGTCGTTTACTTTTTGCCTACTATTTTTCGAGATTGATCCTCGCAGTCATAATTTGTCATGCATGTCAGATTTATGACCGTAAAATCCAGAAACCGCCAGCACCAATGCATCCTGTTGTCTCTGTTGGACCATTTACAAAATGGGCAATCGATTTCATGACCTGTAACCCTCCTTCATCCAGGGGGCACGGTAATATTATTGTCGCAATCGACTATTTTACCAAATGGGCCGAAGTGATGCCTACATTCAACAACACAAGACAAACAGCTGCATTGTGTTTCTTCAACCATGTTATTGGATGGTTTGGATCCCACAGGCTATAGTTACGGATCATGGGAAGCATTTTCACAACCATATGATGTCTGAATTGACAGCCAAGTTAGGATTGTCGCATGATAATTCTACTCCTTATTATCCACAATCGAATGGACAAGTTGAGGCTATTAACAAAATTCTTAAACGAATGCTTCAGCGAATGATAGAAGTCTGTAAAAAGAACTGGCACTTGATCCTGTACTCCGCCTTGTGGGCGTATCGAACCTCGGTGAGAAACACTACTAGATTTACTCCTTTCCAATTGGTGTATGGTCTGGAAGCTATCTTACCAATCCAATGCGAAATATCATCGTTAAAACTCGTGATAGACTTGTTACCTGACACCTCTAAAGAAGAAGCATGTCTCCTTAACCTCATCCATCTAGATGAAACACATCGTGAAGCCTAATTGGCCAACGAAGTGCATAAGAGATGTATAAAGGCGCAATACGAAAAAAATGTCCAGCCTTGCATCTATTAAGAGGGTGACTTGGTCCTTCTTTACGACCAGGAAGCTAATAAATTAGGTACAGGGAAATTCGAGCCGTTATGGCATAGCCCCTACATTGTCAAAATATTTCTTGCTAAAGGTGCCTATGAGTTAGTTTATTACGATGGGATTCCATTGGCGTAGCCTAGAAATGGGTTGTATCTTAAACGTTACTATGATTAATCATGAGCGTAGTAATTTTTTGTATTATATCGTTTATATGCTATTGATTTTCATTCACTATCTTAATTTTTTTTTTAGAGTTTTCTTAACGTTATTAATTCGCTTTAAATTTTATGGCAGATGTCTAAATCTTCGGAACCATTTGTTGGATATGCTGATGGTGCTAGTTGTAGTACGCAGAATCTATCCTCTGCAGCATGGGCCATTTTCGCTCCGAATGGCGAGTTAGTGAGTTTTCAAGGGATTTGTATTGGTAGATCAACGAACAATATCACTGAGTATAGTGCATTGATCGAACTTCTCTCTGATGCCATTTCATTTGGTATTAACCGCATAATCATCAGGTTAGACTCACAACTTGTGGTACTACAACTTACTAGTGTTTATACTGTTAGAGATCCAATACTTCTTAGATTGTTCCTAAGAGTTCGACTTTTGGAGAGACATTTTGATTTCATTCAATATCAACACATTTCCAAAAATCTAAACACTTTAACTTATTCATTAGCTAATCAAGTTTTAGATAGACATTTGTGACATAGGTAAAGAAAACATCACATCATTGAATAGGATTGCGTATTAAACATAGGAAAAACTATGAAAACATATAGATAGATAGTTATAGGTTTTTACAAAATTTCTTCCCAAGATATGTTGGTCATATGACCTCAAAATGTATGCAAAAAGTTATAAGTAAACTAGTGGTGCTCATGATAGCACGTTATAGATCTAGAAATCCTACGGAGCAACTGCATCCAACGGTTAGGAACCCCAATTGTGTGTCGTTGTAGTCGCATGGGAAGCTCTTCGATCCGGCAATCTAGAATTCCAAAGTTCAACCCCTCTATGTGCTACTAGAGCTCAGCAAGAGTCTTAGCCATATCCAGGTCCTGAAGGACTGCTCTCCCGACAGCCCTCTCTGCTGGCGCATCTGTTTCGCGCTCTGTTTCCTCTGCTGGTTGAACGCGACCGATATCTGCATTACATTAAAACATTTTGTTTAGTCTTGGAAAGAAATCAAAACACAAAAACATTTGTATAAACCTTATAAAAATCAAAAAACATGGTCAAATCAATCTTACCTATTGCACCCCACTAAGCACCTTCTGGTAAAACTAGATCTGGATCTCCTCGGAAGTCGACGCCTGCACATGCATACTCATTGATGGCGACGATATATCGCCTGAACCAGGTGAAGAATGCAGTCGAGAACACAACGGTCGATTGGCCTGAATGTCAACCCATGAGTTCTACCCATTTCTGCATTCGAGGATCTCTAGGACTAGATATATCCAATGTTACATGTTGTGGCGCCATCAGTGGAATCCGTTCCAAAGCGAAGGAGATAACGATAGAACCATAACTGAAATTTTTCTTCCTTCCTCCTTTTGCTTTATTCATTTGTTCCTTTATCTGAGATAGAACAGCGTCAAACCAGTTGAAAATTTTTGGCTCTAAGCATTCAGACGCATACTGCATATATGATCTGTTTGCCACATGGAGTGTAATAGTACCAGCTAGTTTAGCGATCATGAATAAGATGGTTCTTAGAGGCAAATCCCTGACATCACAAATGTTTATTTTTCCATCTTCGCTAGGTTCTGACCCCAGATATCAATACTGCATAACATAATCCCTCATTTTTTCTCCTCCAACGGTAGATCCTGTGAGTGCAATGGTCAAACATCTCCTCGACAAACCTGTGAGAAAATACACATCCTCAACTATTAAGGAAAGCACTTGATTTTTTATGTGAAATGCCTCTATCGCTGGATCCCATGCTCGAACAAGGAACTCCAAGAGTTCTATCTATTGCCTCATTCCTGAAAATTTAAAGTACTTAAGCAGCCCGCAATCTCTTAAATCTCTTACAGTATCCGGATCATTCAAGGCAATCATAACTTGTTCTTCATGTTCTCTTTCTCTCCATGTAATCGTCATTATTATCCAATGGAAACCTGAAAATCAACCACAAGATCCATTAGATACCATTCATTATAGAGAACTAGGCAAATTTTGAGCACATCTTGAAAATCAAAAACATGAACTGCACCCAACGCACTCCCTAGGTGAAGATAATGCGTTGCATATGCAGGTACCCTTCACTGTACTTGCTATGCAACGTAGGTTTCGATGTACAAGGGTGCGTTGCCCTCATTTTGGGAAAAATTTACCCTAGGGGCCTCAAAACCCTAAAAATTTGTGAAGAATGGAAATGAAATGACTACTGAAAGAAAGAGGAGGTTTTTACTACTGAACTGGATCAGACAGCAATGAAATCCATCCAAAGAAACGACCGCAATCAACGACTGAAGTTCAGGGGAAAAATCATGTTTAGAGCTCCAAAATGCAAATGGTAACTATGGAATTGTAAAATGAATAGTGAAACTGCTTTATGTAGTCGTTTAATTACTTGCAAGTTAAATTTATTGCTATGACTATGGTTTTGTTATGTTTTTATCATGAAACAGGTATTTTTAATCCATTTATTGTTGTTCTGAACAAGAATTACAACTAACGAACAGATTAGTCGTGTAGATTTATTTCAAAGAAGGACTTGACCACAAAGAATACTTTTTCTCCTTATTTTTTGAGCTTTGATAAAAATGAAAAAGGATTTGAAGCGCACTTTTATGTCTTTTTCGAGCTTCGATAAGAATGAAAAAGGAACCTTTGGAGTCTTCTTTCAGCTCTTTTCAAACTCTGATAATGTGAAAATATTGCCGAGAACTTGTCATTTTGAGCTCGTTAAAGTAAATGAATTGATATCTACTTAGTATAAGTTTAACCCTTTTCCGGATTGAGATGGATTATTTACGAAAAAGGAATACCTTGGTTAAACATGACCAAAGAGGTTCTTTCAGATATCATTTTACACTTTTTCGGATCTGAGAGACAAATTTATGAAAAAGCAATTTTGGAGTCCTCTTTCGTCCTCTTTTTCAGACTCTCTAAACATGAAAAAGGACCAGGTTGTCACTGTCGTTAAGCTCGTTAAAACATAAAATAGCGACGGGCTTGTCAATCATGGCAAGAATCGAGTTTCATTCATCTCTAGACTCATTAAATTATTAAATAGCGATACTTCATTCTTTATTTTCCTGAAGGGTTGAATTAAAGATCAAGCAAATTTTATCCTCCTCAAGCTTGTTAAAAAATAAAGAGGTACTAGTCGACAAATGACCGGGGAAAATTTGGGGAAAGCAAGCAAAGTTTCTTTTTGGTAGCAAGTCGCTCTTGAACATGACACTTATTTCACTCCTTGTCTGTGACTGTTTGGGATGGGTAATCATCTTGACGGTTCATTCACACCTATGGTTCATAATACCTTCACTTTGTTTTTGGTTCAATGCTGCCAACTCATCACAGTGTCGCCGATATGTTCAAGAGAAGTCATCCAGTGATTTAGAACTCATCCATCTACAATACTCATAAAACTTCATTTTCATGACTGTCATCCCTGACAATTGCTATAGCAAATCATATCCTTGTCTCTGAAATTAGTAACTCTAGTTTTGCAATAAGGTGACTTCCTGTCAACTACAAATCAATATCCAGGAATTTCACTTACAAACATCAGATTCTAGTACCATGAGGCTTGTTACAGCATCGACAAGATCCTCGCTTCCAGACTTTTGACCAAAATATTTTGTTTGGCATTCGACATCAAATCATCTATTCACGCCTTACGAAATGTACTGTAGTACTTTGAGGGCCATTTTCATTAATGGTTGTTCTCTCGCATTCGTTAACAGCTTTCATTATTGGCAAATAATCAAACGATGTCTTTCCATGTTCGACGACAAATCATATATTCGCATGGCTAGACTTGTACCCGAATGATCGAGTGAATGAGATAAGAAGACCCCGGATCTAGTTTCAGCCATCTGGGCTAAAATTTCAGGATTGTTGTACACATCATCTGTATGGTGACCTTATATACAGATTTTCATCCAAACATGGGCCTATATCTATAGGCAATGTCTGCATTTGGGAAAAATTCCAATGTAGACGACTTTCTGAATTATGTACATGTTATTAGACTGTTTTATGTGCTGGCTATGGGAATGCCTACCCTCAGCAATTATGATCAATAGAGGATTTATGATGATGTAATGTATTGTAAGATTGATGCAGGTGATCGTTCTACTTGTTTTCCAGTCTCATCACAGTATAAAGCATCTCAATCAAATGTTCTTATTATTTGGATCTCATGCTTTAGGGGGCAATTGTCATAGGTCAATTTGGGCACCTTTCCCAATGACCTGGTTAACTGGGCATCATCTCCAGGACCGATGATCGAAGGGTCTATCATTCCCTATCATCTCAGTTGCTATATTCTTTGAGACAGGAAACATTCATGAATCAAACAAGATTTTCATCAAAGCAAGGCTTTTCCATGGTTTGAAGCTTATTATTAAACATGTGGGAGGTCACCAACGCAGCCTCTAAGGGGCCTAAGTGCATTTCATATGTAGGTAGCTCCATTCTGGGCTGCTCTACAAAGCACTTCCCGACATTCAAAGGTGTGTTGGTCACATTGCGAGTGAAATTCTCATTGTTCCAGAATCTCCACTTGGTCAGTGTCTTCTAGAAGGGTTCACATGTGTCATGCTTCGGATCCAAGTGTCCATTTGACATCTACATGACTGGAAAAAAATTCTTTCCTATTTTTGGAATGCAATTTATTGCAAAACAACCTATATTTCATCTATAAATTGAACATGGATCTAAGTGTTCAAGGAGGAAGAATTTGAGTAGAGAAATGCTGGAGAATTTTCAATAGAGAGTGTAATTTGTGGAGCTGCTGGTGGAGAGACTTATGCTATGATGAGACTAAGGAACTCTTCTGGAAGGTCATGATGAATTAGTCACTAGGTTTTAACCTCTCCTTCTATCATTAATAAAGAGTACTTCTTTTTTTTCCCTACATGCATCCATGTTTACTTTTATTTTCCATGTTTTAAAATATTTGTTGATGAATGTAGTTTATGCTTAACTCATTTGGATAATTAACTTGAATAGATATCTAGATTATTGTATCTTATGCTATTTTAGTGCTCTTTCATGCAGGAAGCATTCAGCTATTTGAAACCACTTGAAGTTGAGGCTGTAGTGGAAGCGACATAAAGGAGCCATTTGGAAGCGACTGAAACAAGTAAGCATCCAATCCTCTCTGTATATCTATTCTGAGTTAGGAAAAAGGGTAGTGCATTCTTTCACCTATTTTTCAAGAATAGACATCAGTCTAAGGAAGTGTAGTTTATCCGTAGATTACAATTCTAGCCCAACACAAAGAATTGGTGGATCAGCCATCTAAGCCATACAAGGGTTTCTACTCTTGTTGAGTTTTCTCAAAGATTGATCAGAAGGTTTGGAAAAAGGAGGGAGGAGCGCTCACCACCAGTTGATAAGGCATGTACCAACGATGTTGAGACCATGGAGGAGTAGCCTTTATCTTCAACAGTTTGGGAGGCCAACACTTATGAGGAGGAAACTCTTGCAGCCCTGCAAGGAGCTTCCACATTTCACCAAGGTATGATTAAAAATCCATCTCTTGTCATTTCAGCAAACACTTTGGATGGGTTTACATCATTGCAAGCAGTTGACCTAGAGCAGTAGAATGGCACTGCCCTACACAAGAGCAGTGATGGAGAAGAGAGGAGCCATTCCTCATGTAAGCACTCAGAGGACAGCTTCATTTAGGAAGCCATGAAGGAAGCAGTAAGAAGGAGTAGACATCTGGAGATAAGAAACTCTTTCTCCTCTCTATATGACACTCTCTCAATGAACATGCCACAACTCAAAGAGAGACTTATACTGGTAGCAGATCCAAGGTCTCTTTGGTTTTGGAAGGCCATGCATGAGGAGGATATCTCCTGGAGAGATTTCAGTGGAGGTGCACTCCCACACATCATGGAGTGCAAGGATCTTCAATGGTTTAAGGAGGTTCTTCCCTTCTCATAGGAGAAGATAGTAGATGGAGGACATCTTCGGATGGATAACATATCTCATGAATGTGTTGGACATTTCTTGAGCCATGCGCATCATGATGGGAGGTTTTTTCCTACCACCTATTTGGATCCTTATAGGATCAAATTAATTCTTGGGAAAATTTCATTTCAAGATCCCATGACATGCAGGAATCTAATTTGGGATGATGGTAGCCCTCATGGGAGGAGTACCAAGATGAAGGGGGAATAATACATCCATAATTGGTTGAGTGGATATGGATAGTGAGCAAGAAGTTGGTCAGCTACTTGCAGATTTATGATACCGGGAAGTAAGAGGCCGGCTGCGCTGGTTACTCCTGAAGGAGTTTGGCCATATTTTGGCATATACTCTTTACAAGAGTATGAGGATGGAGAATATGTGGCAGGATGCTGGCATCATGGAGCAGCAAAGAGTATGGGTGCATAGTAATGATGCAACATTCATATCATTCACTATGTCTTCATCACATGTCTTGTATGATGAAAGCATGAGGAAGCAGCAAGAACTTTTGTTGCTTGGGTTGTTCTTCAAAGAGCAAGGGCAGATTTGCTCTCATTTCTTATATGATGTTGCAAGAATAGGAGATGGAACTATCATGGTGCAAAGGGGATGCTCCTTGAACTTTGATGATCAGGAATTACTTCCACCTTGGGGGAGATTCCATATTTTCAGCAACATTTTTGGAGGGTTGCCTATTCATGTTGAGGGCAACAGCGCTATGCCATCTAGATAATATCTAGTGCCTCATGTAGAGGAAGGAGGGGCTCTTGCTCCAGGTAGAGGGATTCTTGCATCTTTGCAAGGAATTCCCTAGGATCTCATGTATGGAGATCAAGGCACAACTCATGTTTTACATGTGCCATTGTTGAGGAGGTGTGGAACCTTGGAGAAACAAGGAGGAGATAGGGAGAAGACCCAGCATCATGAGATGAGGATTACACATCCCTATTCATTTATGGAGGTTGATGCACCTAAGAAGGTGATTGAATTGCATAGTGGAAGCATGGAGGGTTTTCTCCATTCATATGTTCAGTCATCTCTTGTTGAGGATGTCTTATTGCATGGAGACATTTTGTTGGGGAGACCACTGGATCAGCAGAGGAGGATTGATGCTTCACCAGTTGAGGCACCACCTAGTGATTTCAGAGAAGTGGAAACCTTGGGAGATAACTTCATAGCACTGAGAGTCTTGGGTAGACTCAAGGAGGAGAGAGAAATTCTCTTAACATAATTTTCACCCACTCTCATTTCAGATTCTGTGTTGTGGCAGAAGTAGCAGGGGAAGGATAGCAGCCTTCCAAATTGCATCTTTGGCATGGGAGATGTTAAAGAATAATATGACAATATGACAAATGTCCTTCATTAGGAATCATCGGCGCTATCACTATGGAGGGTAGATCCATGTTGGAGCTCCGGGTTGTTAGTGGAGTATTCCCAAGATCATATTTCTTGCATGATATTGACAGATCAGCATATGAGGAGATGCATAGATCATGTGCAGATGGAGGAGATACATAAATATTTGGAGAAGTTAGCACAGCCACCTCTTTTCTCTTTGAGGATGAGAGGAGACTCATTTTTTAGCCACTCCATTTGCATGAGAAAAACTTATGGTAAGGGTATTGTTTATTTGCATGATGATTTGTATATTCATCCCTTAACCATGTATGTACAGGATGTTGCTCCGAGGAGGAGCATTATTTTTCCTAGACCATATGGTCTACTTGAGGCCATAAGCACTATTGGTAACCACTCCCTAGGAGGACTTGGGGAGGAAATTTATTTTGGAGGACATACTCACCTTGCACCATACATCATTCACTTTCTCCATACATTTGAGGAGAGTAGGACAGCAAGCAAGTGGTTGAGAGGCCCCACTTTTTGTCACACTCTTTTGAAATTGAGGGTAAAACTGCATTGGTTACAATTGAGGGACCATTGTCCTTCTCCCTTGCCACACATGATAGCAAGCATGGTTCTCATTATGGTTCATTATGTTTCTGTTGTCTTTATGTTTATTGATAGCATGATTGGGGGAATGGCACATTGGTTGGATGTGTTCCTTGGGGGAGAGATCTCCCACATTATTTGCAATGTATGTTCTAATGGGAGCATGAGATCACATGTGGCCACTACAGAAAAACATTTTTTTCCATTTGAGGTGAGCCATATGATTGATTGGATGCCATATGAAGGTCACTTCCCACTCATCACATATGAGATTATTTGGGACAGCATGTTTCATAATGTTAGAGAAGAGATCCTTGGAGGTCTAGTCTTCATATTGCCACTTGAGGGCAACATTATTGCAGCCCAAGATCAGCCTATACTCTGCACTTATCCTAAGTGGAGAGAAGGACAGCATGGGATAGGCTATTTTTTCTACCAAGATCATATTTTCTTCCCACCTATATTGTAGCAGCCAAAGGTGGAAGATGATTTTTAGGAGTTGCCATGTTGGGAGGTAACTCATTTTGTATGGATGATTGCTTGGGGCATGGAGGATCCACATGGGGAAGATGTTCCTCAACATATTTCAAACTCCATGCCTTGGGTGGAGATTTTTCAGTTCTATCCTTGCAGTTTCTTGAGGACAAGCAACATTTGGGAGGGGAAGACTATAATATTCCCATTTTAGCACATAGCTAAATGGAATATTAAAATTTTTCTTTTATCACCTAGCAGCTAAATAAATGGGTAAGGAGGCAGATGCTTATGGAAAACCTGAATAAAATCCCTCACATGTGAAAAGGGATAGACATAAGAACTGGATTTTACACCCCTATGTGTGAAAAGGGACAATTGCATGAAGACAAGGTTAGGTTTGACCAAGTCAACAGCGCTGCCATAGGAGGAGTGGATCACTTTAGAAGACAGCGCAGTGTGAATGAGGAAGAGGATATTTGGTGGAGGAAACCCTAATAAGTGGGACCCATGGGGAGAAATATTTCACTTTTCTAAAAGGAGGGCAAGACAGCCATTGTTATTCATGAATTGGATTATTGATTTCATTGTCTATTCAGACATTGTGCATTCTTTTGTTGTTTAGCAAGAATTGTTGGGGAATTCCTGTTTAGGATTCCTTCTCCTTCTTGAGAGGCCTCTTGAGGGATTGTTATTCATTCTCCACATTTCTTGGCTCCAGGCAAAAGCCACCTCCTTCAGTCACAGCATTATTCCTGTAGCAGGATAACTTTGTGTTGCAGGATGTTGCAGTGGAGACTCCACAACACCATTTCCTTGGCTCATCTTTCAGAGGGGGGAGCTTCTATTCCTCTGGGAGGTTAGTGAGGGATATTCATGAGCATATTTCAAATCATTGGCATCAGGCCAAGTACTTCCCTTCACCAACAGCGCATTCCCTTCTATAGACTGTGTTATTTCTGAGTGCAATTGCAGTGGGGACTTGTTCCACTATTTTGGAGGGTGAGAACTTCAGGGATTGGACCAGCCTTTCACCTGAGAGATCCTTTGGATGATATTCAGCCATAATTTGTAGCATCATCAGCTATCTACATCCATTTCCAGTTTCTGATTTGCAGCTGCTACCCAGCAACTCCGATATTTCTACAGATTTTCCATTGTTTTACTTATTTCAACCAATCCTTTTAAGGATTGTGTATTTTTGTTTCCATGGGTTGAGATCTTGCTCCCCCTATTTTATTTGAGCTTTATATTGTCATATTTTTGTATTGACACTATTTTTCAGCAGCTCTCCTTTATAGATTGTGCAGTCATAGCCAAGGCTTCTTTTGTATAGCAGTATTTCTCCATTTGTTATGAATATGTTTCATTGAGGCTGCATTGCCTAGTTTGAGAGATCATTTTCTCAAGATCTTGTAGACATTGCTACTGCTATAATCTAATGTAATGGTTATGTGAATCTTTCGGCATTCTTGGTATTAATTTATTCACTGATATTTCCAGCTCATGTTTATGAATTGTTGATCTCCACATTGGTAATATCATGAGATATTCCCAATAGTGTAGCTATTCCTAATTTGGAATATTATAGAGGGGGTCACTGAATCGGTACACTAGGTACATGTCACGGATGAATGAGCTAGTTAAGATAGAACCATCCTCATTCAAGGAAGCAGTGAAACCGTCTGTATGGGTTGATGCCATGGTATACAAATATGATTCCATAGTCAGAAACAGTGTTTTGGAATTGGTCCCAAGACTAGATAACAAGTAAGTGGTAGATTCGAGGTGGATCTACAAGGTGAAGCAAGTAGCAAATGGAAGCATCGAGAAACACAAGGCAAAATTTGTGGCTAATGGGTTCTCTTAGGTGGAGGTAATTGATTACTAGGGGACCTTTTCTCCAGTAGAAAGGTACTCTTCTATTATATCACTTCTAGCACTTCCAGCGTAGATGGGATGGAAGATCCATCTGATGGATGTGAGGAAAACATTCCTCAATGGTGTGATTGAGGAGGAGGGTGTACATTGAACAACCATAAGGATTTGAGACCTTCAACATAGAGTCACATGTGTGCAGACTCAAGTGATATTTGTATTGACTGAAACAAGAACCTTGTGCTTGGTACACTAGCATTGACAGCTATTTCACCAGGTTGGGCTTCACCAAGAGTTAATCAAATGAAAACCTTTATCATATTGTTGTTTAAGGTAAATTTTTTATTATAGTATTATATGTCGATGATTTTATTTTAACCAGTAATGAGAAGTTGATCAAACCTTGCAAAGAGGATCTTACAAGAGAATTCGAGATGAAGGACATGGGACTCATGCATTATTTCCTTGGTTTGGAAGTATGGAAGGAGATGGAGAATTGTTTTTCTCTCAGTGCAAGTATGCTAACACGATACTGAAGAAGTTCTACATGGGGAGTAGAAAACCCATGGACACTCCTCTAGCAGGAAGTTGGATGAAAGAGGATGCCACTCAAGGTGAGAGGTGGAGGCCAGTATTTACAGGCAACTTGTGGGTTCAGCTATGTACTTGGTGAACACATGACAAAACATGTGTTATGTAGTTAAACAACTTAGTCAATAAATGGTTAATCCAACAAAACTATATTATAAGGTTGCCAAACATGTGTTGAGATACCTCAAAGGCACTACTTAGTATGGTCTTTGGTATAGACAAACATAGGGAGTGAAGCTCTAAGGCTTCATAAATGCAGATTGGGTGGGTAGTCCATCAAATCAGAAGAGCACTTCAGGAGGAATTTTCAACATTTTGCTAGCATTAGTTTCTTGGTACAACAGGAAGTAGACATTAGTTGCACTCAGTTCAGCAGAAGAAGAGTACACAACTTCTAGTCAAGCATATTGTGAAGCTATCTGGATGAAGAATATTCTTGATGGGTTTGGTCAGTTGATGGGTCCTACTATGATTTATTGTGGCAATCATAGTTGTATCAAACTATCTGAAAATATAGTTTTTCATGATTGATCCAAGCATATTGACATCTTGTATCACCATCTACGAGATTGTGTGCAGAGGCGGACCATGTTGTTGGAATACATTCCTATAGAGGAACATCATGTAGATATTTTGACAAAGGCATTTTAAAGAGGAAAATTCAAGTTCCATATAGGCAAGATTGGGGTATCTGATAATCCCTTTATTTTTGACAGGGTGTGTTGAAAATGCAAAAACAAATTCCTAATTTAATTTTTCCTTTAATTAAATTAGGAGAAAATTGTAATTCAACATCGTAAGACAACTTGAATGAGTTAACTAAGTTAGTATCTCTCTTGAACCCAACACAAGAATGAATTTTATATATAAAACTATTAATATATATATATATATATATATATATATATATATATATATATATATATATATATATATATATATATCATAATTGATAACCTCTAAAAAATAATTATTGATCTCCTCTAATTAATAAACAAATAAAATTTGAATTGAATTAATAATAAATAAATCTTTCTTGGATCCATCATTAGAAATGGTTTTAAAACTTTACTATTAACTTTTATAAAAATTAATTAATTAAGTATTTAATTAGAATGGAATTTAAATAGCAATACTATTAACATTAATACAATCTCTACAATTAATTATTTAATTATTTAATTATTTAATTTTAGAATTTTTAGGTTGGCCTCACTTGCTTCTCCTTTCCGCTCATCATCCCTCACTATATTAGACTGAACCCAAAGCTAGAGAGGCCAAGAAGGAACCAGAATCTCCCCCAACCTAACCACCGTGTTGGCTCGACAAGTGGATAAGCATTCATCCCTCCCAAAAGTCCGGCATCCCATCCACCATCCAAAACCCCACCACCCATTCATTCCCACCACCTTACCTTACTGATCTTCAAGTCAGAAAGTTATTTACTAGTAAGTGGCAAAAGCAATCAATTCCATCCCGCTAATCCTCTCCTTTTATTCAAGCCACTAAATGCACCTCTCCCATTGGTCGAGCCCTGCCGGGGGCATGATGGCAGCCTTACTTGTGAGATCAGTCTTACCCATGGATCTTTTCCTGAATATGAAACACGCTGGTTGGGTTAGAAACGTCAAATTTACCAAGAATGGATGTGATTGATCCGGAAAACTTCTCTACACAAAATATTCATCACAAAAGCCTCAAATCTATAAAGTTAGTATCACTTAGTTAGCTTAGTTAATTCAGGTTGAGGGCCTAACTTGAGTTGTGTAGAATTATTCCTAAATTTTAGGAGCCTAGGTTGAGTTGAATTCAGGGGTAACAATTTAATTTAGTTATATTGAGTTAAAGTCAGTTAACCTAGTTCCAACTATTGGATGAACTAGTAGGAGGTCTAGCAGTGGGGTACAACTTCATTGTTCAACCAATTAAATAATAAATCATCCATAATTAACTCATGCATGCATGAAATTAAAGTTACGTAGTTGAGATTGGAGTTCAAGGGTAGTGTACTATCAATTGTATAGTTATCCAAGTTGTGCAGGTGGTGCATGCAGTCAGAGAAGGACATATAGGGATTGCACAGTTCAAGATGGGGATTTCCCTAATTAATAGAGGGATAATTCCTTGAAAAAAAATGCAAGGAAATAGCAGCAAAATTAGAGAAGTGTTCGCCAAAGTCATATTGTGAGGTAGTGAGATAGATTATACTTGTGCAGAGAATGCCTGTGCTTGAGGGATCATTGTATTTCTTCCCTATTTTCTAATTAATGTAATATAGATAGAAAGGGTTTTTGAGCAGTTTATTTCCCCTAGATATATCCTTGTGTATGTGTATTGATCCATGTCATATGTTTTGATATAGCTTCTCAATCGTGAATTTCTTTCTGCATATGAGTAGAGTAGATTTGATTCTTATTTTGTAGAACATTACATGAAACCTGTAGAAATACATACATATATATCTATATATCTATATATATATATATATATATATATATATATATATATATATATATATTAACAATAACAAAGACTCATGTGGCTGGAAGTACTTGGCTCGTGTGGTGATGGTTATTGGGGAAAAATATCATTTTTCCTCACCAGGTTTCTCTATATGCTCACATTTATAAAAAAAATACTTTATGTGAGAGTTGCATGCAAAAAAACAATTAATATTTCATTTTGAGCTGGTTTTTTCCATTATTCATTTATATTAATATTTCTAGTGTTATATGGTTTTATTTGATATAGATTTTTCTCAAGGTCAATCAACAATAAAGCTCAAATTCATTGGATCAATATACTCATTGTGAGTTTAACATGTCACTTGTTAAAATTGAATCTAGGTTGGAAGGAAACTAATCAAAACCATCACATTGATAATTGATTTCCTTTGTCACCCATGTGTTATATAAAATTACAACATTACACAAATGGTTGTAAATATTACGGGTTCGAGAGAAGATGCACCATCGACAAGGAGGTGTGTGTGATCTTTCTAACTAAGAAAAGACTAGCCAAGTAGTGTTCCATTAAAATACCCTTTTTATATAATGGATGATTATATGTCCAGAGAAATAAATTTGGATGAATGTTAGTTTTAGAATGGATTCTTTGGCGTAGAGGTATGATAGTGAGGACACAGTGGAGTAACATAAGACCCTTTAGCCAAGACAAAGAACGTCAGGAGCTTGCGAGTCTTGAAGAATGTGCCAAGGTGAAGAATTGTTGAGTTGTATGTAATCTTCCAAAATCCTATAGAAATTTTTTAACGATTGATATGGGATTCGATAGGCTATATAATTTTTAGGTTGTCAATGTTTTCACTTCTTCAGCTGGGGGGGATATTTTTTCAGCTCTCTTTCTATTTTTATTATTGTATTTTATTCCCATAAGCATGTAAAGAGAGAAATATATAGGTATTTATGTTGCTCTTCGTCTTCGTGATGAATCAAAGTTGGATCTTGTCAAATGTTTAGAGTGGAATATGTTGGAAAAAATCATTATTTCAGTAGAATGATGGTAGGAACCAATATATAGATGTCCATAAGGATTTATTTAGAAGTATAATGTTAGCTTATGGAATATGGTGAACTCAAACTCGAATCAATTAGCAAGGTTATGCAGTTGTGAATAATATGAGATGATAGAATCCTTCCTTATGCAACCTCCAAAATCGCCTCAACACTTCATGAAAGAGTAGGACGGTGATAATAAAAAAGTGGAATTCAGGGGTAAAGTTGATAAGAACATCAATGGTGGACACTTTAAAAGAAAATGTGGTGGCAGGTGGATTATATGTAGCCTATGTTGGTGCAAATGTTGGTGTTCTTGGGTGCAATATATATGTTCATATCCACATATTTTGAGTGATTATCAAAGGTCATCTTGTAATATAGTTAAATCATATGGTGGTTGTTATCACTACGCCAGATTCCCAAGGCCGAGGAAGGAATCCCAACAGAGGTAACCACAAACCAAGATTTTGACTTTATAGCTAGCCCTATCAAGCCGGAGGGGGCTCTCTCCAAAATGGTCACAGCCAGAAGGGCTGGAGAAATTAGGGTTTTTAGGCTAGATATAGAGTGCAGGGGTTTTTTTGAATTTTTTTGGTTGGCGAAATCACTAGATGAAGAAATTAGGTCAAGGAAATCTAGGTCAGGTAAAATGAGTTAGGGTTGTAGGGATCAATGGGGAAAGGTAGGTATAATGATTATCACTTGAAGAGAATTGTTATGGAATGGTGTTGAAGTTGTAAGAAGGCTAAGAAAAGAATAGGAGATGTATTTTTCTTAAACAGAAGAAGATGAACAAAATATGATCAGTTACCCAAAACAGAGCATGTGCAAACATGTATTCTGATTATCTAACTTGTAAAATATCATAACATAGAAATAAAAGTGAACATGAACACAATAATTTCAAACATATGATACTAAATAAGAAACAATGATAATCATTCAATACCACAAGTATCCCATAAAAGTAGCTGCAACTCCTCTTTATTAGCTTGTCCAAACTGAGTATAAAGTTTCCTTGATCAACTAGCAAACATCAAACTCATTCCATCCTTTGAAAATGAGTCAAAAAGTACAAGATATAGACCTCAAACAACCTCTCCCAACCTCAGGGGTTGAATCTCTTATCAAACACAAAATTTTCAAAATCATGCTTATCTTAAGCCCAAAACCCATGTATATAACCTTTCGAGGTTTATTAATTTATAAACATATTTATTATAAAGTCTTGGACTTTATGTTATAAGCTTCGCCACCCATCGAACGACCGTGTTATATGTAACTTACCGTTATATATAATACATATCATATATATAGCAAGAGCCGCTCAAACCATTGGTGGGACCCCTTGTGCCTCATCGCATTTCACCATCGCAAAGTTTTGTTACAACAATCCAATGCCAAACTTAAAAAATCGTCGATGTGATATGAGGTGGGACCCATTCTCCACCATGCTTCCCTTCCATTTCATTTTCATTGAAAATCATTTAGCTTACCCTTTTTTCCACCTTTTCTCTTTACCCTTCCACCTTTACATTTTTATTTCTTTTCACTCCCCGATCGTTTCATTTACCACATTGCATCGCATTGGCTTTACTTTTGTGAGCACCTGCAACATAGTTATTTTAATTGTGATGCGGTAAGTTAGGCCCCACCTCAGCAGTTCTGCCCCTGTTTCACAGTCGTTGCAATACTTTTTTATATCATGATATCATATAAACTCCATAACACTTACCGCTTTTAACCTTCCTCCAATTCATAAAACTCTACCATATGCCAGTGGGTCCCTCTTCCCCGCACATCGCAAATTATAAAAGTTAACCCCTACAGCTTATAACTAAAAGCTAAAAGCTACTATCTGTGCTGCAGTCCGATCCCACTTCTTCCATGCCACGTCACTCATCCCCTCCCCCCCACCTCGCACTAAGCCATGTTTAAATTTTACATCCCCTGCGCTTATAACTTTATGCTAACAGTTGCGATATGAGATTTTTTCCAGTCCCACTGACCCTCCACGCCACTGATCCTCCACGTCACCTCCCCTTTGCATCGCACTGTTGATCATATTATTTATAAATTAAAACATAAAGGTTGTGAATTGTGTAGATGTGATGCTAGTTTAGAAATGAGATTTGAAAGATTTCAAGTCCGGTTATATTGGTTTTCACGCTATTTTGTCTATAAAATAGTTTTAACATAGCAAGAATATTTTGGGTGACAAAACAACAGAAATCTCGATGTTGGGTAGCAAAAGCATTCAACACTCTGTCCATACAGCAGATCGTCTAGATCTCGTCTCAACTATCTTCATATCATCAAATTGAGGTCCACATCCTAAACTGCCTCACTACATCAGCATATTAACAACAACGCAAAACATGAAAAAGGGGTCGATTCAACTCAACAGTCAGCAAATTCCATGGTCATGTCTTCATTTCCTTAAAAATAGGATGACTTTTTTGTATTTCAATAAGGGCATTTGTTCTTTTGATGATGGATAGTGCCATTTGAGCATCCAAACTACTTTTTATTTAATTATTCACTCCTTTAGTTAGTAGTTGTAATATATATAACTAGAGTCCTATTAGGAATGTAAGTATTTAGAGACTAGTTCTCTTTTTCTGTTCGAAGAAAGTAGTTTTCAGATATGTTAGTTGTCAGAGTTAAGGTTCGATGATCCAGCATCCTATGCAATGTAAAAGGAGTCTATTTATAGACAAAAAGTCGAATATCGTTGGGTTGGGAGATGGTTACTTGACACTACCACCATTGTAATCTCTGTCTATCAATAATATACAGTTGCAGCAACATATTTCAAACCTGAGATTATTCTATGTATTCTTATGTATGTTTCTTCTATCGGTCTTTTATTTTCTCTCCAGTGTTCTAGTTGTATAATCACTTGGAATTCATGATTACATGCTCCAACTTCTTTTATGCATCTAGTATGTTGTTTTATCATGTTTTATTAGTTTTCTTATGTATAATCACTTGAAATTCATGGTGACATGCTCCAACTTCCTGTATACATATAGATGGTTTTTCTATAATTCATGTGTGGTTTAATAATAATACAATTTCCTCAGCTTCCATGAGATAAGTTGACTTGTGACATAGTTTTCATATTGACTCCATGCCCAATGGTAGTTACTAGTTTACATCTTTCACCTATACAAAAACATCACATTCAATCCAATTCAGAGTTAGCCATCTTCTTTCAAGTTATTCATTGAATATTCTTTATCCTTTTGAGAGAGCCCTCTCAGACTGGAAAGGCTAATTTCCAGTTACAAGTTGGTTTGAAATAGTTACTCCAAGTTGACCATTGAAGCAGCCCAACAAGACTCAATTTTGTGATAACATTTTGGCGCCGTTGTCAGGGACACGAAGATGAAAAATTTCTGGGCAGAACAACAAGGTTCAGATTTGACTTCTGATGGTGAAAAGAAGCCAAACATAGGATGGTTATACCATTCACCAAGTGACTCCATTGTTCAAGATCC
Source organism: Pinus albicaulis (assembly GCA_034641835.2). Taxonomy (NCBI): domain Eukaryota; kingdom Viridiplantae; phylum Streptophyta; class Pinopsida; order Pinales; family Pinaceae; genus Pinus; species Pinus albicaulis. Next base: position 1,182,632,707 of record CM076577.1, on the reverse strand, counting down.
TAAGCTTGAAATTTCAGAGCGACTTCACTTGGAAGAATCCATATTTCAGAACATTCGTCAGGGTATGTGGCAAACCATTTATATGATGAAATATTACAAAGTGTAAGGGGCGAGTTAGCAGAATTTAGATAGATGAAAATTTTTCAATAATAATATTTCGTTGTTTGAAATCCAGTCGACTCACACCTGAAAATAATTTTTTTTTCTTGGTTTAGCTGCTGAAAAATTAGAAAATAAATTGAATTATTGGATGTTCAAATTGGATCATATTATTTCCAAGATCCTAAACATTTCTTGGAAAGTCTTACTCCTCCAAAAAACGAGGAAATTGTTATACCATTTGACTTGCAAATAAAGGAGGAATCTGGTTATGAGCTTGATATTGTAGAGTTGGAATCAAGGTTCAGCCTTGATGAAGAAAATAAAAAGGATATCCAAGATCAATTTTTCATTGAGAGCTTGAAAGGGATATCAATAAATTGTGTCTTCTATGATCCCATAGTTGATTACTAGAAGAGTTTTGTAGTCCAACTTTTAGACTATTTTTTCACTATGAAAAACAGACCCATTTTCTCTTACCTTTATCATTTCAAAATACAGTTTTATTTTGGTTCAAGTGCAATCAAGGGGTTCAAGTATTAGACCATATCATTGACTGGATTTATTGGAGGTTTCATGTTGCTTGGATCAAACATGAAGATTTCAGTTGTTAGGGTAGGTAGGTGTGTGTGTGAATAAGCTCAAATAGTCTGAGCATCTTTTTAGCATGTACAGATTTGATTTTTCAGCAGATTGAAACTGTTAGGGTAGGTAGGTGTATGTGTCAATAAGCTCAAATAATCTGAGCATATTTTCGGCATGTACAGATTTGGTTTTTCAGCAGTTATCATCAAGCTTGAGCCTGAGGAGAAGACCATAATAGTTTGAAGAAAGCCTGTTGAATTTTAGAAGTTTTATTTTTCAAGAAGGATGGCACTAAAAACTACGAGTTCTTTGTTGTACCATAGGGGTACATCATCCCTAGTGGAGCCACTATTATCACACTCAAAAATTTCAAAATCATGTTTATCTTAAGCCCAAAACCCACGTATATAACCTTTCGGGGTTTATTACTTTATAAACCCATTTATTATAAAGTCTTGGACTTTATGTTATAAGTGTTGCTAGCCATCGAACAGTTGTTTTATATGTAACTTACCATTATATATAATACATAACATATATATAACAAGAGCCACTCAAAACATTGATGGGACCGCTTGTGCCTCATTGCATTTCTCTATCACAAAGTTTTGTTACAACAATCCAATTCCAAACTTAAAAAATCGTTGATGTGATATGAGGTCGGACACATTCTCCGCCATGCTTCCCTTCCATTTCATTTTCATTGAAAATCATTTAGCTTACCCTTTTTTCTGCCTTTTCTCTTTACCCTTCCACCTTTATAGTTTCATTGCTTTTCATTCCCCGATCATTTCATTTACCGCATCACATCGCATTGGCTTTACTTTTGTGAGTGCCCACAACATAGTTATTTTAAAATCGATGCGGTAAGTCAGGCCCCACCTCAGAAGTTCCGCCCCTGCTTCAAAGCCATTGCAATACTTTGATATATTGTGATTTCATATAAACTCCATAACACTTACCGCTTTTAACCTTCCGCCAATTCATAAAACTCTGCCATATGCCAGTGGGTCCTTTTTCCCCTCACATCGCAAATTATAAAATTTAACCCCCGCAGCCTATAACTAAAAGCTAAAAGTTGTGATCTGCGCTACAGTCCGGTCCCACTTCTTCGATGCCAAGTCACTCATCCCCTCCCCCGCGCCTCGCACTTCACCGTGTTTAAATTTTACATCCCCCACACTTATAACTTAATGCTAAGAGTTGTGATATGTGATGTTCTCTGGTCCCACTGACCCTCCATGTCACCAATCCTCCACGTCACCTCCCCTTCGCATTACATTGCCGATAATATTCTTTATAACTTAAAACATAAAGGTTGCAAAGTGCGTGGATGTGATGCCCCTTCAGAATTGAGATTTGAAAGATTTCAAGTCCGGGGATATTGGTTTTCACGTTATTTTGTTTATAACGGGGTTTTAACACAACAAGAAGATTTCGGGTGACAAAACAACAGAAAGCTTGATGTCAGGAAACAAAAGCGTTCAATACTTCGTAAATACAGCAGATCTACTAGCTCTCAAATCATCTATCAGCATATAAGTGAATTGAGGTCCACATCCTAAACTGCCTCACTACATCATCATATTAACAACAGCACAACATAGGAAAAAGGGGTCGATTCAGCTCAACAGTTAGCAAATGCCATGGCCATGTATTCATTTCCTTAAAAATAAGATGATTGTTTTGTATTTCAATAAGGACATTTATTCTTTTGATGATGGATAGTTCCATTCAAGCAACCTAACTACTTTTGATTTAATTATGCACTCCTTTAGTTAGTAGTTGTAATAGATATAACTAGAGTCATATTTTGAATGTAAGTCTTTAGAGACTACCTGTCTTTTTTGTTCCAAGAAGGTAGTTTTCAATTATGTTAGCTGTCAGAGTTAAGGTTCGGTGATCCAGCATATTATGCAATGTAAAAGGAGTCTATTTATAGACAGAAAGTCGAATATCATCGAGTTGGGAGAGACTTGAAACTACCACCTTTAAAATCTCTATCTATCATTAATATACAGTTGCAGCAACATATTTCAAACCTGAGATTCTTCTTTGTATTTTTATGTATGTTTCTTCTATCAGTATTTTATTTTCTCTCCAATGTTCTAGTTGTATAATCACTTGGAATTAATGATTACATGCTCCAAATTCCTTTATACATCTAGTCCATTGTTTAATCATTTTTTATTAGTTTTCTTATGTATAATCACTTGGAATTCATGGTGACATGCTCCAACTTCCTATATCCATATAGATAGTTGTTATATCCTTCATGTGTGGTTTAATAAGAATAAGATTACCTCAGCTTCCATGAGATAATTTGACTTGTGACTTAGTAATCATATTGACTCCATGCCCAATGGCACCTATACAAAAACATCACATTCAATCCAATTCAGAGTTATCCATTTGCTTTCAATCTATTCATTGAATATCCTTTATCCTTTTGAGAGAGCCCTCTCAGACTGGAAAGGATAATTTCCAATTACAAGTTGGTTTGAAATAGTTACTCCAAGTTGACCATTGAAGAAACCCAACAGGACTCAATTTGGTGATAACATAATCCATGAGAGGAGGAGTAGTTCCACCAAAAACTGAGCTAAAAGTTGAATTGTAGGGAGGTCCAAGTGACTAATCCTAAATTTTGTGAACTGATTCATTACACCTCATTGAGTTCATTTACCTAATGTATTTACCCTAGGTAACAGGAAAAACACCATAATTACATTTACATAATTGATTTACAGAGGTAAAAATCCCATTGACCATGGTCAAACTAGAAAAAATTGAGAAAATTGGAAAATATCAACAAAATTAGAAAATTTGTCCTATGCGCAGCGTCGTTTTACCACCAACTTGCCGGTTGTTTTTTTACTGGGTTACAGGTGTCCAAATGGGCTCCAAGATAGCCTATTGGAAAGACCTCCAAGTCTACATTTTCATTTTCCCTGTCAAAAACTCATTTTCTCAAGACTGGTAAACATGCCATCTCCTTGTCAAACGTGCCATCTATGTGTCAAACACGCCCTCTCTGTTCAAGGCTACTTTTGAGTGCCTTCCCGGTGTCAAAATTGGGCCCAAGATAGCTCGTTGTAAATCTTATCTTGTGTAATTTCCAAATATACCTTTTTTCTGATTGGAGTTGATTTTCCTTTTTTTAAATTGATTCTCCCAAGACTGGTCAAAAAATGCAAAATGAGGGTGTAGAAATGCAGAGTGTTGTTGCAGGCAACATTTGGAGGCCTTCCTCAACTCCAAATTTAGCTCACGATAGCTCTTTGGAGAGATATTCTAGTCTAGTTGTAATTTGGACACTCCAGCTAGGATAAAACTTGATTTTCACAAGGTCACTCCAGAAGTGCAGCAACTCTCATGTGGCACCTGTATTTCGACATTTATCCAAAACCATGACACCTGTATAAAAACTGAAGGAGGTTTTTCTTCCTTGACCTATGATGGAGAAAATACTCTCTCACTTGTGTTAAATTCATCTCTTTTTGGTTAGAAACATAGTTTGAAGTAAAACTGACCCTATGAGTGGAAAATGACATGACACTTGGAATGATTTTTTTTTAAAGTGATGGAGACATGATCTTATGAGTTGGAATGGCCTCATACTTACTGATATGACCTACATTATGCCTCCTCTTCTCAAATTTATCTGTTTCCATATCAAACCCTAGCTCAATGGGAGAGGAAATTAGGGTTTAGTGCTTGTGAAAAATGATGACTTGGGCACCCTTGGGAAAAATGGTTAAAAAATGAAGTGAGGTTAATGATAATGACGGAGATGAGGTGAAATCAGAGTAAAATAAGGAGATATGGGTGGGATGCAAATACCATTTCCAACATCGGCTCCAGCTAGGATGGTAGCTCCTTGGAGGTGCCAAGAACCGCATATCTCTGAATTTGTAGATCAATGCCTTATCCATTGGAAAATGGAGTCCAATCTGTAAAATGAAACTAAAAATGAAACTGAAAAAACACTGCAAAATTCAACCCACACTAACAGATCAACAAAGCCTTAGTGTCTTCACCTCAGGCTTCAAACCTTGATGAATTTTGTTAACACTTGCTGAAAATAAAATCAAATCAAACTAAAATGATACCAACCTACTCTAATATGTTGCACAATTTCTGATTAGGTAAAATGATTCTTCCAATGTAACCAATCCAAGAGATGGCTACTTACTGATGTTCTTCTCTCACTTTACTCGAGCAGGCACAATGATGTACATGTAGGCAACTCACAATAAAAACTAAAACCAAGGTTTATGCTGACAAATGAGACAACATTCATCTTCTGCAATGATTGCAAAATACTGCCGAAGGGTTCTTGAAAATCCTGAAGCATTACCTTATCTTGAGATCCAGCAGCAAAAATACAAGTCCTCCCTTCATTCTGATTTGAAAGGACACTTGGTTGTTGATCGATAGGAAGGCATAGGCAATTATAACCTTCTGCTAACTGAGTGTTGGCTGAAAATTCCTTAAGCATGAGAAATTATGACTCAATCTTTGGAATTTTGTCTCTCTCTGGTTCATACTCCTCAAATTGATAGTCTAAGTCATCCTTAAACAAAAAAACATTCTTCAAGATTATCAAACATGACGTCCCTATCATCTTCATGAAAACAAACAGTATTTTCTAGTTGATATCCTTGCAGGGAATCATCATCATAAATTGTTTTACTCACAACAATTTCCTGTATAGTTTCATCAAGCTCCTCATCAAAATTATCTTCAGATTTATCGTACTTAGGCAAATCAGGTTTAGGAGAAACTTCATCAAATATGAATATTGAAAAAGGAGATTGTCTTTTTTCATGATGATATATAAATCTAGTTTCAAGATTGTCCTCATTTAAAATTATATTTTCATTTTCAAAAATGGAAGAAGTTTTAACAAAACTTTCTTGACTATGTGAACACTGCAAACCCGCTTTAGCTTGAACTGTAATATGACTTTTCAGGAGTTGATCTATCTCATATTCAGACAGTGGAGAAAGTACTTTTTTTTCTTTTCATAACACAGTAATTTTCTTCTTTCTCTCCCAAAGATTCACAAGGATGTTGAATATCTTCTTTAACCTTTGGTTGATCAACTTGTTGTACTGCTGCAAGAATTGTCTCCTGTGGGAAGTCTTTATGAACATCAAGACAATATACATCATATTTTTCTTCCATGAGAGAAAACACTTGCTCTTTTTGGTGAAGAAAAGGATTGTCATGTAAAGCCTCCAAGATCTCTTCATCCATGAACTCATTATCATCATAAGAATCCTCTAAGTTTATAATGAAAACCTCAAATTGATCATAATAATTATTAACCAAAGACAAATAAGGGTAGGACTCCTTATATTCTTCATAAAATATTGAATGGAAAACTCTAAGAGAAAAAATAATGGTAGGTGGCAAACCTTCATACCAAGATCATGCTTTTCCTTCAAGAGAAGCCATGAGCATCTTTAAAATACAATCTTCAGAAAATTTGACCTTCAACTTGCATGTATGCATGTGAAATTTAACCATATGTAAAGCAGTATCATTCCTATCATCATCTTTAAACATAGGCAAATTCATTTTCCAATCTACCTTATGAATTTTATTTGGGAAACCTAGAATGCGATCACGGCTCATGGGAGCATACCTTCTTGCAACAATTTCCATCTTGAAAATTCTTGAAGTTACTAATCTTCATGCAGTGGATTTTCCATTAAGTGTGTATTTTCTGGATCTTTCAGTCAATGGATTCGCCATGTGAATGGTTCATCCTTCATATGTGTCCAACTGCTATTCACCATCAACAATCAGATATTATCTTTGTTGCTCTTTCCCAAGGAAGATTTTTCTTTTCACCTCCCTAGCAACGGCACGAAGATGTTGTCACTCCGCCAAATTCCCAAGGTTGAGGAAGGAATCCCAACAGAGGTAACCATAAACCAAGATTTTGACTTGATAGCTAGCCCTATCAAGCTGGAGAGGGATCTCTCCAAAAGGGTCACAACCATGAGGGGTGGAGAAATCAAGGTTTTTAGGCTAGATATAGAGCGCAGGGGTTGTTTTGAATTGTTTTGGTTGGGGAAATCACTAGATCAAGAAATTAGGTCAAGGAAAGCTAGTTCAGGGCAAATGAGTTAAGGTTGCAGAGATCAATGGGGCAAGGTAGGTATAATGATTATCACTTGAAGATAATTGTTATGGAATGGTGTTGAAGTTGTAAGAAGGCTAAGAAAATCATAGGAGATGTATTTTTCTCAAAAATAAGAAGATTAATAAAATATGATCAGTTACCCAAAACAGAGCATGTGCAAACATGTATTTTGATTATCTAACTTGTAAAAGATAATAAGAAATGAAAGTTAAAATGAACACAATACTTTCAAAAATATGATACTGAAGAATAAATATTGATATTCATTCAATACCGTAAGTATCCCATAAAAGTAGCTACAACTCCTTTTTATTAGCTTGGCCAAACTGAGTACAAAGTTTCCTTGATCAACTCACAAACATAAAAATGATTCCAACCTTTGAAAATGAGTCAAAAAGTACAAGATATAGAACTAAAACAACCTCTCCCAACCTCAGGGGTATAATCCATGGGAGGAGGAGTAGTTCCACCAAAAACTGAGCTGAAATTTGAAGTGTAGGGAGGTCCAAGTGACTCATCCCTAACTTTTGTGTATTGATTCATTACACCTCATTGAGTTCATTTACCTAATGTATTTACCCTAGGTAACAATAAAAACACCATAATTACAATTAAATCATTGATTTACAAATGTAAAAATCCCATTGACCATGGTCAAACTAGAAAAATTTGAGAAATTGGAAAATATCAACAAACTTAGAAAATTTGTCCTATGCGCAACACTGTTTTACCACCAACTTGCAGGTTTTTTTTGACTGGGTTTTAGGTGTCAAAATGGGATCCAAGATAGCTTTTGGGAAAGCTCTTCAAGTATAAATTCTATACATCCCTTCAGTTTTCAAAATGAAGCTCATTTTCCCTATCAAAAACTTATTTTCCCAAGTCTGGTAAATGTGCCATCTCCTTGTCAAACGCGCCCTCTCTGTGTCAAACACACCCTCTCTGTTCAAGGATGCTTTTGGGTGCCTTCCTGACGTCAAAATTGGGACCAGGATAGCTCGTTGGAAATCATATCCTGTCTAATTTCCAAATATACCTTTGGTTTTCTGATTGGAGTTGATTGGCCTTGTCAACAATTTATTCTCCCAAGACTGGTCAAAAAATGCAAAATGAGGGTGAAGAAATGCAGAGTGCTATTACAGGAAACTTGTGGAGGCCTTCCTCAACTCAAAATTGAGTGCATGATATCTCATTGGAAATCTCTTCACGTCTAGTTTTCATTTGACTTATCAAGAAAGTCATTTGGACACCCCAGCTAGGAGATACCTGGATTTTCCCAAGGTTAATCTAGAAGTGCAGCAACTCTCCTGTGACACCCTGTATTTTTTACATTTCTCCAAAAACATGACACCTATGTAAAAAATTAAGGCAATTTTTCTTCCTTGACCTATGATGGACAAAAAAAATCTCCCACTTTTGTTAAATTTATCTTTGTTTGGTCAAAAACATAGTTTGAAGTAAAACTGGCCCTATGAGTGGCAAATGACTTGACCCTTGGAATGATTTTTAAAAAATGATGGAGACATGATATTATGAGTTGGAATGGCCTCGTACTTACTAATATGACCTACCTTATGCCTCCTCTTCTCAAATTTATCTATTTCCATAGCAAACCCTAGCTTATTGGGAGAGGAAATTATGGTTTAGTGCTAGTGAAAAATGATGACTTGGGCACCCTTGGGAAAAATGGTTAAAAAAAAGTCATTGATAATGATGGATATGAGGTGAAAGAAGATTAAAATAAGGTGGAATGGGTGGGATGCAAATTTCAATGCTAACAATGGTATCATTGGATGATACAATAAAATTAGATGGTGGTAGCTCAATCTTGAATAGAGTAAAATCAAGTGGTGCAATACAGAGGTGGTTGATTATCATGGTTTTCTAATATAGGCTTTATTTTTGGATTGTTATGGTGGTATATCTAGATGATTCTTCTTTTGGGATAATTTATACAGAGTGATTGGTTAGCAAGTATCTCTCTAAAATCTAAAACAAGTAAAAATGGAATTCCCCTAGTTTCTCAGAGTATGATTGATCAATGGGACAAGAGAGGAGTAATGAGATACAATCCAAACACACAATTGTAATAAATGTAGTAGGTCAGAAAGGTATTGAAAATTGAAATTTGGATTTATTAGTATTTATGGGATTAAGGGAGTGGTTTAATTTATAGGTGTGGAGAAAATTTCTCCGGATATTATTTTATTATCCAGGTGATTCAATATTAAATAAAAATCATCTTAAAAGTGCTTCCAATATGATATATTGCAAAGAAGGGATCATCTGAATACTTTGGGCCAAGAGTGATTGGAAAAAAAAATCAAATTTGGGAGGGGTATCTAGAAGGGATAACATGATCTGTTGAGAATATGATAGGGAATAGTTTAATTCAATTCTCAACTTGATAATTACTTGTGAACTCGTTTCTCTTACTTAGATATTCTATTCATTAGCTTATTAGGTCTTTCATAAAGTCAATTATCAAAACACAAATGACACAAGGTTTTGGCTCTTCTAGCCAGGGCAAAAATATCTCCATCTTGAAAAGGAAAACTCGCAAGTAATTCTTCTTATATAATTCAATTGAAAAGTTCCATGACCATGATACCACCCTTGACCAAATGAGAATATCAAGTGTTGCTACAACAATGAGAATATCTCAAGGTATTTTAAATTTGGAGCTCCAGCAATAAGCAAACACAATAATGGTGTAGCAGCAACACTCAACTCATATAAATGTGAGATAAATCCATATCTTTCTCATTAATAATAGCAGCAACAAATGGATACAAGATCTTAAGGAGAAATTTCACTCAAGATAGGCAATACTCAGCCTCAATAAACAAGTACAAGAAATACGATAAACCACTGCTACACATGTCTGCTCAAGATATGACAGCGCGGTTTTATAGAGAAACTGCATGCTACATATTTCAAATACGTGGATAAATCAATATAAGGCCCAATAAAACATTGGGAGTGAAGTTATCAGCTCCCAAAGACTACCTCATGTCAATCCTGGAAGGATTGGCAATAAAATACAAAAACTGAAAAATTTCAGAGTTGCTGGGTAGCAGCAGCAACTCAAAAATAGAACTGGATGGAGATGGATCTACATGATGCCCAAACTGAATGTGCCTCCTCCAATGGATCTTTAAGATGAAAGGCTGATCCCTTCACCAAATATCTCACCCTCCAACAATCTGCAAGAGCCCCACTGCAAATGCTTCTCTCAAAATAACGCAGTTACTAGATGGAACTGCATTGTAGGGCTAGGGAATAAGTTGGCCTTGATGCCAAAGTTTTCAATAAGCTCTGGAATGCCTCCAATATAATATCCCAAAGAGTAGAGAGACTCCTCCTCTAAAAAATAGTTGATGGAGGTGGTGTAGTGAACCCTCACTGCAACACCCAGCAACACAACATTAATATGCTACAGAAATAACGTTGTCTTGATGGAGGATGCTTGGCCTCAAGACTCGATGTGAGGAAAATCATAGAAATCCCTCAAGAGGCCTCTCAAGAAGGAGAAGGAATCCTAATCAGGAATTCCCCTGGCAATTCTTGCTAAACAGTAAAGAATGCACAATTGTCTCAATAGACAATTGAGATGAATAATCATAAGCATGTGAAACAATGGTTGCCTTGCCCTCATTTTAAACAAGTGAAATCCCCTCTCCATGGGTCCCACTCCTCTTAGGGTTTCCTCCACCAAATAACCCTTTTCTCATTCATATTGTGCTGCTTCTTTAAGTGCTCTCTTCCTCTTATCCCAGCGCTGTTGACTTAGTCAAACTTGACCTTGTCCACTTGCAAATAACCCTGTTCACACATGAGGGTGTGAAAACCAGCTTCAATGATGATCCCATTTCTTACTATGAGGGATTTTATTTAGATTATCACTATGCATGGGCCTCCTTACCCATTTATTCTCCTCCTAGGTGAAATCAGCAAAAATTAATGTTCCAAATTATTGTCGGAAAAATTTGGAACATTACAGTCCTCCCCTCCAAAATGTTTCTTGTCCTCAAGCAACTACAAGGACAGAACTGGAAAGCCTCCTCTCAAGGCATGGAGTATATAATGTGTTCAGGAACATATTCCTCATGTGGATCCTCCATCCCCCAAGCAATCATCCATACAAAATGAGTTACCTCCCAACTAGGAAACTCCTGGAAACTGTCCTCCGCCTTTGGCTTTGGAAAAGTAAGTGGGATGAAAATCTTCTCATGGTAGACAATGTAGCCTACCCGACGTTGTCCATCTCTCCACTCATGATAAGTGTAGAGAGAGTGATGATCCTGGGCTGCAAAATACTTGCCCTCAAGTGGCAAGATGAAGACTAGATCTCCAAGGATCTCTCCTCCAATGCTGCAAATCATGTGGGCCCAAGTATCTCCATATATGATGAGTTGGAAGTCATCATCATATGGCATATCCTCCATCATATGGCTCGCCTCAAAAAGTGATAAATATGTTGTTAAGGTAACCATATCATGTCCCATGTTCCCCTTAGAACATGTAGTGCAAAAAGTGTGAGGAATCTCTCCCTCAAAGGACACATTCACCCAATGTGTCTCTCCTCCAATCATGCTCCCAAGGAAAGCTCTAGCAATATCAATCAAGGGAAACATAAGGAGAATCATGCTGGCTTCCATGTGAAGTAAAGGATAAGGACAATAGTCCCTAAAATGTAGCCAACGCATTTTGACTCTCCACTGCCATAGAAAATAAAATGATGGGTGGCCTCCCCACCATTTACTTGCTGCCCCAGTCTCTTCACAAATCTGGAGAAATTGAATGATGTAATGTGCAATGTGAGTACATTATCCATGAGAAATATCCTCCTCATATCCACTTAGGGGGTGATCACCCCTAATGGCCTTATGTAGACCACCAAATCTATAAGTAAGAATATCCTTCCTTTGAGCAAATCCCTGCACATATATGGTTAAGAGATGCATATATATAGAAAAGTCACTATGCAATCCAACAATACTCTTACCATATGTTTTTCTCATATAAATGGAGTGGCTCATATATGAGCCTTCCCTCATCCTCAAAGGGAAAAGATTTGACTGTGCTAACTCCTCCATCTCCTCATGATCCATGGGATGCCTCCTCAATTTCTCCAAGTGGTTCCTCCCACAAGAAGTAAAGAAATGTAATGTGGCATTCATGGTTGGCCCATGGTTCCTCCTGAAATGTACAACATGTATAGTAAGGATAATCATGCTCCCAATGGGCATTCTCAATCTCAAGCCCACTCTCCAATCAAATCTTCCCATGAACATAGAGATACTAGTAATACATGGAAGAAAAAAGCAATATAAACAAGTTGTCACATGACAACCGGAAAGTGGATCAAGGTCCCATTCAAGGAACCAGCGTAGTGCATCCTTTGCCTGCATAAAATAAAATAAAAACAAGTGCTTTTCCATCCACTTGTTTTCTGCCACAATCATCCTATAAGATGTGAACATGAAAGTACAAAAGGGTGTCAATGGTGCACACCAAAAATCATGTGGCCTCTCCCACAAACCACCAATGAGATAGCCAATATCAATGTTAAAAATGGCTTCAAATACATAATCACACAATATACAAGAAGAAATAATCCTCCTTGGGACAATATGATACATATAAGAAAATAGGAAGTACAAAACATAAGGTGAAATTGTACATCCTCCATTGTGTACTTGAGGACTCGAGCTAAAATGGCTCAACTGAAAATGCTCCCTTACTCCTAATGAGTAGGAAGGTGGCTGTGACATCCTCACCATCATCATCCGGGCTATGCATCTCTCCATATGCTGATGTATCTCCTACTGGATGCCCTCCCAAATGAACTCCTCTGCCAAGGCAAGATATGCATCAAAATGCATGGAAAATAAGTCCTCATATGATGCATGCAACAGCTTCTCCTTGAGCTTAGAAGCTCCAGTAAATAATACTTTGTCATGTGAATAGATTACCATATCATCCACAATGTATTTGTCATCTCTCTCCAGGTCATCAAGAGTCATGCACGCATCAAGATCCTTGGATTACTCTACCAAGAGTTGAGATCTCCAATAAGGATCAATCTTCCCAAGGATAGCACTGGTGATCTGGCATGTGTGGCTCTCCTCATGTTGTTGTCTGCTACTTTGAAATTACCCATGCCAAATTTCTCCTCCAAACTCTTCACCTCTTCAAAATCCAAGAGTGTTAAATCCAAAGACAAGATGTCTTTCATCCATGATAGATCTAGTGGCCTCCCTGGTGGAATGCCTCTATGCAGTGAGACATCAATTTCAAGCATGGACTGTACATGGTTGGGAAACCTTGCCCTTGCTCTCACAGCGCAATACAGTCTTCCTCCTCTTTTCACTAGCTCTCTGAAATAGATAAGGGTGTGTGCCTCTCATCACCTGATGCTGCTCTTCCTCCCTTCCTTCTCCTTCTAGCTGCAATGCTACACAATCATGTTGCTCACTGACTGTGCTTGGACCTATATGTATGAGATCCTAGGGACTTCTTTGCAATGCTGCAAGAATCCCTCCAGTTGGAGCAAGAGCTCCTCCTCCCTCTACATGAGGTGCTAGATTAACTCTAGAAATGATAGCGTTTTTGCCCTTAGCCTCCTCAACATGAGTGGGCAACCCTCCAATGATTGGATCCTCTTTTGGAAAAGGGATCTCTTTACCTCCTTGTGCCAAAATAAAAGATGAAGGTCTTGCCTCCAATAAAGTATCATGCAAGATATCAGCCTCTTTCATGGTTCTCTGAAGTGATTCTGAGTCTATGGTTTCCTCCATCACATGCAAGGGTTTTGTTTGTTTGAATGTGTTTGTTTCCTTCACATGTGTTTCAGAATTCCTCCTACCAAATCTCTTCATCAAAGTTCTAATTAACATTGCATAGGAAGAGGTATTTGCATTTTTTACAGTAAATGACTCAAATAACCACCATGCATATACCTTGCCTCCCAAGTGCAGCGCTGCTACTTTGATGGCTTCATCTTCAGAAATCTAATGTTGCTGCAAAAAGGTGTCTAGCTCTTCTATCCAAGCCCTGGCTAAACAAGTAGGGGAACCATAAAATATATATAGAAGAAATATATCCTCATTATGCTTCTTTCTCCTCCTCAAAATAATATTGCAAAACTCCAGGAAAGTAATATGATCTCTAAACTTTTGAGTTTGAGATTCATATTCATGCAAGAAACCTCTAAGAGTTCCTCTCTTCGGAACTCCTTCTTATTCTTCTTCTCTCATGGCAAAATTGGTCATGTGACTGTGTTGTATATCATAGGGTGTAGCTGCATGCTCACATCCCCTACAAGAAAATCTAGAGTTTGAATCAGTTTCAAACCCTCATGGAGATCCTGTACAAATCTCCCTCCTTATCTTCTCAAATTCTTCATGAATGCTCTGTATAGACTTTGGAAGAAGCCTTGTAAGCTTATCTTCCCTTTTCTTTCCATGAAATGGAGTCTTCATCTTCTCTCTCCTTGATAGCATGATGGCTGAGATCCACTGGCTGAGCTAGAGATCATGCTTTGATACCAACGTAATGTTCCCAAATTAGGAAAATGCTACAACAATGACAATATCTCAAGATATTCTAAAGTTGGAGCTCCAACAATAAGAAAACATAATAATGGTGCAGTAGCAACACTCAACTCAATATAAATGTGAGATAAATCCATAGCCTTCTCATTAATAATAGTAGCAACAAATGGATACAAGATCTTGAGGAGAAAGGTCACTCAAGATAGGCAATACTCAGCCTCAAGAAACAAGTACAAGAAATATGATAAACCACTGCTACACATGTCTTCTCAAGCTATGACAGCATAGTTGTATAGAGAAAATTCATGATACATATTTCAAATATATGGATAAATAAATATAAGGCCCAATACAAGATTGGGAGTGAATTTATCAGCTCCCAAAGACTACCTCATGTCAATCCTGGAAGGATTGGCAATAAAATACAAAAAATGCAAAATGTCGGAGTTGCTGGGTAGCAGCAGCAACTCAAAAATAGAACTGGATGGAGATGGATCTAGATGATGCCCAAACTGAATGTGCCTCCTCCAATGGATCTTTAATGTGAAAGGCTGATCCCTTCACCAAAGATCTCACCCTCCAACAATCTGTAAGAGCCCCATTGCAAATGCTTCTCTCAAAATAATGTAGTTACTGGATGGAATTACACTATAGGGCTAGGGAATAAGTTGGAATTGATGCCAAAGTCTACAATAAGCTCTGAAATTCCTCCAATATAATCTCCCAAAGAGGAGAGAGACTCCTCCTCTGAAAAATAGCTGATGGAGGTGGTGTAGTGAACCCTCACTGCAACACCCAGCAACACAGCATTAATCTGCTACAGAAATAACGTTGTCTTGATGGAGGATGCTTGGCCTCAAGCCTGGATGTGAGGAAAATCAAAGAAAACCCTCAATAGACCTCTCAAGAAGGATAAAGAATCCTAAATAGGAATTCCCTCGGCAATTCTTTCTAAACAGCATAGAATGCACAATTTTCTGAATAGACAATTGAGATGAATAATCATAAGCATGTGAAACAATGGTTGCCTTGCCCTCCTTTTAAACAAGTGAAATCCCCTCTCCATGGGTCCCACTCCTCTTAGGGTTTCCTCCACCAAATAAACCTTTCCTCATTCATACTGCATTGCTTCTCTAAGTGTTGTCCACCTCTTATCCCAGCGTTGTTGACTTGGTCAAACTCGACCTTGTCCACTAGAAAATAACCCTGTTCACACATGAGGGTGTGAAAAAAAGCACCAATGATGATCCCCTTTCTTACTATGAGGGATTTTATTGAGATTATCACTATGCATGGGCCTCCTTACCCATTTATTCTCCTCCTAGGTGAAATCAGAAAAAATTAATGTTCCAAATTATTTTCGGAAAATTTTGGAACATTACATTGTCCAGTGCATGACCCATAAGATAGAAAACACAATTGTCATTCCCTCTTAACCAGGGACCTACAACAACAATGATGAAAAAAAATCCAACTTCTCATGAAGTACTCCTTTAATTGATGTCATGATTTGAGGATCCTTCACAGATCATTCATCACTTTCATCCAAGAACCATATATTCTATCAGAAAGTAATCCACAATATTCTCATCTGGTCTAGATTCATGTTATGATATTTTCTTTTGAACCATATATATTCCAAGGTTATTTCATCTTTCCATATGGTTATCAATTTGTGAAATTCATCTATCTCCTTTTGGCATCCCTACATAAGCTCATCAGATGTTATTCAATTATAAATATGAATACTTTAAATCAAAAGTTACCTTAATGATGATCTTTCACCATAAAATCTTCTTGTAGGCATCAAAATCTTTGTATATGTTGACACATTTCAAAAGATATGTATTTCCAAAGGTCTTCATCCCTTTCGAACTTATTATTAGAATCTCCATATCTTTTTAGGATATTTTTTATTCATGTATTCTTGGCTTCCTTGGATGTTGACTGCCTCTTTTCATGATTTCTCTTTTTCGTGATCTCTTCCTTTCTCTTCCACACAATTTTATTTCATTTCCAAGAAATTTCAATTTTCATCTCCTTGATAGTATATAATCACCTCATATTTAATATGAGGACATATTATGTTTATTTCATCTGGTGTGGAACATTCTATTGACAACTTGTGCATCAGAAGAGTTCCTGCTTTCTTTGATCCTACTTCTTCTACATGCAACCTTATGACCTCTCTACATAGCATCCAGTGTCGACATAAATATGTGTGTGTGTGTGTGTGTGTGTGTGTGTGTGTGTG
This sequence comes from Pinus albicaulis, assembly GCA_034641835.2. Lineage (NCBI taxonomy): Eukaryota > Viridiplantae > Streptophyta > Pinopsida > Pinales > Pinaceae > Pinus > Pinus albicaulis. Next base: position 1,182,616,053 of record CM076577.1, on the reverse strand, counting down.
TGTGTACCTCATTTATTTTCTTTGAGTCATCTTGCAGCATATTTCCTTGGAGTGAAGAGTTTTTTTCCCTTGAAATTCTTCATCAATATGTCATTGTATCCTAATCCCAGAATAATTAGATTATTGATGAAACCTTTTGCTTACTTTCTAACCATTAAATCCCAAGGGATTTCATTAGAAAATGTCTGCACTTGTTTCCATATTGATTAATAAATAATGATGACCTTTGATCTTGATGACTGCTTTTTTTAAATGTTTGTTTTTTAGTGAGGTTTCCAATAGCCTTTTATATCATATATGTTACATAGATATCTTCCTACAATGAGTGCTCCTTATTCAATTCTTCCATCATGATTCCCCTACCAGCGAGATGCAACTACCTAAAATACAATGCTTTTTATCATACTATTTTACAACCGGCATGTTAGATCCCCGTAGTTTGTGTAATGTTCCCAAATTTGCACATAGCAATTTGGAACATTAGATTTTGCTACTTTCACTTAAAAGAGGAATAACTGGGTAAGGATGCCCATGAATAATAAAATATGAATAATTTCCACCTTAATAAGGAAAGGGATCACTTCAGGAGCTGAATTTTACACTTACAAGTGTGAACAGGGGAAAAATATATGAGGACATAGTCAAGTTTGACTAACTCAACATGCATTCTTGAGAAGGAAGAGATCACCTAAGTAAATCGGTTCAATGTGAACAAGGATCAGCCTAAGGCACACATATTTAAACTAGATTGAATATCCCTAGTGTGAAAGAGGCATTAGAGGTGGATTAGTTGACCAAGTCAACAGCGCAGCCACAAAAGGAGGGAAGCAAGCTAGGGCAGCGCAGTTTTGAAAGAGGAAGCTTCATGAAGAAGTCACCTCAACATTGTGTGGGATCCAGGATGAGGAGGCTAACCAAAGATAAAAGGAAGGCATAGCATCAAAGGATATTCATTCATGTATTCATCTATTCTGGTCTTGAGACCACTTTCATGCTTCAACTGTTTAGCCGGAGTTGCTGCACTACTTAGTGCAAGGAATTCCTGTGCGGGAATTCCATCCTCTCTTTAGATCAGGTTGCTTAAGTGATCAAGAGGGAAGGATTAGAGCTTCATTTATGTATTTGGATTAAGGCCATTCATCCACATTCAACCAAAACACAGTCTCCTTCAGTAAACTGTGTCTTTTATGCAGGAGCAGCAGCAGTAGAGTTGCATCCTTTGATTGTATGCTTATCTTTGAGGAGGAGGTGCTTATTTCCCTCTGAGAGCTCCAATTAGAATTCCTAAGGCCATTCTCTATATTATTTAGCATTTATATGTGATATTTAGTCATGTTTAATACATTTTTGTAGTGAACTGCGTTATTTTCTGCAGTGCTACTTTGTACATGCATTTTGCCGGAAACCTTGCCATGTGCCTTGTTTCTACTGTATAAGTGATTAAACCTCCATTTATTTTCTGTGTGATTAATATAAGTTGTATATAAGACCTCTTCCTTCATTTTCTATAGAAACTCTCATGGGAATTACTCTCTCACTGTATTCAGAAATTTATGTTTAGTAAAGTCATGGGAAATCAGTGTTTTCTAGCCTAGTCGGGAAAGGAGGAGTTGCTTAATATAGCTAGAGGAATTATTTTGAGCTGAAATTCAGATTATAGGTCCCTCTTGACCTAATATATAATATCTAGTCGTTTACCCTGCTTATTTTTACTCTCATTTCTGAAAACAACCTTTTTATGGCATAAAATCCCCCTTTTCCCCACTTTCCGGGTCATAAAATGAAATAAAAGTTCCTATTGTAACTAAAAATGATTTATATGTGTTTATTTTGTATATTTTAATCTTATTCATCATAACAGGACCGTTATACAGCTTATTCATTGCTGAGTTTCAGATTTGGAACATTACAGTGGTATCAAAGCATGATCTCTGGCACAGCCTATGAGATCGAGCTATCAGAGGAGAAAATAGGAAAATAAGAGATAAAAATTATGGATAGGATGAGCTTACTCTTATCCATTTTCAGATCTGAGAATAAAGAAGTAGAGAAATTCATTGAAACTCCAAAAGGGTTTCAAGGAGGAGAGAGTTGTTGTGAAACCTCTAGGTTTCAAGAGACAGAAAAAGATGCATGCACTTCCTGTTCTCATAGAGGAGGTGAAGAGCAAGGATGCCACTTAGAGCATGAAATATTGAGTGGGTATTTCACAAAATACAAGTGCCAACCTAGGGCTTCCAAAGAGACCCTATATTTTCTCAGTTTGTTCAACTGAGAGAAGAAAGAAGATCTTGCAACAAAGTAGAAATCAAGGGAAATAGATTCCTATTGTCTAAATTTTATGGGTCAATTATAGCAAGAGCTTGGGCAAGAAATCTTGAGGCATTCTTCCTACTTCATCCAGTGGAAGAGAGGGAGGCAGCAAGAATTGCAGTGTTGCACCTAGAGGGTGAGGCCAATACTTGGTGGTGCAATCACTTAAGCCACACAAGAGTGACTTCCTTTTCTGAGTTCACTCAAGAGCTTATTAGAAGCTTTGATGAAGAGAGATCCAAGGAGAGAGGGTCCACACCACCATGGGAAGAGACAAGTACCAGTGCTGTCACAGCCTTGGAAGAGCAGCTTTCTAAATCATCAGTTGAGGCAGCCATTACAATAAGGGGAGGAGCCTTTACAGCCCTACAAGAGGTCCCCACATCTCAGCAAGGTATGGGAATATTTCCACTTTTACTTACCGCAGCAAATCTTTCTAAAAGTTGTGGAAATATGTTTTCATATGGCCGAGGATCAAACATTGTTGCTAGGGTAGAGCAGCAATATTGCACTGCGCTGTGCAGACTTTAATGGTTCAAGAAACAAATGAACCATCATCCTCTTGGACCCTTGTTGAGTTGCACTCAACCCTTGAGGTTGAAGTGTGATATTTTGGGGGGAATCATGATCATTCTTGAGTCAGGATATGAGACATCTTGTACACCATGGAGGAGTTATACAGCGCTGTCAAGAGATAGCAATAAGAGGGTTTTGCCTTCTTCACATTTGGATCCTTATGGATTCAAGATGATTGTAGACATGATATCTTCTCTAAGATATCTCCAAGGAGATGCCTTTCAACACTTCATGAGAGGCAAAGAAAAGAAACTGTTTATGGAGGATGGTAGATCTCATTGGAGAAATACCAAGATGCAGAATGATGAGAAGCATCCACAAGGAGTTGAGTGGATGTGGATGGGAGGAAATAGGCTTGTAAACCACTTGCAAGTCTATGACACTGGGCAGCAAGAGGCAATGTTGTGTTGGCTACTCTTGAGAGAGTTTGGTCACTTTATGACATGTCCTTTCCCATGGGATGAGAAGGGGAAGAGAGATTGGCAAGATACTTTCATCATGGGGTAGCAAGGAGGGTGGATGCATTATGGTGATGTGATCATTATGTTTTCACCACATAGATTATATGATGGAGGTATGATGAGGCAAAAAAGTCATTTATTTCTTTGGAGGATTGGGAGAGAGCAAGGGCAGAATTTCTCTCACACTTGGCATGATGCTGCAAGAGTAAGGAATGGCACTAGCATAGTACAAAGAGCAGCCCCTCCATCTTGGGAGGATCTCTACATGTACAACAACATTTTGGGAATAGTATTTGACACAATCTATGTCAAAGAATTGATCTTTGAGATGACAGTAGCATTACTCCAAGGGCTAGCAGCACTGTCACTTAGGAGCTTGGATTACTTGCTGAAGTATTCCCAAGACAAATTCACAAGTAATGCATCATGAGAGCATGTAGAAGATGGGCATGAGGAAGTAGTGGATGAAAGTATCCCTTACTATGTTTTGGCCTTCTTGGCTTGGGTTCACAAGCACAAGGAGAAAGATCTACATGCAGCATTGGTGGACTTTCCCTCCATACATTTTTATGCATACCATCCTTCAATAGAGGAGTTCACTAGGGAGGGAATTTAATTGAATTTATATCAGCATATAGAGATATGCACAGCCCGGAAGATGAATAAAAGGTTGGCACAAATACTTCCCTACTCACTTGCAGCAAGGGAGATTTTGCACTTGAGCCATTTCAGCTCAATGACCGAAGTACATGATGGAGGAGGTAAAATTTTGTTTTGTATTTTACACTTCCTTATCTATATGAGCAGCATATCATACTAAAAAGGGTCTTTCCTTCTTGCATATTATATTGTTATGTACTTGAACCACTTGTAGTGTTTATGATGGCCATTATATTTGTGGATTATGGGGGAAAGCCACATGGTTTTCGGTGTGCATCATTGGCACCAAATTATGCTTTCATGATTTCATTTTGTAAAATGGATGTGGCAAAAAACAAGTGGCTAAAAAGACACTTGTTGCATATGTATTGAGGCAGTCAAAGAATGCCCTACGTTGGTTCCATGTTCGGGACTATGTTCTACCTCCTTGTTTTCATATATTTATGCTTCCATATTATGTTGCCAAAACATTGATTGTAGGAGGCACCTTTTGAGGAGTGGCACAAGAGTTGAAGAGGCCCAATAGAAAGATAATTATTCACATTAAAAAGGCTGCATATTTCAGAAATAACAATGGGCAAACCTTGGTTGCCATACTATACATCTTACCTTCAAATGAGAGGACTCATTTGGGAGGTTTGAGTTCTTTGAGGAGACACCTCATGGGTGTTGGATTTGATGGGGTGGCTTGGGTATTTCTTGAAGACTGTCATATCTCATCCATATATCAGTAGTAGCCCAATATGTATCATAAGTGGAGAGAGAAGCAACAAGAAATGTATCGTTTGATTCCACACATTCTACTATGTAGCCCACCTTCTTTGCAGGAGCTCAAGTTGGAAGAGATCTTTCAAGAGTTGCCAAATTGGAGGGTGACTCATTTTGTTTGGGTGATAGCTTGGGGGGAAGAGATTCAAATGGGGATGATGAATCCCAATTCCTATCAACCCTCATGTTTCAAGAGAACCTTCAAACAGCCCATTGTTGCTTCCACAGATGTTTCATTGTCACATAATGTCAGCTATTTAGATAGCTTACACACTTAGGAGGAGAAAATCGGAGATATATTGATGATGCAACACCTTGATCCTTGGGAGAATTCATCTTATGAGGGTGCTATAGGGGAGAAGAGGATTCTCTTCAGTCATATCCTTGCATTTGCTTGAGGACAAGCAACATTTGGGAGGGGAGGACTGTAATGTTCCCAAATTTGCACATAGCAATTTGGAACATTATATTTTGCTACTTTCACTTAGAAGAGGAATAAGTTGGTAAGGAAGCACATGAATAATAAAATATGAATAATTTCCACCTTAATAAGGAAGGGGATGACTTCAGGAGCTTAATTTTACACTTACAAGTGTGAACAGGGGCAAAATAGATGAGGACATAGTCAAGTTTGACTAAGTCAAAATGCATTCTTGAGAAGGAAGAGATCACCTAAGTAAATCAGTTCAATGTGAACATGGATCAGCCTAAGGCAGACATATGTAAACTAGATTGAAGATCCCTAGTGTGAAAAAGGCATTAGAGGTGGATTAGTTTACTAAGTCAACAGCACAGCCACAAAAGGAGGGAAGCAAGCTAGGGCAGCACAGTTTTGAAAGAGGAAGCTTCATGAAGAAGTCACCTCAACATTGTGTGGGGTCCAGGATGAGGAGGCTCACCAAAGATAAAAGGAAGGCATAGCATCAAAGGAGATTCATTCATGTATTCAGCTATTTTGGTCTTGAGACCACTTGCATGCTTCAGCTGTTTAGCCAGAGTTTCTACACTGCTTAGTGCAAGGAATTCCTGTGCAGGAATTCCATCCTCTCTTTAGATCAACTTGCTTAAGGGATCAAGAGGGAAGGATTATAGCTTCATTTCTGTATTTTTCTTAAGGACATTCATCCACATTAATCCAAAACGCAGTCTCCTTCAGTAAACTGCGTCTTTTATGTAGGAGCAGCAACAGTAGAGCTGCATCCTTTGATTGTATGCTTATCTTTGAGGAGGAGGTGCTCATTTCCCTCCGAGAGCTCCAATAAGAAGTCCTAAGGGAATTATTTGTATTATTTAGAATTTATATGTCATATTCAGTCATGTTTAATATATTTCTACAGTGAACTATGTTATTTTCTACAGTGTTGCTTTGTACATGCATTTTGCCGAAAATCTTGCCGGGTGCCTTGTTTCTATTGTATAAGTGATTAAACCTCCATTTATTTTCTGTGTGATTAATATAAGTTGTATATCAGACCTCTTCCTTCATTTTCTATAGAAACCCTCATGTTAATTACGCTCTCACTGTATTCAGAAATTTTTGTTTAGTAAAGTCATGGGAAATCAGTGTTTTCTTGCCTAGTCGGGAAAGGAGGAGCTGTTTAATATAGCTAGAGGAATTAGTTTTAGCTGAAATTCAGAGAATAGGTCCCTATTGACCTAAGATATCATATCCAGCCATTTTCCCTACTTATTTTTACTCTCATTTCCGAAAATAACCTTTTTAAGGCATAAAATCCTCTTTTTCCCTACTTTCCAGATCATGAAACGAAATAAAAGTTCCTGTTGTAACTAAAATTTATTTATATGTGTTTATTTTGTATATTTTAAGCTTATTTATCATAACAGGACCGTTATATAGCTTATTCATTGTTGATTTTACGATTTGGAACATTACATTTTGCAAGATTGGCAAGAACAAGCGCTGCAGGGCCTACATCAAAACCACTTTGGAATCCTAGGATCTAGCCCTCTTGGATTCAGAGAGGGATTTCTCTATATGATTTTTTTCAAAGGATATGATATTAGGCTAGTTATGAAGTACAAGGGATTTGTTTGTTTTGGTTGGGTAGGATATCATCAAAATGAAGGAAGTCTTTTGAGGGGTAAAGGTGTGAGCAGGTTGACAGAATGGTTCAGCTGATAGGATAGGTATGAAATAGTATCAATCCATTGGGATATGGAGTCACAAAAGGATTTAATTTCACAACAAGTTTCAAGAATGGTCCATGGGGCAAGTCATATATATCAAAGGATCTTTTTAAGTTGATTTTGTGGTATGGAACATTAAGAAGTGTGATGAAAGAAGCGAACATATAAGAAAACAAAGGGTAGCCTAAGATCAGGTAGGGACTTTGAACCTATCCTGCTTTCAACATACTCTCAAGGGAAAAAATTTAAGATAAACAAATAATAGCCTAAGATCAAGTAAGGACTTTTAACCTAGCCTGCTTTCGGCATATTATTAAGGAAAACATTTAAGGTAAACATAAAAAGTAGCCTAAGATCAGGTAAGGACTTCTAACCTAGCTTGCTTTTGGCATAATCTTAGGGAAAATTTCAAAGATAATGTCTCAAGTTGTACTCAGGAAACATGGGCTTACCAACACTTCACTGGTTATACTCTATTGAATTACCATTGAAACACAATTAGAAGAAAACATAAAGATAAAGCTTATCAGTGAGATTTAGGGTACTTTTAGAAGTAAATCATAATCTATGTTTGTTGTTCTTTATCAGAGAACAGTGGACAGCATGGAAACATAAGTAAAATGACAATTACAGTAAGAAAAACATCACCATTGACATAGACCAGGATCCCATAAATTAGCTTGTATATTTGATGTTCAAACTAGTTACAATCTTCAAGTCCAGTAGGTCTTTAGAACTTCAAACTTCTCAACTCAGCCTATCTTTCTTCAATTACTAATAGAGCTTTAGCAGCCTCAACAACTATTTACACTTGATAAGTATTCAACCAAAATTTACAATGGGCTCCTCTTATGATATTTATAGGTAAATTGAGGAGGTGGAGTGAAAGGAAGAGTAATTTGTTCAATTAATACAAAGTAAATGCTTCTCGACCTTTGGGAGGCCTAATGGAGAAGATATCTAATGTCTTAAATCTGTTAATTGATTTTTACATTAATTTTCATCGACTTTAGTCACTTTTATTAACTTTTGAGGCTTTTGGTAGGCTGGAAATTACTTTATGAGCTGTCTTTGGAAAATATCTCTGATTGTGCATCAAATTTGTATTCTTTTGAGAAAAATAAACTGGTAAGTGGCATTTCTAAGGATTAATTTCCTCACTAATGTGGAATTTGGAGGCTTTCCTTATTGATTAGTCTGCTTTGTGGCTTTAAACACTGATTAGGCCTCTGATTTGGCTTTAGGCCTCTAATCATCTTTTAGGCTTTTGACTTTAACCTTTATCCGTTTAATCTCTGTCTTCACTTTATCTTCTTCTGTTTTCTTTTTCAATGTACAGGTGGTTTGATTTGAGCAACCAACGTCTATGAAACACTGATTAAAAACCTGAATTTACACTGTGAAATCTCCTTTTCTACGTTTGATTAGGCTTTTAGGATCGTGATCCTCGGTCCTGTGTCACTTTCTTTGACTGTGAAATGGCTTTTATGATTTCCGCCATTAAACCTGCAACAACAAACCATTATATAAAACCTGCAAGGGAGGTAAACTGCTTTCCAGAGGTTGTGTGGGGGCAGGAGGAGCAGTGCAGAAGTGAAAATGTATGCAGGAGGAGGTTCCATGGACGAAACCTGTGAAAACGAGATTTAAATTTGAATTTCAGCACGAAATAGTGGACGCGGTTTTGAAAAACCACGAATGGTTTTTGCGCAGCATTAAGTAGGTAAATGGTTTTTCCCTAAGGGAACGTGATACAGGTCCCTGGGCGATGCTTGGCTCCGAAAAACAATCATTTTTTCATTGAAAATGGGCGATTAGTTCTTTTGGAGATTTGAGCACGAAATGGATTTGGGGCCATTAGATCTTCAGGCCAAAGATCTACAGTCGTGGATGAGCGCGAGGGTTGAAATTTGTGTGGTGGAAACATATGGTGGGGCCGGATGTTGTCGTTGGAAAATTTGTCGCGGGGTGAAATCTCATCGGAAGGGGTTAAATGGTGAAAGTGGGGGATGGTCATCAGATTAGTAATATCAACGGTGGGAATTTAACCCGGGTGAAATGGGTAAATGGAGATCATGAAATGAAATTGAAGGGGAGGAAGGCCTGACTACCATTGGATTGATGAGATCAATGGTCAGGATGGTTTGGAGAAATAAGTGAAGTGAGGCGGCAGAAAATTAGATGCGGGGTCAAGGAAGTGCGGAAAACATGATGGTCGTCAGATCTCCCAGATCAATGGTGTAGATGCATCGGGGTGCCATTAGTCGAGGTGAAAAGTTTATAAAGGTTTTGGGGTTTTTTTACATGGGAAAAGGAGTTTATAAGAGCGGAGGAGGGGATCAAGGGGAAGCAATGAGGGCTGTCGGATTGAAAATATCAACGGCGGAGAACGCATCGTGGAATCGCACAAAGGCATGATGGTGCGAGGGGAGGGGTGAAAAGAGAATTTGCGATGAAGCGAGGGCCATTAGATCAGGAGGATCGACGGCTTATGATACATCGGAGAATGACCGAAATGAATGAATGGGCGGAGGAAAGTGATAATGCGAAATAGCGCGGACCGTCCGATCAAACTTGATCGATGGTGAGATTTGATCGCGGGATCGCATCGGCGGGGGAAAAAGGGTCAGGAGGCAAGGGAGATTTGAAATTGTGATGAGCAATGCACCGATGCGATGAAGTGACGATGGAGTGCAGACCGTCGGATCTTGGGGAAGATCGAATGTGGAGATTTCATCGGGGGATCGGCATATCGGCAAAGAAAGGGTATGGGAATAAATGAACGAGGATTGTCGATGTGCGATGGCCGATGTGATGGCGAATTTCGATGTGATGGAACGATTGGGGCTTTGCATCGGCGGCAAACATTTTTACAAAGGAAAAAGGTTGCGGGGAAAGGCGAAAGGCCGAAATGCCGATGGGCTTAGCGCTTTGGTCGCAGGGCATGGTTTTGTTGCCAAAAAAGGGGCTCGGGCTTAAGTGGAAGGGGCTTAAGGCCTAAAATGAGTGGAAAGGCTTTTTCAAAGTTTTGATGGGTTTTGATGGGTTTTTTAGTGTTTCGGGTAAGGATAAAAAGAGGGTTTTAAACCATAAAAAGAAGTTTTTATAGGTTTAAAGGGTTTTGATGGGAAAATGAGGATAAATGAGGGAGAAAAAGGGGATTTTTTAGGGGAATGAAGGATAAGAAAAGGGGAAAATGAGTGATATGGGGGCAGTTGTGAAGATGAAATGATGAAAGAAGGGCTTGAAAACAGTCTTTTATACCAGCAGGGTCACTTAGTGGATTTTTTAATGAGGATTTATCAGAGGAAAGGGTCATTGGCCAAGGTACACAGCAAGGCTTCAAGAACTCACAATTTTTCTTTAAAACTTGTTTCTTGAAGACTAAAGACCTGTTTTAGCCATCATCAATTATGAAAAAAATTTATTGATGGCTAACAGTGGCTCCACTTGGGGATGGCAGCTCCTTGGAGGTGTCAAGAACCTCAAAAATTTATTTCTGGAATGCGGACCTGTGCCTTATCCTTGACAACCTTTTCTTACCTGATCATGCTGCTTAAAAATATGATCAGTACTTTGTATCAGCAAAATGATTTTATCCCAAACATTCTACCTACACAGCCTACTTTCCTACCATTTTTTCTTCATAAGGTGCATTTGAACTTGCAAACCTTTGACATCAACATTTTATTATTTTATTGAAAACAAGAAACTAATCTAAATCTACCCTTATTTCTTCCATGAGTTCAGATTAAACAGTTGAACTCATAAATTCTCTATCTAAGCTACTATCTACCATGATTAAACTGTCTGACAGATCTTATTCTCTATATTTTAAAACAGAAATTTTGGACACGGCCAAACCAGGATTAAGCTGTCTAATTTGTTGTTGAGACTATGGCATAAAAACAAGCTGCTCATAGACTGAAATTTACAAAAATTCAAAACAAAATTGTGAAGGCTTAAGATCTGAAAATTACAAGCATCCTTCATTCTTCTCATGACTCAAATTTTGATCTGTTTAGAGTCATTTTTTTTCTTTTCTCTTGGTTCAGATTTTGAGCATGTTTGAACCATTTTCCTCTATCTCTGGCTCAATTTTTGGTTGGATTAGATCCATTCTTCATTAAACTTACAGGTTCAGGTTCTAAGCTTGTTTGAACCTCTGTTTTTTCTATCCTAATCTAGTCTACTGATAAGCCAAGATTAAATTGTCTGGAAAATATTATTCACTAACCTATCAACAGTAAATTAAAATCTATCTAGTCATGATTAGGCTGTATGACTAAATAGCAGTGCTCTCCTTTGGTAGTGGCATTTAATCTTGCACACTTTCAGGTTTTCTTTTCTTTTTTGGTATGGGGTTGTACCTTTCTTATTTTTATATCTTCCCTCTTTTTTTCTTTTTCTATTGTTTTTTTATTTTTTCTTTTTTCAAATTCAAAATCAATGTTATATACAATGAAAAAAAAATCTTTGAAACCAAGATATCCGTTAACATAAATAATGTTTGAGCATCCTGCCATTGACAGGACCTCCAAAATATTTAGCTCCATCCAATTCTTGCAGAAAGAATGCATTGCTTCCAATAGCAGATTGAATAAGATAAGGGCCTTGCCATAAGTTATCAAATTTTCCATGTTTGCCCTTATCTTCTCTCCTTGAATCACATTTCAATACTTTATCACCAATATTAAAATCACTTGCCTTTGTTATTTTGTCAAAAATCTTCTTGATTTTTTCTTGTAGTTGCTGTGCTCTGATGTATAATTCTTCCCTGGTTTGTTGTAAATGTATAGTCTGGTGCATTCTTCTTATCATATCATCATCTTCAGATTGTAATTCTTGGATCAGCTTCATGACTAGAACTCCTAGACTGGTTGGAAATATTGCATTTGTTCCATAAACTAACTGGTAGGGATACATTCCAATTGATTTTTTAATTGTTAGTCTGTCTGCCCATAATGCATGTACTAGCTTACTGTGCCATGATTGCTTATTATCTTCCAGCAACTTCTTGATAATGTTTACCAAACTTTTATTTGAGGATTCTGCCAACCCATTACCTTGAGGGTAATAAGCCATAGAATGACCCAATATAATCTGATATTTATGACAGAATTCCACCATATTTTTAGACCCAAATGCAGCAGCATTATCAGTTATGATCTTTCTAGGACAACCAAATCTAGAAAGTATATTGTTTTCAAGGAATGAAATGATGACTGAGTCTGTGGCATTCCTAGAAGGGATGGCTTCTATCCATTTGGTAAAATATTCTGTTACTGTGAGGATCCATTTATGTTGGTCAGATGAGGCAGGATGGATTTCCCCAATGAAGTCTAGACCCCACTGCTGAAAAGGAGCTCCAACAATGATTGGTTGTAGAGGTAAGGGAAGCAGCCTTCTTTTTCCTTCAAAGATTTGACATTTGTGACAGGCAAGGATCATTTTGTGGACATATTGAAAGAGGATTGGCTAGTAGTAACCAGCTCTAAGTATTTTGTTAGCAGTTGACTTCCAATAGAGGCGGCCTACACATTCTCCTTCATGAAACTCGTGCTTGATCTTATCTACATCATTCTCAGGCAAACATTTAAGCAATAATCCACTAGCATTTTTCCAATATAAACATTTATTCAAAATGCAATAATTTACAGCTTTCAACTTTAAGAATCTTGCCTTTGTTTTAGATAAACCAAGAGGGACATTTAGGTTGAGCAAAACATATAAAATATCAGCATACCAAGATGAATTCAGAAAATTATCTTCAATAAGTGGAGTTGTCAACTCCTCATGTTCATCTAATGCATTAAACATGTTTATATCAAGAGCTTGAAAGTTGGATTCAGCCATAAGTTTTGCTAGTCCTTGACCTTTTATGAGCTTAGTGGGCTTGATTTCTAGGTCATATTCTAAAATTACAGCAATCCACTTTCCTCTTTTGCCATCTGGATCTTGGGTGAATATGTAAAAATAGCTCAATGTATTTTAGTTTAATTGGATATAGCAATGTCTTTGATAATTTGATCATTTTGGGCTTTTCCTCACTGCCTATGTTGCATTCTTCCACTTCAGCTTCAATAGGTTCCAGCTTTGGATTTTTGGCAACATCATTCAATTCAAACAATTCTTCTAATGGGACCAGTCCTTTTGGCAAGCTTTGATTTTTAGATTGCAGCACTTCTAAATCTTCTTTTTCTAAATCTATGCTATTTTCTAATTTGTGTTTGGGTTCATGGGTTAACAGATTTATCTCAACAATCTCAGGAGACTTTTATTCTTCAAAAAGTGGGTTTTCTTCAGTGGGACAGTCTTGTTCATACTCTGAATCCGAATTTGGTATTTCAAATTCATTTTTGGACTGTAGGAAGTCTTCTATTTTTCTATCTCCTTCAAAAACTTGCCAGTATTTTTCATTATCCAGGATAGCTGGTCTATATTTGACTTGGATGGTGTATTGCTTGCTTTCATAAGGTCTTATACAAGTACTAGTAGCAAAGGCTAATCCATTAGCAAGAATGTTTTGGTTCCTTGGGACAAAGGTAAGTTGGAATTCAGCAAATGTTTTCAACAAGTCCATGGCATCATCTCTATAGGCTCTAAGTCTGGGATGTTTAGCAGTGTATTCCCCATTTACTTGCCTAATTATCAATTTTGAATCCCCATGAACTGTTATTCTTTTGGCCCCTAATTTTTTCAATAAATGCAGGCCTAAAAGGAGAGCTTCATACTCTGCTATGTTATTCATGTATTGGAAGTTTAATCTATAGGAATGACCCTCAGCATGATTATTTTCGGTGTTATGCACCCATATGCCTACTCCTGCACCAGTTTTAGAGAAATACCCATCAAAAATCATACTCCAAAGAGGATTTTTTTTAGATTTATCATTTATTTCACTTATGTCCTCTCTATCTTCTTTGCCTAACCTGTCACTGTGTTGTTCCTGTAGGTCTGTACTATGTTGAACTTTGTTTTTTTCCTCATATTTTTCAATGTTTTGAGGGCTTATTCTTTGGTTTCCTTGATTGGTACCATTTTTATGGTTGTTTTGGACCTCAAGACCTTCAATTTTTTTGCTGTGAATTTCTGAGTTTGCAAACTGATCTAATGATTTTTCCTGTCTCTCCTTTCCCTCTGTGGCTGCCACTATGTTTGGATGTGGAGTGGCCACTATATTGGTTGATGTTTTATTGACTAACTCTTGCTCATTAGGAATATCATCATTATAAAGAATTAATGAGTCAAGGTTAGTATGTATAGAATAGAGAGGAGAGTTTTCTGGTCTTTCTTGATTACTCACCATGTATTTCATGTGTGTTCCCCTATAGAGCCTTCTGGGTTGACTGAAGACAGGGATGGTGGCATAAGTCATATCCATCTGCATAGTACCTTGCGACTTAGCACCCCATGATCTTGAAAGAAGCATGCCATGTTTGGGGGTTATATCAGCCACTACAATGTCCATCACTAGGCTTTTGGCTAGGATTTGAGCTAAGTTAACATAGAGATCTTTTATTAGGCCTAGGAATTTTACTCTACTCGAATCAAAGGAATATAAATCTTTCTATGTTCTGGTCACCTCTAAGCCTAATATTTCCATTATTACCTTGGGAATGAGGTTATGTGATGCTCATGAATCAAGCATGGCATTGTGCAACATCTTATCATGGATATTCAAACTGATGTAGAATGCAGGGGTAGTTCCCTCTTGAAATTTTCCTTCAATCTTTGGACCGAACAAAAGATCTGGTGTATCATCATTTAAGTTAACAGTGTCATGAACATATTCTATGTTCAAGGCTTTCAAAACTTGACCTCTATATACATTTTGAGTGACTAACTCAGTGAGTGGGACAGAGATTTTGATTTTGGAAATTTCACTCTCTAGGCTAAAAGGAATCTGATTTTTTGAAATGTTTGATTCAACCTTGTTAGTCGCTTCTTTATCAGCAAAATGAGCTTACTGATTTCGACTATTTACAGTAGTCAAAATGGTTTTTTCAAGAGCATTAGCTGAAGTGCTAGTGCTACTAAGGTCACCACTCTATTTTTCATTGATTTGGGTGTTTTTTCCCTTGTTTGGATCAGAACTTTCAGCCATTGTTTTATGATTTTCTACTGTCTTTTTGGAAGTATTTACAGGGTTGTTTTTGGCAGAATTATCAGAGGTTTTCTTTTTGGTAGTTTCTGGGTTCTTTTTATTTCTTAGGTCATATTGTTTGGGTGATCCTATGATGGAATTTTCAAAGTCTTGTTCATAGTATTCAGTTTCTAGTCTTTTTTTATCATAGGGTGTATATAGACATTGTTTTCTTTCATAGAGGAAATCAGAATCCTCATTTATTACTCCCAACATGTTTATGTTATCATTTTCTATTTGTTTATTTGTTTCTCCATCCTCATTAACATAATTTTCTTGAAAAGGAGGTCTAATCTATTGATCAACATCTCTTTTTCTGTTTTGAGGTTGATTTCTCCTAAAGTTCTGATTTTGATTCTGGGATAGGTTTCTATTTTGAAGTGCTATTTGGTTTTCTCTAGATTGAGCTCTCTCATATATTCTCATCCTCTCCATTATCTTCTCCATCATCCTTTACATTTTTGAGTTAGATGTGGAAGGTGCAGCTTCATCCCTATATGATACCCTCTTCTTAGTCTTCATTCTAGCTCTCTTCTCAATCATATTTGCTTCTACACCTAAGGCTCCCCTCCGCATATCTTATAAAGTTAAGGGGTCCCTTTCTCTTAGCTGGTAGGCCATTTCGGGATCAAATCCTTTGGGGAACTTGGCCAAAGCTGAGCCATGTGGAGGTTTCAAATCTGGGGGTAGTGTGTTATAAACACTATTAAATCTAGTGCAATAATTTTGAACACTTTCCACATGGTTTCTCTTAAGGTTGTTGTAATTTGAAAGTATTTGGAGAGGGTTCTTCCTCATTTCCCATTTGTTTATGAATGTTTGATGTAAATAAGGGAGATCATTTATACTATTAGGAGTTAAACCCTTAAACCACTTCTTGGCCTCTCCTCCTAAACTTTGGGCAAAGATTCTCATCTTAATGGTCTCATTTTCTATTTCCATCTAATTAAAGGCATCATTCACCTTGTCTATGTGATGTTGAGCAGTAGTGGGTTCATTTCCAGTGAAATGGGGAATTTTGGACTGATAGTCCTGTGGAAAATTGACTAAGGGTAAAGGAAGGACAAGAGGAGTATACCATGTTGCCATGATAGGAAGTTGTGGGATAAATGGGGGTTTTACAAGCGGAGGGTTTATAAAAGGAGGGGGAGGATGGAATGGAGTAGTTTGAACAGTGGGTGTATGGATAACAGAAGTACTTGGACCAGCAAGAGACTGTTGAGCAGATCTAGGATGAAAGAAACCAAAGTTATGAATGAAATGAATATCAGGTGGAGGGGTTTCTCTACTATCAGTATGTTCACCACTATGTTGGGGTGAGTGTGGAGACTCAAAGTCTATCTAATATATACCACTAAGTGACTTAGTTCTGGATGGGTTTCTTAAGTCAACTTGTGTATCTTGTAGAGCTGAGAGATTTTCAGGGACAGAATTAGCTCTATGAATTGGTTTGACAAAAGTTGAGGTCTTGGATTTAGGATATTTCCTAATAATACTTTCTGGATTATCAACTATTTCAAGAGGATTTGGGTCTAGATAGGCTCTAGTATAAATTCTTCTAGAAGCCATTATGTGGTGTTTTAGACCCAATAATGAGAAGATTTCAGCCAAATATGATAGTCTTTAAGAGGCTAACTAATCTCTTTCAAAGAAAACTCTATCCTCAAAGTCTTATTAACTAATTTTTCATGATGTTATGATAAATGCTTCCCAGTGGAGTTTTAGGAAAAACCAGTGGGGTCAGCAGGCCTACTGAATACCAATGGAGTCACCAGGTGAAGGATTTTTACTTGTTTTCAATGGTTTGGTTGTTGTTCACCGTCAACAATCAATAATAACCATTCTTGGTGACACTTGTCTCATTTAGATATAGGGGTTCGTTGAGTTGCGAAGTTATCTATTACTCAATATTCTCCCCATTATGGTCGCCACTATGTTAGGTCCCCATAGTTTACAAGATTGGCAAGAACAAACGTTGCAGGGCCTACATCAAAACCACTTTGGAATCCTAGGATATAGCCCTCCTAGATTCAGAGAAGGATCTCTCTATATGAGTTTTTTCAAAGGATATGATATTAGGCTAGTTATGAAGTACAAGGGATTTGTTTGTTTTGGTTGGGTAGGATATCATAAAAATTAAGGAAGTCTTTAGAGGGGTAAAGGTGTGAGAAAATCGATAGAATGGTTCAGCTGATAGGATAGGTATGAAACAGTATCAATCCATTGGGCTATGGAGTCACAAAAATATTTAATCGCACAACAAGTTTCAAGAATGGTCCATGGGGAAAGCCATCTATATCAAAGGATCTTTTTAAGTTGATTTTGTGGTATGGAACATTAAGAAGTGTGATGAAAGAAGCAAACATATAAGAAAACAAAGGGCAGCCTAAGATCAGGTAAGGAATTTGAACCTATCCTGCTTTCAACATACTCTCAAGGGAAAACATTTAAGATAAACAAAGAATAGCCTAAGATCAAGTAAGGACTTTTAACCTAGCCTGCTTTCAGCATATTCTTAAGGAAAACATTTAAGGTAAACATAAAAAGTAGCCTAAGATCAGGTAAGGACTTCTAACCTAGCCTGCTTTTGGCATACTCTTAGGAAAAATTTCAAAGACAATGTCTCAAGTTGTACTCAGGAAACATGGGCTTACCAAAAATTCACTGGTTATACTCTATTGAATTACCATTGAAACATAATTAGAAGAAAACATAAAGATAAACCTTATCAGTGAGATTTAGGGTACTTTTAGAAGTAAATCCTAATCTACGTTTGTTGTTATTTATCAGAGAATAGTGGAAAGTATGGAAACATAAGTAAAATGAAAATTATAGTAAGAAAAACATCACCATTGACATAGACCAGGATCCCATAAATCATCTTGTATATTTGATGTTCAAACCAGTTACAATCTTCAAGTCCAGTAGGTCTTTACAGCTTCAAACTTCTCATCTCAGCCTATCTTTCTTCAATTACTAACAGAGCTTCAGCAGCCACAACAACTATTTACACTTGATAAGTATTCAACCAACATTTACAATGGCATTCTCTTATGATATTTATAGGTAAATTGAGGAGGTGGTGTGAAAGGAAGAGTTATTTGTTCAATTAATACAGAGTAAATGCTTATCGACCTTTGGGAGGCCTAATGGAGAAGATATCTAATGTTTTAACTCTGTTAATTGATTTTTACATTAATTTTTATCGACTTTAGTCACTTTTGTTGACTTTTGAGGCTTTTGGTAGGATGAAAATTACTTTTTGAGCTATCTTTGGCAAATATCTCTGACTATTCATTGAATTTATATTCTTTTAAGAAAAATAAACTGGTAGGTGGCATTTCTGAGGATTAATTGCCTCGCTGATGTGGCATTTGGAGGCTTTCCTTACTGATCTATCTACTTTGTGGCTTTTAACACTGATTAGGCCTCTGATTTGGCTTTAGGCCTCCTTTAATCATCTTTCAGGCTTTTGACTCTAACCTTTATCCGTTTAATCTCTGTCTTCACACTATCTTCTTATGTTTTTTTTTCCAGTGTAAAGGTGGCTTTAGCACGCTGGAGGGTTTGATTTCAGCAACCAACGTCTATGAAACATTGATTAAAACCCTAAATTTACACCCTAAAAGCTCCTTTTCTACATTTTTTTAGGCTTTGAGGATCGTGATCCTCGGTCCTGTGTCACTTTCTTTGACTATGAAATGGCTTTTATGATTTTATCCATTAAACCTACAACAAACAACAAACCATTATATAAAACCTGCGAGGGAGGTAAACTAGTTTTCAGATGCTGTGTGGAGGCAGGAGGAGCAGTGCAGAAGAGAAAATGTATGCAGGAGGAGGTTCCATGGACGAAACCTGTGAAAACGGGGTTTAAATTTGAATTTCGACGCAAAATAGTGGAGGCAGTTTTGAAAAACCACAAATGTTTTTCACGCATCATTCAGGCGGTAAATGGTTTTTCCCCGAGGGAACGCGATACAGGTCCCTTGGCGACATGTGGCCCCGAAAAACCACCGTTTTCACGTTGAAAATGCGTGATTAGTTCTTTTGGATATTTGAGCGTGAAATGGATTTGAGGCCGTTAGATCTTCAGGCCGAAGATCTACGGTCGTGGATGAGCACGAGGGTTGAAAGTTGTGTGGTGGAAACATATGGTGGGGCCAGATTTTGTCGTCAGCAAATTTTTTGCGGGGTGAAATCTCATCGGAAGGGGTTAAATTGTGAAAGTGGGGGATGGTCGTCAAATTAATAAGATCAACGGTGGGAATTTAACCCAGGTGAAATGGGTAAATGGAGATCAGGAAATGAAAATGAAGGGGAGGAAGGCCTGAATACCGTTGGATTGATGAGATCAATGGTTAGGATGGTTTTGAGAAATAAGTGAAGTGGGGCGACAGAAAATTAGATGCGGGGTCGAGGAAGTGTGGAAAACCTGATGGTCGTCGGATCTCTTAGATCAACGGTGTAGATGCATCGGGGTGCCATTAGTCAAGGTGAAAATTTTATAAAGGTTTTGGGGTTTTTTTACGTGGGAAAAGGAGTTTATAAGAGCAGTGGAGGGGATCAAGGGGAATCAATGAGAGCTGTCGGATTGAAAAGATCAACGGCGGAGAACGCATTGCAGAATCGCACAAAGGCATGATGGTGCGAGGGGAGGGGTGAAAAGCGAATTTGTGATCAAGCAAGGGCCATTAGATCAAGAGGATTGATGGATGAGGATTCATCGGAGAATGACCAAAATGAATGAACGGGCGGAGGAAAGCGATAATGCGAAATAGCGCGGACCATCCGATCAGACTTGATCGACGGTGGAGATTTGATCGCGGGATCACATCGGCCGGGGAAAAAAGGTCAGGAGACAAGGGAGATTTGAAATTGCGATGAGTGAGGCACCGATGCGATGAAGTGCCGATGGAGCGCAGTCCATCAGATCTTGTGGAAGATCTACGGTGGATATTTCATCGAGGGATCAGCATATCGGTGAAGAAAGGGTCTGAGAATAAATGAACAGGGATTGCCGATGTGCGATGGCCAATGCGATGGCGAATTTCGATGCGATAGAACGATCGAGGCTTCACATCAGCGGAAAAAAAAATTATAAAGGAAAAAGGTTGTGGGGAAAGGCGAAAGGCCGAAATGCCAATGGGATTAGCGCTTTGGTCGCAGGGCATGGTTTTGTTGCCGAAAAAGGGGCTCGGGCTTAAGCGGAAGGGGCTTAAGGCCTAAAAGGAGCGGAAAGGATTTTTCAAAGGTTTTTATGGGTTTTTATGGGTATTTTAGTGTTTTGGGTAAGGATAAAAAGAGTGTTTTAAACCATAAAAAGGGGTTTTTATAGGTTTAAAGGGTTTTGATGGGAAAATGAGCATAAATGAGAGAGAAAAAGGGGATTTTTTAGGGGAATGAAGGATAAGAAAAGGGGAAAATGAGTGATATGGGGGCAGTTGTGAAGATGAAATGATGAAAGAAGGGCTTGAAAATAGTCTTTTATACCAGCAGGGTTACTTAGTGGATTTTTTAATGAGGATTTATCAGAGGAAAGGGTCATTGGCCAAAGTACACAACAAGGCTTCAAGAACTCACAATTTTTCTTTAAAACTTGTTTCTTGAAGACTAAAGACCTGTTTTAGCCATCATCAGTTATGAAAAAAATTTATTGATGGCTAACACAGCAGAAACCTCTTAAAGATGAATATGAGCTCATTTTTGTAGGAGATATTTTACTTCTTCTTTCTTAGATTTCTTTGTATCATGTTCTTCCTTTTCTCTGGCCACATAGGCATCTTCCTTCTTTCTCTTGTTTTCTATATGAGAGGGAAAATTCCTTTTATAGTGCCCAATTTCATTACATCCATATCATCTCATATTCTTGTTCTTTCTTTTCTGAGGACCAAACTTTCCAAATTTTTCCCTTCTAGATTCATTGGCTTGATTCGATTTAATTTCTTATGTCTGACATAAAGACTATATATCCTGAAACGTTATTTATTCTTTCTTCCCATAGGTGCTTGAAGTGAAGCTTCCCCATTATTTAGGTAGAGAATTTAGTACCGTGGTGAGTATTTCTCCATCAGACACTACTTCTCCTAATTTCTAAATTTGATCTTGAATTGCGGAAATCTTCATAAAATATGAGGCTATTCCTTCCTCTCTTGACATATTCAACTTGAATAATTCTTGTCTTAAATTTAGTATTTATCCTGCAGGACTTGCTGAGCATAGCTCTACTTATTTATCATATATCTCTTTTGATTATTCTAGATTTGACACATAGGGAATGATAGAGTCCTTTATGGATTCTATAAGTATTCTTCTGGCTCTTATTTCTCTTTTTGTGTATTTGGTATAGGATTGAATATTTTATTTTGATGTTTCAACTTGAGAGCCTTTAACATATTCCATTACTTCACTTCAAATTAGGTTTAGATATGTCCTTATCTTCCATGCATGAAATTTTTCAGTTCTAGACAATTTGTTACTTTCCTTGCAAGAAATCATTTTTACAGATATAGAATACTTACTTGGAAATATGTTTTCTTCTTTTATTAGCTTCCCTTTTATGATGATGAATATGATGGCAAGATATCCCTCTTAGATTGATTTCAAAGTAGTGATCTTCGATCCTTGATTATCAAGGATTACTTCAGGATGATGATATCTTCAATAGTGTTGGGTGGTGCTTGATGATGTTTCTTCCAACAATGTCTTCAATATTAAGAATCTTTGATGTCAAATATTACCTCTAGATGTGTGGGATAAGATTGAAGTTCTTCTTGAGATGGCTTTGAGGATTTCCTTGAAAACTGATTTGACTTTTCAAAGTAGTGTTTGACTTTTACTTTGATGCTTTCTAGAGAAATTGATTCTTGCTCGTTGATCTTTGAGTGTCTCCTTGGCACGCAGCCCTTTGTCTTTAGCACCTTAGCTCTGATACCATGTTGAGAATTTGATAGAGTATAGTTTAATTCGATTCTCTACTTGATAATTACTTGTGAACTTGTTTCTCTTACTTATATCTTATCTTCATTAGCTTATTAAGTCTTTAATCAAATCAATTATCAAAACACAAATGACACAAGATTTTGGGTCTTCCAGCTAGGGCCAAAACCTCTCCTTCTTAGAGAGGAAAACTCGTTGGTAATTCTTCTTATAGACTTCAATTGAAAATTACCATGACCATGATACAACCCTTAACCAATTTATGCCTCCAATACCTTTTCACTACTTCCTTTTGATTCATATTTTAGCTTCCTTCTTTTTTTTCACTACTTTGCACTGCTCTGCACCATTTTGCACTAGTCTTAGAAAGATTGGTTCATAGTCCTTGACTGATGTGATTCATTTTCTCTTCCTTCGATATAGCCTTGGTCTCCTAGAGGCTCTTTCATGGTATTATTTTTCACCCTCTAAGAAAATTATTTTATGTTGTACTAACACTCCTTTGTACTGCAATTACCTTCGGCTTCTTTGTTGGATATGTGTTGACCCAAACTGAAATACAAATGACTCTTCTTTAGCTCAAAACCGAACTCTTGATATTCTATGTTAACACTGGTTCTCACTAAGATATGCGAGGTATAGATGGAGGCCTTGAATACCGAATTGTGTATAATTTATTACCACATGGACTTTCCTTATTTATTCGTTGTATATCTCTTATCCTTATGCACTGAGATCTGCACTATATTTCGTACAGAATTTGAGACTTGATTTGAATTGGTGTGTTCATAATGAGGTCGTGGTTCCTTTATTTATAGTGATTGTTTCCAGCTTCTAGGCCAACATGAGCTTTGTAGGTAGGTCAACTTCATCAAGGAGGATATTTCCAACACATTTGGAGCTGACTTCATGGAGCAATGTGACAAGGTCTTTGGAGCATATATTTTTCCTTTACACAAGTGTAACATGAATTCTCATACATGACTATTTTATACATTTATTACAAGAAGACAAATCCCTAAAATACATCAAGAAGAAGTCTTTGACCTATAATAAAAACTACATTCTCATGAAACCCATGATTCAAGCTTTAAAAAATACATTTTATTATTTTTGTCTTCGTCATTACATAAATTCATAATTACATAGTAATTTTGAAGACCATTCCTAGTTACACTTTTCAACATGATGCAACTGGAAAAATTTGTTAAAAGTCCACCATAAAATCCTCATCGTTCTTTGAACCAAAGTCTTATTGGATTATTTTATCCAATTGATAATTTTTTATATCATAATATCAATTTTCTAATGCCCTATTGGAAGATGGAATAGAAGCATCAACATTTGGGGCCTTATATATTGGTTGTTGTCATGTTTATTAGCTCATGGGCCCACAACTGAAATATAAATCATAATAAGGCATACTATATTATTCATTTGGTGGTTGGTGGAATATATAGATTACAATCCTACATGACAAGTCAACCATCCCTAATTGACCACATACCATATGTGGACGAACTTATCGATGTTACGGTGGTGACAAAAAATGAGTTGACTTCTAAACACAGGAAAACTAAATAAATGGATGTGTTGGGATCCTATATTTTATGGGATCTCAAGGTGATTAAGTATATCCTATTTTTAATTTTACATTGTAAATTATTTTCAAATTGCAAATGATTTCCAAAAAATATATATATATAAAAATAAAATCAAAAGAGGGTGTGTCAAAAAGAAAATGAATATGAAGAAAAAATTCAAAAAGAAGAAAATTTGAAAAAAGAATAAAAAGAGAATAAAACCCCACAAAATAAAAAGAGAAATAATACTGAAAGTGCTGCAAATCTAAATGCCACTACTATTAAATTAGTTTCATTTATCTTAAAAATTCAATAAGATTGTGTGTAGCTTGTCTAAAATTTCACAATGACTAGATTTTGTTTCAATCATACAGCTTGATCATGATAGAGAAATTGTGAATTTCATGTTAATTAGGTTAGTGAATAAATATTTGTCAAACAGTTTAATCTTGACAAATCAGTAGTTAGGTAGAAAATAAGATTGATTCAACAATATAATCTAAATCAATAGGAGAAATAAGTGATAAAGTAGGTTAGATTGTTATAAAAAAGGAATATGTGGGTTTGCAAGCTTAAATGCACCCTAAGGATTGAACATGAAAAAATGTTAACTTAGAAAAAGAATAAAAAATGAAAGGGTAGGTAGAAGTTGTGTTATAGCTTTGAAAAGCATGAAAAATATTTATCCTAAGTTTGAAAATTCCAAAGTTATTTCATGCGTAGGAGAAGGAAACGATAAATGTTTTATCCTAAGTTAAAAGGATCAGGTACATCAATATCAATTTTGGGCATATAAATCCTTTATCCAAAGTTTTCACTCTTATCAAACCCCCCTGCTACCCGACAAAATGTCTCATCAAATTCCACCACTACACGATTAACTCCCCTCCATCTGTCCCATCATCTTATCCCATGCTCCTCCATCCAAAGGCCCATATCATTTTTCACCCCCCCTCTCCATTTGAACTTTACCGTCAAGTGGGGGTCCGAAATAAATGGTTTTATGTTTCGGTCCCACACTAACGTGGCGCCCTCTCATCATTTCGCACCCCCCCCTACCGAAACTTCTTACCACTGTGGACCCCCTCCGAAAAGCAGTTTCCCCGCTATGTAAAAACCATAAATCTACCCGTTGAATTCCAGTCATGTCACACCACATGTACTATACCGTTGTCAGTTAACTGTCTTCTCGTTGTAATATATTCGTTGATGAATTTAATTCATCTCTAACCGTTAATCCAATGGATCTGTGCCACCATCAAGGGGAAATTGACTGAATTGTATATAAATTCATCCCTAATTAGCCTTTAATCCTTTACCTTACCATTTTTACTACTCTATACATGTTTGTTGCAGGTTCATAGAGCGCCATAAAATCCAATCTTATTACTGTTGAAGTACTCTCTATAATTTTCATGGTTTCTTACCAATCTCCGAGCTCTTACACAGTCTCGGCCCCCATTCGTCTATCAAAAACCCTAATTCACCATCAAACTTGATCCAACCGTGCCTCCAAAGAAGAAGGGATAGGAAGAACCTGTAAATACACTGCTCCATCCGTCAGTTGACCTTGATCATATACCTTTGGCGGACAAGGATTACAAAATCCATGAAACCTTGTGTGAGATTGAATTATTTGAAATGTATTGTTGGCTTGAAGATAAATTCATTGACAAGTTTGATGATATTAGACTGTGGGAGTCCAATTTTCCCCATTACATCTTTCCCCACACCTACAATTCCCCTGAATTCATCAAGAAGTGTCAAAATTGTTATGTACCCAGTCAGAGAGTTATTATTGCCCCTACAGGAGATATTTTAATCACCATAACTAACCAATCCATAGACCAAATGATGTAGGCCCCTATCACAGAGACTACCACCCTTTTTTCTCAAGAAGCACTCACTGAATTATATCAGAAGCCAGAATTTTCAAAAAGGGCTAAAACCATTGAGCTTTTTTTGGTTGAAGATGCCCAACTACCCAAGAATAACTCTCCCTATCCATCCTCCATTTTCCCTTAGAGAACTAAGCAAATCATACAGTTATATCCTACCTCCTTAGCTATTAATCAAATTAGTGGGTAGATGAGGCCATTATAGGATTCCTTTCCATTTTCTCCATATATTCCAAGTCTTCTATCTTATTCAACTTCATCCAATTCCTTGTAGATTACATCCATGAAAAATTTGTCAAATTCAAAACTGAGGAGGCATTTAAATATTCCTTTGTTTTAGTATATTTATTTTATATTTTTAGGGAGACAAGTTCAAGTTTGTGTTGCAGAAGTTATATGATGATGGAAATCAACAATTTTTCATCTTCTAGACTACAATGGTAGTGAAGGAGCAGAAAGAATACCCATACAAACAGTTCATAGAATTGTTTATACATCCAACACTCTTTGTTCAAAGCATCAATTCAAAGCCAAGAATCAGTGAAGAAATCAGGAAAATCTTGCAGTTATCAAACCAAACTAAAACAGGAGACTGGTATCTTTACCATAATTACACAGAGCTAAGGATTTATGGATGTGAGCTTGCACCATATAAGCTCCCAAAGTTCCTCCCAATGAGGATTTTTTCCATAGAATACATCAAGAAAATGCTCAATGCTGATGAGTTCCATTTTGTGTCTGCCAAGAAGAAATCTCAGTTTAGAATCAAAACAAATATAGGACCCTTCATTTGTAACAACATAGCATCAGGGGAGGAAGCAGACAAATTGTTAAAATAAATACAATCCAACCTCAGTTTTACATGGTCATATGATCCATTGGGTACCATTTCTAAGATAAGGGTAGAGAAAATCTATACCTTATATTCATACCCACAAACCAGAGATTGAGAAATACATGATCCAGCTAAAGTGGACTAACAATACTCTACAAGAAGCTGAAGATAAATTACTTTCAACTTCAACATCATAGACTCTTGTTCCACAGGAGAAATCAGGAAAAAGGATCAGAGAAGAAAATTCACCTTCAGTGACTGACACTTCCAACAAAGAGTTCAAAATCATGTACAGGAAGAGAACTAAGCTCAATCCTAAGGTAAATCCAAGCAAGGATTTAGAGCATGAGGTTATTATCATCAACAAAGAGAAACCTACTTCCTCATAAGTAGGTGGTCAGACCACACTCTCTCCCACCACCTCTATTTCTTCACAGGTTTAGCAGTAAGTCATTCGAACAAGCGCATTTGTTACAGGGGAGAAAGAGAATACCATATTTGATACATTCAAGGAGATTAAATTGAAGAATGAATTTTTGAAGACTAGTACATATAATCAGTTCTGGAAGTAGACTTCCAGCTCTCAGAGTAGGTTGTTTTCAGTCGTTGACTTTGAGAAAGGAACATGCAGATGCCTTTTCTCCAAGCATAGATTCCTCAGCCCAAGACAGCAGTTGATTATAAAAATACTACATTTGAATTTGATATTAAGTACATACATCCCATTGATCAAATGGAGGTGCACAAGCAAATAGGTGAAATGATTTCATCCACACTCACTAAAACTGCAATGAGTTTTTCCAAATTGCAGCTTCTTTAGCTAATATCTAGTCACAGCTCAAAATGGAGAAAATATCTTTTTTGGCCAAGGATTCAAGGATTAATTCTTTGGAAGACTTAGTGGTCAGGATTGGATATGATCCCTCCAATATAAGAGCTGCAAAAAAGGTGATTAAAAAGAAAAACATTGGCATAGAAACATTGAGGAAGCAGCTAAAACTGCCAGCTATAGAAGACGTTGTGGCCAAAGACATTGAAGAGATAGAGTCCCAGAAATCAGACATGATGAAGCTCATCATGGATCAGAATGCTCAGCTGAGGCAGACGGAAGAAGAGATGGAAAAGATGATAAAGGAAAAAAATCATGCTGCCAAACTATCATTAGTCCCTTTAGAGGTTGTACCCCTTACAGCTATTCCCAAGCCATACCTTCTACAACGAGTACAACAGATGGAGATAAGAAGCTCACTAAAGTAGTGCAAAATTTGTCAATACGAATAGAGGAAATAAAGAAGTTTCATGACCAAGTGAAATTGTTACAGGATCAGAAGTCAAGGAGTGATAGCTCACATGTAGCTGAAGCCAAGAGAGCATAGAAGTTAATAGAAATATTTCAGAAGTTTGAGAGAGAGTCATCTATTGGAAATACCTTGGGCCAAGTCAAAGAGATAATTTGGACAGATATTTTTGAGTCCATCAATGAAATCTGGCCTTGCATACAAATCAAATTTGAGCATAAGGAGCTGGTAGAGAAGGCCAATGATGCCATTAAAAATATCAAGGAAGAACTTGGAGAGAAATTCAACCACTGTTAACAACATTATTAAGTTCCTAAATTCCAAGAACAAGTATGATTTGGAGGAGTTAGGAGTGGATGACAGGACTGAGACAATATTGGAAGTAAAAAAGGTTCTTACAAAGAGAAAAATTATTGTACATCTGGAGGAAAAATGTCACAGCTTAGAGATATTTGTAAACAGATTTTTCAGTAGGCTGGAACCTTTAACTCAGAAAGGTCTTCCTTCCTTGTTTGTAATCAATGACAAACTAATGCACAACCAATATTATGCAAAGAAGTTGGAGGAGAATTTCAGAGACACAGCTAAGTTTTCAAACATCAAAGGCACTATGATAAGGAAAGTGTTCTTGGAGGCATTAACTCGTGAACTTTTCATCTAGCATGAGATACACACATTTTTTGTGGTAAAACCAACTTTTTCTAAGTATACTGAAGTGAATGAAATCTATAGGAGGTTCATCAAGTTAACTATCCCAGATGAAGAGCGATGGGATAAGTTGACTGAATTCCAGAAGTAAAAGGTAACAAAGAACAATCATATATAGCCAGCTCACAGGACAACACATCAGATAGCATTACAGCCAACACAGCCTACCATTAGGCTTACTCATCAACTGATTCCTTGAAACAATGCCAAAATGTCAGATCACCCACATCGAGCCTATTTTTTGTAACAGTTAGAGTTTATTGTTATATTTAGGCTAATAATACACTTTTTGCTGAGACAAATTTATTGTCATCAATTTTGTAATATTTTAGTATAAATACTTCATTGTTCGAAGTATTAGAGGTTGATTTCTGAACATATTTTCTCTACTGCGCAATTGTAAATTCCAAGTTTTTGTTGGAGCATCAATAATACAAAGACTTCTTTCAGGATTCATGTGGTGTAATTACTGGTGAGTTTTTTCTATTTTTTATGTGTTTTCCATTGTTATTTCCTTACTTTGATTATCAAAATTCTTAATTGTAAAACAGAGAGTGTGATGAATAGGAAATTTTAGTTAAAACACCTTATTTTGGCTGCTTTTACAATTTAAATGTTTTCTACTTGAAGTCGGATTCAAAAATACTAAAACACTTTTCAGTATCAACTAATTTTCACTTTTATGCCATATCCATTATTCATTAAAATCTAAAAGAATCCAGTAAATGAACCCTAGCTTGCCCTGTTATAACTCTTTTAAATATTGATGCAAAATTCCAGTTTTATGTTTTGACTCCATTTCCCAATGGGAATATAAATATTTAATCAACCAAATCAATCGGAATCAAACAACCACCAAGTACAGTCATAACTATCCTAATACTTTTTCAAAACAAATTTAAATCTTAAAGAGAGATCCCTCTCTGAAGCTGGCAGGGCTAGATCACAGCTTCCAAAGTGGTTTTGATGTTGTCTTCTATGATTTATTCTCCCAATCTTAGAAATTACAAAACGATAATAGGATGCACGACATTTCTCCTCAAACAGACGGCTAAGTAAATCTTGGAAATAACCCACCTCTAAATGAATCTCATAAAAGGAACTCAAAAAAAAAAAAGTGGTTAAGACAATAGAGGAGATTCAAAAGGTGTTGATGTATACTGGGAAAATGTTGTGAGATTGAAGAAGTGGTTATTGGTGGGCCGTTGGGAGTATGCGAAGATGAATGGATCGTAAATGAGAATTTGGATTGAGAAAATTTTGTCTTCTCTTCTCAGATATAGGCCAAAGGTGAGTGTGTTGGTAAATGGTTGGCTTGGATTCCATTTCCTAAAGGAGGAAAACGCCACAAAGAACATAGTCTTGTCATGGTTGAGGGGTCAAGGGTTTCTAGTATTGCAAAAATGGAATGTAGGTTTTGACTCCATAATTGAGATTCCTAAAAGGAAAATCATATGGGCCAAAATACCAAGCCTACCTATATAATTATGGTCAAAGAAAGGGATTATGGAGATCATTAGTAATATTGGGAAATTTTACTAGGTGGGTGAGGGATGTCCGGGACTGTTGGACAAGAGGGTGGTGTCATTTCTCGTTGAAGTGGGTATTTTTGGAGAACTTTCAGATGCCATTAATATATATATTGGGGTACTTTCTCTATCAGGAAAAAATTGTACTATTAGGGAATTCCATTCATGTGCCTTTCTTACCACAAAACTAGGCATTTGATTGTGGAATGTCCCCTTCATTTCGATGAAGGGTGTTCTCAAAAGGATAGGCAGGAAACACTAGCTAAATGATATCATATGGGACACCAAATGTTGGAGGGGAAATGTCTGCATCCTTCAGACTAATAGTAGCTACCTCTGGAGGAGACTCCTAATGATAAAAAATAGCTTCAGAATTATCGCAAAATGGCTCTAGAAAAAATTATTGATGCATAATATAGAAGATATGTAAAAATTGACTTAGATATCTCTAATTATTTTTGGTCTTCCCCATAAACTTTACATCTATCCAAAGGTCAGGTTTTTTCTGATCGAAATTCTAGAAGAAACTCCTTACTTTCACCCATGTTCCATTGTCCTATTCACAATGAGGATTACTCTCCCCTATAAAAGGATTTCAATTTGGAGATCCTAACTATAAATTCATTGTTGGGTCTTGAACCAATGACCATCAAGAAAAAAATTTCTAGGAAAGAGATTCTTTAGAAATCCAAGATTAGAGAAATAATGAATCACATAGGAGGAAAAAGAAGGAAACAAAATATAAAAAAGTGTCACTATGTGGAGGCCTAAAATCATATCTAAATTCTCACTTCTCTGAGACTCTAGATGAGTCTTTATTTCCACATTTTGATCCAATCCCATCAAACGAAAACATTGGAACTCTAGAAGATTCAGAACCTCAGGACCTTAGAGAAAATATCCTTGCTAAATCACCTCCTAATGAAGATAATGTCTTTGACCATAAGGAAAATAGGATCTTCCTAAACCAAAATATCTCTTCAAAAATTTGGCCCTATTCCTTTTGTAGGAACGAATAGCTAAGAAGGAAAAGGCTCAAGAGATATTGTTGAAAAGGTGTCCCTCTTGGGAAGTCTGTGTCATCGATGCTTCTTCTATATATGCATTTTGAACACATGCCCCCTATAATAATATTAAAGAATTATGGGAGAATATTGAAGCTAGTGGGATCCTTGATATCCATTCTCTTAATTTCATAATGGATGCAGGGGAATGTTAGGGCCAAAAGTAAAAGATGAACCCGTTAGTAGGTTTCTTTAAAGACCTATTTAATCAAAAGACACTCAGGGATGTTTTCCCTTCCCTAGTGTTCCCAACTTGGAGAAATGGGAATTCTAGGGTTAAGGGAATTGTGAAAAGGATTGAAAGGTTCCTGTTACATTCCTTCCTGTGTGAGATAATGAAGAAGCTCCGTTGGGCCTCGTAATTGTCACATTTTCATCATGTTTATCCTCACCATTTCTCACATTCCAACACCTCATTTAACCATTTATCATACCATTTCCATGGGTTCACCTCATTATTTTCCAATTTATTTATTTTTAATATTATAAGAGAATGTATGATTAACTATTGGAAAATTGACATATTTCACTAATATCTAAAATGTGGATGAGCTTTGTAATATGTTGGATTATTTGGAAGGATTATTCAAAAATATTTTCAAATATTTCCTCCACAATTTCAAGAATTCAAAGGATAATTGTTCAAGATTATTTCAAGGAGAATATCATGGAGATTTCAAGGAGAAGATCATGGAGATTCCAAGGAGAAGATCATGGAGATTTGGATGTCATATCTCATCCAATATTTGTGAGAGATGAGTGAGGATTTGAAGGGATCATATTTTTTAATTATAGGGATATTGGTTGAGAGAAAAGTGAATTTGTAATTATGAGTTTCTTATCTTGTTTTCAAAGCACTCATGTATAAAAGAGAGTGCTCTCTCTTCATTTTGATATGTAATTGATAGGGAGAATTATAGTCTAGAATAAAAAATTTTGCTTTGTAATCTTTATTTGTTTTTCTTCATCATTAATATATGTCGACAAAGGGTTATTCTTCACATGTTGTTGTTCTCTTATACAATTACACATTTCCATTTTTTTATATGATGCAGTGGTAATGTTGTTGGAGTAGAATTGTTGAGGAAGGACGATCAGGTTCTCCTAAGTTAGGAGCCTCTTCTCTCACTTTATACACATCACATGTTGCTACCCTTTAGTCTCTCTTTTTAAGGACAGTAATCATAGGAAGGATGACTAGGTTCTCCTAATTTAGGAGCCTCTTCCATCGTTTACTGCATCTTGAATCAGAGACGAAAGAATTAGTTTAACTTCAATCATGCATTTCCAGTCCATGTGCTTCGTAAGTCTACGAAACCCTCGGATTTATAATTTATGTTAGGGAAATTATTTGACAATGATAGTTTCGCCCAACATTTTGGCATCGTTTCCAGGGAAGCACGATGGATTGAGGTATAGGTTATCTTTCCTACAAGTGTTCATTTCAAATTCTGCAAGTTTGATTTTTGTGCAAGAGTATTTTATTTTTGCAATTGTGAAGAGTGATTGTTAGTGTTTAAAAAAAAATGATTTAACAATGAGTATTAGCTTAGAAAAACTCACTCATATCCTTGCAAAATTTGGGGTCTCCTCTTCCTACGAAGAGGAGATATTGACAGCAGCCAAGAGCTTAATTCCCCCTCCAGCAACGAATGAAGATTCAACATCTGGAAACTCCTACGCAACTGAGGACAAACAATTCTTCGAACAGGAGATTGAGGAAGATGAAAAAGAAATACAGCATGATCTGAGTGAGGAAACTCGCGCCTATGAAAGCTTTATGGAACAATGGTTCCAAGTAGATACCCAATTAGATCTACCTTTTTATTTTTATTTAGGTAGTTTCCAATTACAACAGTTAGATTTATTCACCTTTGCATATTTTTATTTTTCATTCACAAAATTCACAATGAACATATTCATAATACTTGCGTGGATGGTTACATTGGTTATCTGATTACACGTAACAAATTTCTAATTTTTAATTAGCATAGAATAGGTAGGATAACGAATAAAACACCGTCTTTAGAATAAGTATGTTCTCCTCTGCGCTTCATGCGATCGCGAGGATCAGAAAGCAGGATGGCTCTAACATTTTCAAAAATAAGTTGTTTTTTTAGATTTCTAAAAATTTTGTTTTAATTTCAAAATTTTCTCATTTCATTTTGTTAAGAAATAAAACAA
Organism: Pinus albicaulis; assembly: GCA_034641835.2. Classification (NCBI taxonomy): domain Eukaryota; kingdom Viridiplantae; phylum Streptophyta; class Pinopsida; order Pinales; family Pinaceae; genus Pinus; species Pinus albicaulis. The sequence continues at coordinate 1,182,582,943 of CM076577.1, read as the reverse complement.
ATTAAAAAATATTAAAAATAAATTAAAAATAAAAATAAAATTCATTTTAATTTTGTTTTATTTGAAATAAAACAAATTAAATAAAAAATATAATAAAATTATTTTGCACTCATCCATCCAATTACCTTTAGATTACCCTCGAACATTCCTATCACATAGATTTTCTTTTAATTTTATTTATTTGAAAATAAAAAATAATTAAAAATAATAATAATAAAAAATATAAAATATATATATATAAAGAGTCGCGTCGGATTCTCTCATTACACGTAGGCTGACAATGCCGAGATGATGGGTTTCAATTTAGGTCAAAATCCGACATTTTCAGAATTGACAGCCACATCGGAGGCCTTTCTCTTTCCTACAGACATCTCGACCATCGAGTGCCATTGAATTCAATCATTCAAAATCTTTAGAAATCGAAATGGAAATTTGTTGCATATTTCTCATATTCAACATCTGGTGCTTTTGAGTGTTGAGATGAATTAGGTTACCATCCTCTCCAAGAATTAAATGATTGTGAAACAATCCAGTAGATATGACTGAGCGTCCTCCAAGAAGACTATGGACAGTTCTCATGAAAGTTGTGCAGGCCATGCAATCACTGCATTTTATCTGTACATATCCAATATTTTAGCCGGAATCTTAACAATTCACCTACAATCGTCTATTTCACACAGATCCACGCGAGGGCAAGTTTCCTCGATGGACGGATTCCCCTGAGGCCATTATTTCTACATCTATGATCTGCATATCTACCAGCAATTTGGCCACCAAGCAGAAGCACATTCAATTGTGCCACCAGTGATCGCTAGTACCGAAACACGGTAAGGAATAAGAAGAGAATGGTTTAGGGACGTAGTTATATGGATGATTTTGTGGAGAAATAGAAACGTGCACTTGAGAGGAAGAAAAGTTATAACAAGTATCATAATATTCAATTGATGTCGGTTGCATATTGCGAATCTAGCTTCAAAATACGTCTATCAGAATTGTATATTCAGGAACAGAGAGATAGGTAAAACTTGTTTCGGAGTCTAGTAGGGTTCCTCCCTTGCTAGCCAGAATTGTGACCGTCGTTTTCTCGGTGTTGATTCCCGTCACATACAGAATATATATGTCTCGAAGTCTGTGATGTTGTCAGTGCAAGGATTGACATGATGATGGTTCCCAATAATTTCACAGATTTTATTGACAATCTGACTTCGCAAGTGGTTTGATCTCAATGTCAGGCCAATCTGCAAGAGCCAAAATTCCATCGAAAAACATCAAGTTCTTGTTGTAATGAAAGAAATTCTCATTTTTTCACACTGAAAATAATTTGTCCATATCAAAATTCTCATCGGCTAATAATTGAATCATGTTGTTGCCGTCCTCACACCGAAGTCACATGGCTTGGAAGCGTAGGTATGATGTCACAAAGTATTTAGCAGAATCTTCATTGGAAGCGCAGGTCATAATCGATGCAGGAAGAGAAATGGTAAATTGCGACTAACCATCCCAAATAGAAATGCAAAAACCTATTCCAAATCCGATATCTACTACATGCAAAGAGCAATGAATCGTGGGCATTGTTACACTTAAATTTGTCACCATGACATTTAGTTGTCTATATGGGTTCATCATTACCTATTTATTGCTTCCATAGAAGTCTAAAACACATAAAGTTCTTGAACCAAGTCTTGGAACTGGAGAAAAGCTCTTAAAAATCCTAAAAAGCCTAACTCCGCACTTTTCCTAGTCATTCCCTGTGGTACCGCGGCTAATCACTATAAAAACTGTTCTACATCCCACACGTAAAGCTCATTAAAACTGTAGACCCCCGTAAAAGGTAAAATAAAGAGAAAAGTAAGTTCTAGAAGCCCAGATGGTCAAATATTCTCCCAGCTAGGGCCTTCTAGAAGCACTATCTGGTCGAGCTTCGCCCCTTCCATTCATGAACCTTTATCCCTTCATAAATGGAGTAATCCCTTGGTTTTTGGAGCTAAAATCCCATGATGAAACGGCTTTATCCCTTCCTTTTTGGAGCTAAAACTACCTCTCTTCTGTTATAAATTGAGACCAAGTTTCAGTCTCAAGGGTACTTAGTACTTGGTAGTTCGTACTTACTTCTTAGCTTGGAGAAGAGAATTGCTGAAAAAATTATACTCTCCACATTTGGCATCATTGGCATGAGAGAGATTACATACTCATAGCCATAGTCTTATCCTAATTCAGAGAGTTGGAGTCTTTTCAAACTGAGGAAAACGACTGTTTGGGACCCCAGAAGAACCTGTACAAACATCAAGGCATCAAGGTTGTAAGGTTTCTTCTTTTGTTCAAAATTAATACAAATGGATTATATTTTCTCATTGAGTTGTTCATTTATCTTTTGAATGATTTAATTCTTAGACTCCTTGATCACTAAGATATATTATTGCTTTCGAATTATCATATTTTGCAAATGCTTTTAGTCTGGTTTTCCTGTCTTTGATTGCAGATCTTATATGTTGGATCGATAACTTTTGAAGTGACTAGATTGAAGATCGAGCAAGCATTGGACTTCAGGTAGGAGTATCTATCCGTAGTTAATGAGTAATTATTAAGAAAAATAGTCTAGAGAAAATGGTCTACATCTTTCTGTTTGTTTCTAGATATCCTTAGGATACTAGGGAGATCGCTCTTGTCTGCAAGAGGGATTCGTCCGTGTAAAAAAATGGTGACTCCGCTAGGGATCAAACCCAGAATCTTTGGTTTCGCAAACCAGAAAATATTAATTTGATTTCCTTTGGTCATTACTTCGAGGTTTGTCTTAGTCTCTTAATAATTTTGCATCTTTTTTCTTTTGTTTTTTCAAAAAAAAAAATCCCCCTCATTCGCCGGGGGGGCTAAATTGTGTCTGAGTGTTAATCTCCTTTGAGTGTTTTTATTTTTGACCTTTGGAATTCTCACCCAAATTTCTTTACTTACACCTAATTGGTTCTTTATATTACATTAGAATCATCTTGTGTCTGAGGATTCTTTTGCATAGATCACATTTGCATAATTAGAATTCTCATTTTCCGAATATGAATGAAAATGTGCATAGATTACATTTGCATACTTTTCAATGTGAATTGTGCATAGATTACAACTGCATAGTTTACATTCTTGAAAAATCAATCGTAGATTTAGATCAGTTTCTTTGATTTGAATTCACATGTTTTTATGCTTGTTTTAAAAACATAAAAATAACAATTGGAATTGCTATGCATTAGTTTTTCTTGATAAAATTATTGCATTAGAGAATTTGTTTTATTTTCTCTTATTTGTCAATCTTTGCATTGTTGGAGGTGAATGGAACCTCTCTCCTTACTTTAGTTATGATTCATCAAATTGAAAAGATTACATTATCATATTCGATTGCATTCAGTTTTGGGTCAGGTCATAACACCACTGGTTTCATATCCATTTACCTTTTGAGTAATAACAGCCCAAATAACACAGTGCTTAGTTAAAATTCAACTAAAATTTTTTACATTTTTAGCGATCTTTCACCAATCTAGCTCAGGATTAGTGCTTTGGAATAGGGTGTAGTTAACTTTCCAAAGAAACTAAACAAACAAGTAGCATCTTGCAGTAAGGAAAATTTCCAATTGTTGCAATTGTGCTCTGGGAAGCTCTTCTTAAAAGAGTCAAGCACGAGATCATGTCGGAACCAGTAAGGTAATCATCCCTATCTCATTGGGAAAGATAGCAGATGTGCACGTATTAAAAATTGTAAACCTCGGATAGACCATTGTTGAGGAGCCTGGGGTCACTTGTTGGTAAAACTTGGATTATATCAAGGAACCTTCAAGGGGATTGAGCTTGTTACTCTGCCCTTGCTTGTATATCGGATCGTAGACTGTTCCCCCATGTATAATTGTCTCAGTTGGTGACCTTAGTGGCCATAATATTTAGGATTCTTTCCCAAGGTGACGGTGGAGGGAAGGTCCCACTATACCTGGAGGAGACATTGACTAGACTCACTTGGACTCTCTGGAGGGTTCTCTTCACTCGAGATGGTTTAAGTGGAGAAACTTGCACCAGTCTGTTTCATTAAGTAGGTTTTCAGGGTAACTGTTCTAGCTGCCATTTCTGCATTATAATTCTACGATGTTGGATTTCATCACCAACTAGTGTTTTTAGTGTGGGAATCTATTGTTTGTGTGTGTTTTGACTCCTAGATTTGTTAGCATGTGTTCATTTGTTTGTTTTTACTTTTTAGAGACCTTAAGTGTGAATTGTGAATTTTGAATATTGTTAAATTGTTGATAAAATTCACTGAAGTTGAATCTAATGGCAACTGTTCCAGAATTTGCCAACCAAGGAACCCCTATTAATGAGAATCTTAGTACTTTTCCTTGCTTTGGAAATGTTGGTCCTCCTTATATGGATACATTTTCATTACCTAGATTTACAATAGGTTTACCAGTATGGTTATTTTCAACATCGTTGGCCTCGAATACTCAAATTGTTCCACCTCAACCGGATGCTTCACCTCAACAGAGTTCACCATCTCAACATCACCAACCTCATGTTGACCCTTTACCTTCTTCATCCAACATGTCTTCCTCCCTTTCTTCCTCTTTGCTTGGTAAAATCCTTGACTCTAGTAACCAGGTAGCTAAGAAGAAGAATAAACGGAAGAAGAAGAAGAAGCGAGATAAGGAAGAATTCAACCAACCAACCATGGCTATAACTATTAGTAGTGCTGAGGAAACCTCCAACATGCATCGCAAACCTAAATACCCTTTCAATCTTTGTAAGGGTGACCAATTCCTTATCAATTGTCCTGGTATTCCTAAGGTGTTGGAAGTATGGTCAGAAAAATCTTATCAACTTTCTGTGTATCCATCAACTAGTGATTGTCAAGTTCCTGGGAAAAATGGTAAAGTTAGGTTTCCTTGTAGGTTATGCAAAGGGAGTCATCAATCTCACATTTTCCCTCACATGGATGAAACCTCAAAATTGTTGGAAAACCTTACTATTCCATGGAAAAAACTTCCAACTGGTTACCGTAAAATTTCTCCCAACCTACCGTCAACTGACGAAGTGATTGATCTAATTCCAAGTACGGTCAATCCTGCTCTTCCATTGAAGAGTGAAACTCATATCACTCAAGTTGATGATCCAGTAGTTGATCAAGTGGTTGACTCGATTTCACATCTGATCGATCCCACTCTCCCTGTAGAGAGTTAAATCCATACCGCCCAAGTTCTTCTTGCTACATCAGATTCTTCTATGCCAGGGGGAATTTCACCTGTTTCTATAGAACCCCCTCCAAGTACAGAGGTATTTTCCTTTGATTGGAATAGACTGACAGAACCTCATCTTCCTTCCTCCATCCCTTTCCAAATTATTGTGAAGGTTTGTGGTAAGAACGTGTGTCACACAAATATAGATGAAGGTGCTTTTGTTAGTATTTTATCCTCAACTGCTTGGAAAGCTTTGGGTTCCCCTCAGCTTATGCCTATTACATAGAATCTGTCAGCTTTTAACAGAACCACTAGTGAACATTTAGGGATCCTTCCTAAGTTTCCTATTACTTTGGAAGGTAAAACTGTCTGTATTGATCTTATGGTAGTTCGAGGTCCCTTGGATTTCAATTTACTCCTTGGGCGAGACTATGTCTATGCAATGAAAGCTGTCGTATCGACACTCTTTCGTGTGATGTCTTTCCCTCACAATGGAAACATTGTGACTGTAGACCAGCTTTTAGTTGTTAGTCTTGATTTGACTACCAATAATTCGACACCTATAAATGTTCCTTATACAGAAGTGGTATCTAACCCGCCACAGGTTAATTATGTGGCAACTAGTCCCATGTTTTCAGTTACCAACGCAAGCGAGCCTCTCACTGTTTGCTCGACTTCCTTTGACTTAGATCTGGTAATTGACATGGAAAACCCTACGGGATTATTTGAACGCGATGTTCTTATCCCTTTTGAGTCCCATGACATGTGTTCCTTCCAGATAATTATTCTTCCATCTGATGGAGACCTCTTGGAAGCCATGATCGAGGAGTGTCCATTGACATGTGTTTCTTCCGGTTGGAAGCCATGACAAGGTCACCATGAGGAAGGTTCATTTTACTACATCAACCTCATTAAAAAAAAGAAACAGGTTTCTACGAGGATAGTTATTTTACTATGTCAACCTCATTAAAAAATGAAATAGGTTCCCCATGAGGATAGTTCTTTTACTGTTTCAACCTCGTTAAAAAATGAATCAGTTCACCATGAGGAGAGTTCATGTTACTGTGTCAACCTCATTAAAAAATGAAACAGGTTCCCATGAGGATAGTTCTTTTCCTGTGTCAACCTCGCTAAAAAATGAAACAGGTTTCCATGAGGATAGTTCCCTTTACTGTGTCAACCTCGTTAAAAAATGAAACAAGTTCATGAGGATAGTTCTTCTACTGTGTCAACCTCGTTAAAAAATGAAACAGACCCTTGTGAGGATATTTCCTTTTACTGTGTCAACCTCGTTAAAAAATGAAACAGATACCATGAGCATAGTTCTTTTACTGTGTCAAGCTCGTTAAAAAATGAAACAAATCCTCTCCTAATTGAGTTGAGTCTTTGATTAAATCTCGTAAATGTCAAGTTGAGTCTTCCATCTGATCTCATAAATGAACCTTCATTTCATCCACCTATTAGTAACCAGTAGTCTACTTAGTTGAATGAAATGAAGCTTGGGGGGCATATGCTCTAGCAAGTTACGCTTGGGGGGGCATATATGCTCTAGCAAGTTACGCTTGGAGGGCATTTTAAATTACCTCAAGTAAAGTTTTCTATGTTTCAAGCTTGTGTAAAATTGAAACTACTCTCAAGCACAATTTTCCTACGTTTCAAGCTTGTGTAAAAATGAAACCAACCACTCTCAAGCATGATTTTTCTTTGGTTTCAATCTTGTGTAAAAATGAAACATACCTTTCTTAAGCATAGTTTTCCTACGTTTCAAGCTTGTGTAAAAATGAAACCCTCTCAAGCATAATTTTTCCTATGTTTCAAGCTTGTGTAAAAATGAAACCTATCTTGAGTCCATTCAGTTATTATTTTCAAGACTCATTAAACTCATGAAAATCCCAAGATTATTTTGCTATCTCTCATTCTCGTAAAACACATGAAATGTCGAGTTCTTTCCATCTTTTCTTGCTCGTAAATTAAATTGAAAGTCGGCCAACTAAGTATACTTTTATCACTTTTTAGGGCTCTTTAAAATTAATCCCTTTTCAAACTCTCTAAACATGAAAATATCGTCGAGTACTTGACTATTCGAACTCGTTAAAGGAAATGAACAGGCATCCTTTCAGTATAAGTTTACCCCTTTTCCAGACTAAAATGGACTATTTATGAAAAAGGTATATGTAGACTAATCATGGTGAATAGAGTTCTTTCTTGTATTATTTTATCCTTTTTCGGGCTTGAGAGACTAAATTTACAAAAAATTACACCCACGGAGTTTTCTTAAGTTTTTCTTCTGACTCCCTAAAATTGAAAAACACCGAGTTTCTCTTATACTGTACTCGTTAAAATTTAACAGTAAAGGACCTGTCGATTAGAAATAGGAACGAACCACTCCTTCTTAGGGTTCGATTTTAATACTAAGTTGGACTCATCCGAAGGATGAGCTTATACAAACAAGAAAATTTTATCCTCCTCAAGCTTGTAAAAAATAAAGAGCTACTCGCCAGAAATAGTGGGGGAAAAAGAGAGAAAATGAAACCAGTTGTCACACTTTGTTCCAAAAAGTAGTATACCACTCTTGAACATGACACTTTTGTCACACTCATACTTGGGTTGGGAAAATCATTTTTCTAAAAGTTAATCAAACCACATTGAAAGTCTTCAGCCGGTTTCTGGTATTAACTTTAGGTCAATCATCACCGAACTATCTGCAGTGTTGTTATGTGTTCAAGAGATCAGTTTCAATAAACCATTCATTACAGACATTTGTCTCCATTCTCATTGACCATCCCTGAGTTAGTCCATGCAAAAAATTTCTTCCAAACTTGATCTAATGGTTTCGCGTCATAGGCTTTCCTACAACGGATCACTTTCTATCGACGATAACTCATCATATAGAAATTTGATCTAGAATCCTAACAGTACCTTGGAATCTGCATGCCCTAATGCCAAGTTTCTCGCCTTCGACGATAGGTTGCATCATTGAACTTCGATCAAACGATTCTGTGAAATGTTCAACTTCGGATCACAAATTCACATTTCATAAATTGTACTAAGTAATTTGAGAGTCATTGTCATTATTGGTGGTTTCTCTCACACTTGTTAACAATTCACATTATTGACTGCTAATCAAGTGGTTTCTACTTTGACTTCGACACAATCAATCTCATGGATAGAATCGTACTGGTTAGAGAAGCAGGAATCAAGACCCTAGATCTAGTTTCCACCATCCAGGCTGCTAGGAATTTTATTATTCATTATACAGTAGACTACTTATAACAAATGGTTGCGTCCATGCTGTGTCTACTACTTCATGTAATTTTAAAATCATTTCTATATCAGAACATGTAGTTATTTTTTATCTGAGTATATATATATATGCTTGCATTGAGTGTTTTTTCAGGGTTTCAACCGATGTGCCGACAGCCTGATCCTCAGAATGATAAAGCACTTCACTCTTCAGAATTCTTCAAAAAACTCTTCAGACTTCGTACTTTAGGGGGCAATCTGTTACACTAAAATTTGTCACCATGACATTTAGTTGTCTATATGGGTTCATCATTACCTATTTATTGCTTCCTTAGAAGTCTAAAAAACATAAATTTCATGAACCAAGTCTTGGAACTCGAGAAAAGTGTTGAACCCTTAGTTAAACTGAGAGGGGGGGGGGTGAATCAGTTTAACACATTCATGGACTTTTGTAACTTTTCATTAAACCTTATTTACACCTTCATTTCATGTCCAACTTAATATGTGATTAATCTTAGAATGTGAGCAGTAAGTATTAATACAATATAACAATAGACTTAATATGAGAGCAGCAGGTATTAAGCAGATGATATAAATCAAATCAACACATAAACATCATGCATAGAGACACCAGACATAAGTGGAAACCCATAAAGGGAGAAAACCACATCTTATTATTGTTGTGATGCAAAGGCAAGCTCCAACTCTCTCTCACCACTGTTTTTCTACAGGCTCCAACCTCAATTCTGCAAGCTACAACTTGCAAGGAAGCACTAACTCTCTTCAATTTTCTGCAGGCACCAACCTACAGGAGGCTCCAACCTCATTCAGCTACAACTGATAGCTATCAAGCTACAACTTGATATGGAAGCTCCAACTTCCTCAATTTATCAAACTGAATGTTTGTTGATTTACCTCAGATATCAGCTCTGTTCTGTAGCATCTCTTTCTGCTCTTCTTTTCTTAATCTTCTCTTCCTCACTCTTCTATACTCTGCATTCTCTATATTTTCTCTCTATAAATTATTTTTGCATATCAAGATGATATTATTTATAAGTATTTTCTTGTGACTGTTAACATTCCTCAATGAATTTGGAATGGACAGCCATGCCTCTTCGCTTTCTACATTTTCATTTCTTTCACTCGCTCATTCAGAAAATATAACAACATGCATTAATTTCAATATTACAGTGGGAGCCTTGTTTTTCCTCCAGAGACTTGCCAATGCATCACAAAAATATAAATCAATTAAAATATTTACACTCAATTACAATGAAAATTCTAGCTCACTCATTCAGCCTCTTGGCTAGCTGCGCATTTGTCTTTTCTTTGACTGTGTTTTTCCCTTTCTTTCCTCTGTATGCATTTCTGTTTATGGTTGTTGCGTAACTCCTGTATTTATGTAACATCTGACATTAAATCTGGGCAAATTCCAACCCTTTACACAGCAAGTGTCTTGTTGATGTGGTGATTTCTGCAAGTGGAACATATATACACCACGACCTTGTTTTATGGCCCGATGCGATTGTACCTATTGTATACGTATTATATTAATAATCGCCCTTCCACCTTAAGCCGAGGCTCGTGGGTCAATTATAATAAGTCACATTATGTATTGGCCGCTTTATATTTATATATTGCGATCAAATGTTGTAAAACCTCAGATAGGCCTTTGGTCTTATATAACGATCCAATCCACAATAAATCGAATCACAGACTCTAATATATGAAAGGATCAGGCCCCACAGCAATCATTTGAATCTAATGTTTATTTCTCTAATGCAATATGATCATTCCGATTGCGATTCATCACACTCGCAATCTTTAATATATTTCTTTGATGCCCTGCACCTTCTCCGACGTGATTGATCACTGTTGCGATTTCTCCAATTGCGATTGATCACTATTGTGATTTCTCCAATTACGATTAATCGAAATCGCAATTTTCATGTGAATGTACCGATGTCTCAATGCTCCGATGCTCTGATTCCGATTATTCACTATTATGACGAAACTTCAAATATATATCAGTCGTGGTTTATAAACCCATTGGGTCCGGTCTTCAATCGCAATCGCAAGTCTTTTAATATATTTCTCCGATGCTCTGCATTTGTCTGATGCAATTGACACCTTTGCGATTGATCGCAATCACATCCTTCAATGGTATGTTCCGAAACATATCAATTATGTTTTATAAACCCATAGAGTTCGGGCTTCCAATCGCAATCGCACCTCTTTTTTGCATGTTTCGATGCTCTTATAATCTCCGATGCGATTAGACTGATCTGATGCGATTATGTCAGACTTCAAATACGTTTGAATCATGATTCATACACTCATTGGGTCTGGAACTCAATCGCAATCGCAACTTTCTGTTGTTTACATATTCCGCTTCACAGTTTTTCTCCGATGCGATTGGGAAAGGGTCCCACCATATAAGGTACTTTGGTTCTAATAATAAAGCGCTCCATATCATTTAATATTATTCTTTGAAACTTTGTGCATAAGGCGCAATATATGTGATGCACTGCATATATACTCCTGCGTGGGTAACAATTCCCGGAATGAGATTTGTATATATATACTTTGCTGCTTTGGGTTATACGATTCCCGGAATTTGTTTGAGTATCCTTCCGCCTGGGGTAATGATTCTCAAAATAAGGTTTGAATATATATATACACTTGCCGCTTGGGGTAAGCGATTCCCGGAATTGGGTTTATGTATCCTCCAGCTAGGGTAGCGATTCTCAGAATTTTTCTGCTCTGCCTCTGCTTGTGATAACGGCTCTGCCTCTGCCTCTGCCTTAGCTGCTACTGCTACTCAACCTCTGCCTCTGCCTTCGTTGTACATATTAACTGCTGCTGTTATTTTCCTATCTTTGCATCTGTTGCCTTCTTTGTCTGTCTCTGTCTTTGTTGCCTCCATTGCCATCAATGACAATATTTCCAACAAAAAGCCCTTAAAAATCCTAAAAATCCTAACTCCGCACTTTTCCTAGTCATTCCCTGCGGTACCGTGGCTAATTTCTATAAAAATTGTGGTACATCCTGCACGTAAAGCTCATTAAAAATGCGGACCCCCATAAAAGGTAAAATAAAGAGAAAATTAAGTTCTAGAAGCCTAACTGGTTGAATATTCTCCCAGCTAGGGCCTTCTAGAAGCGTTATTTGGTCGAGCTTCGCCCCTTCCATTCATGAACCTTTATCCCTTCATAAATGGAGTAATCCCTTGGTTTTTGGAGATGAAATCCCATGATGAGAGGGCTTTATCCCTTACTTTTTGGCACTGAAACTACCTCTCTTCTTCTATAAATTGAGACCAAGTTTCAATCTCAAGGGTACTTAGTACTTGGTAGTTAGTACTTACTTCTTAGCTTGTAGAAGAGAATTGCTGAAAAAATTATACTCTCCACATTTGGCATCATTGGCATGAGATAGATTACATACTCATAGCCATAGTCTTATGTTGATTTAGAGAGTTGGAGTCTTGTCAAACTGAGGAAAACAGCTATTCAGGACCCCGAAAGAACCTGTACAAACATCAAGGCATCAAGGTTGTAAGGTTTCTTCTTTTATTCAAAGTTAATACAAATGGATTCTATTTTCTCATTGAGTTGTTCATTTATCTTTTGAATGATTTAATTCCTAGACTCCTTGATCACTAAGATAGATTATTGCTTTCTAATTATAATATTTTGCATATGCTTTGGATCTGGTTTTCTTATCTTTGATTACAGATTGCTGGATCGATAACTTCTGGAGCGACTAGATTGAAGACCGAGCAAGCAATGGACTTCAAGTAGGATTATCTATCCGTAGTTAATGAGTAATTCTTAAGCAAAATAGTCTAGAGAAAATGGTCTACATCTGTCTATTTGTTTCTAGGTATCCTTAAGATACTAGGGAGATCACTCTTGTTCGCAAGAGGGATTCATCCATGTAACAGGCATTTAATTAATGTTCTCGTAAATGGAACCGACAGTCCACATTACCATGATTTCCCTATTTTACTGCTTTCCACATTATTTAAGGATTCACTTAAATCAGGTAGCCTGGGATTTCGTGCAGAAAGCATCCAAGTTGTCGCAGGAAATCGTCAGTGATATTTCTCCTTCCATCACCAATAAATCCATCTCATGCTTTCAACACCGCCTGAATATCTCGAAAAAAAATGCAACATGACAGATGAGTAATTGTGTAGAATAAGGCTAGATTTACTATTTAATGTTGGACGTATCATCTTGCCTGAGAACCCAAAGTTTTTCCCCGTATAAGGCCAATTTGTCTCCAGTACAAGCTGGTCGAAGTCTTTGTGTTAATAGTGGGCCGAGTTAAGTGTTTAAAATCAGGAAAATACAATAAATCCTACTGTGAGGGGGCGAGTAGGTGGTGATTGCCATGGATCAAATTGAACAGTGGAGAAATTTGTTTTTTCCTTGTGTCTTAATTCCTGGAATGCACTTGTTTAAGGCATGGTTCTGGTCAAGGATTGAGGGCTTAATGGATCAGTCATGAAGCTATTCATAAATTGAATATATGGCGCTCTAGATTTTTTTTTAGTTTCTTACTCAACATGGATCTGAACTCACAATCTATTAGAACTAATTGTTTAATAATGCCATCTATTTTGAAGGTCACGTGGGTAACGAATGTCATTTGGGTTTTATGGTTGAGTGTGTATGGCTCCTTCTACTCTCGATGAAGTCACAATATCAAATGGTTTTCAGGTGGAAATAAGTTTGTGCGAAAATAAATGAAGACAGTGCCTATGTAATGGTTCCATCTGCATACGAATATACAACATAAAACTTGGGCATGAGGAGTTGAAAGGAAAAGGGATCAACGAGATTATTTGGATAATTTTGAATGACTCATTCGTGATGGATGAACAGATATACAAACAACAAGCATGTCAAATTTCTGGCAGAAGGTTCTGCAAAGTCCACCTATGCCCTCGGCCTTGAAATGGATTTGCATATAAAGGACTGGGAATTAGATCTCGAAGTTATCGAGAACATGGGAGAATGGAGCTACTGAATTCAAAACTCAAATTGGCACATTCTACTATATACTTTCCAAACTCTTCATAATTACTACCACAAGTAGGATCAATAAAAAGAGGTTTATGTATATCTCATTCATCTTCATCGGTAAGACATGTAATTTTCTAACTTTTTCCTAGTTTTATAATTTTTGGAAAAAATCACTTCTACTTAAAAAAATTGCCCCACATTCATTTATATAACATTCATAAAACCAACATACTTGTTCCCCAAAGCTATACACTATCACATCATGATCCATACAAATTCATTTTTCAAATGTTTTTTTAATGATTGTCAAAGAAGGATCAACCTTCTTGCAAACCAATCAAAACACTTTGTAAAAGTATCAAGCAATCAAATGATTAGATTGCATGAGGACATGCAATACTTTTATTTGGGGGGTAATAAAATTACGTTGGGCTTTATAATTTTCATTCATTTTCACTTCATTTACATTCATCCTTCCATAAATCACTTCCACTCCACCTCCATTTCACTACATTAACCTTATCATCATTTGGCTCACATATATGTTTTCCAAAAATTAATAATTTCTAGTGATTTTAAGCGAATTTATGGTCAAAAGTTAGGATGCATATACTAATATCAAACAAGTGAAATGAGATTGGTGCTATGTGTAGGTCAAAGAGAAGATTATGCAAAAAGCCTCAACATACGATGTGGCACCCTTTTCATCCATGATTGGTGTAACTTCGAAAAATAATAATAAATGGACATTTCATAAAGTCTTGAAAATTAGCTAATTTGTTTCAAGTCACATCATACAGGAATCATCGACGGAGCTGGCACACAAAGGCGACAATTTTTATGCAGGAATGGTACTAATTTTTTTTCAGGGTTAAAGACGATCTAATGCAAAAGTGATTTTTAGAAATCACAATAAAACATGCCAAAGTGAAAGTAGGGAGGAGCTAAATTTTTCATCACACATGTCTGTGACACATACATTTTTGAAAAAATCGATTGCGCCATGACATGATCATTTACCCTTTTCCTTATATGTTGGCACGCCCGATGAGAAGCCCACTTGAAGCCATCCATATTGAAGCCCACTTTTTAACAGATGCATACATTCTTTCATCATTTCCAGTTTATCTTTTTCCTCATTAATAAAACCAAACATCTCCTTTTTCCATGACTCCATTTCCTTGCTATCATTTTCCTAAAAACCTATTTCTACTGCAAAAAATTTCATCTATAGTCCTACCAATCATTTTGTACAAACTCGTGTTGACTGATGTGGGATTCCTTAAGGCCCACCTTTCAACAAGCCTCGACCCATCGACCTCAGCACATTATCTGGGATAGAGATTAGAGTCATTATTTAGTACCTTCAGGCTTGTATGCCCTAATGACAATTTCTCTCACCGACAGTCATGGGAATACAGCAATGACCCTTGATCGTTGGATCTTGCAAGTGGCTAAAGATCAGATCATTTATTTGTGCTTCGCAAGATGTACTTGGGTGCCTTGGCACTCATTGACATCAATGGTGAGTTGCCTCACATTGGTTAACGACATCCATTAATGGTCGGTAATCCAATGACTTCTTTTAATGCTCCACATCGACACACTCATTCGCATGACTAGAATTGTACCATTGGGTTATGTAGCGGGTGAAGACTATATATTTTTCATGACTCCATCAGCAGTTACAACAACATTCCTTAAGCCATATGAGAGTACAATAGCTCCACTTTCAGACATCATCTTCAGATTCATACATAAGTAGCAGTTCAGATTCCTTCACTTCAACTAGAAGAAACACTTCATATTCTTTCACATGATCCAGCAGCATGATATTCACATGATCCAACACCATGATATTTTCTAATCCTGCAGCATGACATTTTCCTGATCTAGAAGCAGCAGCAACTACATTTACATTGCATAGGTCATCAACTATTTGGGTAAGTGAAAGTATGTTATTTTCTAATTTTTAATTAAACAATTTTCTTACATGTTGAAAATAAATGAACTTGGAAAATTCCCTCACCATATTACATAATCTTTCACCTTTTTCATAAACATAACACATATTCAGTTGGGGGGGGGGGGATATTCATAACCATTTCATTCCATTCATCACTTCACATATTGTCGACCAACATAACTCTTCCAAACTACACGTCGTTGCAATTGGTTCACATACATTGATATCTATTTTGGCATGATTCAAAAATATGAGAAAATGTTTTCTTATGCATATTAATGACTTATCATTTCTAGTACATCACTTATCATTTTCAAAACATGTGTCAAAAAAAAAGGAAAAGAAATAAAATAAATGAATGTTGTTAACACAAGAACCAACATTTGTTATGTTCATGGTTGTTAACACAAGAACCAACCATAGAAAATATCAGTCGCAGTACATGTATTTTACATCATGGAATGATACATTGTTAGAAACCATAATCATGCAAAGCCAAAAAAATTTAATCCATGCAAGGTTGCATGAGGACATGCTACAATTTTAGTTGGGGGGTACGTTGGGCCTCGTAATTGACACATTTTCATCATGTTTATCCTTTCCATTTCTCACATTCCATCACCTCATTTAACCATTTATCATACCATTTCCATGGGTTCACCTCATTATTTTCCAATTTATTTATTTTTAATATTATAAGAGAATGTATGATTAATTATTGGAAAATTGACATATTTCACTAGTATCTCAAACGTGGATGAGCTTTGTAATGTGTAGGATTATTTGGAAGGATTATTCAAAAATATTTTCAAATATTTCCTCCACCATTTCAAGAATTCAAAGGATAATTGTTCAAGATTATTTCAAGGAGATGATCATGGAAATTTCAAGGAGAATATCATGGATATTCCAAGGAGAAGATCATGGAGATTTGGATGTCATATCTCATCCAAGATTTGTGAGAGATGAGTGAGGATTTGAAGGGATCATATTTTTTAATTATAGGGATATTGGTTGAGAGAAAAGTGGATTTGTAATTATGAGTTGCTTATCTTGTTTTCAAAGCACTCATGTATAAAAGAGAGTGCTCTCTCTTCATTTTTATATGTAATTGATAGGGAGAATTAGAGTCTAGCATAAAATTTTTGGGTTTGTAATATTTCATTATTTTTCTTCATCATTAATATATGTCGACAAAGGGTTATTCTTCACATGTTGTTGTTCTCTTATATAATTGCACATTTCCAGTTTTTGATATGATGTGGTGGTAAAAGAATTGTTGAGGAAGGATGATTAGGTTCTCCTAAGTTAGGAGCCTCTTCTCTCACTTTCTGCACATCACATACTGCTGCCCTTTAGTCTCTCTTTTTAAGGACATTAATATGAGGAAGGACGACCAGGTTCTCCTAAGTTAGGATCCTTTTTCATTGTTTACTGCATCTTGAATCACAGATGAAAGAATTAGTTTAACTTCAGTCCTGCATTTCTAGTGCATGTGCTTCGTAAGTCTACGAAACCCTCAATTTGATAATTTATGTTAGGGAAATTATTTGACGACGATAGTTTTTCCCAACAAGCTCCCATCTACATATTTGTTTTTTGGAAATGTAAGTTCAAAATGTTATTCTATTTGAATGGAGTGAAGAGGAGGATTTGAATTCTTTGCCTTTCTAATTCAACCACATGTGGTTAAATGAACTTTAATTCATTGATTTGGTTTACTACTCTTGGAATATCCTTATCTTGTTAGAAAATGATAGGAAGATGGAGAAGGTCATTTTTAAATTAAAAAGGCTCAAATAGGAGGCTCGAGCCTATATTACCAAGAAAAAAAAAGAGCTTTGGAGGGATTTGTTTGAAATTGAGCAATAAATAGCATCTCTCATGGAACCTTCATTTCCAGATTATTTTTCGAATCATACTAAGAATATTTTTATTATAGACCATTTTGTCACTTCCAATCATTAGGCCTCCTAATGGGATCAATCAACATCCTATTTCTCCTTGTCAACATCATTGCTCAAAGCCCTAAGTGAACCTCCTTCATTTCCAATAATTTATGCCTGAAACCACCTCATCTAAGTCATTTTTGGCACCATTGATCCCTGGCCTTTCTTTAGACAACGTTCACCTATAGGTTGCTCCACTGTATCCAGTGTTGATCACCTACAGATTTTTCCCCTTTGTAGCTGCGTTGGTTCTAGAAATTCGGGAAAAAGAGAGAATTTCTGGAAGCTTCCTCTTCCTAAAGCTTCCAAAATTTGTTACAACCATTTACCTCTGATTATACTTTCAGATCCTATCTCATCCTTCCTTGGAATTTCCATCCCTTATCCTTTGATCCCATCCTCCCATCAAAGGTGGATCTAAAGCCTTAGATTGGTAATTAGATAATAACTCCCAACTTACTCCACTCATCTATATATTTACTACCTTTCATATGCAAGGGGTTGGATTTTGGAGAGTGATTCTACCCTTATGTTGTTGAGGTAAGAGGTTAACATTCCATGCATTTAGGGTGATTATAGGTGCATATTGTGATAAGGGAATGACAATTTAACAACTTGGAGGAGATCTTCTACAAGATCAACACCTATTTGTGGTTGCAATCTCCTTCCACTTATATTAATGCAAAGTGTTCTCTATTTGCCTATATGTGATGTCATTATTTCACTTATTTCAATACCATGTTGATCTATTGAATAAAGTACTTAGATGATATTGCATAGATCTCTTAATTTCTTGGCTTGTGTTATCTGACTGTGCAGGTTCTAATTTTGCAAATCAGATCCAGAATTTGGGAATTCAAGTTGAAGAAGGAAAAAAGTGTGCGATGTATTCCAGGTAGGATTCATTTTGTCATCTATTTACTCTAAGGAAAACATTAGGTTCCTTGTTTCTCTGTTGTACTAGGTTAGCCAACAAACCTAGGGGAGATAATTTTGTCCGCAATCGTAAATACCGAATAACAATTGTACTTGACCTGGTGGAAAGGAAAAGAAAATTCCTTAAATATTAGGAAGAGGAGTGGAGGCTTAAGAGATTATTGGCTTGGATTAAATGAGGTGATAAGAACACTATATTTTTTCATAGAGCACCATCAAAAATAAAGAGCACTAACTCCATATGGGCCATTAGATATGAACAGGTATACTTCTCTCCTCGATGAAGGACATCAATAAAGAGGCTTTCCTACTGTTATCACTCCGTAATTTCTCAAGGCTAAAGAAAGAAATCACCGAGGTAACCACAAACCTACTTTGGATTTTAGGATCTAGCCCTCATAAACTCAGAGAGGGCTCTCTCTGTATGATTTAGCTTTATTTGAAATAGAAATTAGGCTAGTTAATAAGTACAGAGTTGGTTTTTGAATTGGTTTGGTTGGAAATGCAGAGGAAGGCCTATTTAAATGAAATGGGTTAAATATATATATAACGGGAGTTAATTTAAAATATAGGGAAAAATAATAAAAGGGGTGTGGAAAAATATATGTAGAATAGAATATGGGGGATATTAGAAATGTATGTATATAAAATAAAATATAGGTGGGAATTAGGAATGTTTTAGGGATGGATTAAATCAATATCGGGGGGAATCCAATATAATATGCTAATAAGTGAAAATTGATAACAGGATAGGTTTTAATGGAGTGAACCCGACATATTTTAACCATTAAAACTATGCAAAAAGTGAGTTTTAAGATAAGGAAAATGGGTTTTAGGGAAGGGGAAATGGTTAAAATAAGGGGGAAAGTGATATTTTACAAGGGGGGAAATGTATTTAGAAAGGAAGTTAGTAAATGAAATGACCAATTTTCTACCATGTATGCCTTGTGAAAACTGCTTTTACCTACCCATAATCTATCCTGACAATTTTCCTTCATTCTACCTGGGTGTATTTGAGCTTGCAAACCCTTGTTCATTTTTCTTATAGAACATCAGACTAACTAATTATATCCTTTTTTCTTCGAAGGGCTCAGATTAAGTTGTTGAGCTCCTTATTTATTCTCTACCTAACTATTGATCTACCAAGATTAAACTGTTTGGCTAGATCTTTATTCTCTATCTAATAACATGAGAGATTAAGATTAAGCTATTTAACCTTCATGGATTGTGGCATAGTAACAAGCTGCACACAATCTTTATCTTGCAGAAAAATTAAATAGTAGTGGCATTTGAACTTGCATCACTTTCATGTTTTATTTTTTCTCTTTTTTGTTGGGGTTCATATTTTATTTTCTTTTTGATCATTTTTCTTTCAATCCTTGGATTTTTGTTTTAGGACTTTTAACCTCTTTACATTTTTTTTTAATTTTTAATATGGGAAAACAATCTTGCACAAAGCAAAGTTTGTACATATTACAAGACTAATCAAATTCAATTCAAAATTATGAATTCTATTATTATAGGACCATAACAGTGGCTCTACATGGGGATGGAATCTCCTTGTGAGTTGTCAAGAACATCGTTGACTAGTAGACTACTCATGATTTTGTTATATAATCTCTGTGATTGAAAATTTTGAACTGAAATCGAAGCTTTTCTACAAACTAAAATCTGGTATGTGCTATCTTAAGCTGAAACTAGAAGGAAAGCTTGAAAATTTTCTCAAAACATTGAGCTTTATTTCCACACTGCTATCTAATCTATACTACTAAAACTTATACTGGATCAAGTAATACAAAAATGCCAAGGAAGCTAGTTAAGTAGTTGTAGAAACAAATGGACAACTTGACTACTTTGTAGCAAAATCAGAAATACAACTGGATTATTTGTCCACATAATCAAAGTTGTGATGTGTAATGGCAATTTCTGATGTTTTTGACCTTTAGAAAGAGTATATGTTTGAAAACTTGAGCCAAAAAGAACCTCCATTTAATATGCTATAGGATCAATAAAATCATGATGTATGATATATGCTTCTAGGCCTTCAATGACTAGTTGCTCAGTTGTATTCTGAATATTAAACCCTGCATCTACATTTTCAGTCTTGTACTCGAAAACATAATCGTCATCAATATTCAAATCAACATGTAGTACAATTTCCTCTTGCTTTGGAGAAGGAATATTTTCCAAGAACTCTTTAGGATCTTCAAAAATATATGACTGAATTTGAGAATCCAAAAATTCAATACCATTCTCAAACTTTTCAACAACTAACTCAAGAAAGCAAGATTTAGCTTCAAAAGGAATTTTCTTTGATTTGAAAATATGAAACACAGCTGTTAGAAAACTTTCAACAAACTGAAACTCTGCTAACTGATTCTTGAATCCATTTAAAACTTCACAAGATAAAAGGTTTGCCACAAACCCTGTCATCTTTTTCAGTAATAAATCTGGTCAACATGTAGTGGAGTCACCATGAATGCTCTAAAGGTTGGGTACTTTAAATCATGGAGTCGCCAAGTGAATAATTACAGCCTTCTTGTGTCTGTTCACTGTCCACTTGTAGAAATTATTATACACTAAGCATGCATGCATCCAGATTCCCCTGATCTCACAATATTTAACTTCTTGCAAAATACAAAATCATTCCACTGTTAATCTTTTGCGGAAAATTAATTGCAAACACATGTGAAGCATAAATAAAAACAATCGCACATAACATGGTTGTTTAACGGGAAAGCATTAATCTAAAAACCCCAACTATCATATATTATGTATCATGGAGATCATGTAAAAATATCATACAAAGCTTAGAACATCAAGCTCTCAGTACAATCAATCGTCACACACTAATCAGAAGAAATCTGCAAATCCATGCACCGATTTCTTGCCACCTGCTATCCTGCCTCCACTATGTAATCCCTGCTGAAGAATAGCTCTGAATGAATTCGAATTACCCTTGCCTTGGCTGCGCAATCCTCATTGGCAACTCCAATGTGTGTTTGGTGCAATCAATGCATCAATATAGTCACAACAGATAGTCCATCTTGCCCTTTCACCTATCTCTCCACTAGGTCTCCAATGGAACTGACATGCACTGTAGTTAATTGTTGTATTGTTCATTTGATTAATGAGTTATTATTTGTGAATTAATTAACTAATTAATTCACTCCACTCTCACTAGTGTATCATTCAGTTAGACTAGATACAACTAGCTCAATTGAGTCTAACTGAGCTAAACTGAATACAACTCCATGAACTACTCTTCCAACTCTGTCATAACTTTTCCACTTCAATTCTAACTGAGTCCTCCATGCCTGAACCACCAATAAACCCTAGGAATTGTGTAATTCCTTCAACCCACTTATTTTCCAAATCTGTACACAGAAATTAAGTGCTCCACGAGAATAAGTTGATGTTTATTGTCGGATTACTATTAAGAGCTAATAATAATCGACACTTTTATTTTTAGATCGATAATCTATAAATAGACTTCGCCCAATATTCTAAAAATAGAATTTCATCTATTTTTCCAACTTGACCAACCATCCACAAATAGCATCCTGCAACTTCTAAAATGTGATCACCATGTCTAAAAATAGAAATAGTCTAAAAGTAGACTTGGTGAATCTCAACACTCCCTCTCAACAAGATATGGATTATCTTTCACCCCGATCTTGCCTCTATGGTATTTGAATTTGCTCCTGGTGAGTGCCTTCATTAGAATATCTGCATCCTGATCTTCCGTAGGAATGTACTGAAGCAACATGATCTTCCGCTGCACACAATCTTTGATATGATGATACCAAATATCAATATTTTTATATCTATCATGAAACACAGGATTAATCGAGAGTTTAATGCAACTCTGATTATCACAATGTATCATTGTAGGATCTAAATTTGAACCAAACAAACCAACCAAGATCTTCCTCATCCAGATAGCCTCACATGCAGCTTGACTTGCTACCATGTATTCTACTTCCGCTGAACTGAGTGCCACGGATCTTTTTTTCTTGCTGTACCAAGAAACTGTCGTAGATCTGATACTGAAAATACCTCCTGATGTGTTGTTTCTGTCTGTTGGGCTGCCTGCCCAATCTACATCCATGAACCCATGAAAATTCACCTCATCCGTCTATCTGTACCATAATCCATACTTAGATGTGCCCCTGAGATACCTCAAAACATGCTTTTCTGCCTTCCAAAAGAGCTTGGTAGGCTTAACCATCGCTTGTGAAATCTGGTTCACTGCATAGCATATGTCCGGTCCTGTATTAACTAAATACATGAGCGAACCCACCAACTGTCAATAAACAGTGGCATCCACCACCTCTGCCGACGTAGCATCCTCTTTCCTCCAATTTCCTGGAAGAGGAGTGTCGATAGGCTTGTAGCCTTGCATGTGAAGCTTCTCAAGTGTCTCCCAGGCATACCTACCTTGAGACACAAATAGTTCACCTTCCCGCTGCCATATTTCCAATCCAAGGAAATAATGAAGGAGGCCCAAATCCTTCATCTCAAAGTCCTTTGCAAGATCTTCCTTGCATGAGTGTATCAACTGCTCATCACCCGTTAGTATTAAATCATCAACATAAAGAACAATGATTAAAATCTTACCCTCCACCACAATTTGGTACAGGTTTAACATCCGCCTCACTCTTGGTGAAGCCAAGTCTAGTGAAATAGTTGTCGATCTTAGTGTACCAAGCACGAGGTGCTTGTTTCAGCCCATACAACACTCTTTTGAGCCTACACACATGCGACTCACTACTGAAGATCTCAAATCCTTCAGGATTCTCAATGTACACCTCTTCTTCAATGATCCCATTAAGGAATGCAGTCTTCACATCCCTCTAATGAATGTGCCAACCCATCTACACTGAGAGATCAAGGATGGTCCTTATGGAAGAATACCATGCGACAGGTGCAAAGGTTTCTTCATAATCAATCCCCTCGATCTGTGAGAAGCCCCGGGCAACAAATATTTCCTTATACTTCTCGTCGCTCCCATCAGTAGCATGCTTTACCTTGTAGATCCATCTTGACCCTAAAACTGATTTACCCACCGGCCTTGGAATAATCTTCCAAGCATTGTTTCTAACAATGGAGTCATACTCCTCCACCATGGCATCTACCCATGTGGGCTCCTGCACTGCTTCTTCAAAATAAGAGGGCTCTGTCACGATACACTTGCTCATTAGAGCCATGTATCCAGTAAATCGATCAGGTGACTGTCTCTATCTGTGATGTGATGTAGGGACTCCTACATTCTGTGTCGCATTAAGCTTCAGTCTCTCAAATTTTGTGATACACTTCTTACCTTGTCTGATGTTTGGTTCTGCATGAGTGGACTCCTCCACTCCATGAATCTCCTCCTGTGGCTTATCCACATCTAGAGGCTCATCTTTGGGAACAATAAGTTCCTCCTCTGCATGCAAGTGTAGCTCCCTCTCAAGCAACAACTGCATGGCTTTCACCTCATTGAATTTTATATCCCGTCACACTACAGTCATCCGACTGTCTGGAAAATACACACAATAATTATGGGGTGTTTCTGTGTACCCCACAAATATCCCAACTTCTGCAGTCAGCTCCAGATTCTTCCTAGCGTCCTTTGTCACATGAATGTAAATAGATGAGCCAAAAATCTTCAACTGAGAAATACCAGGCTTCTTACCGGTAAAAGCTTCTTCAGGTGTACTCGTGCCAAGTACTCTATGAGGACAACGGTTTTGCACATAAACTGCAGTGTTGCATGCTTCTGCCCACAAGTGCATCGGTAGGCCCTAGTCATGCAACATTGCTCGTGCAGCACCCACGATCGTTCTATTCTTCCTCTCCGCGACCCCATTCTGTTGTGGGTTATGAGGCGCTATGAGTTCTCTTCGAATTCCTTCTTTGCTACAAAAGTCTTTGAAATTGCCCGAGATGTATTCACCACCATTATCGCTCCATAGAGCTTTCACTTGCTTCCCCGACTTCTCCACCAATGCTTTAAACTCATAGAACTTTGAGAATGTTTCACTCTTCTTTTGCATGAAGAAGATCCAACATATACGAGAATAGTCAACAAAAAATATAACATAATACCTGTGTTTTATTTTTGAAGCAACCGAGAAAGGTCCACACACATTTGTGTGAATTCTCTCCAGGATCACCAAAGCACAGTTCTCCTTATCATGAAAGGTGGTCTTCGGAAACTTACCCATAGTACATCCCTTGCACTGATCTGACTATGCAAGAGTACCCTTGGGAAGTTCAGTAGAAATCTACTACAAAATCTTCAAAGCGCCATGGTGAAGATGGCCTAATCGCCTGTGCCATAATTCGCCCTCATCCCGGCTCACCACTTCTTCTGCTTTGCCCACCATTGCAGCACAGCCATCTACCTCTAGCTTGTAGAGATTCTTAACTCAAATCCCTATCTTCTTGGTTTGACTCGTTGTTTTATGTCGAAGGAAGGCTTTTCCCTCACCGAAAACAACATCATAACCTTTGTCTTCCAACATTGTGACCGATACCAAGTTCTTCTTCAGACCTGGAACATGCATAACATCCTTCAACAAGAATGGATTACCGGACTCCCTCTCAAAGTTAATGGTCCCAATGTCAGTCGCACTGTATCAACCATCGTCACCCATCTCTATATGCATCTGAAGGTCCTTATCCTCCAAGTCACTAAGCAACTCCTTGTCTCCCGTCATATGGAAAGACGCACCACTATCAAGATACCACACCGATCCCATATAGCTTGAAACCAAGCATGTGATCAAACATAAATCAATTTCAAATTGCGAGGCTAAGGCCTCTCCAGCTACAGCTCCATCAGCCTTCTTGCTCTTCTTCTTATGTGGGCATTTAGTGGGGAAATGCCCATGTTCGTTACAGTGAAAACACTTCACCTTGGACAAATCCTGCTTCTTGCCTTTACCATCGGATTTTGAAGGAAATTTCTTCCCCTTCCCCTTCCTTGCTTTGGTAGCCAAATTTCAATTTTCTTCATCTTCATTCTTCGATGAAGAGCCATCCCTGGTACCCCACCTTATCTCCTCCTACACAAGATCCGACCAAAGTTCAAGCCCCATCCCAAGAAGCTCCCGTCCATTGTGACTTCTTCATAGTGCCAACTCTTCCTAAGCCCAAGGAGATCCAAGCCCACCAAGTCTTCATCAACAAGACCCCACACTACATGTCCACACTTCCCAAGCTCATCCCTACAAGGGACAAACTTCGTACCAAACTTCGTGAGATATTTTGGAATACTGTCGCCCTTCTCCATTTTTATTTTTCTGAGCTTGTCTTTCAGCGCCAACTTCCTCTGGTTGCTGCTACTTTGGAACAAATATGTCAAAGCCTTCCACATTAAGAATGGAGTGGCTTTCCCATGAAGGCTAGACACAATATGTTCCTTCACACCTTCCAACATAATTCTTCTTGTCTTTGCTATCTTCTTTTGCCATGCATCAAGTAATGCAACATCGCTAGATCCCGGCTTAGGAACATCGCTATCGATGAACTCCCTCAGTCCATTATCCTCCAGCACCGCCTCCATCCTATCCTTCCAGGCTATGTAATTCGAGCTCCCATCAAGGGCATACTCCAATCGCAACCCCTTGAAACACATTTCAATTTATACTCAACTTCTACACCAAGAATTTTCTGTAGCAAATTTGAATTGTCCACCAGCACAAACTCAGCAATTCTTCACAATTGCAATCTTCAAGAATTAACACTGCTCCGATACCATGTAGAAATTAGTATACACTAAGCATGCATACATCCAAATTCCACTGATCTCACAATATTTAACTTCTTGCAAAATATAGAATCATTCCATTGTTAATATTTTGCGGAAAATTAATTGCAAACACATGTGAAGCATAAATAAATAAAATCGCACATAACACAGTTGTTTAACGGGAAAGCCTGAAGCTGAAAACCCCAACTATCATATATTATGTATCATGGAGATCATGTAAAAATCTCATACAAATATTATTACATCAAGCTCTTAGTACAATCAATCATCACACACTAATCAGAAGAAATCTGCAAATCCATGCACTGATTTCTTGCCACCTGCTAGCCTGCCTCCACTGCGCAATCCCTGTTGAAGAATAGCTATGAATGAATTCGAATTACCCTTGCCTTGACTGCGCAATCCTCATTGGTAACTCCAATGTGTGTGTGGTGCAACCAATGCATCACTATAGCCACAACAGATATTCCATCTTGCCCTTTCACCTATCTCTCCACTGGGTCTCCACTGGAACTGACATGCACTATAGTTAACTGCTGTATTGTTCAATTGATTAATGAGTTATTATTTGTGAATTAATTAAATAATTAATTCACTCCACTCTCAATAGTGTATCATTCAGTTAGCCTAGATACAACTAGCTCAACTAAGTCTAACTGAGTTAAACTGAATACAACTCCATGAACTACTCTTCCAACTCTATCATAACTTTGCCACTTCAGTTCTAACTGAGTCCTCCATGCATGAACCACCAGTAAACCCTAGGAATTGCGTAATTCCTTCAGCCCACTGATTTTCCAAATCTGTACACTGAAATTAAGTGCTTCAAGAGAATAAGTTGATGTTTATTGTCAAATTATTATTAAGAGCTAATAATAATCGACACTTCTATTTTTAGATCAACAATCTATAAATAGACTTCACCCAATATTCTAAAAACAGAATTTCATCTATTTTTCCAACTTGACCAACCATCCACAAATAGCGTCCTGCAACTTCTGAAATATGATCACCATGTCTAACACTAGACATAGTCTAAAAATATACTTGCGCCAAAAATAGCCTGCAGGCCCACTTAGTGAAGGCGACTCTTTTCACTAAGTTCATCATCTTGTTGAATCTCAACACCAGCGTTAGTAATCAGATCTGAACTTTGATGTACTTTCTGAGGAAGATAAATTTCTTCCCCAGTATGGTCGCCACTATGTTATCACTACGTAATTTCTCAAGGCTAAAGAAAGAAATCATCGAGGTAACCACAAAACTAATTTGGAGTTTAGGATTTAGCCCTCCTAAACTCAGAGAGGGCTCTCTCTGTATGATTTAGCTTTATTTGAAATAGATATTAGGCTAGTTAATAGTACAGAGTTGGTTTTTGAATTGGTTTGGTTGGAAATGCAGAGGAAGGCCTATTTAAATGAAATGGGTTAAATATATATATATATATATATATAACGGGAGTTAATTTAAACTATAGGGAAAAATAATAAAAGGGGTATGGAAAAATATATGTAGAATAGAATATGGGGGATATTAGAAATGTATGTATATAAAATAAAATGTAGGTGGGAATTAGGAATGTTTTAGGGATGGATGTAATCAATATCGGGGGGAATCCAATATAATATGCTAATAAATGAAAATTGATAGCGGGATAGGTTTTAATGGAGTGAGGCCAACATATTTTAACCATTAAAACTATGCAAAAAGTGGGTTTTAAGCTAAGGAAAAGGGGTTTTAGGGAAGGAAAAATGGTTAAAATAAGGGGGGAGGGATATTTTACAAGGGGGGGAATGTATTTAGAAAGGAAGTCAGTAAATGAAATGACCAATTTTTTGCCATGTATGCCTTGTGAAAACTGCTCTTACCTACCCATCATCTATCCTAACATTTTCCCTTCATTTACCTGGGTGCATTTGAGCTTACAAACCCTTGTTAATTTTTATTTTAAAACAAAAAACTAACTAATTCTATCCTTATTTCTTCCAAGGGCTCAGATTAAGCTGTTGAGCTCCTTATTTATTCTCTACCTAACTAATGATCTGCCAAGATTAAACTGTTTGGCTAGATCTTTATTCTCTATCTAATAACATGAAATTTAAAACATGAGAGGCTAAGCTTAAGCTGTTTAACCTTCATGGATTGTGCCATTGTAACAAGCTGCACACAATCTTTATTTCAGAAAATAAAATAAAATAAAAATAAAAATAGTAGTGGCATTTGAACTTGCATCACTTTCATGTTTTATTTTCTCTCTTTTTTGTTGGGGTTCATATTTTATTTTATTTTTTATCCTTTTTCTTTCAGTCCTTGGATTTTTTTTTTAATACTTTTACCCTCTTTACATTTTTTTATTTTTAATATGGGAAAAAGGTTTTGCAGAAATTAAAGTTTGTACATATTACAAGACTAATCAAAGTCAATTCAAAATTATGAATCCTATTATTATAGTACCCTAACACCTACATTTCAATAAGAAATTTAGGGAGTCATAGGAAGACAATATAGTAGAAAAAATTGTTTTGGCTAATTTATTCCCTTATATGGTCTATTATGAAGGAATTCTGCAGATGGATAAACCAATCTCAGAGGATGAGATCCTACACAATTTGAAGGAGATGGTGAAGGACAAGATCCCTGGCCCAGATGGATGGTCGGTTCATATTTTTCTCTTCTTATTTGACCTTATGGGCTCTAATTTGTTGCTAATGGTGGAATAATCCCGTTGCTCTGGCCACATATCAGGTGCTACCAATGCAACCTTCCTTACTCTAATTCCAAAAAATTAAAACTCTTTATATTTTTATGATTATAAACTTATCTATTTATGTAACTCTATTTAAAAAATGATTTCTAAACTTTTAGCCAACATAATTAAGAAGATTCTCTCACAACATATCACCCTGGAGTAATTCAGATCCTATATGATAGAAGAATCTAGGATAAGGTGGCTATCACTCAAGAGTGCATATATATAGTTAAAACTGGGAATTTGAAAGCATGTCTCATGAAAATCGACCTTATTAGGGAATATGACAAGGTAGATTGGGAATTTCATAGAATGATCCTCCATAAAACTGGCTTTCCCCGTAGACATGTCAAATGGATAATGGATTGTGTATCTTCGACATCCATGGTTGTCTTGATCAATGGAGAGCTTACCGAATTCTTCAGAAATTCTAGGGGATTGAAACAAGGATGTGCTCTTTTCCCTCCCCTTTTTATCTTGGTCATTGATGCACTTATCATAGGTATTAGAGTAGTGAAGGGGGTTGTTTCAATTTCTGTATGCGGGGTATCTAGAAACAATTCAACAACTCAACTCAAGTTCATGGATGACCTTCTTTGTTCTCGAGAAAGAAATTTTTTGAAATAGGAGCCCTTCTTCTAAGTAATCACAAAATTTGGTATGGCCTCAAGCCTCATTATCAATAAAGATAAACCAGGAATCATTTATGATGAAGGGGATTCAAAGTTTATTCAAAAAAAATCTTCTCTGTTTGGGATAAAAATAATATCTATGTATGGAGGTTATAAATATTTTGGATTCTTCTTAAAGCCCACCAAATATTTTGGATTATTCTTAAAGCCCACCAAATATTTGGGATTTCATCTAAAGAGTTTTATCTTATATTACAGTGGATAATAATTTTGGTATCTATGTAGATTAGACGACTCTTATGTGGAAATGGGAAGTTCTACTCAAACTCAAGTGCTTCACTTGTTTGACTCTTCACAACTGAATTCTAACTTGGGAAAATTTTATGAAGAGAGGCTATCAAGGTCCAGGGAGATTTCCACATTGTGGGTTGGAATTCGAAGACATCGTGCATCGGTTTTTGAATTGTCCCTTTGTGGTCGCTACTTCGGAGAAAGTATTTAAATTATTAAATATTGATGTTGAGGTGGATCACTCTTCAATATTTTCATGTCTTATTTCCTGGACCTCAAGGAAGAAATAATTTAGAGCTATCCCAATGAATATTTTTGGGGCTTTTGACACTCTAGAAATGGAATCATTTTTGAAAATATACTCTTGGACGTGATGGAATCTAATCTCAATATTGTTGCATACATCTAGGAGTTTGGTCCTTGCAATCCTAAACCCCATATTCACTTTGCATCCGATGTGGATTTGGGGGATTCGTATCCTATTGGGTATTTTGATGGGGCTTCATCTGGAAGCTAGTGTGGTTGTGGTGTCTTCATAAAGATAAATCCATCCCAAGCATTTTTTTTCTTTTGGTATGGTGGTCCTGGATCTAATTGCAGGGTAGAGATGGTGGCCCTATGGGGAGCGAAAAAGTGCATTGTTTGGCTAGCCATCTAGAATATTTTTATTTTTGGTGACTGAAAATTCATCATCCAGTGGATTTAGGGGAAAAACTCTACTGATATGCCTTCATTATGCAACTAAATGGATAATATTAAGCTCTTGTTGCCCTCCTTCTCTGATATCTCCTTCCAACATGTTTATCGAGAGCAGAACATAGAGGCATATGTTCTCTCCAAATGTGGGGTTTCTCTTCTTTCGAGGTTGATGCATTTTGAACATTTGATCAATGGTTATGTTTGTGGAGCGGGATCTTTTGAGTCCTAATTTTCTTCCCCTCCCATTCTACTCTGTTTTCTTTTGTCTAGTTTTAGAGGTAGACATTTTTTTTTTGGTGATTTATCCCTTCTGGTTTTTTTTCCCTCGTTTACTGCGGACTTTCTCTTAGTTTTTGGCATTGTGAGGTAAGTGCCTTTGAACAATGTCGATCCATAATTTGTATAATTTAGTCTTATTCTGGCCAATATTTGAGACATTTGGACGTCCTCTTGAGCCTTTTTTTATTTTGGATTTAAATCATTTCACTATGAGGAAAATACCCTCTAGTAGAGGTTATAAAGGAGGTTTTTAGTGTTATAAAATTGGCCAAATTTGTCAAAAAAACATTTGCTACAACATTTTTTTTTGGTAACGGAGGTTTTGACTGAGCTGCTAATGGGACTTCAATGCAAATAAAAAAAAAATAGGCAGGCAGAGGTGTTATCACTCCACCAGATTCCCAAGGTTGAAGAAGGAATCCCAATAGAGGTAACCGCAGACCAAGCTTTTGACTTGATAGCTATCCCTATCAAGCCAGAGAGGGCTCTCTCCAAAAGGGTCAAATCTAGGAGGGCTAGAGAAATTAGGGTTTTTAGGCTAGATATAGAGTGCGAGGGTTGTTTTGAATCATTTTGGTTGGGGAAATAACTGGATGAAGAAATTAATTCAAGGAAAGGTAGGTCAGGGCAAATGAGTTAGGGTTGCAGGGATTAATGGGGCAAGGTAGGTATAATTATTATCACTTGAAGATAATTGTTATGGAATGGTTTTGAATTTGTAAGAAGGCTAAGAAAATCATAGGAGATGTATTTTTCTCAGACAAAAGAAGATGAACAAAATATGATCAGTTACCCAAAACAGAGCATGTGCAAACATGTATTCTAATTGCCTAACTTGTAAAATATCATAACATAGAAATGAAAGTGAACATGAACACAATACTTTCAAACATATTATACTGAAGAAGAAACAATGATAGACATTCAATACCACAAGTATCCCATAAAAGTAGTTGCAACTCCTCTTTATTAGCTTGGCCAAACTGAGTACAAAGTTTCCTTGATGGACTAGCAAAACATCAAATTGATTCCAACCCTTGTCTATTCTGAAGAAAGGGACTAAATAGACATGAAAAAAACCTTCACTCATCCTCAGGGGTCGAATCCATGAGGTGAGGAAGATATTACACAAAAAATTGAACTAATATCTGAAGTATAGGATGGTCCAAGTGACTCATTCCTAACATAAGTGAATTGATTCATTACACCTCATTTGTTTGATTTACCTAATGTATTTACATAAGTGAATTGATTCATTACACCTCATTTGTTTGATTTGTTTGTAATTACCTAATGATAATTACAATTTTTTTCATAATTTACATAGGTAAAATCATCATTTCCCAAGATAAAAATCAAAATAAGAGTGAAACTCAGAAAATTTCATAAGACTGCCAAACGCACCATCTCGTTGTCAAACGCACCCTCTCTGTTCAAGGCTGCTTTTGGATGCCTTCCCGGTGTCCAAATTTTCTCCAAGATGGCTTTTTGGAAAGCCCTTCAAGTCTAATTTCTATAAATTCCTTCATTTTTTAAAATTAAGCTTATTTTCCCTGTTAAAAACGCATTTTCCCAAGAATGGTAAACACGCATCGCCAAGGCAAAAATGAGGCAGAAACATGGTTTTTGGTGGTTTTTTTCCCTTTTCACTGATTTTGCCTCCAAATTATTAGAAAATGTACAGGGTGCATGTCCTCATCATTCTAAATTCAATGGTGGTGACCATTTTCTCATTGTATGCTCCAAAAAAGAGCGCAACACCCTAGGTGTTGCGCGTTTGACATTTTTTTTGTGCTAAAAATGTCCCTAAAAACACATAAACTTACAAACTTGCAAAATTTGCCAAAAACTTGTCAAAATTGGTGGGATGATTTCTGATAATGTGTTTGAGGCATGGAGTGTTACCTCAACAAGTATTTCTAGCCTCTTTTTCTCCTCTTTCTTGGTCAAGGCTTGAATTTTTGCATGAGCTCTTTTGAGCTTGGCCCTTGTAATTTTGTTCCTTGTGGAATAATGCTTTTCCATCCTTCTTTGAATATCATTTTCCTTTTGAGCCTTGGAAAATATTTTCTCCAAGTGTTGGTTGGATCTATTAAGCCATGATTCCCTGTTTTCACTTATTTCTATGGCAAGCTACTCATTTAGGGTTAGTTGGTCAACTAGCCCAGCTTCCTTTGTCTCTCTAGGGCTAGAACTCTTTTCAGCCCTCTAGTCCTAAGTATATGTCTTGGAGGTTGGTCCTCCTCACCATTAGGTTCACCATACTTCTCTAGTGTCTCTTCAAGCAAGGCTTTAGCCTTCTCTGCCTCTCTTTGTGCTTTGATGCATTTCATTTCATCAATGGAGTGTTTGGTATTCAGTTGTTGGTTCTCTTGCTTGAGAAAGGTAATGACAAACTTGGACCTTTCAAGATTAGCTTAGAGGTCTCTAATATTGGCTTCCTTCTCTTGGATGATCAAGTAAGGATCATCATCATCAATTATGTCCAAGTTTACAAGTTCGAAATCTGCCTCTTTCTCATGGAGGCCTTTCTCTTCATGTATGTCCACCTCTGCCATCTTTTCCTTGTCTTTGTGTACCTACTTTGTTGGTGAAGAAGGAAAGGACCCTCCAACAGTCTATGGGGAAAACACCTGCCTATGACCTCTCTGATAGGTATGTGCAAATGTGCCCAAATCAACCTTCTTAGGCTTGCTAATTTCACCTCTACTAGGTGACCCAATCTCAATGTAAAATGGAGATGATGGTGGTGAGGTGGGTTAAGGAGACTGATCTGGTGATGACGTATGAACTGTAGGCTGAGATGGAGGAATGGATGTGGAAGGATGAGATGATGAAGGTGCATCTTGGCCATGCTAAATAGGTAGAAAAATGAAAATCTCATTAGATATGAAGGTATCCCATGCAATGTTTAACTGATCAAGGTGATCGAGGACCATTATCTTGATGAGGGAGTGGTGAAAGACACTTTGCATTTGATGATCATAGTCTCTATTTTGGGCCATAAATTCCATCTTCTCAATGCTCTGATAGAGATATTAAGGTATATTTAGCATTCTTAAGCTTGTGAAGTGCATAAGTAGTCGGATATGATAGGATTAGAGTCTAGAAAAGCTACCCTCACAAGTAAATTACCTCATGATGATTTTCATCATGGGGACATATCTGCTGAGGAGGTAAGAGAAAGGGAAAATCCTCTTTATATCATTCTTGTACCTTGGTTTAATAAATGACTCATAATAGAACTGATTCAAATCTCCTTGCTTGAACCATTTTTCCCTAATATTTGGGATCCCAGTGGCAGCTGATATGATGGCAGGGGACACAGTGAAAGTAACACTAGAAAGGCTTACCTGGTTGTCATGGAAGTTGCAAATGAATAATCTGGAAAACATAGGATGGTATTGGACCTTTGTATTTTTTCACAGAACTCAAAACAGCCTACATGCTTAAAGCATGTCACAATTATGGGAGATGCGATGAGTTCTCTGGTATTTGTTGGCTCATGTCTAATGATTCTCCCTCCTTTTTTAGATGGTCTTATCTACTCTCTTTCTTCCTCCTCACTATGAATTTTGTTCTCTTCTTCTGCCATGATGTATTTGGTGTCAAAACCCCAAGGAGATGATGGAATGGAATGTGGGTGTAATAAGTGTGGGTTTGTGTGAGGAAATTTGAGGAGATGGGAATAGGGATTTGTGATATGAGGGAGGTGACAAGGGGTAGTGACAATGAGGGGTTTTAGAAATAGGGGATTTAATTGTAGGTAGGGTATAGGGAGCCTAGGAAAATGAAAACCTAGGGCTTAGGGTTTTGAAGGAGATGAAATTTTAGGAAAGGAAATAGTTATTTAGGGGTTATGGGAAAGTGTTTTATGATACGGGAGGTTGGGATAGGGTAAATTGAAATGGGGGAAGGGTTATGAAGCTTTAGGGAGTGAAATCGAAGTGTTGATTAGGTTTTCAGGAAAACTAGGGTTTTGCATTAGAAGAAAACACCAAATTTCTTTTAAACCAACTTACACATCCAAAATAACATTTGATGAAGAGGAGTGAAGAAAATCTGTAACTTACTTGCGTGTTTGGAGGTGTAAGGAATCACTACTAAAGGATTGGAGGTGAATTTTGAAGTTTAGAGGCCCTCCTGGCAATTTCTGAAGAAAATGGGCAAACACACAACACCTAGGTTAAACGTGCCCTCCTCTTGATAGGCGTGCAACGACTTTAGAAAACGCGCAACATTTTTAGGAAAACATGGAGTGCCTATGGAAAACGTGCAACACCATTGCAGAATGCGCAACCCCAGTGCAAAACGAGCCCTTCTACCCCTGTTTTGCACAATTTCACCTAAAAAATCGAAAACTTCTCCTTTCCTGAGTATGCTTGAGGCTGTAGAAAGCAAATGAACTTTGAATTAATGTTTTTGAGGGCTTTTATACTTTAGTGGGTTTGATTTATGCTTTGAAAACCCACTTTTCTAATGTTTCACTTTACCTTTCAGGTTTTCACACTACTGCTCTTTGACTTCTGACTTTTTGTTTTGAAGGTTGATCAATTGCTGGAGTTTGTCATTTATTTCCTTCAGTTTGGCATGAGTATTTTGAGTTGGCAGCTAGGGAGTGAAAATATTACATATAGAAAGCATAAAATTACATAGGAAATTAAAAATAAATTACATCTTTGTTTTCATATCAAAATGACATTTTGATATGAAAATCATATAAAATCAAAATTACAAATTTAAAAATATTATATTTACATTTTGATGATCTTCTGCAGGTGAAAATAAAATGTTTATTGAGTCACTCTCACACATTTTGCTAACTTTATTAGATGTCATGATGCATTTTTGGACCTTGAAAAGTAAAACCTAATGACCTAATGAGACCTTGAATGACCTGACTTCCATGATTGACTTTGACTGAGATAAGACATGATGAAATGATATTTTCGTAGGTGTTTTTATTCTCAGCAAGACATGAAGGTGAGCCAGCAAATGAGAATTTGTGAGGGAGAGTGAGATTTTATTGAGTAGAGCCACCATCACTGAAACAATTTTTAGCTTGACCTAATGGAATGATATAAAAATTTCAAAGTGAGACACCTAAAATGATAATTAAAAGAGTGATTTTGATCACTGATAGCAGAATGCATATTCTAACACTAACAAGAGGTTTTTACGGATGTTTTTCTTATCGGTTCATGCTTCATGTGTGAACGCGCCGATGTTTTTTAAACGGTACGCACCAGTGTTGTAAACATACCAAGCACCGAGAAGGAAAACAAATTTCTGAAGCCCCGCGGCATTTACATACGCAACTTCACAGTGTGTATCACCAACAAATACGCACCAAGCTGCTAAAAGGTGCATGCACTAATGTTATTCGAATTATAGTTTTAAAGCACTGATGCATTTAATGCAAACAGTAATGGTGTGTTACAAATATGAATGCACAGTTACGTTGAGGCCAAATAACACCGGTGCATGCACCTTCTATCCTCCCGATGCATATGGGTTGTGTACACACCCCAAGCCATTAAGGTGTAAAAATGCATCGGCGCGTTAAAGGTAAACCATACCAGTGCATGCAATGCCTATCTACCATGGTCGTAGTCGACGATAAAGCACACTGGACGTTCTAATTGGTATTGGTATTTGGTGCGGTGCTCATAGGTCGTAGAAATTCACCTGTGCGCAGTGTCATACACATGCACCGGTGTTCATTTTCTATTTTTTAGAAACATCAACCTATGATAGTGCAATTATTGTGATTTTTTTTAATTCACTATTCATCAAAAGTTGACACATATCATATAACAGTATTCATATCAATTAAATTTTTATTATTACATTTGAATGTTATGTTTGGATAAATTTTTTATATCATCATATTTCGCATGTCTTCATTATAATATTTAATCATCCATATATTTAATCGGTGGTGTAACATTTCACAGCGACAATGGAGAACACAATAGAATAAATTAAAATGTATTTTATTATATATATATATATATATATATATGAATAAGAGGCTCTTTGTCATACAGACTGGGATAATTATTGGTAACACTTTGTCCTTCAATTGGGACACTATGTCCATTACATTAAAAAAAAAATTCTGATTTCACAGACAAATATTTCAAAAAATACAATGCCTTTCTTTGATACCCAAACATATGGATCATCATTCTTCATTGGAATTGTTGTCACTGCTCGAGCTACGTCCATGACTTGGGTCATTTGGAGGAATGTTTTTTTTCATTTTGTTGATTATTTTCTTCTTCTTCAAGTTCCATCTACAAACATAAAAATAAAGTGTAATGAGTGTATCTACATTGGTGATAATAACAAAAATTGAAATATTAAATAATATGCATCAATGTAAATCGAAATTAAATGTACTGTAGCAAGAATTGACTCGTGAACTATACACATTATTTCAAAACCGAATTTCATGCATTCTTTCAACAATTCTTTTGTTGGTGCAATTCCATACTTCGTTTCTTGCAAGTTTTACACCCCATAAAAAATCATAGATTTAATATAAAAGATATTTTTGTTATGTTAATTATAGACAAAGCTAAAGTCGCGATAGATAGAAGGAGCTATATGCCGCTGGGAGAAAACTCGCTTCAGGGTTAAGGCATCATCGCCGCTGGTTTGGAGTTCGCTTTTGCGTAGAGTCACTTCCATGGCTTGAGAAATCAGTTTATCAACGATGCTCCAGGTCATTCGGGTCAAGGCATCCATTCACTCCTGCGGAAATTTTTAATTTCTGCTGAGACAGGGTCATGGACCTACAGAACTACCAGAACGGGGTACTGGTGCCTGACCAGGCTCACAAATGACAATGCGGGGCGTGGAATGAGCACCTGCGTGAGCTATCTGTCCATTGATGACTTTGTATTTGGTTCACCGACGGGGTATGCGCACTGCTACACCTCGCATGGTGCCACTGGACGCATTGCCCTGTATTATCGGTCGACTGCACAAACAGGGACCTCTGTCTTGCTATTTTATTGGGAGCGGATAACACATGATAACCCTGTTGGCGAGCTGGCATTCATTACCTTGCCCTGGGCCGGGAGAATGGGCGGACTCTGGGCATCCGGAATAAAGGCCTGGCGACATCCACAGTGGCATACGAACCTGGGGATGCAGGGGCTGGCTCGTCCCCCCATTACAGCTGTTGAGGGACCATCAGATCACAAGGAGACTCCATGGATGCACTCGGACCAGCTGAGACAGACATAGGCGCACGAGGTGGTGCTTACTGTCAAAAAACGCTGCCTGCATACCTGCATCTCCGATTCCCAAGTAGGATCCACATCATATCAAGTGTTCATTAAGCCTCCTGATGGTAATAGCTTTATTATATGGATTCAAACAATAGATACAATACTACATCTGAAGGCAGCGATCCAAACTAAGGCGGGTTACCCAGTCCAGGCTCAGTCTCTGATATTTGGGGGGAAATTTTTAGCTGACCACTGTTCTGTTTATGACTACTCCATTGTCACGGGGTCTACCATCTGTCTCAACCTCAGACTGAGGGGTGGTATGACGGGAAAAAACAAGGCTCATGGTCCCTCCATGGGTGCAGGTGCATCCAAAACTGTACCCACAAAAGGTTCTTACAGTTCTTACAGGAATATATTACTGGGGGACAAGAGCACTCCCACTGTACCTGTCGCCCCTGCTGAAAGTTCCCCCAAGCCATATATTGTAGAACTGCAGGACAGTGTGCCTGAAATAAACATAGAAAACATAGATATTGATATGCATAAAACTATTTACGAATCCCAAGCCATTATTGGCAGATTCAACTGCTTCTGGCCCAAACCAATGGAGCTGTTCCATTGGATTTTTACAAACTGGACCATGGAATGTGAAATACACCTATGTTCTAAGGGGTTCTTCATTGTCAAATTTTCATCCACTGAGGTCAGAGATGCCATTATCAGTCAGGGACCATGGTTCTGGGGCTCCACGGGACTCTTCATTACACCATGGTTCCCAAATTTTGATTCCAATACCATGGAGGTGACCAAAATGCCGTCTGGGTAAGGCTCTACAACCTCCCGCTACATTTTTGGAATGAAAATGTTCTTGGCTGCATTGGAAACACCCTTGGCAGATACATTAAAACAGACACCCAACGCCTTGAAGAACACATATTCACCTTCGCACGAATCTGTGTGGAGGTTGATTTGAGCAAGGGACTCCCAGAGTCCATTATGCTGAACAACAAACAACAGAGATGGACACAGCATTTAGACTATGAGAACACAGCCTTCAGATGCCGGATATGCAGGTGCACAGGACACCTACAAAACTCATGCCCGGCAGCAAAAAGGGAGAACAGGAAAAAGAAGAAAACAGGCAAAGCGGCAAAAGGTTGTCAATTCCCCCCTGAAGAGCCAGAACTATAGGAAGAAGAGGTGGAACCAACACCACATGAGAATCAACAAACAGATACTTCCTTGGGCACACAAGAACAGGAAATGCAAGATCCTCTTGACACCACCACAAAGACTCAGCAGGACAGGGTACCTGGCACACTAGACAGTGGGGGATACAAAAGAACACATACATCAGACACATCTGACTCTGACAAGGACCATGGAGCACCAACAGAAGAAAATCAGCTTCTCCTTATCGAGACCGAGCAAACACTGGGTGCTTGGCGTAAGGTGGAGAAGAAAAAAGGGAGAAAATCTTAATTGTATCATCTTTGCTTTTTAATCTGCGGCTATTGGATGTCTTTGGACATATACCAGCACATACAACATGTAATTTTGTTTGCTCATAAATAAAATTACGAACTTTTTCAGAAAAAAACAAGATAGGATACTTTCACAAATTCCACAATTAAGTTCTAATATGCCAACATATACGCACAACCCATATTTAAACCAATTTCAATCAATTCCTCTAATGGTTCTTCTTTGTATGTTAGCACTTGTTTGGAGACATTCAATGGTGATTTTTGTAAAACAAATTAAAAATACAAAAATGAAATCTAGTTAAGTTGTTATAAGGAAGTAACAATTACTCATAAACTTAGATATCAATCTTTTTCTTCCTTGTCGTCCTGTTTTATGTGCTGAATGAGTTCCATTTTCTTTTATTTTCTGCAAGAAAATACTTGAAAATTAATATTTAATGCTAAATTATTTATTTATTGTACCTAATCAAAAATTCAATGATTACATATTACCTTTGAAGCACGTTTTTCTTGACATGGCTCCTCGTGCGATGCAATTATGTCCATTTCTTTGAAAATCTCCTTGTACACCGTTTTGGACATTTCTACTGGCATATTTTTTATATCAGCTTGTTCATCCTTTGAGATTTTCATAATCTTCCTGAAAAAGTAACATGACAATAAACTATTTAATTTGTATATTCATATATGAAAACTAAATATAACAAAAGTGATATTTATAAATGATTACTTTGTAGTAATATATACATATAATTATAGAAAAACATTTAAAGGAATATTACTTTTTCAATGCTTCTATTTTGTTTTTGTACGTTTTTTATCTTAAAAGTATGACAGGTCTCATTGACCAATTCTCTGGAAACTCTTCCTGTAGTTTAAATAAATTTTGGTTCTTGGAATCATTGGGTTTATTTTTTTATTGTAAGTGGAAAAAACGTCTATACATTCGTTCCACTAGATCCCTCAAAGTTTTGTAAAAGTTTTCCCCCCTTTCCTTAACCTCCAGCACTACTCCAGGTGAGCTAAGGAGTAGTTCATTTTCATTTGCATGTTCTGTTTTTTATCTTTTCTTAGAACAACATTCCTTTCCTTCGTTTTTGGTCCTTCTTAAACATATCTGAATTAATATATTGTTTGAAACATGTTATCTAATATTTTAAAGTATATTATTAATGAAAATTCAAAAAATAAACTCATATTGGATCGATAGCATTTTTTCATTCACCTGATTCATCCTTTTGCAATTTTTCCATCAATATTTTACGCTCTTCTGGTCTTAGATCAGAAAGAATCTTATCGATCTTCGCCTTTTTGTGGCTTTTCATGACACACACTAAACAACACATATTAGTTAAACTTACATATAGTTCAAAACTAATAATTTTTGTAAAGAATTTACAAAGAACTTGCCTTTTTTTCTTTTCTGGATGTGCTATCAGTATTTTTGTTAATTGAACTCTTATCAGCCATTTTTTTATCAATATAAAACTTGTACCATTCATTAATGTATTTTATAAATAAATCACATACGTTTCAGGCAAAAAATAATAATCAAGAAAACGATGCGTCTATCTAAATTAAACGCCCGATGCGTTTATAATTTTAACCGCACTGGTGTGGTTCACATTTTAGCACTAACAACGGAAAAAAAATAAAAAAAATTAGATGATAACAGTGTGATATGTTATTATAAATGCACTACCACTACAGTAGAAACACTGTACAGTGCTCTATGTCAATAAGATACCCGTTATGTTATAATAATACGGGAGCACAGATTAACAAAAGCGATTATTTTGAAAAATAAACATAAATGAATGGAAAAAAATTTTATCAAACAATGCTCTTTGTAAATATGTGCCTGGTGCGTTATATTAAAAGTGGCACTAGTGGGCTATATTAAACAAGGCACATCAATTAACAAAAGTCGTTTTTTTTTAAATCGTGAAAGGGCAGATAGGGATTGGGATCCAACTCTGCAAGTGGTCGACCCCCTGCCTATATATATAGTAATACAAACCCTATAAATATAAAATTAAAAGCACTAATTGTGAATTTTTGCAGTCACATAAACAAGAAGAAGAAATGGCTTAATGTAAGAATGGATTTTTTTGTTTTTTTTTTTAAATTTTATTTAAATCTAAATAGGAGTAGAGATTGTAAATGATTTTATTAGTAAAATGCACAATAAAATTTAAAATTTTTACTATGCATGTATTAAATATAACATAAACTATATAAAAAAAAAATTATTACAGTAAAATTTAACATTTATACTATACTACAAGGTTTTTGTGTGAATCACCAGATGTTTCAAATTCGGATTCTTTGAAGAGTGTTTTTGTTAGAAAGTTTTTTGCTGCTCCACAGTGCTTTCTTGCTCTAGGTATGTCTCCCCTGCAAATCCCTCCTTGAAAATTTTGGCAAAAAATATTAAATAATGAATAGATTTTACTATTTAAAGAATTTTTTATGAAATTAGATTTCTGAAAATCATTTTCTGCTCTTTTTTCATTTTACCGGTTCTTTTTCCTTCAAAAAAATAAAGTTACGGTTTTTTTCTCGATATTCAGTGTGTTTGTTAACTAACCACACTAGCATGTCCGGTAATAAAACCGCACTGATGCGTTTAACAATACATTACCACTGATAACAATAACTCCTTTTTTAAGGCACTGAAATGACTTTTAGGTATGTACACCAAAATTTATTGTTGATTTTTCTCAAATGGAGGGAGAAAATCTCATAATTATATCAAATGGACAATTCTTCAAAATCCAGCTTGTTCCATAATATTTCTCAAATTCCATCGCAGAGTTCTCCCTATCCATCTCCAGACGTAATTACTTTAGATTTTATTTATATTTTCATTATCTACTTGAATTTATTTTTTTATCCATGTCAATCTAAATCAAATTAATGTATACAAATTTTCAGGTTCATGCAGATTCATAATCGAGATTAGATGCACAAAATATTCAAATAGTTCCAAAACTTCGGAAGCTCTTATCAGGAGCAGCATACCGCAAGGCGTAGTTGGTAGATGAAAATGGACAACCACTTCACCCTGCCAATTGTAACATGCCATTTTCTAGCCACAATCCTGGGACAATGATGGTAGTAATTGTTTCGTATAATGTAATTATTTCAACTTCAAACCAATTAATCATTCACTGATGTGCTTACTAATTGATATCATCGATATTGTACTAATTGTTGGGAAAAATACTGAGAGGGGGGGGGTGAATCAGTATTTTGAGCTAACTGAAAACTTTTTCTTTTCTTTTCTCTTAAACCATATGCTACATTACCGAATCCAACTTGTATGTCTAGAGATCTTATTATGTGTTTACTTAGATCATTGCATCATTCATTCATCAGATGTTTAGTAGTAAGCATGAACAGAAATAACAGAACAAACCATCAATCATAAGCAACACATATGAACACCAGTATTTAAGGTGGAAACCCAATTCAGGAGAAAACCACCGCTGCTGTTATCTCAGTCTTCAATATATATTATAAAGAAAACTTCTTACAATTTATGTTGGCGCAGACTTATACCAACACGCAGGCACCCACCTGCAGAAAGGCTACAACCTTTTCTCGTTCTCCAGCTACTACTAGAAGGGAGCTCCAACCCCCTGATTTTAACACCAGGTTCTACTGGCAGGATACTTCCACTTTCATATAGAAGGCTTCAACCCTCAGATCCACCAGATTTCTTAAATTTCTTCATCATACTTCCATCAGGTCTTCATCATTTCTTTTCGCTGATCATTGTAGAGATATATCCATAGGTGCATCCTATATACATATATCTCTTAAAGAGATTTTTATTAACAACCCTTTTTGCACGCACACCCTGAACCATAATACGCTTCTCCTTATATAGTTTTTCCTTTATCAATACCATGAGTAGAAAACCACTCAACCGCTAATGGTATTCATATTAAAAGTCGAACCAACCCAAATTGATATCCCAATCTTCGTTCTTCCATGCACGAATCATCCCAAAGGTAATCTTTATTTCCACCAAATAATACTATAGCGAAGGTTAAGTAATATTAACGTGCCGCTGATGATTTTCTTTCTTTTATTGGAATTTTATTTATCAAATTCGTGGAATTTGATAAATAAATATTATTCACCACCTTTGGCAATTAAATATATGATAGAACTTTATATTAATAACCAACGCTTTTATCAAATGGCTTTTAAATAGACCTTTGGTTCCGGCCCCACATATATAATCGACGGCTTAATCAATATAATTTAAAACTGGGCCCATCGCTAATGATCGTTTCCATCTGATGGCGAAGAGCACATCGCTCGGTCTTCAAATGATCCTACAGTTATCGTTCGTTGATGATGCACGAATGATAACGCACAATGGCGCGCCGTACCTTGGGTAACCTTCACACATCTATAGCAAATGAACACCGTCTGATGACCCCTTCCCAAATCAACGGCGCTCAACAATTTCGCTGGGCATCCTGGGTCGAACAATAACGCGCGATGGCACGTAGTGATAAGCGGTTTTGTTGAGTCATACAGGGACGCGTGTCGCCCGTTCTATGGAATCGCTCCCCACCTCTTGAATACCGCTTTCCCGTCGAGAGCGGTGCGATAAAAACCACTTCCAGCCTTAAACCACGTTCATTGTTCATTCGCAAGGTTCCGCCCCTCTACTCCAGGTTCCATCACCGTACTTTCGCTAATTCGTTTCTCTGCATTATCAGTTCATATAACCACGATTACTGTTATACAGCTCCGATGAAATATTTTTGAACTGTTCGTAATTCCAAAGAGTTGTTCCAATGAAAGTCCGAGTCACCGAGTTCCGTGTTGGTTGCAGGAATTCACAATTCCTTCATCAAGAACACGTTCATATATTACACTTTCTCAATTCAATAAAGGCACAGAAAATTCTGAGATCAATCCCCAACATTGATCCCAATTTACCTT
Organism: Pinus albicaulis; assembly: GCA_034641835.2. Classification (NCBI taxonomy): domain Eukaryota; kingdom Viridiplantae; phylum Streptophyta; class Pinopsida; order Pinales; family Pinaceae; genus Pinus; species Pinus albicaulis. The sequence continues at coordinate 1,182,538,507 of CM076577.1, read as the reverse complement.
CAGTCTTATATTCAACGAATGTATATAACTCCACTGTCTACCAGTTTGGGATACACAGTCGACCGTATTAGCATCGGTTCCTCGAACTACATACAGAGCACCATTAATCCCCTCATAGGGTTTCTTAAGGATTTCAATTATCCTCCATCAGGATGCATACATATGTTCACACATGGATTAATTCCACAGGGACATAAATATGCTTCCTACTGAATTCAATTTGCTCCTTGACTTATACTGCTTTCTGTAGATGCACTCTTTCTCTGTTCTTCTCTGCTGACCTTTGTCCTCTACTATGTTTCTTTTCTCTGTTCCTGGTTAGATGCCAATTCCTTTGCCACTTCCTTTGCCATCAATGACAATATTTCCAACAATCTCCCCCTTTGGCATTGATGGCAATACTCTTCCTCTGATTGTCTTATAGAAGCCTTTTGTTTCTTTTCCTCCCCCTTTGACATCAATGGCAAAGAGTTGATCAAGATCCTTTGAACCGATAATAGCATGCTCCCCCTGAGATCATGCTGCATCTTCAAACATAATATAAAAAAATGACTTATAAATGCCAACAATGCATCCCTTTTCATATGACCAATGCTCCCCCTTAGCCTGTGCATTCAGAGATGCCCAACAGCACCTCATAACCAATTTAATCTTTTGTATTTAAGTAGATCTGATCTTCTGCATGGCAGAGACTACTCCCAGTTTCTGTCTGAGATATTCGAACGCTTCCCTGGGTAGAGGTTTGGTAAGTATATCAGCAACTTGTTCTTTGGAGGGAACATACTCCAATTTTACCTTTTTTTCAAGCACTTGTTCACGTAAGAAGTGATATTTGATGGGAATGTGCTTGGTCTTGGAATGCATAACAGGATTCTTTGAGATACTGGTGGCACTTGTATTGTCACACATAATGGAGATAGGAGGTGAACATTTGATTTGAAAGTCTTGTAAGGTTTGCATCATCCAGAGAAGTTGAGTGCAAAATGATGCGGCAGCCACATATTCTGCTTCTACTGTAGATAAGGCAATAGAGATTTGCTTCTTGCTAAACCAAGATACTAACCGGGGCCCCATATAGAATGCACCACCACTAGTGCTTTTCTAATCATCAACATTTCCAGCCCAATCTGCATCAGTATAAGCATGAAGAGTAAGATCAGCATTCTTTGGATACCATAGTCCAAAGTCTTGAGTTCCTTGTAGATATTTGAATATTCTTTTCACAGCCTGAAGGTGAGACTCTTTTGGATTAGCTTGGAATCGTCCAACAATCCCAACTGCATGCATAATGTCTGGTCTTGTCCCAGTGAGATAAATTAGGCTTCCTATCATAGATCTGTATTCTGGTTGATTCACCGTGGGGGAATCATCATTAGAACTAAGATTACATCTGGTTATCATTGGTGTACTTACAGGTTTGCAATCTTCCATGCCATACTTCTTCAAGATTTGCTTAAGATATTTTACTTGTGATAAGAATATGCCATCTGTTGTTTGTTTCACTTGCAGGCCAAGAAATAATGTTAGTTCTCCAAGTAAAGACATTTCAAATTCTTGTTGCATATCAGAAGCAAATTTCTGACTCATAGACTCTTCATTACTTCCAAAAATGATATCATCAACATATACAACCACAATCAGTAGTTTATTATTTTCAGGTTGTATGTATAAGTTGTTGTCAGCAGACCCCTTAGAAAATCCTTGTTGATGAAGATATTTGTCAAGACGATAGTACCACGCCCTTGGAGCTTGTTTGAGACTATATAGAGCCTTTTTTAAGTCTAAAACAAGATTTTCATCATTTCCCAAAATTAATCCTTCAGGTTGTTCTATATAAACTTCTTCTTCTAGATCACCATTGAGAAAAGTAGATTTAACATCCATTTGATAAACTTTGATTTGTTGGAAGCTTGAAAAAGCCAGAAACATTCTTATGGCTTCAAGTCTAGCTACAGTGGCAAAAGTCTCCTCAAAGTCTATACCTTCTTGTTGAGCATACCCCTTGCAAACAAGTCTAGCTTTATTTCTTATAACATCCCCATTCTCATTTAACTTATTTTTGAATATCCATTTAGTTCCAATGACATTTTTGTCATGAGGTCTTGGTACTAATTCCAAAGTGTGATTCTTTTCAATTTGATCAAGCTCTTCATTCATGGCTTGAATCCAACATTCATCTTTGCTAGCTTGATTGACATTGTGTGGTTCAATAGTGGATAGAAATGCCAGATAGCTAGAATATCCTACAAGAGTCCTTCTTGTTTGTACACCTGATCCCTTTTCTCCCAAAATTTGAGATTCTGGATGATTCTTTTGAACATATCTGGATGGAGCCTTTTCAAATAAATCATCTTCGGGTTCTTCATTGGGTTCACTTTTTATATCATTACTATTTGATGTAGAAGGATATATATCATCATCATCGTCTTCATTTGTTGTTTTTCTTTCTTTCTTTTGGAGCTGCGGGAGACTCATCAATAACAACATCTATACATTCAACAATCTTCCGAAGTCTTTTATTGTAACATTTATATGCCCTACTCCTAGAGGAGTAACCAAGAAATATTCCTTCATCTGCTCTGGGTTCAAACTTGCCAAGTTTTTCATCATTATTTTGATAAAAGATCTGCTTCCAAAAATTCTAAAATGCTTTACAGTGGGAGAATTACCATACCAGAGTTCATATGGAGTTTTATCACTATTTACACGAACATGTGCCTTGTTAAGAATATTTACTGCTGTATGTCCTGCTTCTCCCCAAAATGTGTCAGGTGTTCCGGAATCATCAAGCATAGCTCTAGCCATTTGTTGAACTGTTCTCGTCATTCTTTCTTTCTACGTGTCTGGTTGTGGAGTGCCACCATGTTAAAATGTCTTTTATGCCACATGTTGTTCACAAAATTCAAGGAATTCATCTGATGTATATTCTCCTCCTCGATCAGATCTAAGACACTTGATTTTTAGATCTAATTCATTTTCAACCAGTGCTTTGAAGATCCGAAATTTCTCAAATGCTTCATCTTTGTGTTTAATCAACCCAATCCAACACATTCTAGAGAAATCATCAATAAATAAGATATAGTATTGTTCACCACGTGGTGAATTTTTCCTCATAGGTCCACATATGTTAGTATGAATGAGTTCAAGAGGCTTACTTGATGATCCTTCCTTGGCATTAAATTGTACTCTGGTTTGCTTACCGAACTGGCAAGATTTGCATATGATATTTTCAGGTAGAGTAATATTGGGAAGATCACGAACAGCTTTGAGTCTACTTGATTTGTTGATTTGAGAGAAGCTCAGATGCCCCAACCTTCTATGCCATAGCCAGTTTTCTGAATATTTACTCAAGTAACATTGTTCTTTGCAGTTTTTCAATACATACAGGTTGCTTAGAGTTCTGTTTCCTTTTATAATTGTTTTACCTGTATCAAGATCACGTACCACACATTCTTTTGAACTAAATACAATTTCAGTTCCTTGATCACACATCTGACTTACACTTAACAGGTTATGCTTTAATCCATCCACATACATGACATTATTAGCTTTCACCTTTTCTTTTGGGAAAACAGACCCTTTTCCCTTAATGATAGCAGGAGTATCATTTCCAAATGTAACATTCTTTTCCTTTTCTAGAGCAATATATGCAAGAAGTTTATCTTTGTCACTTGTCATGTGTTTTGAGCATCCACTATCAATGTACCATTGATTTTCTTCACCTTCTGCAAATAAAGCTATGCCACAATTTTCAACCTGTAATTCCTTCTTTTTCCACACTTTGGAGTTTGAAGGAAAATGTTCTTTTGGGTGAACTTTGCTCCTGCATTCAGATTCTTCATGACCAAATTTATTGCAATAAGCACATTCAACTTCATTTTGAAGAGGAGAAAAGTTGTTATATGTATTCTTCTTTGTTCCAATATCAATCCTTTTCTTTCTTGCTTCTCTTTTCATGATGGTTTTATATGCAACACATTGAACAACTTTATGACCAAAATTGTGACATGAGAAACATTGTCCATTGAAGAAGAAATTTATGCAATCATGAAATCTTCTACTTGAATTTACCTATTGATTGGTGTTTCTTTGAAAGGTATTCCTATTAATGTTCTTTGAATTGAGATGGTCATGCTCTACCTGTAAATATTCTTTATTCCCTTGCTGAGTGGCAAAAAGTTGTATACTAGTTGTAGCTACCTTTAGATAATTTGGTGTTGAAGCCTGAGAAGATTTTTCGATATATCCAAGACCTATCTTTATAAGAGGATAATGTTGTACCTTGATAATCTCATCTAAGGTTTCAGATCCTTTAGCAAATCTAAGATTCAAAGTCTTCACTTTCTCAATTTATTTTCTTAGACTTACTATTTCACATTCTAATTTCTCATTGTGTTTCTCCTTTTCTTCAAGCTGATTTTTCAGAGTTTCTATGGTTATTTTACTTTCTTCTAAGCGTATTTTGAGTTGATTTATTTCATCAAGAAAATCATTGTCCTCTAAAGCGTCCATAAAAGTATCTTTTTCTTCTCTAGACTCTTTTTCAAATGCCATGAGAAGTCTAAGATCTTGTTCACATTCTTCCTCACTGTCTGATAACCCATCACTGTCTTCATGAGTATAGTAACTTTTTCTATTGCTAAACCGATTCTTATTCCTTCTTGCTACTTCCTTTCCTTTTTCATGTGTTTCTTTGTGAGGACACTTAGCAGCATAATGACCAACTCTTCCACAAGAAAAACATTTGAAAGGAAGATTACCTCTAAACCGTCCTGTACCAAGTTGGAGTTTCTTTACAAAATTTACCTCATCTTCCTCTGAGATATACCCTGATCCTTTTGTCTCTTGTACTTCTTTCCCTTTTGTATAAGCTCTAAAGACGGCTTCCTTGTCTCAGATGGTCCTCCTCTTCTCATTTCATATGCAATTAGTATGCCATGAAGTTGCACCACAGTAAGATTTTGAAGATCCTACTTTTCTTCAAGAGCAGAAACTTTTGACTCAAATTTTGTCGTTAGTGATCTTAAAAATTTCTCAACCAAAGTAGATTCGGTTATTGTTTCTCCCAGATTTCTCATACGATTTACAATATCATCAAGTCATAAAAATAAATTAGCAATGCTCTCCTCATTATGCATTTTTAGGTTCTCATATTGAATTCTGAGAGTTTGGAGTTTAGCACTTTTTACCTTTGCATCACCTTCATAACTTAGAATGATTTTGTCCCATATTGTCTTTGTTGTATTCAGCTGCATGACTTTGACAAATTCTGATTTAGTTAGACTTCCTAATAGAGCATTAACTGCCTTTGCATTTGTTTCATAATTCTTTCTTTCCGTTAGATTTGTTGGTACTGTAGCTGGATATTGATATCCTGCTTCAATAATAGCCCATACATCTGCACCCAGAGACTGAAGATAGGATCTCATCCTTGTTTTCCATAAGATTAAATTGCTTCCATTGAAGAGCGGAGGCCTGATAAAAGCTGTTCCATCTTGATTGTTCATCTTGTTTGATCTTCCTTCTAGCGGTTAAGCTTTTTCAGAAGGACCTGCTCTGATACCAATTGTTGGGAAAAATACTGAGAGGGGGGGGTGAATCGGTATTTTGAGCTAACTGAAAACTTTTTCTTTTCTCTAAACCAAAGTTATCTAATCCAACTCGTATGTCCGTATCTTATTATGCCTTACTATATCATTGATCATTCATTCATTAGATGCCATAGTAAGTATGAACAAAAATAACAGAACAAACCATCAATCATAAGCAACACATATGAACACCAGTATTTAAGGTGGAAACCCAATTCGGGAGAAAACCACCGTTGCTGTTATCTCAGTCTTCAATATATATTATAAAGAAAACTTCTTACAATTTATGCTGGCGCAGACTTATACCAGCACGCAGGCACCCACCTGCAGAAAGGCTACAGCCTTTTCTCATTCTCCAGCTACTACTGGAAGGGAGCTCCAACCCCCTAATTTTAACACCAGCTTCTACTGGCAGGATACTTCCACTTTCATATAGAAGGCTTCAACCCTCAGATCCACCAAATTTCTTCAATTTCTTCATCAGACTTCCATCAGGTCTTCATCATTTCTTTTCGCCGATCATTGTAGAGATATATCCATAGGTGCATCCTATATACAGATATCTCTTAAAGAGATTTTTATTAACAACCTTTTTGCAAGCACACCCTGAACCATAATACGCTTCTCCTTATATAGTTTTGCCTTTATCAATACCATGAGTAGAAAACCACTCAACCACTAATGGTATTCATATTAAAATTCGAACCAATCCAAATTGATATCCCAATCTTCATTCTTCCATGCACGAATCGTCCCAAAGGTAATCTTTATCTCCGCCAAATAATACTATAGCCAAGGTTAAGTAATATTAACGTGCCACTGATGATTTTCTTTCTTTTATTGGAATTTTATTTATCAAATTCGTGGAATTTGATAAATAAATATTATTCACCACCTTTGGAAATTAAATATATGATAGAACTTTATATTAATAACCAACGCTTTTATCAAATGGCTTTTAAATAGACCTTTGGTTCCGGCCCCACATATATAATCGACGGCTTAATCAATATAATTTAAAACCGGGCCCATCGCTAATGATCGTTTCCATCTGACGGTGAAGAGCACATCGCTCGGTCTTCAAATGATCTGACAGTTATCATTCATTTATGATGCATGAATGATAACGCGCAATGGCGCTCCGTACCTTGGGTAACCTTCACTCATCTATAGCAAATGAACATTGTCTGATGACCCCTTCCCAGATCAACGGCGCTCAACAATTTCGCTAAGCATCCTGGGTCGAACAATAATGCGCGATGGCATGCAGTGATAAGCGGTTTTGTGGAGTCGTACAGGGACGCGTGTTGCCCGTTCTATGGAATCGCTCCCCACCTCTTGAATACCGCTTGCCCGTCGAGAGCGGTGCGATAAAAACCACTTCCAGCCTTAAACCACGTTCACTGTTCATTCGCAAGGTTCTGCCCCTCTACTCCAGGTTCCGTCAGTGTAATTTCGCTAATTCGTTTCTCCGCGTTATTAGTTCATATAACCACGATTACTGTTATACAGCTCCGATGAAATCTTTTCAGACTGTTCGTAATTCCAAAGAGTTGTTCCAATGAAAGTCCGAGTCACCGAGTTCTGTGTTGGTTGCAGGAATTCACAATTCCTTCATCAAGAACACGTTCATATATTACACTTGCTCAATTCAATAAATGCACAGACAATTCTGAGATCAATCCCCAACATTGATCCCAATTTACCTTCAGTCTTATATTCAACGAATGTATATAACTCCATTGTCTACTAGTTTGGGATACACAGTTGACCGTATTAGCATCGGTTCCTCAAACTACATACAGAGCACCATTAATCCCCTCATAGGGTTTCTTACGGATTTCAATTATCCTCCATCAGGATGCATACATATGTTCATACATGGATTAATTCCACAGGGACATAAATATCCTTCCTACTGAATTCAATTTGCTCCTTGACCGATATTTATTTCTGTAGATGCACTCTTTCTCTATTCTTCTCTGCTGACCTTTGTCCTCTACTATGTTTCTTTTCTCTGTTCCTGGTTAGATGCCAATTCCTTTGCCACTTCCTTTGCCATCAATGACAATATTTCCAACACTAATCATGTTCAAATATATTTTTTGAAATTATTATGATTTAAGTGATGATGATAGACCTACCTACTATCTTCCATTGTACCCCACAACAATGTAAAATCGATAGAAGGTTTAATTAAGAGAAAAAATCAGAGAGGAACGATACTAATAACGGTTGAATCAACCACCTATTCAATTCCCACTATGTCCAAATTCACCAATTAGGAATGACTACAACAATAGTAGTTTATCACAAGCTGGAAATGGAGGAAATCAAATAGAGGTTGGTATGGATGATTACTTAAGGGATACGACTGCCATGGAGACAATGTGGTTAGATGAATTCCAGAACGATGATCATCTAGGGGATGATGCTCATATTGCTGATACCTTTTTCGAAAGCCTTAAATTTGCTTCCACCATCCCTCTCTTTGGACTTGGCGGTCAGTCAAATTCTACCCAACTGGGGACAATGACGTTACTATACAAATTGAAAGCAAATTTTGGCTTGTCGAATGCATGTTTCTTGGAAATTTCGAGGCAATTGACCATCAAGTCCCTTATATTTTGAGAAATTTTGTCACACAACCAACATTACAAATGGTCAATTTTATGAACATTAATAATTATTGGCATTGTAAATTTAATATTGTCCACCAATTATAGGTTATTCAAATATAAGGTTCTTCCAAGTGATAATGTCTTCCCCGGTAGATGCGAAGAGGCAAAGCAATTGTTGAAAATGTTGGGTGTTGAGTACATATCATATCATGCATGTCCAAAAGATTGTATTCTATATAGAGGAGAATATGTAGACAAAGAGATATGTCTAAAATGTGGGCATGACAGGTATGATAAATAAAAAAAGAAGGGTAAATCACATGGTCCTCCTCTTAAGATATTGAGGCATATGCCTATAATCCCAAGGATTCAAAGGCTCTTTCATTGCAAACAATTAGCTATGTTGCAAGGATGGTATGCCTCACGCAGAAGTGAGTTGGGAGTTATGTCAATCCCAATATATTCAATAGCCATGAAGCATATAGAGGATACATGGCCCGAAAAAATCAAGGATGAAGTACGAAGTCTATGACTCAGCATAGCCATGGATGGCGTCAACCCATATTCCATCCAGAACACCAACTATTATGTTTTTCCTATAGTAGTGATCAATAAAAATACACCCCATGGTTGACTGTGAAGAATGAACATCTTATGTTGGCTCTCATATTCCCTAGTATAAGACAAGTGAAGAATATGGATGTCTAGTTACAACCACAGGTAGATGAATTGAAGGAATTATGGGATGGGATAAATGTATACGATGTATCAAGACCCATCACAGCAGAGAGGAGTTTTACTTTGTATGGAATATGCGCTTACACCACACATGATTATCCAGCCTTAGGAGTTTGCTCTGGTAAATTACATGTTTATTTATTTGTTTATATATGTAACAATATTCTTTTGCATATTATTTAATTTGTTTTAATTGTTCTGATCTTCATGATATTCTTTAACGTGCCATGCATATTGTATACAATAATTTAGTAGGTCTTGTAACAAAAGTGTATTATGGATGTAAATGTTGTGGACCTTCTCTGAAAGCTAGATGGTCCAACGACCTACGAAATCCAGTGTATGACTACTCCAGGGTATTCCTCCCAGAAGAGCAACATCTACTTTCAATGGTAAACGAGAGAGAACCCAAAGGCCTGCAATAATGTCACCAACTAATTGGCTTAGATCATATGAGAGAGAGAAGGAGAAGGAGCTCATAGAAATGTTTGATTCAAATGGGGAGCCTATGTTCGATGAACCAGAATTCTTTGACACCTATGTTTATAAATTTCCCATTGGGATGAAAAGGAAATCTATATTTTATAACCTCCCATATTGGGAGCATATTAAGATTACCCACTTACTAGATCCAATGCATATATTTAAAATTGTTTCATCTTCTTTATGGAGGCACGTATCATCGAAAAAAATTGACACATTGGATGTTAGGAAAGATCTTATTACTTCAAAAACTAAAAAGAAACATTGGCCAAGACAATTAGAAAGTACAGGAGAGGTTAGTCCCTCTAATTGGTATTTCAAAGAAGGTGATATCCCATGGATTTTTAAAAAAGATGATATTTCTTTGGCAAAGGAAGTTATAATGGGTTTGAGGGTTCCATATTCATATGGGTCTTCACTACGGCGCTGCTTCACTGTGGAAGACCATTTTTCAGGGTCGAAATCGCATGCCCATTTGAATCTTCTAAGAGTATTTATAATGTCAAAAGCATGAATTTATTATTTGTTATAATAATAATTTTTATCCCATGGGATCATAAAACATAACTAATTTTGTATGCATGTGTTTATAACTTTGCAGTGTCATTATCCTTTGTTCGTGCATGGGTGTGTTAAACATGACTTCCCCCAAGACCTAGGACATGCCATATCTAAATTATCTGCATTTGTACGTTGGATCACATCAAAGGAGATTTATGTGGGTAACATTCCATGGTGGTGTTAAGAGATAGTTGAGATTTTTTGTATGTTTTAGAAGGAATTGCCGACGAGTTTCATGGAATTGTAGGTTCATCTTCTAATCCACCTAGTATATGAGGATGAATTAGTTGGGATGGTTTCTTGTCATTGGATGTTCATCTTAGAGAGGTACATGAAGAAATTGAAAGGCTTTGTTCAACAAAGGGAAAAATGCGAGGGGTCTATGGCAGAGGGGTAAATATCGTATAAGTCTTTCTATTATTCCAGTGAGTACGTCAAGCAGATCGAAAACACACCAGGTGCGGTGATTTGGGACGATGAAAGGGATGAAGACAAAATAGAAGGGGAGCTTCTCCAAATGAATAGAAAAAGGCACTTGATAAAGAGTAAGTGACTTATAATTTTTCAAATTTACACAAAGTAAATATTCACGTTGAACTTCAATATAATCTATATTTTGATCTCATATGTACTCGGTTTGATTTCATCAGCGAATGCAAAAATTGAAGCAATCAATAAATTCGTTCTTTACAATTCCGAAGTGACACAACCATGGGTCACAATGTATGAAAAAAAATAGGATGAAATAGGATAGTGACAGGAAAGAATTCAGATGGTTGAATGGCAGGAGATTTCCTTATCCTGATCATTTAAAAGAAAATATACCAATTATATGCCCCAACAGCTGGGTTGCTGACCAAATCAGAGAGAAATATGGTGCAGCCAGTCATTGCCCGCGTGTTGAAGAGGGTGTGATAAACGTAGGGATTGGGTGCAGCAACTCGGTAATAATCTATTTATGTACATTTTAAACTTAATAATGCACCTTTGAAATGTAATATCTATATTCTATATTTTAACAATTGGGTTATTAGACACATGACACTATGATTTTTTAAAATTTTTATAGGTGCATTTGTTCCCATCTATGTGGGCATATGGACACCATTTTCGCACAGAAAATGCCGATGATAGACACATGACACAATATTGTGGAGTGGAAGTCGAGTTCGATCAATCTAGTCGAGCTAGCTACCGTGATCAAAACCTAGTACGAGGGAAGTTAGGTTACATCGAAAATATACAAGAGATCATTGAAGTGGACTTCTCTTCTTTCCAATGTGTTATTTTTAGGTGCAAGTGGTGGGACAACTTTGATCGGAATAATGTAAAGGAAGATCACGATAGTAGGCTGATATGTATCAACTTTAGAAAGATGTGGGATGAAGCTAAGAAGATTATGTTTCCCCCAAACACTCAACTAGGTATTTTTTTACCCAAATGTGTTGGAAGGGATTGGTGGTTCGTATTGAGACATGACCCTAGATAAAAACATATTTTTTAGAACAATAGTGTTATCATGGCAAGCAAGTTGGAAGATAATGAGGGTGATGAGAACCGAGAGTGATATGGTACATGTGTTATTTCATCATTTATACTATTTAATATGGGTTTTTATAAAGAAGAGGACTTAACCTTATAAGTAAGACTTTTTTTTTTCCAAGCATTATAATATGTATTTTGAATTAATTGGTTTGCATTGTGATGTTAAAATCATTTCACTTGATAATTTGCAATTATGTTGATCTTGAAAGCAATGCACTGTATCAAGTTTTTTTTTATGTCAATTTCTAAAATAATACAACTACTTGATTTCTTTGAATGGTTTTTCACTATATCATTACTTAAATAAATGCACCCTATTATATATATATATATGTATGTATGTACATGTATATACTTAAAAAAAAAAATTAAAAATATTAATATGTACTATTATTTTTGGTATGTAAGATCATAATAGAATAATGATAATTCTAAACATGAATTTGTTTGCATTATTTTCTAAAATTTATTATGTTACAAAAATTCATATATTTTTAGATTTATTATTTTACAATTATTTATATTCTTACAAATTTACATATTTACAATTTTACAATTATGGTAATTTAACAATATGTACGGTATACATTTTACAATTTTATGATGATTCAATTTTACGGTAGTTATGGTTCAAATTTGACAATTAATTTACAATTTTACAATTTTACAAATTTTACAACTTTAATAAAATTGAATCATGACAATACATACAATTACAATTACAATTGTACAGTTTTACAATTTCACAATACAATTACAATTACAATTTTACATACAAGTACAATTACAATCATGATACATACAATTACCAATACATAATATTTAATAAATAGCATGATTTAATATTAAAAATAAACATCACGATCATGATAATCATCGTACAAACATCATATTCTAAAATACAAATTCAAATTTGCTAATATCATCTAATCATCGTGATCATGATCATCTCACAAAACACAAGCATTTTATAACATCATCACAATACAAACATCAAATATACATCTCATATCAAATAAATGCTATAACATGCACATATATCTGCAAGCACATTAAATGAAAATATCTAACATGACCTAACAATATACATATCACGATGAACATTAACATGTAAATTAAGTACATCAACATGAACATAAAATACATGCACTACATATATATATATATATATATATATATATATATATATATATATATATATATATATATATATATATATATATATATATAATGTCAAAAATATACAACTGTAATAGAATTGCATATAAATGTCAAATATCTAGTGGTACATCAATACTATAACTAGTCGAGGCATGCTCAATTGATGGTGCCTGCTTAGATGGAACATGCTTAGGAGATGCCTGCTCAAATGGTGTATGCTCAGGAGGTTCCTGCTCAGATGGTGGATTCTCAAGAGATGTTGACTGCTCATCTCCGCGATGTGAAGGAGGAGGAGGTAGAGTACTAGAATGATCACTCCTCTTATGATCATCATCTAAGCTATTGTGTGGTGCATCTCTATGTCGCCTATCCCTCCTCGCTGCCAGTAGCCTGGAAGCTCCAACGATATGACGCATAAGGCTCATCATATCGTGCGAAGCGTCCCTCTAGAGATCTGTGAGTGTACGATCTGCCTGGATGTCTCTAATCGTCGCAGGGCGGACTCCCTCATCAACCAAGAGTCTACATATTCGATCGCTCAACTCCATCCTGAATCGAATGTCAGCCCTATGATACATGCCTACGGGTATCTTCACCTGAGGAGGTCTCTCACCCTCTGCGACCTCCACCATATCCTCATCATCTACATGATCAATTGGTGGGGGTGGAGGCATGTCCCCAACGAACGTGCCAAAATCTACAAAATATATAGTACACAACAATAATTAGACAATTTAATAAAACATGTTAAAGAACATGTTAGAATATTTTTTATTCTAATTAATTAAGACAATAAAATGAAACTATATTAATTTAAATAAAACATTAATATTACCTCTATCATCTAGTGGCCATCCTATGTGAAGAGGATGTTGGTACACCCTCGCCAATCCAACCATGTGTAACGACATGACACCATCACAAACATGTGGTCATCCTCACTAGCTAGTAGCTCCAGTGCATCACTAGAAATCTTGGCCGGATACTCTGACTAGCCCTTCTTGGGCATCATCTCACCCCACATGTGTATTTGTACCTCTATCATCGTCTTACGAGGTTGACAGACAAAAGTAGGCCTCGTCTCTGGAAACCTCTCAAAAAATAAAAATAAAATAAAAAACTATGAAGAAAAAGGGAAGTTCAACCTCCCACATGTTTGAAAATGGAATCTATGTAAGGCTATACAAAACTGTCGTAAAATAATGGCAAACCATCTAACACGTCGTGGCCTCTGGAATAGAGAATCAACATAAAATAAAAAAGGGTAAATAATGCGCTTCCTATCACTGGTATAATGTGCAATGGTGGTTAGTAATAGTGAGAGGCACCTAACCTCCTCTAGACCAAAAGAAGTAATCCATAGCTATTCACTAGACACCTGAAAATATACTGGAGAAAGTATGTCATCCCTAATATATCTGTGAGAGTACACCAACTCACTCCCTGTTTCATAACCGAAGGGAACATTGGGGAATTGGGGCAAACCCTCCCCTCTCATAGATAGGCCAGTGATAAAATTCATGTCCTCCTCAATGGGTTGGTACCACTGGTCAGGACTGACACGGAAAGCCTATTGGTGGGCATCCCACCTGTAGATCAAATGTAGTAATAAGTCATTGTGCCCCTTCAGGGTTGTAGCCTCCTTATAGAACTTAAGGAGGCCTACTTCCCTTAAGAGAATATGGGTGGGTAGCGTAATAGGGTGAGGGTACAAAAGTCTCTCCCTCTCCCTTGCCTCCCACTGTTATATCATGTTATAATTGTCATCCCTCTGCTCTTGTTGTTGTCTCTCCTCTCTCCGTTGACATTGCTGAATGATTCACATATTAAATACATCAGCCTCCCTCATACATAAAACATAAAAAAAAAATATTAAATGACAAATGTATTTACAAATATATAAATATAAATTTTATTGAAAAAAAAAAACAATCAGTGCGCCACAAAAAACAATCCCGCACTGCCAACGGTGCGTACATCTATATCATGCACCATCCACGGTGCGCATAAAAACAGTCACACACTACGAAAACAAAAAATATTAATTAAATAAATGTTATAGGCGGTGCGTTGAAAAACCATATCCACCTCGAGGCGTTTGTTATAGCTCAACGCACCACGTGTTTGCAATATTTTACCACTGGCGGTGCGATATCCAACACAAAATGCCCTAGTGCGGTAGGTTTGACCAACACACTGCACATTAGGTGTGTTCCCGTAATATAGACACACCGGACCGTTATATTTATTTTTACATAATGCCTGGTGCATTTCGTTAAACAACGCATCGCCTAATATAAAATAAATTGTAATTTTGAAAATATTATAAATTGTCGGTGCGACCGAAAACCGACACGCACCACAAAAGTTTATTATTAATGTGGTGCGCTTTTATCGGTAGCGCACTGGGCTGCTGAAGACCATTTAACCAAAATATTGACTTATTTATGGAGATTTAATGACAGGAACAATAAAAAATAACCAACAACAAAACACATAAACATGAACACAGATGTTTATCTGGAAAAAACCCCAACTCCAGGGAAAACCCATCCAATTGGCCAAAACCATGGTCAATCCAGCCGAGTGAGCCTTCACCGCTCACCTCCAGACCTCTCTTACAATGATGTCTTCCCAACCTTTTATAGGCTCCATTACATGCAATACCATGGGCTTAAAACCATGGGTGCACAATATGATGTGCCCCAAAACTACTCGATTGTTTAACTTGGTCAACCTTGACTCTAAACCCGAGTCAATTTACCTAAAAAATTGACCTAGGGTTCCTTGACTAAATCTAGCCAACCTTTCCAAGTGATTCAACCCAGCCCTATTCACTCTGGCCCTTACCCCCCTCAGATTTTTTACCCGGGGTATCTTTTAACCAACATCCCCCTCTATCACCTAGGTCTAACCCAAAATTTACCAATGATTACCCAGGGGTACGCATGCCATACTAGGTCTTATAGAAGCATGCCCATTTACATGTAATAAAATTTGACTCCATTACAATAATATTTTTTTGTTTTTGTTAATTCCTTGTTGCTTGTATTTGTATGATCATCCTCTCATCTCTCACGGATCTCCCATGACACATTTTCCATGCTACTCATCTTTCACACCGAACCCTCTACAACCAATTCTACCTTGGTCATGACCCTCTCATCCATCATCCTTGGTTGCATGATATCCAAGCAAGATGACCACATGGAGGGCCATCTCCAACCCAAGCACATCGACATTGTTGCATTTCTCTTCCATTATTAATTCTTCTTCTGTGGTTAGCTACATCCCACTGTGTTGCACCAAAAATAAAAACTTTTTCGTATTCAACTTCCTCATCCTCGTGATCAACGATCTTGTCCATTTACGCTGTGGACCTCATCAACTGCTCCGCGGCTTCCCCTTCCTCCTCGACAAGGTCTCCATAGTTCCCTTTCTTTCGCTGGTAGCTCCATGATGAGCTACCAATTCATTGATGCTGACAACAAAACCCAATCGATCCGACTTGGTGCCAATTGTCTTGAAGGTCGCGAGTGGTCAGGATTAGAGACGTGATTCTGCCAGCCCCCCAAAGACGACGAGAGAAAGTCCCCCGATGCTTCGTTGGGCTTCGATATGATTGTAGAGAGGTCGCTATTGGTGAGAAGAGGATTTTATGGATCACTGACATAGATGGGATCATCGTCCCCGTCTCATTTGCGAATGTTCTCCACTCTGACGTCTCCTCCAACACCAATTTGCCTTGATTCTTCCTTTGCAATCAACGATGCAAGAAGGCATCCTGTAATGATAAAAAAATAAATAGCAGAGACAAAAAAATGTGGTAGGTCGACTACCGATCCATGGCTTTCAGAGCGAGTTCTATCGATTAGATCAACAAAAATACGGAAATACCAATCAACGTTCCCAATTTCGCAGCTTCTTCACTGCCACAACAGATCTCCTCTGCCAACAACAATTCCTCTGATGTCATCGGTCCCATCCATCGTTTTCTCCATGATGCAAGTGCGACCATAGTGCTCGTATTTTGCCGTCAACCTCACGAGCCTAGATCTTATCTACAAGAAAATTATGCATCGATCTCTTTCACGCATCCACGACTTCACACCCCAGTTTTTTTACAATGCTTAGATCTCTATATCCACATAATCCACAATCACTTCCTTTTCTCATTTTAGGTGGATTGGCCACTCAATACCAAGCAAGTTGATTTCCCTTGCACAAATCCTAGCCATTGAGATCTCCTTGAACCATCAGGCCATAAACCCTTGGCAACATAAGCATCCCTCTAAAGCCAAAATGGGTCCAATACCAAATGAAGACCATTTAACTAGACCATTGACTTATTTACGAAGATTTAATGAGAGGAACAATAAAAAATAACCAGCAACAAAACACATAAACATGAACACAAATGTTTATCTGGGAAAAACACCAACTCCGAGGAAAACCCATCCAATGAAATTTCATTAACCAATGGTCAAAACCATGGCCAATCCGGCCAAGTGAGGCTTCACTTCTCACCTCCAAGCCTCTCTTACACCGAAGTCTTCCTAGCCTTTTATAGGCTCCATTACATGCAATACCATGGCCTGAAAACCATGGGTGCACAATACCATGTTCCCCAAAACTACCTGATTGTTTAACCTAGTCAACCTTAACTCTAACCCCAAGTCAATTTACCTAACAGTTGTCACATTAATCGCTCGATGCGGTTTCCGTTAACACTGTTCGCGACGCGACCTGTAAATTTATAGGGAGCACCAGGAACAGTGCAAGTCGAACGGCTCGAGTGCACCGCGTAGGAATATTTGTTTTTTTTCAAAAAAACAATGAATTGTAAGTCAATTTTTAAAATTAATCAAGCAAAAGGTTATGTTGGTGAGAAACATATACATTACCTGCACATTTGCACGTCGAGGAGGCATGTTTCCAACGGAGTACTAAAAACCAAATTTGCCCACCGTTTCGCAAAATTCGAAGTCCACGCACTAAGTAACGAATGGAAGCAATGCGGGCAATGGCAGCACCGATGGCAGGGTGCCTCAGAGAAGCAAAGGTCACACTGATGCTTGAGAGCTCTACAACACTATAAATAGTAAAAATGAATTTTTACGGCCGGTAATTTCATTTTTAAATTAACCCTTTTTCGATGTGCTCCAATATGAGACGCACCAAGGGGTTGTATCAATGGTGCACCACACTTCTTTAAATTAAAAAAAGATATGGGTCGGTGCGTTAGGGAACATTAACTGCACTGGGGCTTCATCATTAGAGTATAACACTAAACTTGGTGGAATTAATGTTTTTAACTTCACCCTTTTATGGTGTGTTGGATTATTGAGACGCACCAGACCGGTTTATATGAAGCGCATAGTGCTTCCTTTGAATAAAAACCCTATGTTGATGCATCGTTGGACATAAACCGCATCGGGTCGTCGTCGTTAGTGTATAGCACTGAAATGGTGAAAATATTTTTTTTAAATAAAACCCTCATGCGATGCTATCAATTAATACAACCAACATCGGGTGTGTAATATAAAAAGCACCATATATTTTCATTAAATAAACAACCTATGTCGGGGTGTCGTTGTTAGAGTATAGCACCGCAACGGTGAAATTTTTTTTTTTGATGAAGCAATTGATTGGTGCGCTCGATTAATTCGAGGCACCGAGAAGGTTATATAGTGAGTGTCTCGGTGTGCCATTTGATCGTATGCATTGACACGCTTTATATAAAACACACCATCATTTTTTTGAAAACCTTGTCGCAGTGACCATCAACTTGTACACATCGGTGAGTTGTAAGGGAGGAACCGCTTATTAGACACCCCGGTGTGTCGTATGTATGAAGTGCACCATTGTTTTCATAGCACTTTAAAATAACTCTGCAACGATTCTTTAACCTCTACTATGCACCGGTGTGTCACATATATATTAAGCACACTGGTGCGTGTTATTATTATAAACGCACCACGAAAAAACATCCGCAAAAACATACACCCGCCAACCTCCTCCAGTGACCTCTGCTACAAACGGATATATGGGCTATTTTATAAGGGCTTCCTAAAAAACATCCACTAAAAGGTCTTTTCCTTGTAAAGTTTTTGTTTTGGCCGCGTATATAGCCAGCTTTATAGCGTACAAATAAATGACTATAAAAACTCCTCTTTATTTAATAAAGGATTTTTATTTTTTATTTTTTTTATTTTTTCGGGTGAAAAAAAATAAAAATAAACCCAATTAACATAAAACCATTTATAAATATAAAAAAAATGAATTTTAAATATAATAGAATTTAACCTCTAAATTCAAATAATGTTCTAATTCACAACATTTTTACATACAAAATTAAAAAAATTATTACATATTTAAATAAATATTCATATTCATAATTTAATTAGGTTTAGTTTAAACCATTAAAAAATTATTCTTCTACTCAATTCTCACCAGTAAAATAATTATTTTTTTAATAAATATATTGAGAGTTTGAAGAATTTTGTAGTGAAAATTTTGAGAATAAGAATTCGGAATATCCACAATAGACTATAAAAACTCCTCTTTATTTAATAAAGGATTTTTATTTTTTATTTTTTTTATTTTTTCGGGTGAAAAAAAATAAAAATAAACCCAATTAACATAAAACCATTTATAAATATAAAAAAAATGAATTTTAAATATAATAGAATTTAACCTCTAAATTCAAATAATGTTCTAATTCACAACATTTTTACATACAAAATTAAAAAAATTATTACATATTTAAATAAATATTCATATTCATAATTTAATTAGGTTTAGTTTAAACCATTAAAAAATTATTCTTCTACTCAATTCTCACCAGTAAAATAATTATTTTTTTAATAAATATATTGAGAGTTTGAAGAATTTTGTAGTGAAAATTTTGAGAATAAGAATTCGGAATATCCACAATATTCATTTTTCCAATCTACGTTTCTAGTCTAAAAAAAACTTAAGACTCATATAAAAAACAAATAGATACTTTTGATATTTCGAATTCTCAATCTCATAATAAATATATTATTGCAACAATATTTTAATTAACCTTAACCAATTTCTATATATATATATATATAATTTTTTATCACTATATACAAAGTTTTTAAAAATAAATAATATAAATATTCATTAAATTCAACCCTCAACATTTTTATTTTTATTGGGTTGTCAATATAAGTTAAACATTACTTTAAGATGAATAATATAAATATTTTGTAAACATGTGAATTCTAATGCTTCAATCAACTTCTAAAAAGAACTCAACATATTTTGTAAACATGTGAATTTTAATGTTTCAATCAACATCTAAAAGAAGAACTCAAGTTCCATTTCCAAATTATCTTCTCCACGTGGTCTATGTAAAATGAATATCTCTTTATACAAGATATAGATACTCACTGAACAACTGAGTCGAGGGCGAGGGCTTGAGTTCTATGTACAAGAGCATCATTACAAGCACAAAGATTCTTGCAAATTCATTTATTTACATGAAATGTCAGGTGTGATGGAGAATTTTTGTCACAGTTCCATAATGGCCCTTGAAATGCATAGTACTTTATTTGTAATTTATGCATCTCTGTAAAAGTCAAATATATCATGTTTTTGTACATAGGGATTAGATATTAAATAAATAAAGCCCAACCTCTCATGGCCTAACTTTGTAAAGTCACAATGACACATGGGTCTTCGAGTTGGCATAATGGCTAGCCTTAGCCTTGGGTCCTCAAATTGATATAATGGTTAGCCTTGAAATGATGGTCATCGTGACCCACTTGATGGGTTGAGTATATTCCCTGTAGAAATATACTTACTATAATCTTTAGGGCTTTTGGAAGCTCTCATAACCATATCTTCTCTGGGATATTTTGTATGATTAAGGCCTTGCATTGTTACAATTGGTGGGCACATATAAATTTATGCCCTTTTACTGCATTGGGGAGGTGAAGTCATAATTCCTTGTACCTGACTTTTGTGTGTATTCAAATTGTTTAGAAAATAATTTAATATACATCCCAATTTTTAAGGTGATTGAGATGATGGGCTGCTATTCCTTTATTAAGCACAAAGAGCTTTGACAATCCATATTATATCATTATCGAGATTATGCTTGTCTTAGAAATGGGACACATGAGGACCACCATTACCATTGCAAAAATTATAAATTATTAAGGGGTATGCATTCCAAACATACTGGAGAGGGACATCAAATTATTATTGTATTAACCTATACATTTTTTTACATAGACATTCAACGAATATATGAATGCATGCATGACTCCAGGTGTGTAATCCCCACATTGGGATTATTGCATAAAGGTCTAATGTTGAAATATGAATATGGTCCCGAATCCCTAATTCGATCTATTCCTAGGTTCATGATCCCCAATTCAATTTCTTCTTAGGCCTCTATACTTAATCCCTAATGTGATGAATGCCTAGCCTCTTGGGGTTAGCTCTTAGGCCTCTATGTTTAACTCCTAATTGTATTAGTGATTAGCTTTGTAAACCTTAATTTGAATGGTATTTAACATTGGATCTTTAAGTTCATAAGTTTTGAGTTTATGCGAGAACATTTTTAATTTTTTTTTATAAAGTATATATTAATTAAGTGAAATAAAAATAATTGAGTAGTTGGAAAATTTTAGCTAACATTTAACCTTTGATTTTTTAATTGATAGAAGCACATTTTTGAACTTTTTGAACTAATGGAAGGACATTTTTTTTTCAAATACGTATTAAATAAGTGAAATAAAAATAATTTAGTTGGAAATATGAGAGAAATGTGAATGTAATTAGAGGATTGTGTAAAATGCAATGCAAGCATCGGTAGATATGATAATGAGAATATGAAGAGCAAAAGGGGTGGTGATGTTACTAGGTTGATGATAAGGAGCGTGTGTGGTCAATGAAGTGTGCATGATACCATGACAAATTGTTAAGTGAAAACAGAAAGTCATAAAAGGAAGTTGAATCCTTAAACATAGATTTGTGGACCCCAAGGGATGGTGAAGAATACAAGAAGGAAGGAAAAGTAACAAAAGGAGAAGAAGAAAATTTATTATCAATGTGAAATTAAATGCCAAGATAGGGGTATATAATGTAACAAGATAACATATGACATCACATAGATAACAAACATAAGCCAAATATGACCTATATCGTAGAACATTGAAATCATTGGCGATGTTAGTGTTAAAGGGAAGGCGGGTTCTAACATATCAACCTCAGCGCTTGCACCTGGAAGGCAACTTTGTGATTGGTAAACCTTTTTGGTGCAAGTAATGCTTTATAAATTATCTTTGTCTCACAATTATTACATGATTTGTAACATTATTCACATCACGTACACCCAACAAAAATGTGAACACATACTCACACAATATTAAAATATGAGTATTTGAAATCATTGGCGATGTTAGTACCAAAGGGAAGGAGGGTTCTAACATATCAACCTCAGCTCTTGCACCTGGAAGGTAACTTTATGATTGGTAAACCTTTTGGTGCAAGTAATGCCTTATAAATTGCCTTTGTCTCACAATTATTACATGATTTGTAACATTATTCACGTCACATACCCCCAACAAAAATGTTAGCACATACACACACAATATTAAAAGATTTGTATTTGTGTGGAACAAAGTCCCAATATAACAATATGCCATTATAGCAAAATAATGTGCAACATCACATAGCTAGTAAACCCAATACAAAGACAACACATGAGGCATGACATCGAAATTGGCAAAGACATTGGTGCCACAGTAAGGAAGGATGATATCACATCAACATGGGGATTTGCACACCCCATAGCCAATGTTTAACACTTTATGGTGTGATGTGTGAGGATTATTTATGACGAAGACACCCAATGATGATATTAGTAGAATAGAGGAGTATAAAATTTGTGGGTTATTAGGCAAAAATTGTGGGATATTGGGCATTCAATGGACAAAGAATAAATAGATTATAGGCAATTAGAGTTGGGTTGGTTGAATCTTGTATCAAATCACGGTTCAATTTGTTAAGCTCTAATTAGAATCTAAATAAAACATTAACAATAAATGAATTTTGAGTAACAAGAACAAGTGTGACATTATTTTTATGGTGACGTAATGTAATTTTGTATATTAATTGAGCATTTTATGATTATATAGAATCATATTAACGTATTTTTGTTTTGATCATATTATATAAATTACTATACAAATTAATATTTGTGAATTAAGCACACTATACTCTTAACTACATAAATTATATACTTTAATCCCATATCCTTAATTACTCAACTTATAAACTAATTCTAACTTAGTAATTCTCAACAACATACTCCATTCTTATTCTTAAACTCTTCATGCCTAACTTAACAAATGCCTAAGCTCAATACATTGTTGTTGAAATGTCAATGATTAATCTAAACCATTTACATCCTAAATAGTTAGAATGCTCATTCTTCTCTAAACAACTCCACCTAACAATCTAATCACTATATCCATTTCCTTTGACCAATTTGACAACCGTGGGCCTGGAAATCAAAACCTTCCTCAACGAGACCAATGGTTACCCCTAGAAATCTAAACCTCCCTACACCAGAACAATAGTTACCATGCCCATTCTTCTCTGGACCAGCTCCAAGGTTGGTGCATTGCATGGATCATAAGGGTTCAACATCCAAGGGTTGGAAGCTAGAGGTTGGGGGGAACACGGTGGGGCACATCCCTAGCCATATGTCTCCACTCCACAATAGAAGTGAGATCCACCATTAGTCTAAACGAGGAGAGGACACCTCCCCCAATTATCCACTTTTCCATGGTGTGCAAAAATAAAAGCATTAAAATAAAATAAAGGTCTGCCAAAAGCGAGGTATGTGTCTGGCGGAATCGTTACAAACATGCGGAGGCATGAGATGGCTTGTCTGGTTGCGCGATTGTCTGAACGAATCAGCGGGGAGTCTCGTGGAGTCTCGCAGATTGGAATTTGGAATTAATCGCCCCGATCTCTGTTTTTTTGTGTTTGTCTGGTCGCCTTTCCCACGCCCAAATCCCCTCCAAATCTAAGGACATCATCACGCCCTCTGCCCCTGAATAGTTAAATCGCCGTTATTATTAGCGGGCTCTTCCGCATTTAGGGCGGATTCCAACTCGCCGCTAAATTCCCAACGGACAGGCCCCACCGGCTGGTGTCAGTTAGCAGCGGGTAACTTAATATTAAAACAAAAAACTTAGTAGATAACGGAATTATTCCCCCACTTAGCACGCGCGCATGAGATAATACTAGAGAGAAAGAGAGATTCCTCTTGCTCTCTCTCTTCCCTTAAAAGCTGCTTTAAGGAACTTTTTCCTTGTCAAATATTAAACCCCCATTAAAGTGGTGGCTGCCTAGATAAAAATAAGGGTCCAGTCACGTCAATTGGTGGGTGGAGTGGGTTGGCATGGCTTGGCTTTAGGGTGGGACTAGACATAGGCAAAAGGAGGAGGAGGATGAACAAGGCCACATAAGTTTGCAATGTGTACTTGCTCACTATGGGATTGGAATCTCTACCTAGATAGGTGTAATGGCTAATTTTTGTTCAAGAGTTTGAGCTTGGGCAATCTCTTGAGAAAAGCTATATGGGGTCACATAGTAATGGGTTTGGGTTTGGAAAGTGATGGTTGTTGTTGAGTGTATAGTTATTGTTTTTTATTGGTCTTATAGAATTGATAGTGAAATTCTTTTTATTTAGTTGTTTTAGATTTCAAACATGGTAATAAATATTTGGCAATGAAAAGCAATATTTCTAAAAGTTATTGTCGTTTTTTTTACTTATAGTAAGTGTATTTATTTTTTTAGTATGAAAATATAAATTAACATTGAATGATTTATATTGAAAAACTTGAAATTTCAACATTTCTATGTATGTATGTATATATATTTTACTACAAATAACAAAATAAAATTGTCAAAAGTCAACATACAAAATTTATGTAAACAAAATGTAACAATGCGTAAAAATGAAAATATATATCTATCCATCTTAATCATGAATTTTTCCAATACTAGAAAACTTACTTTTAATTATTATTTTTTATCTTTCCCATACTTAATAAAATTAAGATTACTATATAGAAAACTTACTTTTAATTATTTTTTATCTTTCCCATACTTAATAAAATTAAGATTACTATATATGATTACTATAGATTTATACCCAATAAAGATGATAATAAAAAATACCTTTGAAGATAATAAGCAAAAATAACTATGAATTCCATAACTCCATACTTGATATTTAAAATATAATTATTTAAATAAAACAATAATACCAAAAATCTTATAACTAAATAGATTTTTGTAATATTAAAAGGATTATTTTTAATTATTTTTTTCTTTCTCAATACTTAATAAATTTAAAATTACTATAAATTTATATTGATTAAAAATAATAATAAAAACAATTCTTGAATTTCATGCTTTGTTTTTATATATATTTATTCAATTAAACATAAAAAAATTCCCATAACCAGATAACTTGACATGAAAAAATAAAACATCCTTTCAAAATAGCAAAACTAAAAATGATGTGACCTAATAAATTTAAACACACACACACACATATATTTAGCAATAAACTAAAATTCACTGAAATATAAAACTTCTAAACATAAATTAAACTAAAATGCATTGAATTATACAACTTCTAAACATAAAATAAAATATTAATGTGAGAATAAATTCCCATCATTATATAAAATGTGAAAAATAATTATATTTATAATTATTAAAAATATCACATAAATTAAAATGAGTAAAAAAAAAATATCATTAGCAATGTTCAAAATGGAATGAAAAAAAAAAAATTATTAAATTTTGTAACTAATTTTTTTTATTAAATTTTGTAAACATAAATTGCATAGAACAATTCTCCTTTAATGAATCTTAAATTCTTAAATACTTTTCCCTACAATAATTTTCCATAATATTAATTTAATTAAGAGTTTTTATTAAAAAAATTTAATGTAAGGTTTTCCCATTTTAATATTTATTATTTATATTAATATAAATTTATAATAATGTTATTATAATTTTTAATCTAATATAATAATTTGAAATCATTTATATATAATATTAATATCATTAATTTTAGCTATTTAAAATTAAAATAATTTGAGAATGTAAATTTTTGTGATTTATATCTATTATATCAAAAAAAATTCTGAAAAAATCACATTATAATTTTAAGAATAAACTCTTTTCAAATTATTTAGTGTAGTTCCAAAACTACATAGTGTAGTTCATCATCATTCTAATAAACTACATTAAATAATTTGAAACACATCAACTCTTAAAATTATAATGTGATTTAAAAAAAAAAAATTAATATAATAATTAAAAAGTGTTATAGTTTTTCGCTCACTTCACTACAACAACGTTTCAAATCTTATAATTATAATAATTATGTTTATTATGGTGTGAAATTATAATTATAATAATTATGTTTATTATAGTGTGAAACATCATTATTGTTATAATGCATTCACTTTGACAATATTAGGTAACTTGAAATTTTATTTTTGTTTATTTTTTAATTAAATTAAATTATATATATATATATATATATATATTAAAAATAATAAAATATATTTTTAAACATATTTTTTAATATTAAAATAATTTAAAAATATATATATATATATATATATATATATATATATAAATATTGAAAAATTAAGTACAAGTATTTTGTTTTATGTATAAGGTTAAGATTAAATATTATTGAAAAGTATATGACTCTATTATAAATAATTTTATAGATAAGTGACATTGATTTTTTTGCTAATATAATATAGGTTGAAACTGTTTTTTGGTTGTGAACTATTTCTAATTGGTTAAGAATTTGAAACTGTTTGAAATTGTTATTTGGTTGTAAACTATTTCTAATTAGTTAAGAATTTGAAACTTTTTGAAATTGCTTTTTGGGTTGTGAACAGTTTCTAGTTGGTCAAGAATTTTTATTCCTCAAACAATAGAAAACATATTGTGAAGTTTGCCTCCTTAAGGATTACTAGTGAGTGCACCACTGAGTTATTTAAAGTAAGATGATTTTTCCTTAAATAACAATGATGAGTTAGTCCACATTCACAAATAAAAGCAAATGATGGTTATCCTGGCTACTTGTCAAAGTCTTGATATGCTCATATTTAAAGAAAATTAAAAAAAATAAAACTTAATTCAAAGTAAAAGTAAAATAAATCATGATAAATAAAATAAATAAATTTTAAATTTCTGCTAAAATTGTTTGTTGGTCTTGGGTTAAGAATTAGAATGATTTCTAATTGACTAAAATTCTCCTTCTTCAAATATAAATAAATAGGTTAACAACCCAATATTCAATAACATTCTGTAAAAATAAAAGCTTATCCTCTTATGAAGGATCAACAAATCATTGTAAAAATAAAAGCTTATTCTCTTATGGAGAATCAACAAGTTATTTTAAATAATGACCTTTTCTTTGAATATCAATAATAATTCAATCCACATTTATAAATAATAAATAATAATTTTTTTCACTATAATTAACCTATATATTTTATTTTATTTTCCAATCAAACATAAATACATATTAAAACATCAAAACAAATATTCTTTAACTATCAAAATAAAATAACACACTGCTTTCTATATATATATAAAATCTCAACTCTGAATAAAACCTGATTGCCTATTCTGGATTCCATGAATAGATTACAAAGATAATCTACACTCAATCAACATTTTGAAAGATTCTTATATGATATATACTTATCAACATTTTGAAAGCTTCCTATGCAATATATACTTCTTACTCCCATATTTCAATCTATTTCTCAAAATTCTTTCAGGATAAATGAATATTTCCAGGGATCATTCTGATCCAATTGCTTCTGGGTAGTTTTTGCACAAGATTCAATGACAGTCCCCTGAATCCGAGCTCCAACTAGGAGCAGGAAACCAATAACTTGGGCCCACTCAGATGTGACTTGTCATATGGTTTCTAATCTCCAAGCTCCTTTTCCAATAGGATGAAGGCTCTTGTCACCCTTATTCGGGAGCATTAAAAATTAAAAAACATGGGTTAATTGTCAATTGTTTGGCCATTATTAAGCCCACCTTATGCTCCATATTTGTCCATTCATTGCTACCTTACGCTCCATGTGAACTCATACATTTGTATTCCAACATACGTTTGCATCTTACAATATGAGACCACAACTTGCTAACCTCTCAGGTCTATAGACCTCTCAAAATGCACCTACATGACTCACCATAGGCTAGGGTTCTACGCTTGGGTTTGGCTTATTAGGGTGGTACACTGTTACATCTAGATGTATTAAATATTTTGACTTCATTATTTTAAGTAGTGTTCTTGAACTTCATTATTTTAAGTAATATTAATTTTATACATGGAAATAAAAAGATTAAGCTGTAAAAGTGGATGAATAAGATTTTGGAATAAAGATATTAAAAAAAACTTGTTTTTAAGCCGATTAACATTTAATTTAAGAAGACATTGAAGATGGAGATGAAGACATTGAAGACTAAGATGATAGAAGAGCAATAAACACAAAAACTTAACAAGGTCAATGGTTTATGATAAAAGATGTGAAAGAGAGGTATATATAAAAGGTTTTGATCTTATTTGTTTTAATTCGATTTTAGATAGGTTATAACTCCACTTTTGGTTGATTAATATTTCTATTGAGGTTAATTCAAGTGCATTTTTTAATGGTGAAATGTTTGGGATAAGGATACAAGAACACAAAAAGTTTGTTTGGATTCTTCACGTGAATTTGGATGATACACCTAAATCATTTTGCTATCCAGGAGATTGAACATTTTAGCTTCACTATTGAGTCTTTTAAGCTTAATATACACACCCTAGGGCCTTTTTGGTAGAATTGGATGTACCTTTATGGTAAACCCATTTTGGTGTACAAGCTCATATGATTGTAATAATACCTTTGGGCGTCTCTTTTATTTAGAACACATAAACATACAACGGGCATTTTTGTATTCAAGAAAGAAGTGAGTAAATCACTTCCCACAATTGAGGCCTTTCATATTCAAGAAAGAAGTGAGTAAACCACCTCCCACAATTTGGACTTTCATGGTTGCTTTCAAACTAATATTGCTTCCCTAGACATTGATTTACTTGTGCTTGCCCTTTGAGGAACAACTATCTAGGATAACGTTTATGAATGATAAATATCCACATTATGGTGATGTTGGGACCATTAATCACTTCTTTAATGACATTTCTTGAAAACATGATTTGTTAAGTGATGTCAATTCCATGAGATCTCCTCATTTTAAAGGTGCTTAGCAATGTATTTGAGTTGTCACCTCAAGTATTTTGAAGGAAGTCGTGTTGTGACTTGTATTCAATGGTATTGTGTTCTCAATTATCTCTTTTAGGGGATGTTCTTTAAGTGAGTTGAGATTGCATTTTAGATAAATAATCATTCTTCCATTAAATAAGTCAAATAATTTATCAAGTTGAGACACAACTTACCTAAATACTACTCTCTTGGCCTTTAAATAGTATAATACCCATTTGTGTATTGATCCTTACATCAAATTTTATGTTAATATGGATATTGATTTGGTGGTCAAACTCATAGTCTAGAATTGACTAAGTTATGAGAAGCATAAATATGAATAAATTGAAAACAAATATGTACAAAACAAATAGATTGAATAACATTTGTATCACTATGTAAAATCTATGTATCATTATAGGTTGAAGAAAATCTTTGCTACTTTCTTATCATATCACAATGAAATACCCCTTCAAATACAAAAGTAGTTTAATATTGTCACTATCAATGATTATTTGTTTCTGAACTTGTTATGATTTGTTGTGGTATCTAAGTGCCATTATGTTTGATCATTGTTGAAACTCTTGAATGCATCCACTACTAAAGTGTGTGCACATAATTGAGGACTTAATATGCATAATGACAAATTGATACATTAAACATTATAGAAAAGTCTTTCAATGGTGAAGATAAATCTTTAATAGCCCCACAAAAGTGTTTTGATGGCCCTAGAAAATTTTGAAATGTCTCTAATCATGATAAGCTAAAAAAATCTTTTAAATACCTTAATTTTTATGTTTTGACATGTATCTTTTCTTATTCTCCCTTTATTTATCATTGAAAAGATAACTAGCAAGTCATTGCTTAAATGGATATGTAAACTCAACATTTGTTTAATAAAAACCTTCATAAAGCATTCCCCATTTTCACTTTGTTACAAAGGTCATCTCAAGTATCAACAAAGTTTGAAAAGTAACAAAAATTTAAAGCTTGACTTTTGTTAATTAGTGCCATTAAAACATGTTTTGGGATCATTAAAAGAGTTGTAAAGGCTCCACAAGCATAGAGGCTCAATTTTCAGTGATGATGAAGGACACTACGGGTGATGTGCCTTATATTTTAAGGGGGCATTATATGCCTCATTAATCTTGGGTTGTTGCATCAAGTGTTTGATATTGAAGTAGTGTTCTGAGGAAAGATGGATGGAATAAGGTTATTGATAAGAGGACCACTAATGTCAATGCAACAAGATCATTAAAATGAGAGCCATTAACAATTGACTTTTCGATATGTAAGACATTGATAAAAAAACATACAAAACGGATTGTTGACAATCATACTTTTTGTAATGATGTTGCAAACATCTACAATGACTATCAATGTCATTGCAAGCATAATTGATAAAATTATCATTATAACTAAATAACAATGAAAAGAATCTCTAAATATTTTTCCCCTTAAGGAAGTCCTCATTAAAAACCCTTCAAGTACTTTTTCATTGTCTATGAATGGTCAACCATCAAGTGTTTGATATTGAAGTAGTGTTCTGAGGAAAGATTGATGGAATAAGGTTATTGATAAGAGGACCACTAATGTCAATGCAACAAGATCATTAAAAATAAAGCCATTAACAATTGACTTGTCGATATGTAAGACGTTGAGAAAAAAAACATACAAAACAGATTGTTGACAATCATACTTTTTGTAATGATGTTGCAAACATCTACAATGACTATCAATGTCATTGCAAGCATAATTGATAAAATTATCATTATAACTAAGAGAGTGTCAATGCCATTAAAGGCATTATTGATAAAATTGTTCTAAATAACAATTAAAAAAATCTCTAAATATTTTTTCCCCTTAAGGAAGTCCTCATTAAAAACCCTTCAAGTACTTTTCCATTGTCTATGAATGGTATGAATGGTCAACCATCAACCCTCTTTACTTAGCCCAACCTTAAGGGGATTAAGATTTCCCTTAAAGAAGTTCTCATAAAAAACCCTTGAGTACTTTTCAATCATCTATGAATGGGAAACCATCAACCCTCTTTACTTAGCCCAACCTTAAGGGGATCAAGAATTCCCTTAAAGAAGTCCTCATAAAAAAACCCTTAAGAGTACTTTTCAATTTTCTATGAATGGTAAAGCATCAACCCTCTTTACTTAGCCCAACCTTAATGGGATCAAGAAAATTAAAATATGAACCATCAATCCTCTTTACTTAGCCCAACCTTAATGGGATCAAGAAAATTAAAATATGAACCATCAACCCTCTTTACTTAGCCCAATCTTAATAGGACGAATTGAACCAATAAACCATCAATCCTCTTTACTTAGCCCAACCTTAATGGGTTTAAGAAAATTAAACCGATAACTTCACCAATTTTAAAAACTAAATATCAAATCTTATATTTAACTTTAACTACTTAAACAAACCATCACAATTATGTGAATTTCTAAATAAATAAATAAATAAAATATATACATTTTAACCAAATAAATAAATAAATATAGCTTAAATAAATAAAATATATTTCACAAAATTCGAACACTAATTTGGAGAGGACAGACACCGATTACGCCTAGAAAACAATAAATCTTTTACCCAAAGCGGTCAAGTCCCTCTTTTTTTTTGGTATTTATTAACACTTTTAATTGATGTTAGCTCATTTAATTGACTTATTCTCTTTTATCTTTTTCATTATTTGATAAGAAAGGTCATGAGGGGGGATTTTTATGGGGGACATAACCATAGATGTGACCTCACAAGAAGTTAGTATATTTTAATTTCAGCTTTTTTGACTTGGAACCTTTTTCCTAACAGTAACTGAGTTGCTTGTTTGCCATGAAGTTCCTTGATTGCAATTGCTAACCATTTTTTGAAGACTTTAAATCAAATTAAAACATTTAAAAATTATAGAAGAATCCTCAACAACTGATCTGTAATTATTTTCCTTAAAAGAAGGCATTATCTACAATATCTAGGGAGGGGACAAAAAAACCCAAACCCAATGTATGCATGCATGAGTGTATAGATTTTCCATCAAGCTCATCATGTGTTCTTGGATGGATGCATGTGTCCATGCATGTGATGTGATGATGAGACCCACAATGATGAAACTTAACCCCACGCTTGAGGTTAAGTAAACCAGGGCCTTTAACTCCTTGTGTTAAAGGGAGGCGCCTCCTGAAAATATATATATATTTTGCCCCGACATCAGACATGCGTTTTAAGGCTGCGATAAAGCTGTGAGATCTTGCAGCAGCTGCTGTTATTATAATTATTATGCCCAGCTCGATCTCGGCCCTTAAATCCCCAATGGCTTATCACATGATTTGACTGGTGGCCTGAGAAGACCAGGACTACGAGGCGGCTGCAAGATTTTGCCAGTAACGGGGATCGATCTGCGATTCCTTCTTTGCTTTGTATTTCTAGTTGAAAAAAGTTGATTTGTCGAATGAAATGTTGTGTGGCGCTGAGATGCACAGAATTCGATTAAGCTGTTAATGGGTTTTTATTTTGCCATAATGCATAGGTTGTGTGTGTGACATCTAGTTTGTCAGAAAGCCCAAGGCGTGCTGCACAATTTACAGAGTGTTTTTGGGCTCTAGAAATGTACAATACTCGCACAATATTGTACTGTTGACATGAGTACTTTTGCAGTGAGAGTACAGATAATGGCTGCGAAATCTGGTTCTGGATTCAGCCATAATCATTGATAATGTGACGAGAAGCCACTGGTATTTGATTTTTATTATCAATACTCAGGAGTGAGTAGTGTGAGAAAGAAAATTTGTGTGTTTTATTATCAATGCTCAAGAGTGAGGAGTCTGACAAAGAAATTTTCTGTGACTGGTGTTGGTGGAAATGCTGTCATGGTAGTAAAATTGTGTGAAAATATATGAAGATTGAAGATTTTTCAGTATATCTGTTATAGTATTTTCGTGGGAATAGGAGTGGGATTGTGAGTTTCAGAGTATTTTTTTTTGTTTGGGTTGTGTGTTGATCAGAATGATAAAGGCAGGGGATCTGTATAATGTGCTCGTGGCAGTGGTTCCACTGTACGTGGCTATGATATTGGCCTACGGTTCTGTGAAATGGTGGAAGATCTTTACGCCGGATCAGTGCTCGGGGATCAATCGCTTCGTTGCCATATTCGCGGTACCGTTGCTCTCTTTTCATTTTATTTCCAGCAATGACCCATACACTATGAACTTGAAGTTCATAGCAGCGGACACGCTGCAGAAGCTGATAATGCTGGTGGTGCTGGGGCTGTGGACCAACTTCACCAGGAGCGGGAGCACCGAGTGGATGATCACGATTTTCTCGGTGTCCACGTTGCCCAACACCCTGGTGATGGGAATACCGTTGCTCAAGGCCATGTATGGAAATTTCTCAGGGAACTTGATGGTGCAGGTCGTGGTTCTGCAGTGTATAATATGGTATACGTTGCTGTTGTTTCTTTTCGAGTACCGTGGCGCCAAGATGCTCATCATGGAGCAATTTCCAGACACTGCGGCCTCCATCGTTTCCTTCAAGGTGGACTCCGATGTCGTGTCGCTGGACGGGCGGGAGCTCCTCCAGACGGATGCCGAGGTTGGAGACGATGGGAAGCTCCACGTGACCGTGCGGAAGTCGACGTCGTCCAGGTCTGTGATATCGAGTCGGAGATCCATGGGGCTGGGCTCGTTGCCTTCCATGACACCCAGGCCTTCGAATCTGACTGGAGCCGAGATCTACTCTTTGAATCCAACGCCCCGGGGATCGAACTTTAATCATTCGGATTTTTATTCGATGATGGCAGGGCGTGGAATGAGCCCTCGCCAGTCTAATTTTGGGCCCTCTGATGCTTATTCCCTGCAATCCTCACGAGGGCCTACGCCCCGGCCTTCCAACTTCGATGATGAGAATACAAGGGACTTTAAATCCGGGATTAATAATAATAATAATCCCGTAGCTCCTGCGAATGCTATGATGAATTCTCCCAGATTCGGACCCCCTTTGTATCCTGCTGGTCACATGCATCCATATGCCCACAGAACCCAGCAACAGCAGCAGCAGCAGCAACCTGGACTGGAGCCAGCCAGTAATGCTGCGACTAATGTTGCTGGGTATCCAGCTCCTAATCCTGATGTTCTGTCTACAAATTCCTCCTCCAGACCACTTCCTGTTGCCAAAAGGAATATGGCTTCTGATCCAATTAGGTCCCCACAACAAGCCAAGGGCCAGCACGATGCAAAAGAGCTGCATATGTTTGTGTGGAGTTCCAGCGCTTCTCCTGTTTCTGAGGGAGGGCTTCATGTGTTTGGTGGAGCCGAGTTTGCTGACCCGGGAAGAACAGCAGCAACTGATCATAATGCGAAAGAAATCAGAATGCTGGTTTCACCAACAGCTGACCATGCCACCAATGGTGGTGGAGCCAAAGGTCCTTGCTTTTTTCCTTCCATAACGTTTTATGATATATTTTTGTTCTCTGGGTGGGTAAAGAAGTGCAACTTAACTCATGTTTCAAGTGCTGTTGTCAGTCATATGCCTTGCAAATTTGGTCCAGTGACATAAATTGGGGTTTGATATGCCCCTTAATGTTGATTAATGTTGTGAGCTCAATCAATGCACAGCACACATAAACACAAAGAGTTGATCAGTCACCCAACCTTCATCTCTGGCTACAAAATGCAATGCACTTCACTTTTTACATTGCAATCACATTAGGCCTTCATATTTTCATTCAATTTTGCAGAAAATGGCCACTGGTCTGTAATACAAGTTTTCTTTCCCTTTTCCATTTTCTCTTTTTCAGTCTTTTGATTTTACATTGGTTTGTAGTACCTTCCTTTTCCCATTTTCTGCTGTCCAGACTTCATTTTTCCAAAAAGTAAGGTGCTGAAGGACTAAATGATTTTGTTATAGCAGAAATATCCATATTGCTCTGAGATATAGGGTCAACATAGATATATAATGCACAGAGTTATAATAGTACTTCATTTTCTTTCGTGAGTTTTCTGTTACATTTTGTTTTGTGTACATGCTATTTTAATAGTTTTCTACTTGCTAATGAATTAGATAGTTTACAATAGCTAGAAGATGTGAAGAAGTCATATAGTTCGCTGGGTTTGCCTTCTAAATTAAGCAGATGGAGAAGGTCCCGAGGAAAATGACTGAGTTTTATTGTCTAGATTTTAGTGTCCAATGGCGTGAGAGTTTAGTATGCTAAAAATTTAAGGTTGTTATCAAAGGTTGTTCTGCATATTAAATAATCTTTTCCCACAGAATGCGGGAGGCACCCATTGCCATGTTCTTGCTATTTCAGTCATAGGCGGGTAGATGAGTGGATGATTCGGGGTCTTTTTGAGGTTTAAATCAAAGTTTTTGTTTGAGTCAGTTAGTTGCAGAAAATGTTTGCTTGATTCCCTCATCTTTGAGTTAGATTACTGTATTTATTGTATTTGTCAGCGAATGTCAGTGACTTGTGGGCAATGGTGATAAAGTCAATTAGTTGTTCAGTTTTGTGATTTAAGTTCAATAATGGGCTTTGTTATGTTGTTACAGGCTTGCCAGAACTTCGTCATGACCAACAGCCTTATGAAGAATATGTCCGGGAAGATTTCAGCTTTGGCAACAGGGCTATGTCCCAGGGGAATGAATCAATCCCTCTCGACAAGGAGGGTCCTAGCCTCTCTAAATTCGGATCCAGCTCCACTGCAGAGCTACACCCAAAAAGCCATGACGAAAAACATAAACAGATGCCCCCTGCAAGTGTCATGACCAGGCTTATTCTTATCATGGTCTGGAGGAAACTCATTAGAAATCCCAACACATATTCCAGCCTAATAGGCCTTATTTGGGCACTGGTTTCTTTCAGGTATGCTACATTTTGTTATGCCATGAACATTGAATCAGATCTTCTATCAATCTGTTCATATGGGTTTCTTGTATGTTCATTGTAGGTGGCATCTTAGTATGCCAAGAATTGTGGCGCATTCAATAGCAATCCTGTCTGATGCAGGTCTCGGCATGGCCATGTTTAGTCTGGGTATGCCTTTTCCCCCAATTTTTATATTATTTTTGAGCTGTACTCCCATTTTTCCTACATGGCTGAATATTCTGTAGTGCTGTACTGAGAGCTCCAATTTTTTTCAGATATTTGATAGAAATTAAAAAAAGTAAAGTTGAAACTGGTTCATACCATAGGATTTCAAGGGAAGGGGACATGATTTTTTGGGACCAATTTTAATGTCTCTAAATTATGACATTAGCATAAATAACTCCATTAACAAATCTTTGGGACGGCCTGAAAAGTTGCTGAAGTTCTAGTACTGAAGGTAGATTCTTTTTTTGTGTAGTTAAGAAAAAGGAAATAATTCATGGGAAAAAACATGAAATCGAGGTAGATAGTTATCTGAAACTGCTGAGAGAAGATAACGAGTGCTTTTGGAATTGTCAGGAAGCAGTAAATTGTGAAAACGGTGTCGTCATAAATGTCTTTACATGTTCTAAAGTTTTATTATGACTGCTTACTGACAGGTCTGTTCATGGCTTTGCAACCAAGGATCATAGCATGTGGAAATTCTGTTGCAGCGTTTGCAATGGCTGTTAGATTTCTTACAGGACCAGCTGTGATGGCAGCAGCCTCTATTGCTGTCGGCTTGAGGGGGGTGTTACTTCACGTGGCCATTGTACAGGTATAGAAGCAGAGAAGACCTTATTAGAAAAGAGCATTTATGCCTGTTCTACAATTAATGTACATATACACCCCACCAGAATCTTTTTTTCTGCCTCACCAGAAGCAGCAGCTTGTTTTTATTGACCCCTTACTGATTTGTATCTTATTTTTGTCTGTACGGTGCACCAGGCAGCTCTTCCTCAAGGCATTGTTCCATTTGTTTTTGCCAAAGAGTACAATGTACATCCAGATATATTGAGCACAGCGTAAGTTGAAGCTTTTCTCAACAAACAAAAACCCCCTTGCCTTAACTGGGTTTCTTCTTTAAATGCAGTACCTGGTCATGGCATATATTGACATTAAGCTGTCCTCTTCTACAGTTTTTCTTTTTTATTTACTGTAAAAACAACTAACTCAAGGGTAACTTTGCTTGACTTTCAGAGTTATTTTTGGCATGTTGATAGCCCTACCAATAACGTTGGTGTACTACGTTGTATTGGGCCTCTGAAAGGTCCTTCAATATCAATGGCTATTGGATGGTGATACAAGTTGGTGTATATGCATGCTCCCCTAAATTTCTTTAACCTTCAAACACACTGTAATACAGCACTCACAGTGAGCTCTACTGTGTCAGCACCTAGGTATGCATATAATAAGCTTTGAACATTGTCTCTTGCAAATGTTTTATTCCAGTATTTATTACAATAAATAATGGACTACCTCCAAATAGTTTCTACTACTGTAAAATTAACCCAAGTCTTGTAAACAGTGTTGTTATTTAAATAGTTTCTACTAATTTAAAATCTCCAGTCTTCTGAGTTGTTTATTTCAAAAAATGTTGAATAATATAACAACCAACATTTGTTCATTTTTTAAAATGTAACATATTTTCATTTTTTAAAATGTTCAATAACATAGCAACCAACATTTGTATGTTATTCTTGAAATACTTCAAAATTTACCCCATGAACAGTGTTATTCTGTAAATAGTTAATATGGTTTTAATATTCACCAAATCTTAAGAAAACTGTTGTTCTTTAAATAGTTTCCATGTCATCAAAATTGACCCAATGACTTAAACAAGCAGAGTCTTTTTTCTCTCTTTTCAGATGCGTGCATTGGATGAGCAGCTGTTGTCAGCTTTCTCTACTGTCGACTGCAAATGACTTGTAGGAAGCTGAGCAGCAAGCAAATGGTCTGACACAGACTAAAATGGGCTTGCTTCTAGTCTGAAAGTAAAGTGGATCTCTGAGAGGACAGATAGATGCAGCTTTGTAATTCTAGACACTGTTGAGTCTGTGGTAGTCATTACAGTTTTCTGAAGAAATGGGTTGCAGTGTCCAATACACCCACCCCAAAATCTCATAAGTAGTCTGTAGTTTATTTGCAACTTGTTATTTAATATACTGACTGTGAATGGCCCCCTCGCTTGTGCCAGTTTTGTGGTTGATATGGAACAATTAGAGCCTTGGCTGCAGTCGAAAGACAGATTGATTGTATTCCAGAGCTAAAGCGAATGCCAAATTAATGACCCAAATTAACCAATGATCGCTTGCTTTGATTGATGATGCCCTTGGGTTTATTTGAGCTCCTACAAGAAGAGGAGCAGGCCCTCAGTTTTGGCCAAAACTAAATATAATGTACCTGCTTTTCACTTTGATACTTCAGCACTCGCTTTTCGCTGCCAAGGGGCAACATATTTTGTAATATTTTTATCTGAGCATGTGGAATCTAATAGAGCCCAAAAATGTTTTCAGTAATTTATTTATCTCAAGAGTGCCAAAGTTTGGTTCATTATGGTGTTTTTTTTATGACTTATGGAGTTTTTCGTGGGAATTTGTTTGGGAGTTTAAAATGTGGTTTTAATTGTATTTATGAGTTTACTATTTAAATTTGTGATTGTAACTGGGACACTTGAATTGTGAAGAGTTTACTATTTAAATTTGCGATTCTAACTAATCTTTCTGGGACACTTGAATTGTGAAGAGTTTACTCCTTAAATTTGTTTTTCTAACTAATCTCTTTTAATTTGTTATTTTAACTAATCTCTTTTAGACCAAATTTCATTGAAAAATGTCCAAAAAAAACTCTAAAATATAAATTCAAACTATTTTAGACAAATTTTATTGAAAAAATATGTCCAAAAAACTCTAAAATATAAATTCAAACTATTTTAGATAATTTTTTTTTTTTTATTATCTAAGTTTTATAAATTCAAAATTTAATTGTAAATTTGCGATTCCAACTAATTTCTGGGATATTTCAGTTGTGAAGAGTTTACTACATTTCTTTTAGAGAAATTCCATTGAAAAATATGTCCAAAAAACTTTAAAATATAAATTCAAAGGTTATAACTATCAAACTAAAAATATTTTGGGTGCATTGGAGGTTTTTGATGGTGCTGAATTTATTTCCAGTATCAAAAACACGATTCAAACACTGCTAATGCCAGATTTCTTAATTTTTTTTTGCCCAGATTCAGTTTACTTTCAAGAGTTCGAGCAATTTCTCCACCTCCCTAAACAACTTCATTTTTTTATATAAGTTTTATAAACTTGAAATTTAACTGTAAATTTGGAAAGCAATTCAACAACCTGATAGCTCTCCCTCAATCTATATATACAGTTTTGTATTTTTACAATTAAACAATTTAGACAGGGTCTGGCCCAGAAGTTGAAATTTTGAAATTTCGTTGGACATGGCCTGGCCCAGAAGTTGAAACTGAGTAGCCATCACAAAACTCTGGAATACAAGTTGTGGAGTTTAATAATATTTATGTGAAACATCAATTGAATTAAAACTTATATTTATGCTTGCGTGGGTAGTACAGTTGATACTCCCTGTCATCATCAAGTATACAGCTGATGCTTTGTGTTTGTAGTTGATCTCTATCTGACATGGCACTTTGACTATGCATTTGAAATATGATATTAAGATAATCTCATCTCCATTTTTTAATTGTAAACCTTGAAGTGTTTAAATATATACTAATTTGAAAGAGAAGTGTGTTTTGTTTTTAATATATACTAATTTGAAAGAGAAGTGTGTTTTGTTTTTAATGGTAAGCTCTGAATTGTTTAAATAAATATTATTTTAAAAAGAAATGTGTTTATCTGAGTGTAATCTAATTATTATTATCATTAATTTCTGTTGTTTTTGAAAATTCAGTATTTTTTCCAGTTTTTTAAATGGTTGAGATTATTTGCTTATTTGTTTTGAATAAAAATTGAGTATCAAAATTTTGGATTTGTATAGCTTTTTTTTGTTTTTAATATAAACACTACTTATTTGTGTCAAACCGAAGTTATCTATAATTTATAATTTTAAATGTGAATATCCATAATTTTTCAAACCGAAGCTTTTATAATTTTAAATATAAATATTCATAATTTCTCAGAGCACTCAATTTTAATGTAAACAAACAATTTAAACAATATTACTTCAATCAAGCCAACACTTAATTTATTTATGTCTTTAAAAAAAAACATTTTAAACAATGTTACTTTAACTTAGTTATTACTCTTTTTACAAGTTGTTTCTAGTGTGATTTTTTGGAAATTTTTTTGGTGGATTTTTCCAGTTTAATTTCTCTAAAATTCTATACAAATTAATTGAAAACATAAATTTTTTTAGTGTGACTTTATGAAGGTTTTACCAGTGGATTTTCCAGTTTAATTTCTCTAAAATGGGGCAGGAATTTATTGAAAACAGAGATTTGATGGGTAACCTTACACAATCAAAGTGATCGAAATACCTTCTAGGTTTTTTAGGGTGCTGAATCCATATATACAATAAAAAAACCAGTTTAAATAATATAAATCAAGATTTCACCAAAAAATTTTCCTTGGGAAAACTCCAAAAAATTATACTCAACACAACTCCCTCTTTTTATGAACCATTCCATATTAACTTGTGAACCATTCATTATTAACATAAATAGATAAATAAGGAGGTTGGAATTCCTTGATTAATAATAATAAATGATAACCTGGTCATCACTCTTTTTTAATGTACCATTCAACATTAACGTAGATAACCAGGTTGTAATACCTTGGTTAATAATAATAACTATTTTTAATGTACCATAAAAAAACAAGTTTAAATATCAAAAATTAAGATTTGGCCTCAAATTTTTTCATTATATTCTGGGAAACTTTCAAAAATTATACTAAAAATAACTTTCATTTTATGAAAATTCCATATTAACTTGTAAACTATTCATTATTAACATAAATAAATAAATAAATAATTGAAATTCAATTAATAATAATAAATGATAATCTGGCCATCACTCTTTTTAATGTACTGTTAAACATTAACATTAAACATTAACATAGATAACCAGGATGTAATACCTATATTAATAATAATAACTCTTTTTAATGTACCATTCAACATTAAAATACATAATCAAGTTGGATTTCCTTGATTAATAACAATAACTCTTTTTAATGTACCATTCAACATTAACATAGATAACCAGATTGAATTTTCTTAGTTAATGACGACAACTCTTTTTAATGTAACATTAACATTGATAACCAGGATGGTATTCCTTGGTTAAAAATAATAAATTAGAACTTGGTTGATAATATTAAATGATAAAACAAAAATTAAACATAAATCATAAAACAAAAATTAAACATGAATAATAGATTTATAGGAAATCGCTGGTTTTCTGTACTGCTGAGGATAAAATAAATCAATCAAATTGTAGTCAGACATTATTCTCATGTCTGGGCAGGGGATATTTGTGAAAAATATGCATTTCTTTTTATTGTATTAAATGCAGTGAAATATTGGATTCCACCATGGTGATATGGTCAATGCTAGGAATGTTTTGCTGATACACTTTTCAAAAATAAAATATTTGCAACTGACATCATGCTTCCCATGTGGTTAATAGCCGTTGACATGATATTTTATTACATATATTTGGAATAAAATTTCATTTTATTTTTAATTTTTATAATGAAAATAATTTTATCTTAAAAGTTATAGTTTAGGTATAATTTTATTAAAATAAATGATTTATTTTAATAATTTACTAATTTATATTTAATTTGTAACCATATTTATCTTTTTATATGTTATTATAGTTATATAAATTAATAAATTAATTGAACAGTAAATATAGATAGAGCTCCATTCACAATAACATATATACTTACTCATCATATTTACTTACTCATAATATATTATTAAAAGTTTAAAAATTATCTAAATCATAATTTTATTTTATATATATATATATATATATATTTGGAAATTGGTTTTTATTTTATTATGATGATTCATAATTCTGGATGTATAAACAGATTTGGTTGACCAATATCATGACTTATCATTAATATATATTGAAAAGTCCATAATTCATTTTATATCACATTTGTTTAGAGAATATATTTTTTAATTGATTAATTTAATTAAAAATACAAAAATTACATAATTATTTTTAAGATAAATATCTTCTTATTATAAATATTTCTAAATATTAAATCAAATATTTACTTACTTATAATACATCATTAAAAAGTTTAAAAATTATATAAATCATAATTTTATTATATATTGGAAATTGGTTTTTATTTTATTATGAGGGTTCTTTTGGTTGATCAATATCATGACTTATCATTAATATATATTGAAAAGTTCATAATTCATTTTATATCACATTTGTTTAGAGGATAATTTTTTTAATTAATTAATTTAAGTAAAAATACAAAAATTACATAATTACTATTAAGATAAATATCTTATTACTATAAATATTTCTAAATATTAAATCAAATGATTTTTTTCCTTTTTTTTTAAAATATATAATCTAAATAATAATTATTAATAATTAAATTAAATTAAAAACCTCTTAGGATCATTGTGGAAGAATGCCCCAATGATAAATCCAATCTCTTGTGTTGCTTTGTGGACTTTAGAAAGACTTTCTTCCTAGAAATAACCTATGGAATAGATTAGAAGCGCTAAATGTTCCTTTCGAGCTAGGAGCTGGTGCTATAAGGTGTGGACTTTAGAAAGACTTTCTTCCTAGAAATAACCTATGGAATAGATTAGAAGAGCTAAATGTTCCTTTCGAGCTAAGAGCGGGTGCTATAAGGTTATACGAGAATGTAATTGCCAAGTTAAAGAGCAATGAGGGGTGGTCGAAAGATATGAAGTGTAATATCGGAGTTAAACAAGGTTGCCCCCTCT
Organism: Pinus albicaulis; assembly: GCA_034641835.2. Lineage (NCBI taxonomy): Eukaryota > Viridiplantae > Streptophyta > Pinopsida > Pinales > Pinaceae > Pinus > Pinus albicaulis. Next base: position 1,182,495,579 of record CM076577.1, on the reverse strand, counting down.
CCCCTACCCTATTTGGCATTTACATCGACAAGCTAGAAGGTTATTTAGAGGAAGCATGATGTGTTGGCACGATCTTAGCTAGGATAGTCATCATCCTTCTTCTCTACGCTGAGAATATTGTTCTTCTTGCAAGGTGCCCATCTGATTTTGATAGGCAACTTAGACTTCAAGGATTTCTGCTCTACCATGGGTATGTCTGTTAACACTGATAAAACAAAAGTTATGATTATCAAATCCAAGAAGGACACTTAGCTAATTTTATGTATGACAATAATAAGTTGGAGGAAGTGTCTTCTTACAAGTACCTAGGAATTGATATTCATCACAAGCTCAACTAGAACTATAGCATTCAGAAAAGGATTAGTGGGGGGTGGAAAGCTTATTTTGGTCTTGAAAATAATTGTAAAACGACAAGCCTCGTAATGTGGGATAGAAAGAAGTTTCAAAGAATCCAAGAAGGACACTTACGCTAATTTTATTTATGACAATATTAACTTGGAGGAAGTGTCTTTTTACAAGTACCTAGGAATTGATATTCATCACAAGTTCAACTGGAACTATAACATTCAGAAAAGGATTAGTGGGGGGTGGAAAGCTTATTTTGGTCTTGAAAATAATTGTAAAATGGAAAACCTTGTAATGTGGAATAGAAAGAAGTTCCTCTTTGAAACTTTAGTCACTCCTGTTATCTTATATGGATGTGAGGTTTGGGGTTGCAACATCTCAAGAGAAACTTGCAGAAATATTGAGCAAATCCAGAAGCGTTTTATAACGTATGACTTTAAAATTAAAAGCAATACACCTTATCCTATTCTCCTTATAGAAGTGGGTCTTTCCCCTATCGAGAGCCTGGCTATCACTAGGCTTCTGTTGTACAAGCACAAGCTCAATAACATAGGAGACCATAGACTTCCTAAGCTAGCTTCAAATTCCAGCCAAAACCACCTAAGGTTTAAACGAGGTTGGTATAAAGACACTAGGACCTGGTTAAACCATTGGGAGATCGACGAGAATGTTGCATTGCAAAACATCAATAACATTAAAAAAATTGTTACTTCTAAGTTCAAAGAAAAAATGTGGTGTGAGAAAGATCTAGCACCTAAAAGAAAATTAAGGTATTATAAGGAGGTCATCAACCCCACCTTAGAAGATCAAAATTATCTCTCTGTTTTAACTAGCTCAAAGAAGAAAATTAATATAGCCAAGATTAGAACGAACTCTCATGAGCTCCATAGTGAAACAGGTCGTTGGACAATTCCTAAAACACCATGGATGGAAAGGATCTGCCATCTCTGTGAGAATATGAACATCGAGGATGAAAATCACTTCCTCTTAGAGTGCCCCATGTACAACCACATTAGAGCTCAATTTCATAATCTTTGTTGCAATACTGACCTTCCTAGCCTTTTAAGATGTTAAAATTATAGTGAGTTGGGGAGGCTTCTCTCCAAGCTTCCTGAGCATAGGAATAAAATCTTAAATCAAATTAAATAACTCTTTTCTTTAGGTCTGATAGACCAAAGATTGGTCTCAGTAGACGTTAATCATCATCATCAATTAAATTAAAATTAAAAAATAACAATAAAATATAATAAATTATATTAATTAATGCATATGTATTTAAGTATGAGGGGTTTTGGCACTGCATTGAATTATATTAGATATCATTTTTGGGATTCAATTGGGTTAAGTAAGTCATTCATTTATGACCATTCCATGAGAGGTAGTAGTAATTGACTAATTTCTCATGATTTTTGAATACTTCAGATAGCACTCATTGCATCGGGTGATGCTCACAGGGGTGAAGATTGACGTTATGTGATTCATTTCACCCCTATGAGCATCACCCAATGCAATGAGTGCTAAATGGACTATTCAAAAATCATGAGAAATTAGTCACTTACCACTATCTCTCATAAAAATGGTTTTAGATGAATGACTTACTTAATAGAGTTAAATCCCAAAAATGATATGCATATATATTTATTAAAAACTGTATAAACTTTTTCATCTGGAGTTGAATCCCAAAAATAATATGCATATATATTTATTAAAATCTGTGTAAACATTTTCATCTTATGATTTAAAATTTTTAAAATTTATTAATTATCTAAACAATGCTAATTCAATGAAATAATATATAAAAAGTTACATATCCAATTACTAATATTTGGAATGCTGTAGAGAAAAGGAAAAAATATCAATTCAGTTATATCAAATATACATACAAAGTAATGAACAAAATATAATTATTTGTTTAATTATTTAAATTAATTTTAATGTATACATATAGATTCAAATATATTATTATATAATTGTGTACATGTGACAAATCACTATTTTAATTACACTAGTACATATAAATTTAATCATATCACAGATGTGAATGATAACTAATCTAGTGACACCAAATTTAACATATTGTACTCTACTTAGATAAGGGGTGCCCTGCAAACTACCGTATTTAATCAATAACTACTTCAGTTACATCAAATTTAGCAGAAATACTTGACTTATGTGTGACTAATAACTAACTAACGGCAATGACATCAAATTTAGCACAACACTTTCATAATTGAGAGTAGAGGATGTTGAAAATACATTGGCAAGAAGAGTAAAGTTGTAGAGGAGAGCAGCATACATAACGTTCACCATTTAAGCCCAACAACGTGAATTATAATTGTTTGGAAAGTACTTATAAGGAATAATATGCTTGATAAAAGATCCGAGATGTTTAGCACAGATTCGGTGTTCAAGTACAAAGGTGACGTGTCGGCTTGACACTTTTAACATAACTTAGATAATATTGGATTTCTAAAAATGTTATAATTTGCAAATAGAATGAGTACTAAAAAGTAGTTTTCATGGCAATTATGTGCTTATAAAATTCAAGAATTTCATTTCCATATATATATAGTTTTAAATAATTGTATTGGTTTAAATAGTTTTTTCTTATAAAATTTAAGAATGATATATACATGGATGGGGTAAATTTTATATAGATATATTTGTTTTATGTGAATGCAATTCAAATTAAGTTTTTAAATATATAAAAAGACATTAGTTTTTCACAAACGTTTTAGGTATATGTTAGTATTTTAAAATTTAAAATTTAATTATATTAATACAATCATGTTAAAACAAGGTTATAAGGTAGCTATTACCTATTTTTTAATGTAAATATAGAAATGTTACAATTTGAGTTTGAGTATATTTATGAGTTATTGTTTTCAGTGCCTTGTTAATTTACTTAGTAAGAACATATGGATAACACTTTAAGATTGGAATCTATCACGTTTAAAATGCTCAATCATAGATTAACTAATTATAAATATATTATAGTTAAAAAAATAAGTTTTTATTTAATTATAATTTAATACTTTATATATATATATATATATATATATATATATATATATATATATAGTAGATATTTATTTTGTTCAATTTGCTACTTCTATTTAAATTATTTGTGCTAATAGTTTGTTTATTTATTATTTTATACTATTATGTTTATTTATTATTTTATACTATTAAATATTGAACTGCAATTGCAAAATACCCTTAATTTATATAATTTTTATTAATGCAAATTTAGTAAATTATGATAAATAAATATAATAAAATATTTTTTAAAATAAATTTCCACTTAAATTATTATTATCAATAATTTTTTTATAATATTTAGGTATGATGAAGTTCTTATAAATTTAATTTGCATAATATTTATATATCTTCTATATTATAAAAATTTATTTTTATTTTTAAATAAATATTTATTTTTATTTTTAGTTCTTGCTATTTAGTTTAATTTAATTACTAATTTATTTTGTATTGTTATTGTGTAATTAGTATTGTTTAAATGTATTAATATTTAACTTATTTATTTATTTCAACTCAGTCATGTTCTAAAAAATTATTTTAAAATTAAGAGTATTTTGCAATTGCAGTTCAATATTTAATAGTATAAAATAATAAATAAACATAATAATATAATCTAAATAATGAAATTTTAAATACCTTAATAAATTATATAAATGTAATTTTATCTTACCCAAAAAAAACATTAAAAAAATTACACTTATCTAATAATTAAAAATAATTTAAATTATCAAATATATTATAAATAATTTAAATTTAACTCTCAACATATTTATATTTGAGAAATTTAAAACATTCTCTACAGAAAATTAACTACTTAAATAGTTTGTACTTTATTAATAAAAAATATACTTTTATTTATACCAAGATACTTTAATATTAAATTAATAGTAAGTACAATTAAAAAAATATTTCAAAACTACAATGACACTTTACATTAACTACATTATATATAGACAAAACTAAATACTAAAAATAAATATGATATATAAATATAGCTTTTTAAAATCTACTCCAGCTATTAAATCTGAGGAGTTTTTAAACAATAAATACACTAAAGTAACTTTAATGAAATTGAAATAACCCTGACAACACTAAAATATTGGGAATTTTGCTTCTGTGATCCATAAAATGTGTAAGAATACTTTCAGTGAAAATCACATGTAGGGAATTTTTGCTGACGCCTTTCGAACCAGTTAGTGTGGCTCATCATCAGGACAAGATGAGAAATCTGAACCAAAAAACCAGATTAAATAGACATGAAAGCTCCAACTAGCGGTTAGTAATATAACGACTAGTTTGACTAAATTAATAAAATAAAATAAATTTCATCAATAAAATTATATTTTATTATGTATGATTTCCAATAAAAAAAATTTATTAAAAGTTTTTAATTTAAATTTAATTCAATATTAATGATTTCCAATAAATATAATGTTAAAATAATTTCTTTATTATATATATATATATATATATATATATATATATATATATAAAATAAAAACAAAAATTAAAAATCTAAATGAAAAATAAATTTTAATAAACCAAATTAAATAGAATAAGTAAATAAAAAAAAAAGAAGAAATATCAAAATAATAAATAAAATATTAAATAATTTAATTTCATAGCTAAATAAATTCATATAGTAATAAGGAAGCGAAAAAAACCTTATATATAAATAAAATAAAATAAAAAAAATACGCAAAAAAAAAAGCAGCGAACAATTTTTTTTTTCGCTTCCTTATTATTGTATGAATTTATTTAGCTATGAAATTAAATTATTTAATATATATATATATGTATTTTACTATTTTACTTATTCTATTTAATTTGGTTTATTAAAATTTATTTTTCTTTTAGATTTTTAATTTTTGTTTTTATTTAATTTTTATTTTTATTTTATATATATTTATTTATTTATTTATTTTCATTCATATATATATATATATATATATATATATATATATATATATTATTTTTTTTCAAATTATTAAAATAAAATAAAAAAATTATTTTAACATTATATTTACTGAAAATCATTAATATTGAATTAAATTTAAATTAAAAATTTTTAATAAATTTTTTTATTATTGGAAATCATACATAATAAAATATAGTTTTATTGATGAAATTTAATTTATTTTATTAATTTAGTCAAACTAGCCGTTATATTACTAACGACTAGTTATTTTTTATTTATTACGAAGGGAGTTGTCTTTAGTGCGAATTTTTGGAGTTTCAGGTGCCGCAATGAAAAAAATTGAGGTAAAATTTTGATTTCTGTTATTTAAATTGGTTTTTTGATTGTATATATGAATTCAACACCCTGAAAAACCCCTAGGGCACTTCGATTGTGCAAGGTTATCCATCAAACTTCTATTTTCAATAAATTCCTGCCAGAATTTAGAGAAATTAGACCAGAAAAAACTACCGTAAAAGCCTTTAAAAAGTCGCATTATAGAATACTCGATTACGAAGCAACATATAGTGTTCTGGAACAACACGGTAAATGAAAGATGTCGGCAGAAACAATGATTGAAAAATAGAGTCGAGTGGTCTAAACCAATTAGAAAATTAAAAATTAAAATTAAAATATTAAAAGAAATTAATTAATTTCAACTATAAAGTTAACATTATGAATTGTTTTTTAATTTTTAGGCATTTTGTCCATTAATAGAGATCCAATGCATTATCAACATATTTGGGTTATTGAATGTTTGTTAATTATGCATTGTACTTATAGCACATTTTACAAAGCATTTTCCAATAATATGTTGAAAGTATAGACCAATAAGAAATCAGAAAAATAAATTTAAATAATTTAAATAAATAAAAAATAAAAAAATTTAATGTTTAACTAGAGAAAATTATAATTTTTTTTTACAAATAGAGAAATTAATGGCAACATCACAAAAAACTCAATTCATAATACCTGCTAGGATAGATACAATAAGAATAAGAATAACATAATTATGTAATAAAAAAATCATACAATAAAAATAATATAGTTATTTAACTATTTGATTAAATAAATTATATAAACAAAAACACCAACATGTTAATATTTTAAATTAACAATATGTTAATATTTTAAAATTCAATATTTAATTTATTGAAAACCACAATCAAGTAGCAATACATTAATATTCTCAAGGAAATCATACAATTAAGAATACATGGTTATGCGGCGGTACCGCTAAGGAAGTCAGGGACACCATATATAAATAGTGTAAGTGATTTTAAAAATTAATATTTAATTTATTTGGTAAATAGAATATGTAATTAATATTTGTATTGATAATATTAATGTTTAATAAAATTTATAAAGTTGACAGAAAATTTAAAATGTAGCATTAATGTTTGATAATAATAATAAAAATAGTGTAAGTGATCATGAAAATTAATATTTAATTTGTTTGGAAAATACAATATGTAATTAATATTTGTATTAATAATATTAATGTTTAATAAACTCTATAAAAGTGATAGAAAATCTAAAATGTAGTATTAATGTTCAATAAAATAAATGGTGTAAGTGGTTTTAAAAATTAATATTTAATTTATTTGGGAAATACAATATGTAATTAATATATATTAATATTTGTTGTAATTTTATTTATGTTTAATAAAATTTATATAAAATTTAAAATATCGTAATGTATAATAAAATTTAAAACGCTGACAACAATTTTAAAATTTGTAATATATTGGATGAAATTTTTTCTAAATTATTTTATTTATTTTTGACTTGTTTTAAATTTTTTGTTGTGAAAAAGTAGTATTAACAAAATGAAGTTGTTTACTTAGGCAACATAATAGCCTGGACGACAAGTTTTTGTCAGAATTCGGTTCAGTAAAATTCAAAAAGTGAGGTAGTTGCAGTGTTTGGAATCCATTTTTGAGAGTGGAAATGGATTCAACACTATCAAAAACCCTTAGGACATTCAAAATACTGAAGTTTAACAACTGTAAACAAGATTATGATAAAATCTTTGCCCGATTTTTTCAAAATCTCTGCGGGATTCTGGGCCATTCTGTTACTTTTTTAGACTATGGCTTAAAAATAATACTTTTTGATACTTTTTGTTTTTAGGGTTTAGAAATAATTATTTTTATAATTATGGGTTTAACAACTTTGTAATGAATTGAAAAATAATGTTAATAGCACTTTTTTTTTTGGAAATTTAAAATTAAAAGAAGTTTTCATAAAATTATTTGTATATAAAATTTAAATTTTAATAAAATCAACATAGATCCATCTTAATTTCGAATATATCAAAGATAAAAAGGAATCTAATTTCTCAAAATATAAACTTCTTTAATGTTTGCACTTGTAGAGGTTTGATTCCTCTAGTAGCTTGGTAGATATGACATTAACGTAGATCTATGGCAGTTCATAATAATATTATTTATATTTATATAAGTTTCACAAATAGATAGATATAGATATTTTTATTTTTAATTTTATTAAAATCCTATATATATATAAATAGTTATATATATATACTTTGGCATTTTTCTTTAATATATATATATATATATATATATATATATATATATATTAAATGTAATAACATAATATTGATTAGAGAGAGTAGTCTTAGAAAGATGTTTTTTTTCTTCTTCTTCTTCTTAGATAGCTTCAAATCTAGTGAGAGGACAACCCCAATATTAATTTCCTCAAAGGAGGCTCCCATCCTCAACCCTTTCCCATGAGATTTGAACCTATAACCTAGTGGGGACTAAACAAAGGGAAGGAAAAATTAGTGTGCAGGCTAAAGAAGAGCTTGTATGACTTAAAACAAGCTCCAAGGCAGTGGTATCTAAAATTTGACAAGTTTATGTCTGAACAAGGTTATATTAGATGTCACTTCGATCATTGTGTTTATCTGAAAAAGAAAAATGATGGAAGCTATATTATATTGTTATTGTATGTAGATGACATGCTTGTTGCAGGGTCTAACATGCATGAAATAAATGTGCTCAAAAGAAAATTGGCAAATTCATTTGCAATGAAGGATTGGGAGCTGCGAAACAAATCCTTGGTTTGAGAATAACTAGAGACAGGAAAAATCGCAAATTAACACTGCCTTGGAATGAGTACATACAAAGGAGTTGAAAAGATTTAATATGCAGAATGAAAAACCAGTTAGTACACCTTTTGCTAGCCATTTCAAACTTAGTAAGGAGATGTGCCCCAGGACCCAAGAAGAAATGTATTATATGTCTAAAGTTCCATATGCATCAGCAGTTGGAAGCTTAACGTATGAAATGGTCTGCACAAGGCCCGATATTGTGCATGCAGTGGGAGTTGTAAGTAGGTACATGAACAATCCAGGAAAAGAACATTGGATGGCAGTGAAATGGATTCTCAGATATTTGAGAGGTACCAAAAATCAAGCATTATGCTTTGGTGGTTCAAATATTTCTCTATAGGGATATGTTGATGCAGATATGGCAGGTGACAGAGATAACATGAGGAGCACTACAGGGTATGTATTTACTGTAGGTGGAACAACTGTTAGTTGGGTTTCAAAAATCCAAAGTGTTGTTTCACTTTCAACAACAGAAGTAGAGTATGTTGCTACTACAAAGGCTAGTAAGGAAATGATTTGGTTACAAAGGATTATGTATGAATTGGGTAAGAAGCATGATATGGGCACGTTATACAGTGATAGCCAAAGTGCCATTCATCTTGCAAAGAACTCAACATTTCATTTCAGGACTAAACACATACAACTCAAGTACCATTTCATACGGTCAGTGTTGGAAGATGGACAGTTGAAGCTGGAAAAGATACACACTAGCCAGAATCCTGCAGATATGCTAACAAAAGTTGTAACCAGGGAGAAACTGAGAATATGCTTAGTTTCAATTGGTCTTCAAGTATGACGATGAAGATGAGAAACAACCATGTCCAAAGTGGAGTCATTGTCCAACAAATCAATTAGCGGTAGAGTTGCTCCAATCAGTGTCCAAGTGGGAGATTGTTGGGTGTGGAGCTTGATTATCTTGTTTATTTTGTATCACAACGTTGGACCCCTGTACCTTAATGGGGCGGCAACGCTGCCCATAATTGTACGCTGCCTGGGGGGTCCAGGGGGGGCCGTTCATTAGGCGGATGATTTGACGGTAGAAGTTATGTTTAGTTTAGGGTTTTTTTCCCTAGGAGGCAACCCCTCGCTTGTATGAGGGTATTGTATTGTAGCTGTGTATTGTATGTGTATTATCAAAGCGAGAAATATATAGGGAGACTGTGAGAGGAACAAAGGATAATATAGTGGATCTATCGTAGGTTTTCTCTTCATTTTGCTGGATAATAGAATGGAAGGACTGGCTATTCAGGGTGGACGTAGCCCAAATTGGGTGAACCATGTATATTTGTGTCTCTCTAGTTTTATGTGTTTGTGTTTTCCGTATATTTTATTTGTTCAAATGATCTGTAATATATAATTTTCTAACAAGTTCGTGAAGTAAAAAGGTGACTAATTCCTTATTAGAATCTTATTAGAATCAGAGGTGGTTGTTTGATGAAACTACTTCATTCCCTTAGGAGATCAAAAAGTACAACTTTCGTTCTCAAGGAGGAAATACTAGTATCAGTGGACTAATTTATCCTCGAAGATACGACATGGTTCTTCAAGTGGTATTTCTGGACAAGTATAATTAACCTTCTCAAAATATTGTGACCAATGATTTTTTTCATCCTTTTTCTCTTCTTCAACCAACAGAAATATCCAACATTTTATTTATCTAATTTAGCCCATTTTTCATGAAGAATGAGCTTGAACATGATGATAAGCATTGCGTAAATTCCATATAAGATGAAAAATATGGCACTAGAATGTTGTGTTCTCATAATTGAAAACCTATCTCCATATAAAAAATTCTATTTGAGAATCATTTTGTCTGAAATACCCTATTAATATTAATCTCATCACAAATTGGAGCATGTTTACGTAGTCAAGTTATAGCTTTCTCAAATTTATTTTGATGTAACTACCCAAAATATTCCGAATATCCTCCATAAAGTGAGATATGTCAAAAATATAAGTGAAAATTGGACAGATGAACCCATACCACAATCTAAGTAATGAACATAGAGTTTAGAGAAAAATCAAGGTAGCATGGATTTATGAATAGTTCCATGTTTCCCAAAAACTAAGGTCCTCCTCTAAAGCTTTCTTATAGTTAGCATGATAAAAAAAATGAAGAATTAAGAAGCCCTTGGAACAAAGAGATATCTCATAATTTATTATAAAAGTCATGTGAATTCACAAATACAAATTCATTGAAGAAGGTTAATAACCATTAAATATGTAAATAATAGTAGCCAACACATAGTTTTAATGATGATAAGTAATTTATGGTTCTATGATGCTCACCAATGGATCGTCATTTACTTTATCTACAATATAAGCACCATGTAGAGGATTTGAAACAATTAAAGTGGAAGGATTGTTATTTTCAAGGACATGGGATTTGGAAGTTGAAGAAAATACAAGGCACACCATTACTCTCCATAATCACAAGTCCAAATGGATAGTTGAGTCTTTGCATAATTTATAGTTAGATAAGAAATATTCATCTACTATTTGTTTATTCTAAACAATGAAACAATTATGGGCCACAGGAATTCCCATTAAAATTCAATTGCTATTTTAATTCAACCACATAATCAATTGAGGTCACCCACAAAAGTATAGTAATCTCATTGAGATACTTGAACTTCAACTAAAAGCTATTCTTAATAAGATACATTTCAACAAATCCTTTGACACGTTGCAAATTCCTCAAACATTAGAAAACCATGTGTTTTTTCAATAACTTAGCATGAAGAGATTTTTGTAAAATGGTTGACATGTAGATCCTAGGTGCTACCACCTATATACTGATTTCGAAAAGATCCTCGAGCAACTTGACTATCTCTACAACATGTCTCATCCACAAACTCTACCTCTCACCCGTGAAATTCCCCCAAACAGTGATGACCACTCATGAACACAAACCAATATTCTCTTGTTTTATTGTGTTACCACAAGTTTGATCTCACCCCACATCATCTTTAGTATAAGCTATAAATCATAGCATATATATATAATGTAAAATCTGTTCTCCTTTATAGAATCTAAAGCATAATATACAAAAGAGAACAACCTTTTCTTGAATCCTATTATAATCACCTAGCACGATGATGGTTAAAGGATTATACACTGTCACTAAAGAATACAAAGAATTTCCAATGAGATTAAATCATCTTATGTCGGTGTTCATCGTCTCTATCACTATCCTTCTTCAATTTTAATGTGATCAAACTTTTAGGCTAATAATTCTAATGTGTGGTTTTTAGAGTTTGGATTCTAACAATCAATGACACATTAATGTATAAGACAATTTACAAGTAGGAGTTATTAATTCCAACACTACCTCTTAATATATATATATATACACACACACACACACACACACACACACACACACACACACACACACACACACACTACCACTAAAGAATGCAAAGGATTTCCAATGAAATTAAATCATCGTATGTTGGTGTTCATCGTCTTTATCACTATCATTCTTCAATTTTCATGTGATCAAACCCTTAGGCTAATAATTCTAATATGTGGCTTTTAGAGTTTGGATTCTAACAATCAACAACAAATAATGATGTACAATACAATTTACAAGTAGGAGTTATTAATTTCAACACTACCCCTTAACAAATACCCCCCCCCCCCGCCCCCCCCCTCTCTCTCTCTCTATATATATATATATAATACAAAAGATACAAAGGATTTCCAATGACATTAAGTCTTTTTATGTTGTCGTTCATCATCTCTATCACTATCATTCTTCAATTTTCATATGATCAAACCCTTAGGATAATAATTATAATGTGTGCCTTTTAGAGTTTGGATTATAAAATAGCTTAAGCATGATATTCCAACAAATGTTTGCTCCATTCAAAATTAACCCAAGGTCAAAATGTAAAATAATGATATTTTAAATGCTATAACAACTAGCATAGATCCATCTTAAGTATGGATCTAATATGAGCTGAGCGGCATCAAATCTTTTCACATGCAAACTTTTTTAGAGTGCAAAATACAATGTGTTAATTTTTATTGTTTAAATTTGATTTTTGAATGCTAAATAGATTATATAATTTTTTTTATTTTTTATTTTTTTTTTCTATATATAGATATATATGAAGTTGAGATCCTCAAATAGTTTATTTAAATCTCTTATTGAAATGTTTTTTAAAATTATACGATTTAAACTTGTGATTCACACATTTTTTTACTTCTAATTATTTTACAACATATTCATTCTTTTAAATTCTAGTCTACATTATTTTTCTATTTAGAACATACTTTTTATTTTTTATTTTTATTTTAAAGGGGAAAGGACGGACTAACTTACACATCCCCTCATATTGGGTTGTAGAATAAGCCACTCTACTCAATAAGAATTTAATTTTTTAATTACTTTATATAATATATAGATATTTTATTATTATTATTATTATTTGAACCATATATAATACGCAAATATGCAAATTGTTGACATTGAAATAATTTAGTTAATACAAGCATTGAGATATTTTATTTATGGATTACATTGTCCATATTAAAACTTCTCTTTCTATTAATATATTTTTAAATACATTTCAATATTACTTATTTATATATTGAAATATTATATTTATAATGAACACTAAATATTTTAATTACTGTTAATATATTATGTATCTTATGTTAATATCTTTATGCCGATAGACATTCCTTTTGAATGAGTGCACCTCTATTTTCATCAACACTTTTTGTGTTAGCTTTACATCTGGTTCCCTGTACCACAACTCATTTCTGGTATATTTCCCCGGGTCCACATGAAAATACCGCAACCGACAACACACCTGTCATTTAACTAACTGCATTTTTTTCCCCCGTCGTTTCACTCGCGGCGCTTTCGCTTCGACAAGTGTTCATACTATCGATTTTTGTGGTGCACGACCAACAACTTAGTATTTTTTTCACACACGATGACTATTATCCCTCTTTCTCAGTTTAGCTACTTGTTTTATTGAATCACCAGGTTACAAACATAAACCTATAGTGAACGGCCCAGGTCAAAGTCTCATACCTTTCCCACGAATACCAGTGAAGGTAGGCGAGTACAAAGCCTTGTAATATAACTTGTATTATGCTTCAAGAGCATCAATTTTATGCCCCTCTATTTGAGGGTTTCAAATAGCATCCCCTGCACAATGTGAATCTCCGTTTGGTTCTTTTTCAGTCTATATTTCCTTTCAATAGAGAGCTTGGAGAAGGAAAGAGACTTTTACTTTGCAAAGCTGAGGGATATTGAAATACTTTGTTTAAAACAAGATGTTGAACCATTACCTGTAAGTAAAAATCTAACTAGAGTCACACAAATTTTTTCCAATAGATTTTTTTTAACATGAGTTACATGGAGTGAAATAAATCAGAGTTTGATATCTGTAACTTTGAGCAGATAGTTTCAGCAATATAGACGATTCTATATGTTGTTGATGATAGTCCAATTTTAATTGTTGAGACATAAGAAATAATATACAATTCATCCAATCCATCTGATGAAAACAATGAGAACAAGGCAAGGAGAGAGATCAACAAATGTAAATTAGCAGGGACACCTGAAGAGGAAGATGCTGTGAAGTCCAATCTTTCTCCTAGATGGCCACAAAACTCATGTGAAGAGTCCAACAGTGTAGATATTTACTAGAGTACTTCGCCTTTGAAGATTTGTTAATTATATGATAAAATATTTTCCTCTTTCATTCAATATCTGGAGGAATCTAGCTATTAGCACTGGTATGATCCATGGGAGATACCTATTGTTTCACTGAATGGATATGGGTTGCAAGGATTGGGAAAAATTCGGCTATGAACAAGCAATTTGTCCTGAGAAAATCTTCTCTTTTAATTGTTCTAATGAAATTGTAGTCAATGAGTTATTAGTATAGTGATATTCCAATGCCAAATGGTTAACATGATTTTGAGATAGCTTCATGATTGTCATTTATCAGATTTCCTGAGCTTAAATTCAAGTGAAATCAGGACCCATGATACTACTTTGCCGGTTCTTATAATAGATTTATATTATACTAGGTCCTAATTGATTTTTTAATAAAATATATTGATGTTTTCTTGGGGATTTGTTACTTATAATATTTTTTTTTTGCTATTTTCTGTCAACATTTCGTGTATTGACTTCTATGAATAATTACTTGTAGTTGGAGAAGATAATAGCTATGATTTTGGGTCCAATATGGAGGCCTCGGATCTAAAATTTAAAAATAATAATTTAATATTATATAAATGTCAAGAAACAATGCAGATGATTTCTATTATAGGAATCTCCAGAAAATAGTTCTGTCATTATTTCTGGTAATTTACTTGGAAGTGCAGTGGTATTAGTCAAATTATTGTATGTATGCACGCGAGCGAATTTTCGTGCACATGTGTCTAATGCTTGAAAAATGGTACAAAACAACTTTGGTATGATTAGCATGTGAAGGATGCAGTACCCTAAATTTTCGTTATATAGATAGAATAAAACTGAATTACACGTTTCCTAATAGAAAAGCAAACTACCTTGAGCTCTGTCCTTTATCTTGTAAGAACTTTTCAATCTATGTTCGCATGACAACTTTCATACTTATAAGCACTATGATTTTATGTCGTACTGGCTATCAAAGAAAAGCCAACTCCCACAAATTCTCTTTTAGTATATATTTCTATGTTGGTTGTGCAATTTTATTTTTCAACTTAAGGTTTTCAATTGTTTAAATCTTAAAACATATTTATTCATGTTGGTTTAGAGAATTCTATATGAAGCTTCTGATGGTTTGGATTCACAACAATGGAATTTTTGTTTATTCTATTGTGTATTTTCAGTTGGTTAATGACTTAAGAAAATGATAAATAGCATTCCCTGTTAACGAATCTTGATCAACACAAATATAAACCTATTTTGAGTGGGTTATCAAATCAAAATTTGGCATTTTCTAATTGCATTGACCGAGGACATACTTGGTATGGACGGTCTATGTGTGGTGACTATAATACATTTTTTTTCGGTTGCTTTAGCATCAGCTTAACATGTTTATGATTCGATTTTTGTTCCTCTATCAAAGCATGAGTATATTATTAATGAAGTGCTATGCTTTTAAATCAAAATCTGGGCCACGAGAAGTCATGGTTTCAAGATAGAAACTTAAAATTGTCCAATAGAATAGAATATATAAATATATGTTACTTGACTATAAAGGTTGAAGGTTGAATAATTGTGATCAGTCAGTCTACATTATTTCATAATAATTAATAATAATTAGTTAAAATAAGTTTTATTTCAACTAACCTCCTCCTCCTCATTGGATCGGATTCAAAGCCTCCTTTTGTTATACACTAGACCCATAAGAGTCTCATTATGTAATAGGATAAAAATTGTTCTCCTCATTGGATTAGATTCAAAGCCTCCTTTTGTTATACACTAGACCCATAAAAGTCTCACTATGTAATATGATAAGAGGTGTAGTGGCAATAGTTTGTGGCGATAATGCAGTTGTAATAATGTTAAAACTACACCTTGGGTGCATTCCTTTGCATGTCCTCCCTCTTGTCTCTTCTCTTTTAACGTTTGACTACACAATATGACAGAAAACGAAAAGTGGAAGAAACCACAAATAATGTGTATAACATGCCTATCCTCCTGTTTTACCTGTCATTCTATATATCCAAATGAGTTAATGCGCTTAAACGTGTGTCTCAAGTTAAATCTATGATGCCACGAAAGCGACGCATGAATCAAATTTAAGTTGTAAAATAAATGGAATTTTGAATTTTCACTATAAATGAAATAGCAATATTTAAATTTCATAATTATCATTTAATTTTATAATTTTAAATTTTCAAAATATTTTAAAATCTCATGAAAATTTATTTTTTCAAATTTGTAAATAAACTTCTGTAGTGTTGGTCAAGTGTACACTTCAATGCTAATATTATTTCACACGGATTATGGAATTCAATGCAAATTTGGAGGGATTATGCAATTCGAAGAGAATGTGGAGTTATTTCATATAACTGTGATATTCTATGGATGATTCACAAATCATCTAATCCCAAACATGATATGACGCTAATAAAAATATGAGTGTGAAATCCAAAGCCAATTTTATTGGTTTAAGTGATATATTGACACATGAAAGGGTATTTAATATTTAAGTGATATATTAACACATGAAAGAACATTTAATCATGTACAACTAAATGTTAAGTAGGATATGGCACTGAAATAAAAAGGCCATTATATAAAATGGATGGAAGCTGAGGAAAGAGTAGCAGGGTGTGTAATTTTTTTTTAAATTATTTTAAGAAGCTTAGTATATTCATTATAATTTTTGAGAGTTTGTAGGGTATATTTTCTAGATAAATTTGTAAAATTTTTGATGAAATTGGAATTAGAAGTTTGAACGATACACTCTCTACAACACTGTCTAACCAATTTTAAAATTTTCAAAGGATTGAATATATATATTCAAAAACTCAGTTTAAGTAACAAAAATCACAATTATTATGCCTACAATCCAATGCAAATAATAAAAAAAGGAATATGAAACATTGTCCACCCAACAATAATATTAGAGCATTGATTAGATGGTTGCAAAATCCATGCATTTGTTTTATAAATGCATTGTAGGTGGATACTTCAACAATAATATTAGAGCATTATGGCTGAAAAATGAGTGCACTGTTTTATAAGTGCATTGTAGGTGGATTCTTGAGGATGATGGCCGAAACCAATTTTGCAAAGGCCTAAAGGGCAACAAACAATCTCACCAACTCCCAACCCCCCACCACACACATAAACTAAAGTAAATAAAAATATGAAATCTTTACCTTCAACTCCTAATGGAACTATCTTGTGGACTTCTCTGAATCAAAATAGAATATGACTTATACATGTAACCTATCACAAAAAAATTGGGATAGAAATCCCAAATTTGACCTATATGTTTTTGTATTCTACATTTGGTTTCCCATGGATGATCATTGATCAATGATTCTGTGCTAGAGCACAATTTTTTGAAGATTCATCAATTTCAATGTGCAAGGCTTGATTAATTAATATCTTCATGCTTGAAACCTTATTCCTAAAATTTGTTTCACTAAAGTTTGCTACAACACTTGAGAATCAACCTTTGCTGGACTTGTTTATTATACAATCAAATTGCATTAAATTGGTTAAGAAAAATTGCAGATTAAGTTAACACATCATATTCTGAATTGTGTTGTTTTTAATATACTATCCCAAAAAAAAATAAAAAATTCAATGGAATTTATTCTCTAGGTGGGTCAGTTATCGAATTTCGTAATTATTTGTTTTGAATATTCTTTGAAATTACACAATTTTGGTTCATGGCACATCTTCAAAATACAGGGTTGTACGTCATTTGTCATTGTAAGACCTGTTTTAGTTGGTTGGATTAACATTGGGTGTTTTTGAGGGTTTTGATCTACCTCATTTACATTATGGTTTAAGTATTTTAGCTATTGATTTTTAATTTTCACCACAATGAGCATTAGGCTTAGTAAATTTGATTGGGTTATTTTAGTTATGTTTTATCGAAATATCGAGAATGTAGCTTTTTAAATACGATTCATATTTTATTCCTATAATTTACTAACTGATGTGCATTCTATCTCTCAATGGTTCGAGACAATCACAGAGTGCAGTAGTGTTATTTTTATTTTTTTCTTCAACTATGTATTTTTTTATTTAGTATTTTAAATATGTGACTTTAAATTTCATATGGTTAAATTTTATGAAATTGCATGTTTTTTCTTTTTTAATTTAGTATATTTAAATAAGTGTGCACATTTTCAGATTTATATATTTAATGAGTGTGTTTTTAATTTCACTTTAAATTTGTAACTTTTCATATGGTTAAACTTTATGAAATTGCATGTGTTTTCATTTGACTTTAGTATATTTAAATAAGTGTGCACCTTTTCAGATTTATATATTTAATGAGTGCGAAATTGATTTCTCTTGTAAATGTAACTTTAAATTTTATATGGTTAAATTTTATGAAATTGCATGTGTTTTCGTTTGAATTTAGTATATTTAAATAAGTGTGCACCTTTTTAGATTTATGTATTTAACGAGTGTGAAATTGATTGCTCGTGTAAATGTCAATGGAAGTGGCACATATGATAATACCATATCGTTCAAAGTCGTGGAAATAAATTTGAAATTCTTGTTATTATTTTTATGTTTCACCAATGGTTTAAAAAACTTGAAATTTTTTGTTATATTTTCATTGTTTTTAATTTAAATAATATTTTTAATTATTATTTTTATTAATTTGTATTTTAAATAAAACTTTAATTATTGTTTTTATATTATACATTTTATTTTTTATAATATATAAAAGAGATTGTCAATTAGATTTTTTAGGTGATTGGAATGTTCACAATGAATGAGTTATATTATTGCAATTATATTATGCTTATGTCCACACTATTGCATTCATCTCTTATTTGTTCAATAGATCATAAGAGATCATTGTATATCGACTATCTTTTAATGATTTCAATAAGGTATTACACCTGGTGTCCAAAACTATTTTAAAGTAGTTTTCTGTTTGTCCATTTCTTCTAGGGCAGTACACTACATTTTCTCTTTTTTAAGCAAAAAAAAAAACTATTGTTGTTTTTTAAATTCAACATTATTATCATGGTGAACTAGTCCTCCACTTGTCCACAATCATGGTTCATCAAGTATGAGGCCAATAGGCATATGACAAAGATTTTGAAATATTTTTATTTATTTTTAAATAAAATGTAAACTTTGAAATTTTTCAAAATATATTTTTAGCTATGTTTTAAGTGTGTCTTTCTAGTTGGTTGGTCCACGTTAAACACTAAAATTTAATACACCAATCATTATTTGAAACCAAAGTAAAAATGTTCCAATTTAGCAACCATATCGGCGTCTGTTTACACCTTTTGGGGCAATTTCTAATAGGTATCTTATGTTGGTGTTCATCGTCTCTATCACTATCCTTCTTCAATTTTCATATGATCAAACCCTTAGGCTAATAATTCTAATGTGTGGATTTTAGAGTTTGGATTCTAACAATAAACCACACATGCTAATGTACAATACAATTTACAAGTACAAGTTATTACAAAAAAAATACAAAGGATTTCCAATGAGATTAAATCATCTTATGTTGTCGTTCATCGTCTCAATCACTATTCTTCCCTTCTTCAATTTTCATATGATCAAACCCTTAGGATAATAATTCTAATGTGTGCCTTTGAGAGTTTGGATTATATAACACACACACACACACACACACACACACATTGTTTAGATTGCATTTTTGAATGCATAAATGGATTTAATCTCTTGAGAATTTCTTGAATAGGTGGAATAAAATAGCTTAAGCATGCTATTCCAACAAATGTTTACTCCATTCAAAATTAACCCAAGGTCAAAATGTAAAATAATGATACTTGAAATTCTATAACAACTAGCATAGATCAATCTTAAGTAGGGATCTAATATGAGCCGAGAGAGATCAAATCTCTTCACATGCAAACGTTTCTAGAGTGCAAAATACGTGTTATTTTTCATTGTTTAAATTGTATTTTTGAATGCTAAATAGAGAATATAAAAAACTTATTTTATTTTATTTTATTTTTATTTTTATTTTTTATATATAGATATATATGAAGTTGATATAGACATAAATTAGTTAGCATAGATGCTCAAATATTTTATTTCAATTTCTTATTGAAATATTTTTTAAAATTATAAGATTTAAACATATGATTCACACATTTTTTTTACTTCTAATTATTTTACAACATATTCATTTTTTTTTTTGTAATTTTGACTGAATCCCTTTAAAAAATTAGGTAGTTGGAGTGTTTGAATTGTTTTTTTTAATGGTGGAAATGGATTCAGCACCATCAAAAACCTCTGGGGCACCTAAAATCCTGAAGTTTGAGAGCCCATATTTTCAAAAATTTATGCCGGAATATTTCATAATCTAGTTGCTGGAATTTCTAGGTTATTTTGTGGGTTTTTTAGACTACGTGCATATTTTTTTATTTTTTATTTGTATTTTAAAGGGGCACCCATGGACTAACTTACACATTCCCTCATAGTGGGTTGAAGAATGAGCTTCTCAACTCAATAAGAATTTAATTTTCAATTACTTTATATAATATATAGACATTTTATTATTATTATTATTATTTTGAACCATATATAATATGCAAATATGCAAATTTTTGACATTTAAATAATTTAGTTAATACGAGCATTGAGATATGTTATTTATAGATTATATTGTCCACATTAAAGCTTCCCTTTCTATTAAAATATTTTTAAATACATTTCAATATTACTTATTGAAATTTTTTTGGCAAGACTCTGAACCCTACGACCATGTTCTAGGGTTTTGTGGCCCTCGTGCAGGCGGCCCCTGGCTGAATTTCTAACCCAAAATCGTGGTCTTGTCCATCTCCTGGTGCTCATATAGGCTTTCGCATGGCGGACAACAGTGGGGGGACGATGGATCCCCCCTCCTCTGGTTCTCCTTCTAATGGTGTGACGGCAGGGGCTGACAGCGATCGTCAGCAAAACTTTGGCTTGTTCCCTAATCCATCTAGGACGTCACCCGCAGTAAATCTACCAACAGAAGTTGTTGTAGTGGAAACAACAACCACCTCCTCCACATGCATCCCCAAGTCAACAAAACGACCCAAGATTGAGCTCCCAACTCATCGAATCAATGGAAGAATCCAGTATTTGAAGGATCATGCCTTGATAGGCAAGTTCATCAGATTTTGGCCTACAGAAAAAGCCCTCCTGGGTTGGATCACCTCCAAATGGAAACCTAAGGGCCATATCTATCTACAGCTCTGTGCAAAGGGTTTCTTCAATGTGATATTCACATGCATCAAAGACAAAAACCGAATTTTGCACGACGACCCATATTTCTTCAAATCGGCATGTCTATATCTTCGCAACTGTTGATCAGCGGTTGTCATTGATGTCAACCCAAGCAGCACCAGGGGATAACCCAATATTGCATGGGAATTTTGACCTACCAAATTAATATATTCTGGGTCAATAATGCTTTTTATGGTTTCTACTTGTCGAGATGTTTTCGTTGATATATGGCACGCCATGTAATTCTTCACGGTTTGAGAGATATTCATGTTTGAAGTTTGTACCCCTAGTTAGTGGGCTAAAACCACATGGGGTTGGGGCATGGGTCATTGAAAAGTCATAATTAATATTTTTTGAGCTCCTAAAATCCCTCCCACGTTCACTTTTTGAAGCCCCTCTCAACCTAAGAATTTATATAAATTGTGATCTTCATTTCCTCCTTAGGAAAGGGATTTCGCCATCTGAAACAGGTCATCGTGGAATTTGCGCTCTAACCTTTTTTTCTACGAAGGTTTAGAAGCTAAAATTTTTATGAGGCGAAGCCGAAATCTTGAGGAAGATGCTGTGAAAACTTCAGATCAAGGTACATAATATTTTTAGAGATATGATCTGTGGAAGTCAGGGTTTTTGCAGGCTCCTGAAATTCATCTCAAAGAACTAACCTTGGTAAAATCATCATGAATCTCTCTCTAAGTATCAGATTGGAATTTCGTAAAAAGTGATAGATAGTGCACAGACTGTAGTTTTCGCTCTATCAATTTCAGAGCCGAATGAAGAAACACTAACACGTGGCATGCTGTACAAGTTCTATTTTCTGAAAAAATCCATAATTAGGGCATTGTGA
Organism: Pinus albicaulis; assembly: GCA_034641835.2. NCBI lineage: Eukaryota > Viridiplantae > Streptophyta > Pinopsida > Pinales > Pinaceae > Pinus > Pinus albicaulis. Next base: position 1,182,473,336 of record CM076577.1, on the reverse strand, counting down.
GAGATTGGGTATAAATATCACTTGAAGAATCCAAATTGGGTCAGACCTGTGGCATTGGAAAGATGACTCAGAAGACTACTACAAGACTGAAAATCAGATATCGAGGATATGAAATAATAGAGATACACCAGATTCAATATCGAGCTTCGAGAAGGCAAAGAAAAAGCTAGATCATGTGTTGTCAAGGGTTGCAAAGGACCAGAATTTCTAGGGCAGCAAAGCAAAGCAAGGTGCAGCAAAGGGTAGCATGAAAAGAGCATCAACCAAGTGCATAACAACAGCAAGAAGTTCATCCTATGAATTCTTCAAGTGGGCAGCACTGCATACAATCATTGTAAAGGTATCATTGTACTTAGTCATTGTAAATACATTATTGTACAAATTGTACTAGTATCTATCTGCCAAGAGTTGAAGAGGTAGTGTCGGGTGGTATAGGATCATCATTAGGTGGTTGTGTCATAGTTGGAGTTATGTTCTAGTGTGTCTTCTTCTTCTACATCATTCTATATCATTGTAAAGTGGACCATTTTCCCTGGTACAGGAGTCCATTCTTCTTTTATTCTTCTATAGGGTGGTAGGGTGAGTTGTAGCTCATTGGGTGTTGGGGCATCCATTCAGTTGACTACTGAAGAATATTGGGCGTTGGAGCGTCCATCCAGTGGGAGCTGGAGAAGAATGATTTTCTAGATTCTAGGAAGTTGGAGCTTTATTTTCAATTGGAGTTGAATATTATAGAATTATTAGAAAAGCATTAGGTGGTTTTTGTCTCGGAGTGGGTTTCCACCTTAAAAACTGTGTGCATTTGTGTTCCTATTGTTTGCTGCTATCATTGTACAATCATTGATAATAATTGAAGATTAACTAATGCTCTAATTGAAAGGAATACTGATTCACCCCCCCTCTTAGTATTTCCAACAATTGGTATCAGAGCTTGGTTCCTTCAATAATAGTTTAACAACTGGAAGGAGGTCATGGAGCATACCAAGAATGGTGTACCTCTATTCAATGAAAATAATTATGCACTCTGGAAAGGAAGAATGGAGGTCTATCTCTTGGCACAAGGTTACGAAGTATGGGACACTGTTCAAAATGGATTTACATCAACTACGGATGAACAAGGTAAGAAGAATTTGGTAAATGATGCAAAATCAAAGAATATTATTATCAGTGGACTTATTGAATCTGCTTATCATAAGGTGTTGGGTTGTAAAACCGCCAAAAATGTATGGGACAAGCTTGAGAATATATATGCAGGTGACTCAAATGTCAAAGAAGCAAAGTTTCAAATCTATAGAGAAAAATTTGAGCAACTCAGAATGAAAGAAGATTGCAACATTGCTGCATACTTCCAATACGTTGATGAAATAACCAATACTCTGGAAGGATTGGGAGAGCCAATTGACGAGAAGACTATTATACGGAAGATTCTTAGAACGTTACCAGGGAGATTCAACCCAAAGGTATCGATCTTAGAATACAGTGAAAATCTGGACAAACTCAGCAAAGAGGAATTACATGGAGTTCTCATAGCATATGAAATGAGATTTGATGAAGAAGAGGGTACTTCGCATCTAGAAACTGCGTTCGTTGCATCTAAGAAAACCAATAAGGATAAACAACCTTCAATTGAAAAGACATGCACCTGCAAGTGTGAAGAAAAGGGAGATGATGAAGAAGGTCTTTTAGATGAAGAATATGCTTACTTCACGAGAAAACTAAAAATTGGTAAGGGACAATTCAAAGGTAAACTCCCATTGATATGTTTCAGCGGTAATGAGGTTGGGCATTTTGCAGCAAAATGTCCAAACAGAATTAATGGCAACTCAAAAGGAAAGAAAGGCTTTAAGAAATTCAACAAGCAAGGATCCAAAAGGAACTTTCTCTCTAAAGAAGATAGCTCATCATCCGATGAAGAAAATGACAGTGAAGAAGAAGCCAATGAGAGAGTATTGTTTATGGCCAAGCACAATAAACCTAAGCACAATAAACAAGAGGTATCAAACAACGAAGAAGAAGGAATGACCATAGAAGAATTTTATAAGGAAGCAATCAAGCTTATAAAAGATCTCAAGGCAGAGAAGATCTGTTCCAATACTCTTGAAGAACAAGTTCAAGGTCTCAAAATTGAAGTTGAAGAACAAAAATGCATTGAAGAGTCACTTCAAAAGAAGTTGGAAGAAAGCAACCAAGAAAGGGAAGAATTAGAAACCGAAGTAGTCTCGCTATGTGAGGAAGTGAAGAAAGGAAAAACTATCCAAAACTATGCCAACAGCTCAAGGGCATTGGAAGAACTCATCAACAATCAACGATCTTACAACGCCAGAACTGGCATCAGTTACAAAGAAGAAGAAGCAGGACCTTCTACAACAAAATACAATGAACCTATGAGATCTGACATGCATGTAGACTTCATTGGACAAGATTCACAAGAACAACCTTGGAAGACAATTCCTTGATGAAAATTTCCATCCAGGTACCAACATATTTTTTATGGCTACTGTTATTCATGTGGAAAATTTGGTCATAAAGCTGTAGAATGTCGCACGTACCCTAGGAACAAATGCAATTCCAGGAGATCTGTCAAATATGAACCTCCCAGGGCTCAACGAAACATCAATAGATTTGAACATTTAAGAAATAATATTGAATGTTACAAATGTCGAAACTTTGGACACATAGCCAAAGACTACAGGCTTGAAATCCTCCAGAAGAATCTTCGAAGCCACAAAACGAGCGAACATGGAAGAAGAAGAAGAATGATAATTGTGCTCTCACTTTCAAGGCTCAAAAGAACAAAGATGTGTGGTATGTTGATAACGGTTGCTCAATGCATATGATTGGAGATAGAAATAAATTTGTATCTCTGAAAGAGAAGAAGGATGGAACTGTGTCCTTTGGAAATGATGGATCTTCAAATGTTATAGGATCAGGTACTGTCACTCTCGGAAGCAAATATTCTCTAGCCAAGAATGTTCTATTGGTTGAAAACATGAATCACAATCTTCTTAGTGTTGGACAAATGTGTGATCAAGGACACACAATACTACTCAACTCCACAAAATGTGAAATCAGGAAAGGCGTGTATGGTGAAATTGTGGCTACAGCGAGTCGAGTTCCAAATGACATATATGTTTTGGATGAAGCAACTAAATCATGTCTAATAGCTAAAGAGGATGATACAATAATTGGTAGCAATGATGATCGACTAAGTAAGAAGTTTGCTACAAAGGTGCAAAGTGATTTCGAGATGTCTTTACTTGGTGAGCTGACATACTTCTTAGGGCTTCAAATATCTCAGCAAGAGAAAGGAATATTTATATGTCAAGCCAAATACATCAAGGAAATTCTCAAGAAATTTAAAATGGAATATTACAAACCCATCCTTACTCCAATGGTAACAGGTTGCAAATTGAGCATAGATGACTCATCTAAGGATGTGGATCAAAGGTTGTACAGATCTATGATTAGTAGTCTTCTATATGTAACAACCTCCTGACCAGATGTTATACAAGCAGTTGGAAAAGTAGCAAGATTCCAAGCAGCACCAAAAGAATCGTATATTAAATATTCACCAACATTGGAATATCTTCGCCAGAAGCTTGGGATTATCCCATGTTCTCATTCGATTTTCCTTTTTCAGAATATAAAGGGGGAGTGGAAGTAGATTACAGGTCTGCACGACGGTTGTGTGTCAGGGGGAGTGGAAGTGTGTACAGGTCCGCAGGATGGTTTTGTTTCAGGGGGATTTACCCTTTGCCATTGATGTCAAAGGGGGAGAGAATGTTGTAGGAAGAGGTGTCATGATCGCAGGGGGAGTACTTGTGTTGCCATCAATGCCAAAGGGGGAGATTGTTGATTAGCGGTTGTCATTGATGTCAACCCAAGAAGCACCAAGGGCTAACCCAATATTGCATGGGAATTTTGACCTACCAAATTAATATATTCTTGGTCAATAATGATTTTGATGGTTTCTACTTGTCGAGATGTTTTCGTTGATGTATGGCACGCCATGTAATTCTTCACGGTTTGAGAGATATTCATGTTTGAAGTTTGTACCCCCAGTTAGTGGGCTAAAACCCCATGGAGTTGGGGCATGGGTCATTGAAAGTCATAATTAATATTTTTTAAGCTCCTAAAATCCCTCCCACATTCACTTGTTGAAGCCCCTCTCAACCTAAGCATTTATATAAATTGTGATCTTCATTTCCTCAGGAAAGGGATTTCGCCATCTGAAACATGTCATCGTGGAATTTGCACTCTAAATTTTTTTATATGAAGGTCTAGAAGTTGGAATTTTTATGAGGTGAAGCTGAAATCCTGAGGAAGCTTCTGTGAAATTTTCAGATCAATGTGCGCAATATTTATGGAGATATGATTTGTGGAAGTCTGGGTTTTTGCAGGCTCCTGAAATTCATCTCAAAGAACTGACCTTGGTAAAATTGTCATAACTCTCTCTTTGTGTATCAGATTGGAATTCCATAAATCGTGATAGATAGTGAACAGACTGTATTTTTTTTATCTATCAATTTTAGAGCCGAATGAAGAAACAATGACATGTGGAACGCCGTACAAGTTTTCTTTGCTGAAACAGTCCATAATTAGGGCATTGTGAGATATTGGGTATAAATATCTCTTGAAGAATCCAAATTGGGTCAAACTTGTGGCATTGGAAAGATGATTCAGAGGAGTACTATAGGACTGAAAATTAGATATTGGGGATTTGAAATAACAGAGATACACCAGACTCAATATCGAGCTCCTAGAAGGCAAAGAAAAAGCTATATCATGTGTTGTCAAGGGTTGCAAAGGACCAGACTTTCTAGGGCAGCAAAGCAAAGCAAGGTGCAACAGAGGGTAGCATGAAAAGAGCATCAACCAAGTGCATAACATCAGCAAGAAGTTCATCCTACGAAGTCTTCAAGTGGGTAGCACTGCATACAATCATTGTAAAGGTATCATTGTACTTAGTCATTGTAAATATATTATTGTACAAATTGTACTAGTATCTATCTGCCAAAAGTTGAAGAGGCAGTGTCGGGTGGTCTAGGATCATCATTAGGTCGTTGTGTCATATTTGGGGTTATGTTCTAGTGTGTCTTCTTCTTATACATCATTCTATATCATTGTAAAGTGGACCATTTTCCCCGGTACGAGAGTCCATTCTTCTTTTATTCTTCTACAGGGTGGTAGGGTGGTGCTAGGGTGAGTTGTAGCTCATTGGGTGTTGGGGCATCCATTCAGTTGAATACTGAAGAATCTCAGGCATTGGGGCGTCCATCCAGTGGGAGCTGGAGAAGAATTATTTTCTAGATTCTAGGAAGTTGGAGCTTTATTTTCAATTGGAGTTGAATATTAAAAAATTATTAGAAAAGTAGGTGGTTTTTGTCCTGGAGTGGGTTTCCACCTTAAAAACTGTGTGCATTTGTGTTCCTCTTGTTTGCTGCTATCATTGTACAAACACTGATAATAATTGAAGATTAACTAATGCTCTAACTGAAAGGAATACCGATTCACCCCCCCTCTCAGTATTTCCAACATCAACTGGGTTGAGCGCTTCAACTTGGACAAAGAATACTTCAGTTGGGCTCCAGTTTGGGTTTGGCTCTACACCCTCCCTCAGGACTACTGGGATGAGATAACCCTTCAATAAATTAGCAATTCTCTTAGATAATTCATAAAAATAGCGGAAGATACCAAGATCAACAAAACACAGCCTATGCAAGGATATGCGTATACATGCATATTGCAAAGTATCTCCCTGATGAGGTAATCCTGCTCCATGATGACTATGAATGGATCCACACAGTGGATTATGAACATGTTCTGTTCAAATTCAGGAAATGCCACTAGCATGGGCACCTATTCAGGGATTTCCCTCTTAATCAAAGCTCCACACTGAATAACGCCTCCATGGCCAAAGACACAAAAGGGTTCATGAAATTCTCTGGAATAAAAAGGCATACCCGGAAGTCTAATATGAACCAGAACAACAAAGCTCTAGCTACAAGAAACAACTTTGAAGCCCTAGCTAATCTGAATGTGGATGCGGATGAGATCCCAAGAGCCTCGGATCCTCACTTGCAAGCGAAATTCCAACCTCCAGATGCTCTGAATACTAAGATCTAGATGGAATCCTTTCTGCAACCCTAGTCCTCAACACCCACTATGGACAACTTAGGTAAAGGAAAATTCACAGCTTCGGAATCAATCCTAGAAGCAATGGAAGAAGAACCGAAGAATATTGACTATGGCGACCTAGACATTATGGGTCTCAAAGATGCATGCAAGAGGAAAGAATTTCTCTCAACCCCCCAAAAATAGATCCAAAGATTGGAGGAAGTCCTCATTCGATCCCAAAAGCTCCCCTTCCTCAGCATAAAAGGTGGCTTTCTCCTAAACACCAAACACATCCTGAAAGAACCCATAAAATGAGGAAGAAGAACATATCTGCAATGACTGGTTGGCTTGGGAAGAGAGCTAGTAGAATCAGGGTGCTATCCCAAGTTAACTAGGTTCTATTCAGTTGCTCCCAACACTTCTTAATATAGCTCATATCCTAGAATATCAGAGGGCTAAATAGCTCCTCAAAGCACAGGTTAATAAAAAAAAGAATCACTGAGGAAAATCCCACGATTTTTTTTAATGCAAGAAACAAAATGCTCCATCTCAACTTTAGATACCATCTTCAACAGACTTTGCAAAGGTTGTAACACCCTTTCTGTCGATGCATGTGGTGCTTTGGGAGGCCTTGCGATCATTTGGAATCCCCAATTGATCACCATAGAAAATAGACATTCCAATCGCCACTTCATTCAAGTCTCCTTCCACTTGATAGGAACCAACATTCACAGACATCTCATGAATGTCTATTTCCCACATGCGGTGCTGCAAAAAAAAGAGATTTTAAATAGCATAGTGGCTCTCAAAAACCAACGAACTCACCCTCTCTGGGTGATCGGAGGAGACTTTAACATGATCACAACCCTTCTGGAAAAAAAAGGAGGAAGGACCCATCTTGACATAGACAACACCAAATTCAAGGAATTCATCCAAGGTAATCATCTCATAGATCTTCAAACCTCCAATGGCATCTTTACTTGGAATAATCAAAGGGGAGTATCCCATCAAATTGCCTCCAAATTGGATCACTTCCTCATCACAGATGATTTCATCCACCTGGGTGGCGAGCTGGCTGCCACCATTACCCCAGCCTCTGGATCGGATCACTGGCCGATCCAGATTCAATGGATTAGACCAAGCAATGCCACTCACAACCATTTTCTCTTTGAACAATTCTGGTTCAAACATCCGGGTTTCAAAGACCTCATCTCAGATTGGTGGACTACCCTCACTCTGCTCTTAGGATCAAAATTGTATCAGTTCCAACAGAAGCTAAAGATGCTCAAAGGAAAAATAAAAATGTGGAATCAAAACACCTTTGGCAATATCTTCCACAACCAAAGAGATCTGGAAATGAAAATGAAGCAACTCCAACAAAAAATCATCTTAGAAGGAAGATCAGCGGACTCAGAGGCACTGGAAAAGATGCTAATAGCCCAACTTGAAGAAAGAAGATGTCAAGAAGAAATCATATGGAAACAAACATCTCGAATTAGTTGGATCAAGGAAGGAGAACAGAACAAAAAAAAAATTCACCGCTCCACTATCCATCATAAGATGCACAATAGAATTACCGTCCTCAAGACTCAAAATGGGGATATCACAGAGGAACTGCTGAACCACTTCAAAGATATCCTCAAAGAACCCAACATGCAAACCAATTGGCCTACATCTCATTGGTAATCTAAATACTAAGCATTTTTTCTATTTTTATTTTTTATTTTTAAATTTTAAATTTAAATTTTTTATATACTTATTAATTACATTTAAATATAAACTTCTCTAATATAATGGTTATGAATATGAATCATTATTTTAATTTATATAATAAAATGAATCTTAATTTATAATTACTATTTATGTTTTACAAATATTTCATATCTTTCATTTTTATATGAAGTATTCCTATTTCTAATTATATGTTTATTAATTAATTTTATTAAGTTTTTATAATTATATGTTTATTAATTAAATTTATTAAGTTTTATATGTTTATTAATTATATGGTGACAAATATGAATCATCATTTTAAAAACTTATTTATTATTATTATTTGATTTAACAATCGATTAATGTGCTACTGCAACATCTCTTCCATATTGGACTATAACTCTTGCCCAATAAATCAATTCTACAAACACACACACACATATATAACCCCACTTTTATTCTATTTTGGTCAAAAAGTTACATTTGGTATAGACTTATGGATGAGACGGTAAATCCTTCCTATAACAAGGCAATATAAACAAATTTAAATTGCAATTATGGTGAATTGATACTAAACTTTATCATACAAATATTTTTGTTAACTTAGTGATGGAGATATAGTCTTAGCCTAACTCAAATTCTAGTGTTCCTCAATAAAATTTAAGAGGAAATTCAAATTTGTGTTTTTTTTACTTAATATGGATCTCCTTGTTGGATATATATCCATTGTGGTCTATTTATTAAAGATGTAAAAGGAATTTCGAAACACCGTAAGCCTCTTTTTTGGAGATGTCTACTTTTGTGTTGTGTTCCCTATATATATGTTGTATCTCAAAAACTCCATTTTTATTTATTTAAGGTCTATGATTCTTTGTGTTATTTTCCTAAGGTATGTATGAGTGGAAGTTGTTGTGTTTATCTAGTCCACTGAATTTTTGGAATTTTTGTATATTTTCAACTGAGATATATATTGCTTTGTACAAAAAAAAGGAGTATAGTTTCAATAGCACATGACTTGACATAGTCGTTTATAATTCTGCCCGTGCCTCTCTTATATGTAAGAGAATAATCCTTTAAAGTAATGTAACCTCAAGCTTCACTACATCTTGGGTTTCAAGTAGATCCTTTCTTTCATAATCAAAGGGATGAATATATCTTGGGTGTAATGTTTGTTGCTTAGGAGATCCCCCAAGGGAATATATGAAGCGATACACTATCCTGAGAAGGTGCGGGGCTTTATTTGTGAAGATTGCACCATTCCTTGTGGTCCATATAATCTAGGTTATATTAATGGGAAGCTTGGGACATGTGGTATGTTTTGAATTTTTAGTCTTGTTGTTCCATGCTTCCATTAGAGTTGATCCTTCCCGAGGAGGATGTGTCCTTAGTGAACTATTGCACTCCATACTTCCTTGGTGTAGTGGCATTTTAGTAGTGCATGATCAACCATTTCATTGTCATTTTTGCAAAGAGAGCATATACTTGGACCTTGTTACCCTTTTTTCAACAAGTTATCCTAGGATAATATGGTATTGTGTAGTGTGAGCTAGATCAAAAACATGCTGTTCTAGGAGGTGTGTGTAATTTCCAAATGTTATTCCACCGCTTTGTGTTCTCTACATGATTTGTGTTGGTCAGTTCTAGGTATCTAATCTTTACCTTATATTCTCCACCATTTGGATGTTTACTCTAGCTGAGAGTATCAAGGTCATTTGAGAGATAAATGGATTCTCGATTTAAGGCTTATATATATTTGTCCCACAATATTTTATCCCGTCCAAATAGATACAGATCTTGTGCAGTGGTCCATCCTAAGTTCTATACACTGAATATGTGCTCATTGTAGATGTATGGTAGACAGTGGAGCTGTTTTTAGTTTATTATGTGAGTGAGACTTATTGAAAGAAGGTATTCCTCTATGATTCTAACCATAGGTTCAATACCAAGATATATTTATATCCTCTTGTTAGGGTCCCATGTTGCCTCTTTCCCATTGATGGGTAAGCCCTTTAAAATGGGTTTCCAAAATAGTGCGCCTCCATGTATCTTTGGAGTGGGCGATCTAAGCCAATTTCTGATAGCGTTTGGTGCTATGTATTTCTCCTAGATTCACTCTTCCCAAATACCACTTTGTGATATAAGTCTTTATAGGATTTAAGTAAAAGGGCTTGTGAAAAGAGAGGAAGACTTTTTATTCCCCATCCCTCTTGATTTATCTATAGGCATAACTTGTCCTAGTTGCATACGTGGTTGTTCCTTTTCTCTTCAGAGACGGATCATAGATAATTTGATCATATACACTTTTATCTTCTTGAGGATATATGTTGGGATGTATGGAAGAGGCATCCAATACACTAGGATAACTTCAATTACACACTTAATGAGTGTGATCCTTCCAACTAGAGAGATCCATCTATTGTACCAAAGCTCTATTCTCTTCTTTATTTTTTTTTCAACTACTTATAGTCCTATACTCTGTAGCTATTTTCCTTGAGAAGGAAACTGAGATATTTATTTATTTTTTAGCATGTTCCTCACTTTATGGGCTAAAATTAAGAATATGTTGTTTACTCTATTGTGGAACATGGAAGAAAAAAATAAAAAAATTTCTTTTGATTTATTTCCACTCTTCTAGATGACCAAAAGATGTTCAGTACACGTTCCAAACATTTCACTTCTTGGATAGTAGCTTTCCCAAAGATTAGGATATCAACTACACATATTTTTTTTGAAATGAATACTTTTCTATATTTTGAGTCACTTTTTTTCCATCTTTTCATTATATAGAAAATCCTATCTCACTTTATCATTGACATGCTATCCTCTCTTTTTGTATAAAATACCTACCTAATGATTTTTATTATTATGGTTTTGGCTTGAAAGTATACAATAATATTATGTTATTCCCTTAGATTTATTTTATGATTAAAAGATAATAGTGTATTAAACGAAGTTCCATGCTATTTAATGTTATGTTTTATATGTCATCATCTTGCTAACTCTAATGTTGGAAGATGATTATCCTAAGTTTGTATTGTTGGGTGTGGAGTCTGATTATCTTGTTTATTTTGTATCACAGCGTTGGAACCCTGTACCTTAATGGGGAAGCAACACGGCCTGTAATTAAACACTGCCTGGGGGGTCCAGGGGGGACAGCTGTGACTTTATGGAGCCCCCCTCGCGGGGGGTTTTGGGGGCAGCGCCCCCGAAGCTAAAAACATATGTAAAATCGCCTTGTAAAAGTATAGTAATTTCTAGTCAATCTGGGTCATTAATTAGGCAGATGATCTAACGGTAGAAGTTATGTTTAGTTTAGGGTTTTTTTCCCTATAAGGCAACCCCTCGCTTGTATGAGGGTATTGTATTGCAGCTGTGGATTGTATGTGTATTCTTAGAGCGTGAAACAGATAGGGAGATTGTGAGAGAGAACAGAGGATATTACAACAGATTTTCTATAGGTTGTGTCTCTTCATTTTGCTGGATAATAGAAAGGAAGGATTGGCTGTTCGGGGTGGACGTAGTCCAAACTGGGTGAACCACGTATATCTGTGTCTCTCTAGTTTTATGTGTTTTGTGTGCTTGTGTTTTTTGCATATTTTATGTGTTGCATTGTTATGTAATATATAATTTTCTAACATGTATCACTATAGATTTGATACTGAATACTATTATATTGGAAAATGCACAATCATTAAGGTGTTGACTCAACAATATAAATATGCCAACATAAGTGCCAACATAGAGTATCAACACTGACCCTTCTACTTGCTATTTTACCCAAAATTTCAACAAGAAGTTAGGAATGATTAAGTTATCTGACCTAATATCATCATGTAGGGGATATAATTGCCATCAAATTGTCTAATCACTTATAAAATAGGAAATATAAATATCCCTGCAAGTTAAATTACCATCAAAAAATGACTCTTGTGCATATCTGTAGAGTGCACCTTTCAAGTGGAGAGGGATCTCTACCTATGCAAGTTTCCCTACGAATGATTAAGAGACACAAATCATCAATGGAGTTTGGCTCAACCAATCATATTATAAGACCAAGAAACTATCTGGTTGTACCAAATCATGACCAAGTATCCTCTATCAAAAAAAAAATTTCACATGATATTTATTTTTATGTAAATATTTAAGTTACAATTCGTTGTCTTGTAACTATTTTCTAATTTGCATATGAACCTATCTAGGGATTGCAAGATTAGGCCATTCCTCTATGAGGTTGGACTGCCTCCCTTACCACCTATATATTTGTAATCACTCATCATGAGAGGGGCTAAGTAATGAATTATTATTTTCCAGTGTAGGTGACTCATTTTAATACAAAAATTATCAATGTTCTTGGTTTAATTGATGAGTGGTATGTGATAATTTCATTTTTTCTAATGAGATTACAAGGATTTGACACAAAATTAGCCTTGCGGATGGGCCTAATCCATGTGAGGTAATGTGATATCAAATTTGTATATACACATTTTGCTATGAAATCAGCTCCCAAAATAGAAGAACAGAGAGATCAATGCCATAGAAATAAGCCACTTCAAGGGGGAAACCTCCTTTACATTACATAAATGAACAATACTTGGATTATTTAAATGACAAAACCTACTTTCTATATATAGGAGTCCATGGGGTCACAATATAATCCTAGCTGACCTAAAAATGATAATGTAAGGGCACAACAATAACAATAGTGGGGTTTTATGGGGCACAATAGTAACAATAGGGGGAATACAGGGGTACAAAAATAATAATAAGGGGGCTACACTAACAACAATAAGGGACTACACTAGTAATATAGGGACCTAACATGCCCCTCTCCTTCAAAAAAGTGTTATCATTAACGCTTGATTATTTCTTGATGTTTCTGTATAAAATTCTCATCCTCCCATGTGGAATTTGTAATATTCCAAATCTGAAACAACTAGTAAGGCATGACTGGAAAACACATTTTCCAGTAATGGCTGCTACATAAATGAAAACCAACACTTGGATCCCTTAGATATGAGTATCTAAGTCCTAAATCCAAGAGGATATCATAAATAAATCTTTCTAGGTGGGTTAAATAGATCTCCCACACCTAGTTCCCTTGAAAAATACCTCAAAGAGAGACTGCGACAATAACAAACAATTCTGCTCAGAAAATAATGTAGTTTCTGCAGAGCAGTGATAGGAGGCTCATGAAATATTCCTTAATAGTATTTACAACAGCAAATAAGTCATATAATTGAGTTCATTAAGTACATGGCTGAAAATACAAGTCATAGACAGAAGAAAACTCCCCAAGAGAGGGCTGCAACCATATGAATGAATGAAAACTACCTTGAAAACGTTATTTTATTAGGATGCAACTACTGTATGTTACATTTCAGATCTAGAGCAGATGTGTGCATTAAAAGTCAGATCTATATCAGATCCATGCACTAGAAGAGCTCCTCTTTTAGATCCCCTTGGAATTTCGGGGTTTATACCAAGCATAAGCAGTAGATATGAGATCTAAGAAAGCAGATCTGCAGAAATATTCAGAAATGCTGAAGTATTCAGATTATGTAGATCATATCTGAGAAGTAAAATGTGTATATCTCCTCCAGTACATCTCCAAGTGAAGGGCAGATCCCCAACACTCAGAAACTAGCTCTCCAAATGGTGCACCCAAACTCCCTGCAACACCTCCTATAAGAATAACGCAGATCTAGAGTAGAAACTGTGTTGTAGGGGATAGATGGATGATGGAAACATGCCAAGATCAGAATCTGAAGCTCATGCACTCCAATACACTTCCTCCAATAGTGCAGAGGCCTCCTCCACTGAAAAGAGCACTAATGACTTAGATCTGAAGAGATCTAATCTCCACTGAAATAATGCAGTCCCTTAAGGGAGACTGTGCTGCAGCTTGAATAACTGAGTTGGCCTAATGCCAAGATGAAAAACCAAAGCTCAAACAATGGCTGCACTCTTCCAAGAGGTTAAAATACACACTCACTGAGAAGAGGCTCCAATACATGCTAGATCTGGACAGATCTAGAGTTCCACTTGCTGCAACTTACAAAATCAAGCAAAACCTCACTGGATCTGTGTTGCAGTTGGAAGTAGAAGCTTGGTCTCCAACCAGATAGTGGACAAGCAATACAAGCTCTCCCAAGAGCTCCTTAATGGGAAGATATGGAACCCATAAACAAGAAATTCATATGCTAAACAACATATGAAATCTAAGCTAAACAACCAAGAGAGCTATGTGTCTACATAGACAAAAAATCAGAAATAAAATCATGAAAAACCTCAACATGTTGCCTTCCCCTTCCTTTTATAAGATGAGAGCTTGCGAAAACCCTAAACCACCTTGATCAACTTATCCCTTTCACACAAGAGACCTCCTTCTAGAATTGCGTTGTGCCTCATTGATGAGCACTCCTCCCATATTGTGCTGTAGATATGGTCAAGATTGACCCAGTCAAGGGGATTTTTTCTTTTCATACTCAAGTGTGTTTATTAAAGTGGCCCAGATTTACCCTTTTTCACATTGGGCATGTATTTATTCTTTTATTAAGAGTTTTTGACCCTCCTTTACATAATTATTCTTTGAACAAAGAAAACAAAATGAAATTGAATATTCCTATTAAAATAGGAATATTACAGTCCTCCCCTCCAAAATGTTGCTTGTCCTCAAGCAACTCACAAGGACTTTGAAAAATCTCCAATGGAATTGTCTCCTCCCAAGAATACAATGAAAGTGCAGAAGTGTCCTCAAACACACAACTTTATTGATCAAGCAAAAATATTACAGGGAAAATTACAGGAGTTTAAACATGTAAACTCACTCTCACATTCTCTCATTACACATTACATTGAAAATAGGAAACTAACCTATTTATAAGCTCTATGCTCTAACTTAATCTAGTTATGGATCACTTGGAAAATAAACAAGTGTCCATTTACAATAAATGAGATTCTAACCACTCTACTAACTTCACTCCTAACTTAGAGCCTAGGAAACAACTCTTTTCTAGAGTCCTAATTTTTAATAACAAATTTCTAATTCTAAATATCTCACAAATATATTAAATATTCTAGAATAATAATTATTAATTTAATATCTTAAATTAATAATTATTTTATTCAAATACTATAACCTATGATAAAATTATTTTTGGATCATCTAACATTCCCCCCTTTGATCCAAAGATACATTACAACAGATACCAAGTTCATCCCTGAACTTAGTAAACTTTATTCTACCAAGAGGTTTTGTGAAAATGTCGGAGGTCTGATCTTCTGAAGGGCAAAACACTGGCTTGATGACGTCCTTTGCAATGAGAGATCTGATATGATGATACTTGGTGTCCACATGCTTTGTCTTTGAATGGAAAACTGGATTCTTGGCAAGCTTTATTGCTGATTGATTGTCGATGAATAATGAAGTAGCTTCTGCTGGAGGAATCCCCAAGTCCTGTAAAACTCGACGTAACCAAAAAATCTCACATGCTGCTTCCCATGCTAAAATGTACTCTACTTCTGCTGAAGAAGTGGCCACTGTACTTTGCTTCTTGCAACTCCAGGAAACTGCAGCTGACCCCATGTTCATTAAGTAACCTGAGGCTGATGCCCTGTCATCAATACTGCCAGTAAAGTCGGCATCTGAAAATCCACCAAGCACAAAATTTTTAGTCTTTTTGTAAAGAAGACCAAAATCTTTTGTTCTTTGGATATATCGAAGAACTCTTTTGGTTGCATTCCAGTGGCTGTCTAATGGTTCCTGCATAAAACGTGAAATAATACTAACTGCATAAGATAGATCAGGACAAGTGGTTGTCAAATAAATCAAGCTTCCAATCAACTGTATGTAAGTCGTGCTGTCCACTTTTTCCCCCCCTTCAAATTTTGAAAGTTTTAAGTTTTGTTCCATAGGGGTAAGGACAGGCTTACAATCCTGCATTCCAAATCGCTGAAGAATTTATGCTGCATATTTACTCTGGGAAATGAAGATCTGATGTGGACGTTGGAATACTTCAACTCCAAGATAGTAGTGAAGTAGTCCCAAATCTGTCATCTTAAAACTTGCATGCAACTCATTTTTCACCTGTTCAATGTGATCATGATTGTTGCCTATAATGATCAAATCATCAACATACATAATAAGAATGACCAGATATTTTCCTTGTTGGCGCACATACAAAGTATCATCAGATTCACTGCGATGAAAACCAACTTTGCGAAGGTATTCATCCATTTTGGCATACCAAGCGCGGGGAGCTTGTTTTAATACATATAAAGCCTTGATTAATTTGTAGAATTTATGTTCTTGCCCTTTAAATTCAAACCCTGGTGGTTGTGTCATGTATACATCTTCCTGTAAGTCCCCGTTGAGAAAAGCGCTTTTGACATCCATTTGATGAACTTTCCACCCTTTCTGAGCTGTTAAGGCAAGTGTAAGGCGAATTGTGTTCCATTTGGCTGTAGGAGCAAAGGTTTCCTCATAATCGATCCCTTCCTACCGTGAAAAACCTTTAGCAACAAGGCATGCTTTATACTTGTCAATATCACCATTTTTCTTGTACTTAATTCGATAAACCCATTTGCATCCAATAGGTTTAACATGCTGAGGACAATCAACAAGTTTCCAAGTGTTGTTGTCTTGAACTGCCTGATATTCATCAACCATTGCTTGTTGCCATGCTTTATGTTTTACTGCCTCCTGAAAAGAAGAAGGTTCAGTAAAATCAATTGCTATCAAAGCAAAATTGCCTTCATTTCATTTTTATGCCCTTGTTCTTGTTTTGTTTTTTTCATTAGGCCTTACATCTTTCAATAGTTTAACTGCCCATTTTGGAAGTTGTTGCTCACTTGTTTGAGGTTCTGAGAAGTCTACATAATTATAGAGGGGATTAATGTAAACTGATGTTCGTCGTTCAGGTGGTGAATCTAGAGAATCACTGTCAGAAGAACTGCTGCTGATTGGAGACGCTGATGAACTACTAGAAGACCCAGATGATTTTGTTGAAGTAGATGGACTTGATGACTCATCTTCAGAGGAAGGAAAATCAAGTTCATACCAATTTGGTGAAGTTGGTTGACTTTGCATATTTCCTTTCATTTTACTGCCCTTAGTTTCTAACTTGTGAAGAAGACTTTCGATTTCTTGAGCACTCTTACTCTTTGTTTCATCAAAAATGACATCCCTGCTCACAATAAATTTTCCATTTGTCAAAAGACGATACCCTTTCTTTTCATCTGAATAGCCAATCATGGTGCATTTTAAACTTCTTGAATCAAACTTATTTCTCTTTTCTTTGGGAACTAAGGCATAACAGATGGATCCAAAAACTCGAAGATGTTTCACTTTAGGTTTGAAACCAAACCAAGCTTCATAAGGGGTGATTCCTTCTAACGAAACAGTTGGAGATCTGTTTCTTAGATAGACAGCTGTATGGATTGCTTCTGCCCAATATGTTGGACTTAACCCTTTGAAATTTAACATGGATCTCGCCATGCCTAACAATGTGCGATTCATCCTTTCTACGACTCCATTTTGCTGTGGAGTGTAAACATTTGTAAGATGCCTTCTGATGCAATTTTCACTGCAATAAGTTTTGAACTCATTTGAGTTGAATTCTCCCCCATTATCTATCCTAAGAGTACCTATCTTTTCTTTGGCCTCATTTTCAACAAGTTGTCGAAAATTTTTAAATTTCTCAAATGCTTCTGACTTGTTTTTCAAAAATTAAACCCAGGTCATTCTGCTGAAATCATCAATAAATAGCAAGAAATATTTGCAACCACCTATTGAACTTTGTAGTGGACCACACACATCACTATGAACTAGTTGCAGCAGCCTGTTTGCGCGCCATGTACTTGTTGGAAAACTTTCTTGACTCTGTTTTCCATAAATGTAGGCTTCACATTTAGCATTTTCTTTGTTGAAAGTCGGAAGTCCTTTAACCATCCCTTGTTTCTACAATTGAGAAAGAATGTCAAAATTCAAATGTCCATATCTTACATGCCATAATCTTATAGGTGAAATTCCTGTAGAAACTGCCCCTGCAAAATCAGAATGCCTTGGAATAATTGTCCCTTTCATCCTTAACAGTTTTCCGTCTTGATATCCTATCATCACTGTTTGGAAGTTCTGTTTGACTGAATTAATCTTAACTAAGCCATCTTCCATAATTATTTGATGTCTAGCTTGTGGAATCATGACCAAATACAACAAATTTTTCTTAAAGGTGGGAACATACCACACATTGGAAATCAATTTTTCTCCAATGTCAGGAAGCAAAAATTTGACTACACCTTTTCCATAAGGTGTATGTTTTGTATCATCTACTAGAAAGATGGAGTTAAGATGGCACTCTTGAAAATTCCAAAATAAATCTCGTCTACAGGTCATGTGCTGAGTTGCTCCCGAATCCAAAATCCAAGCATCTTCATAATCACTCTTAATATAAGAGGAAAGTTGGATTGCTGGTGAAGAAGTGAAGACATTTTCTGAGTCATTATCATCTTGATCTTGATAATTTGCAAACTGTGCTGAAGGCTGTTGAAACTTAGAAATTTTATTCATAGATGTGTGACAATCTGAAGCATAGCGACCAACTCTGTTACATCGCCTGCAAACAATTTGACTCAAATCAGTGCCTCTTCCTTGAGACTGTCCTCTGCCTTGCGATTGTCCTCGACCTCTGCTTTGTCCTCTGTTTTTAGATTGTCCTCTTCCTGGATTCTGTCCCGTGCCTTGCTGAGATCCTCTGTTTTGATTGTTGCCTCTGCCTTGAGAATTGTTTCTTCCTGAATTTGAGCCTCTGTTGGAGTTGTTTCCTCTATGTTGACTGCGACCACGACCTTGCGCTGCTTGATTTTGATTAAAATTACCTTTGCCTTTGTTTTTGGAATTTTCAGCTGAGGAGTTGCTAGTACTGGCTTCTGTGAGAAAAACATCTTCACCAAATTTCTTTTTCTTCCCAAAAGTTTTATCATGTTGAGTCAACATTTCATAGAGCTCATCAAACTTTAGTTTTTCTAACTTTCCAGTTAGCTGTAGAGTTTCTAAAAAATGTGTGTAGGAAGAAGGAAGCCCAACAATTAAAATTACGACCATAAAACTATCATCAACTGCTTGAAAACCAACATTAACAATTTCCTGCTTAATATTCTTAAGTCTGGAGATGTATTCAAGAATATCTCCTTCTTCAGTCAATTTTTGATGCAACAATTTTAATTGTAGATCAACTCTTTTTGATTGAGGCTGAGTATCAAACAACTCTTTAAAAGTTCTCAAAGCATACCATGCATCTTTAGCATTTTCGCTATGGACATACATTTCATCATTGACATAGGATTTAATGAGAGCTAATTATTTGGCGTTTTTAACTTCCCATTTTGCTAGCGCAGCTGCATCTATAGGTTTATTTGGCTTTACATATCAATCACAAATATCATGCCATAGTTCATTATAAACAAGAGTGCTTTCGATGAGGCGTTGCCATGTTTTGTAAGATTTTGAGCCTTCAAGTTTGTTGGAATCAGAAAAGAAATTAATCAACTTAGGCATTGTAGTGTTAAGACTTCACACCACGAATCAAGCTCCAAAAAAAATCAAGATGTGCAACACAATAGCAACACACAACGCAAAAAACAAACTATCGGGGCTTGGCCTTGACCCTCGAATAGTCGTCGAAACAGGAGAAAATTGACTGAGCTTTGCACTTTGCTCTAGTCAATTTCTCAAATATTTACAAGGCAACTTTCAAAATTTTACTTTTACAATGGTGCTTTTGTACAATCTGGTAAAAAAAATTACCCCCCCTAAAATTAAAATTACTTTGAATTACAATATCAACCCAGAAACAAATTACAAGGCAAAAAATCTCCTTATTACTCCAAAATAAATAAATTACAATACCCTTATTACTCCAAAAAAATTGCAATGTTCTTCAAGTAAAAATAAATATTCTACTTATTTTGTATTGCAAATACTTCAGCTCAGTCATGGTATCCACCTGCAGTATTGCCTCCACTTACTGGCATTGGTTGTCCTCCAATACCTAACAATTTAAGTCAGGCTGGGTTGAATCCCTACCAAAGGGCAGGTGCTGTCACAAATATAATTGTTGACTCTCGTCCCCAATCTCCGTCTTACTCACAACTTTCTCCTGTGGCATAAGGTCCTGCATTCAATAGGAAAAGTGAAGCATCTTGTCTCGCTGTGGAATTACAAGCGCATTTACATTTAGCGCATTTACATGACAAATGCTGTGGAATGACCTTCGCATGAAAATGATCCAAGCTGTCAAATGTTGGATTTAACGCTGCTATCAAACACTGATTTTAATGCTGCTCTCAAATGCTGTCAAACGCTGGCATACAAACTGGTTGGAACACTAGAGTAAAGTTGAGTGGTTAAAAAAACGCTGGTGAACCTTTGATATTCAATTAATAGGCGCCCATGTTGCATCTCCTACGTCATAGAGTCACTTTGGACGCAAATCAGGTTATAAATTGCATTTAAATAACGGCTACAGCTAAGGTGCTCTCTGCAAAAACGTTTTACTCGCTGGCTTTTCAAATCGTAGAAGAACATGCAAGTGTAGAACGCTGGCTCAATTCAAACATGCAGAACGCTGGTTCTATTCAAACGCTGGTTAGACATGCAGAATCGATGCTTCATGCCACAAATGAACACTGGTTCTATTCAAACACTGGTTAGACATGCAGAATCGATGCTTCATGCCACAAATGAATGCTGGTTCTATTCAGAATCGATTGTTCAGGATCGATGTTCATTTCAACACTGTTCAGAATCGATATTTCAGAAATGAAAGGTTTACAAATGGCGTTTGGAGGGGCGGACATGAGATAGGTGAAAGGGACGAGAAGTAAGACCCACGCTCTAGATTTTCTTTGGGTAATGGAGGATTGACAACGCTTTTTTTTTTTTATTACAACAAAACTCTTACAAATTCACACAAATTCGCATTTGCTCCTTTAAAAAATGATTTTAGAATTTGCAGATCTAAAATCAAATAAAAAAAAATTGCAAATTTCATACCAATATTTTGCTGATCACTTCAACGGAGTTGAGTTTTCCACGACCTGGTAGAGCTGGAATCTCCTCCTCACTGCATTACCGTGGCTCCGATACCACATGAAAGTGCAGAAGTGTCCTCAGACACACAACTTTATTGATCAAGCAAAAAGATTACAGGGCAAATTACAGGAGTTTACACACGTAAACTCACTCTCACATTCTCTCATTACACATTACATTGAAAATAGGAAACTAACCTATTTATAAGCTCTATGCTCTAACTTAATCTAGGTATGGATCACTTGGAAAATAAAAAAGTGTCCATTTACAATAAATGAGCTTCTAACCACTCTACTAACTTCACTCCTAACTTAGAGCCTAGGAAACGACTCTTTTCTAGAGTCCTAATTTTTAATAACAAATTTCTAATTATAAATATCTCAAAGATTTATTAAATATTCTAGAATAATAATTATTAATTTAACATCTTAAATTAATAATTATTTTATTCAAATACTATAACCTATGATAAAAATTATTTTTGGATCATCTAACATAAAAGTTTTCCTTTGGTGGATGAACCAAATAGCTGTCATCATTGTTACAGGTCAAATAACCTCCTCATCAGCTCAAAGGAGAAGATAAATATGGAAGGAATACAGAGACCTAAACTAAACCTACTTCTGTCAAGGTAACGCACCCCTATAATAGCAAAATAGCATTATAACGCACCTGATCCATGAAAAGGTCACGTTAGTGGCTAGGGCAATGATCTATTTAGACTAGAGGGCAGAATTACCCTTGTTTTGAGTTTGAAACAGGAAAAACCCGCGGAGAATGATTTGAAATTCCATCTTTTTCTCATAAGAGAGTTAGTACAAAATAGAAACTGCAAAGCACTAGTCTCTTATTGGGCCTTGCCAAAAACAACTGAACTCTCAAGGAAGACAAAAGCATGGCAAGTTGAGGAAACATCTTGGTTTTTTCTATTTAGAACTGGTGAAAGGAGAAAGGCAATGATTGCTCTCTCCATCTCCTATAAAATGGAGTTGTAGGCTCTTGGTTCAGGGTCGAAGGATTGTCAAAGTTTTGCAATACATGTGAAGCAGAGCATTATTGTTTTAGTGTGAAGGTCAAAAGTCAAAGAGGTTCATTGAGAACTTGTTGATCAAGACATCACCACATTGAGAGATAGAGAGATTGGAAGGCTGAGGAGGGCTTGGTACAACTGACGGTTGTAATCCTCCTTTTTATAAATCAATAGAACTGTATTTTTTTTGTCCATTCTATGCGTTGATATTGTTATTGTTCCTAAATTACTTATATAGCATGAGATGAATGGCTTAGATGTGCATTGTTTAAATTTTTATCATATATTAACTTAATTGATAGGAAATGTATGTTGTGGTAGAGATTACACGGGTGCTTTGATTGATCACAGGGTCGCGATTTGGAGCTGGTGAAGGAGGATCCCTACTTCGCTACTTAGCACTCTCCAAGAGACTTCAAGATCATTAAAGAGGTAATCTTCCATCTTATTCCATCAAGTTGTTTAAGTTGATATGAACATGTATGTATCTTCTTTGTGAACTATACAGCTAATCTTATTGTCTGCCTCAGGCACCGGAAAGCACTGAGAGGGATATTCAAGAACCAACAACCCAAGCATTTTACCCTATAGCAGAATTGGAGACTCCGCTGGGGAATTTAACCCCAGTTTCTAGTTTTTTCCCTTCCTTCTTTCCTCTGTTCACATCCTTCTGACCAACTTTTATGCCTAGTAAACATTTCAAAAGCTCACAAAGTTCAATCCTGTGCTCTTTTTGTCCATCTGAAGAACTTTACCTTGGCTAACGTTGTCTTTTTCAGTATTCCAGAGCATTATAACGTGGCCTAGCTTTGATTACAGTGTGTTAGTCTCTGCATTAACACTGTCTCTGTTCAGAACCAGTGCATTACTCAGCCAAAAAATTGTTGTTCACCCTTGTGTTGTGTTCCTTTTTGGTTGCAGAGTTCTGGCCATCAGAACCACTTCTTGACTGAATCCCTGTGCTTTTTTACTATCTAGCATCGCTATTTGTTTTTTCTTGTTTAAAAAGTTAGCATTGAATGCATTTAATTTTTAGAAGAATTTTTTTTTTAGTTTTTCTGCATCTAGCTGAATTAATTCTGAAAATTTCAGCTAAAAGACTGTTAATATGAGGTAAATAGATGTCTAAATATTTAAGGTTGAACTTTTCTATTTGAATGTTAGTGCATGGATGTTGAAAGTAAACCTCTCCTTGTAGAAATACTCTTCATCGAATTGAATATATAGAGCATATTTTTGCATGGTTTCTTGAGTTAGAGTCTCATTACATTTCATACGTCCACTCCCCCTCCGCAAGACTAATAATCAAGTACACTAAGAATCAAGCGATAATAAAATCAATCACATTAATTTTTCTGAGCTCACACCAACAGTAGTTCAGGCTAGGATCTTGGGTTAGGAAAAGTGAGAAAATCACCCAAGATATCAAAACATGAGACTAGAGTCATTAACGAGCGAAATCCTACTGCACTCATATTATCGGGACCATTCCTTTACTGGAGCTAAGCGCGAGACAACACTTGGGTGCACAAGAAGGTAGCCCGCCTTCGACTGCATCCGGTGGGCATTCTATATATTGGGGTTCCCTTCGGGGATGTCGAAACTAGATCGAGGATCTAGGTGTTCTGCCCATATAGCATGCTGTCCTAGACCGTGGACCCCCCTGATGATGTCTGTGATTTGAGGTATCTTTAGTGGCCATACTTTTTAGGGACTTACACAAGGTGACTAGGACGGGCTGTCTTGGTACCTGAAACAAATAGACCTACTCTGTCTTTGGTATTTAGGAGGGTACTCGTCTTCACGAGAGTACTTACACCTATCGTCTGAGGTTCGAGCGAAGCTCTAGAGTAACCGTAACTGTAATTTCGACCAACCCTCTTTGTATACTATTGTGATACTAGATTTCATCACCAGAAAACGGTAGTACTCACACAGGGCACCCTATTTTGGCTACTTGCTGATTGATTTTAGAGAGTCCTTTTTTCTTTTTTCCTTTTTAGGTGTGTGGTTACTGTCATTGAGACTTTATAATACATCACAATTTATTAAAATTTGTTAAAAATAAATAGGTCACCGTGGTGTCATCCGACCCACGCCGTCTGTCTTAACGACAACAAGGTATACCTCCTTTGACTCTTAAGGAAGAACTGAACCTTGGTGAACCCGTGCCTTCTGCGGAAGAGCAGTCTCCATTGACAAACCCTGATTTTCACATAGCCTCATATCATACGGAATTTACGAAGGACCCTTTCACGGAAGGTGTCGTACCTCATTACAATCCTCCACTCATTGATTCGTAGGAAACTGTGATAATTCATATTTCACCACGCCAAGACATGTCTTCAGTCGCAAAAACATCCATTTCACAGCTGACATCTACAGGGTTGATACCAATGGCAACCATCCAAGGTTCGCCATCATCCTCGCCACTAGTTGTTCGTTCTATGCTATTACTTCGTAACCCCAGTAGTCAACATATGCCTATTCCCAACCCTACGGTCATCACAACTGTAAGTAACTCACCGAGTCCTTCGGGATATACTCCTACCGTGACCACGTTGGGACCTACAGTTTCTCCTCCCACGAGTGGGACTACTTCGGTTCCTTTTAGCAACCCTTTCAGTTGGAACCCTTTGCTGAGTTCAAACCCTTTGGCCACCATACCAGGGGGCAGTGTCACTAGCACACAAACAATAGGGAACATTTCACTACCCCTGCAATCATTAGGACAAACCAGACAACCTATTGTTAACACTATTCCCTTAAGTGGATTAAATATCGGTGTAGGGTCTATGCCGTTGCTGAACTATGCAAGTAGTAGCATGCCTCCGGGAAGCTCTATTGCATCCATATGGACTAATCCACCCCAACCTCCATCTGGAATGGGAGGGAAATTTTATACTGGGGGCAACCAACCGTTCGACCCGCAATAAATATGCCCTATGGACAACAACCATATATCCCTACCCCTCCACCTATAGGAAATTTTTATCAAAGTCCTACTTATCCTACTGGTAACACATTGATGGGCGGACCCTATGGTCCAAATAGTTAGCCAATACTTCCTTGGTTAGATTCAGGGGAAAACCCTCAATTTCCATTTTTGGCAGCTCTAGACATTCCCGAAATCTATAAACTGACTAATGATCCCATCAATCACAACCCACTCTGGCCTCCAGTACCACACAAGATTCCTTCTGACATCCCAAAGTTCGATGGGATACAAGGGGAAGACCCAGCCGCACACATCACCACCTTTCATTTATGGTATATATCTAATTCCATGGTGGCTGATAGTGTCCGGCTTCGACTGTTTCCCCACAGCCTTACAGGAAATGCCGCCAAGTGGTATATTGAATTGCCACGCGCTGCCATAAAAACTTTTGGCGCTTTAGCGACGGAGTTTCTAAAGAACTTCCAATTACCAATCAGATTTGAAATTGGAACGGAACTGTTAACCTCACTGTGCCAAGACACCGCCACCCACATCTCTGATCACATTCATGAATGGAGGCGTAGGAGGAGGCTAGTCAAAGCGCCAATCCCAGATCATCTTCTATCTAATTGGTTCTATAAGTCTCTCTTACCCCACATCTCTAAAGACATTGGTCTATCCGGTGCAGTTACAGAAGATCAATGCATTCTTTGTGCCCAACATTTAGATTTAATTTATTCACAATCTGGCACGCTATATGATTTACTCCCCAATGCCCCTGGTAACCCCAATCCTCCCGCTGCTCAGAAAACTGGAGCCCACGCCGACGGTCTCGTTGGCACAATCTTTGGCGTAGCCACAAAACAGTCTCGGGGGAAAACCTCCCAGCCATCCTCGACTGCCACTACCCCTAACCAAACGAATACTCTTCCTACTGCTGAGGTAAATTCTGTGCAAACTTCACAAAAACCTAGTGGAAAGAATAAGAAGAACAAGAAAAAGACATCTTCTTCGGAAGAGCAGTTGCACAATCAGAATAATCCTAATCAGAAAAATGTTGCCAAAAACAACAAAGGGAAGGATAAACCCATGAAATTTCCTTGCAAGATTTGTGCGGAGGACCACTTGACATACAAATTTCCTCGGCTACAGGAATGCACCGATTTTATCGCAAACAAGTATTCTGGGCGAACACCTGCTGTTCTTCGTAATCCTTTCCCTAATCAATAGTAGCAACACCAACACAAGGTTGACAACTTGCCACAACCCCAGAAAAGGGGAAATGGTGGTTCACATCCTTCCAGTGAAGGATCATCCGCCATTTATGGCATTGAAAGTGTTTAACTTCAAACACGAGCCAAGATTTATGGAAATCCTACCATAGACGCTCAAGAACCTGGTACTAGTTCAACTCCACCGTCGCCCAACGATCTGCATATCGAACGACTTACTGCTGATCCCGTGATTCATCCCCCCAAAGGGACACTTCGACACATGACTCATAACACCTCTGCACGTGAAACCCAAAACTACAACATTGTAGAAGATTTGGTGCAGGCACCGTTAGCTATGTATGCTCTCAAAGTATTGCAAACTTGTCCAGCACAAGGGAAAGCCTTGCTTTCGGCCATTGGTGGAATAGACCCCCAAGATTCCATGCTAGCTATCTTTGATATGGAAAAATCTCAGACTCGCCTCTCACACCAACTCACATTCCAAGTGCAGGTTGTGTTGAAAGGGAGACTAATCCATCGCACTGTCATAGACAAAGGTGCTTCGACCTGCGTTATGTCACAAGATTTCCGGCTCGCTTTAGGTTCTCCTACCTTGTCACCGCTGTCGAATTCCCTCAAAGCTTTCGATGGCCAGACGTTCCTCCCATAAGGATACCTTGCTAACTTTCCCATCAGTCTGAGTGGGAAAACGATAACCGTGGATGTTGAAGTCATAGATCGCCATCTCGACCATAATCTATTGCTCGGTCGTAGTTGGTCTTATGCCATGACCACCATTGTTTCTTCTTTCTTCCGACTCATCCTATTTCCATTAGATGGGAAAATAGTCACAGTGGATTAGTTATCCTTCTGCACCCCTGATAATACCACGTTACCAAGTAGCACTGTACCCCTAATAGGAGGCTTTCCTGACTCTTCCGTCAGTATTGGTATCGGTCTTCTGAATGCATCTTCCCTACTGGATTGTTTTCCTCTATCGCCGCCAGACATCCCAAATACGGTTGCAATGATATCCACCACTTTGGATGGCTCTATCGACCCATGGATCCTCCCGGCACCTTCAGACATTGATTCCTACGGAGATGAGATGCCACTCTCACCAGCCGAGTTGACCTACCAAGCCATCCAAATTACATCTAAACCCTCCACTGCTATGGTTTCGACCAAAGGTACAAACCTCCCACCCATCACAGTTCTCTCTAAGGATCTCCTCAATGAATTCTTGCCTACAGATGAAGCTATTCGAGAGATCATGTCTCTAGAAGAACGACCTTGGGGAGAGTTTCACCATCGCGCTTCGATGATCGACTCGGACATGATAAATATTGAAATCCCATCCTTTGACCCACCTGAGATGGTTCCCTCCGCTTACACGACTGTTCAAACTATCGATTCAGAAGGGAACATGGGTAATCTTTCTAAGACAATGCTCATCGATATCTCAGTCAAAACAAGTATCGTGGAAAATATTCATATTGGAGTAGATTGCAATCCCGAGGAAATTGCATGCTTCACATCCCTTTTCAAGGAATTCCGCGATGTGTTCGCTTGGTCTTATGATGAAATGCCCAGCATAGATCCATTTCTAGTCAAGCACAAAATCAAGATTTATGACAATGCCAAACCAATTCGGCTGCGAATCAGGCCTGTCCACCTGCGCAAAGCGGCCGCCATAAAAACTGAGGTAGAAAAACTTTTAAATGTTGGTTTCATCTATCCCATTCCTTTGACAGAATGGGTTTCCAATCCAGTTCCCGTCGATAAAAAACAAGGCACCATTCGAGTTTGTGTTGACTATAACGATCTGAATGTCGCTTGTCCCAAAGACAATTATCCTACACCGTTCATATATCAGATTATCGACGATTGTGACATATGCGAATCTTTTTCCTTCATGGATGGATTCTTGGGCTATAATCAGATTGCGATTAAAAAAGAAGACTAGCATAAAAATAACTTTATCTGTCCTTGGGGCACATTTGCGTATCGTAAACTCCCATTTGGTCTGAAGAATGCTGGAGCAACTTTTCAGTGGGCTATGGACTAAACTTTCCATGAAATTTGACATATTGTATAGGATTACTTGGATGACCTTCCGACCCATTCCAAGAAACGACCTGATCACCTTGCTCATCTGAAAGAAATTTTTGCTAGGTGTAGATTCTACAATATACGTCTGAATCCTCATAAGTGTGTATTCATGGTTAAGTCCGGGCGTCTGTTAGGTTTCATTGTCTCCAAGCATGGGATTAGGGTTGATCCCGATAAGGTTAAAGCAATTTTTGAATTGCCGACATCACAATCAATCCTCCAACTCCAACATTTGCAAGGTAAGGAAAACTTTTTACGTCGATTCATTGTTAACTATGCCGAGATGAAGAAAGGATTTATGTGATTATTGAAGAAAGGAACACTATATTTGTGGGATGAACAAGCTCAACAATCATTTGATGCTTTAAAACATGCACTTGTTTTAGCCCCACTCCTTAGTGCCCTCGACTACTCACGCGACTTTCTCCTCTACCTGGCAGCCTCACCATCCTCACTTGGAATGGTTCTGGTTCAAGTTCACAATGACGATAGTGAACATGTGATATACTACTTGTCAAAAGGTCTAATCGGACCTGAACTATGTTATTCACATGTGGAGAAACTTTCTCTGGCGGTAGTCTTTGCCATCACTAGACTCCGACACTGTATATTGCTGCGATAGACTATTGTTATTGCTTTGGAGAACCCCATGCAACACATCCTGTCTCGACAAATTATTGGTGATCAGGAGCTCAGGACCAGGTGTCGTAAAATGGTCAAAAATGAAAGTGCTCAGAACTGGTTTGAACCTGGACGACCGGATAGTGCTCGTCTTCCTGATTCCGGCGCCGCAAATGGTTCGAAAAATGGTCTCCGTATGCAAAAGTTATTCAACTTCAAAGTTTTGTCAATTTCATTAAAAAAATGGCAAATTTGGCTTTGGAAAAATTTTATTAAAAAAAGAATATTCCACAGAATATTCTGAGGAATATTCCATTTTGTAGCCAATGGGAGGGCGCCACGTGGCTAGCCCGGAGGCCGCCACGTGGCCCCAAGAACGAAGTTGAAATGGCGTTCAAAATTATTTCGGGCTCGGACGGTTTTGAACCCCCGACCTGTCAGTCTTCAATGCAACGGTTTTACCAACACACCAGCGCCTTGTGACTTGTTGTATGGGCGGCAAGTATTTTATTTAAAACGTGTTTTGTTTTGGGCGGGGCCCGAAGGGGGCCAGCCTCGAAGGGCCAGCCCCCTTCCCACAGAACCGTGGCGGAGAACCTTAAAACTAATCCATTGGCGCGCTTTACCGGGCGGATAAGATTGGTTAACCATTGGTTACGGGTATGTGTGTTATATTAAACGTTGTTTATTGAATTCAATCCGTTTAACATTTATTGAAACGGTTTTAAAAACTCCGCCATATGAACGCCAACAGTTTGACATTTATTGCCAACGTTACAACCGCCGGATAGGATTGGCGGTTCCGCCTAATTTGAGCGCTTCCTCCTTATTTGGCGTTGCTAACTGCACTTCCTCCACAGTTAGTGGAGTTTCTTAAGGGGAAACAGGCAGTTTAGTTTTTTGGCCATAACTTCTGCTAGGAGAGGCCTTTGAAGACGAATTTTTTTTTTGATTTTGGATATCTTCGACCTTCTGAAGCCATTGGCACAGGTTTCACAGCCATCTGAGGCCGTTTGCAGGTGATTTTTCTCCGGGGAAGTTCCAGGAGCCACCAGGGCCAAATCAGTTTGGGAGCTGCATTGGGATTTGTGCAGCCAGTTAATGTGGAACGAAGGTCATTCCTGAAGTTTTTCAGTATTCTGAATCCATTGCTACAGCTCGTTTTTCCTTTTGGGGAATTCTTCTCACTGTTTAGCTTCATGGAAGCTTTCAGGGCCAAGAGGGCCATTTTAGTGTTGGAGCTGTTTGGGGACTATGTTCTTCCATTTTTGGTGATTCAAAAGCCTGTTTCTGATATTTTCGACCTTCTGAGTTGAATGGCAGAGGTTTCAGAACCAATTGAGGTCATCTTCACCTCGAAATTCTCCCTGCAAGTCTAAAGGGACACCAAGGACAATTGGGGAAAAGTACTGTAGCAGGTACAAATTTCACTGTTTAGTGTTTGGGAAAGAGCATGTTCAGCTAATTCCTATCTTCTGATTCTGTATTTACAGTCAGATCTGTCTTTCGAGACATTCTTATTCTTGTATTAGCCTTTGTAGCATTTTTAATACAAGAGGACAAGCCTAGGTTGAGAGGCTTGGTCCAGCAGATGTAGCCCAGAGAAGGGGGTGAACTGCTTATCATTTTGATGTCTTTATTTGCTGAAGATGATATGCTAAACAAAACTTATATAAATTGTTAAACAGCAAATATACATAACTTTCATATACACATAATCACCTACTCAGCTGCAGAAAGTTATTTGTCTTATTCCGCAAGACATCAAATTTCAAGTATGTGAATGTCAAAGACTTCTAAGTGTTTACATATTATTTCCTTAGGCAGAGTGTGTAGAGGGCCAGGTAGCCTCCGGATTCATCCTTTCCTAGAAAGGTGAAACATCCGGTGAATGCCCCTACAGTCCATCTCTGTATAGGAAATAGTTTGTTCTCACATTTTCAGAGGTCACTATGAGTATTTGCACTCATTTTCTTAAATGAAAATGGATACCTTGCACCCTCAAACAAGTACATTCCATTTTCAGATCAGATGGTATCAGAGCACCAGGTTTGCTTGACTGACATCACTAGCTTGATTGTGTAGCTTGAAAGGTGTCTTAAGCAGTGTTGAAGATTGACTGCTTTATTATTCTGCAAACTACTTGTTGTTTGAGTTTGTTGAAGCTCTTTTGTTCATTTTTATAATGACAATTTCCATAAGCAAGGACATACTGTTGAAAGGTGTTGGACTCTGAATCCAACAATGCTTCCACAAAAGTTGAAGAAGTGGGAGAAAGAGTATGGCAAGGATGGGAAGGAAGTTTCCATCATTGATATGTGTCAGGATGATACACATGTTGATATCGATGTGTAGTTAAAGGAATCACCTTTGAAATGGATTGGTAAGAAATGGTTAGAATTCTTATCCAATTAAAGTTGCATGTCTTTTGATTGAATGCATTTTCTTTGTTAAAGGAATGCAAGTTGCAGGATGGAAAAGCTGAGTATGAGACTCATTCTATCTTAGCGAAAGTTATTTTCATTTCAGCTTTGAAAGTACATGTACATGTGATTGAGGATCTTGTACTTATGATTGTACTTAAGAGAAAGTTGAAGGATAAACTGCATGCATGAGAATGAGATGCATGAGCACAGGGATCATGATGATTTCCTTGTATTTTTAAACATGTATGTGTGATTAACTTGAAGGGTTGATTACTTTGTTTTTATCCATGCATGTAATGTTATTGACTTGGAAAAAGTTAATTTTTTCTCCAAGATTGTAAACAGGAGAAATGATGAAGTGTTTCATCTTTGTAAAAGATTCTCATTTGGGAGGCAGTTCTTCTTCTGGAAGGAAGGTGCCTTGGATGGGCATCGTGACAGTTGGCAAGTCCACATATTCAGGGGAATATTTCAGCTCATATTTCAGCAAGTTTCATTTCTGGTTCCTGCAATTTCAGTTTTGTCTGGCGAAAGAACTTGGTCGGGATTCGACAAGTACTTGGCGTATGCAGCAAAAGTCGCCATGATGACAGTTAGCAAGGCAGGACATTTTTGGGCATTAGTATGCTCTTTTGGCTGACTGGAAGAGGATATTTCTGTTCCTCAAATGCTATACAGTTCAGTGCAGAGATTCAGTAAGCTTTTGGGGACCAAAAGCCTTCTCAGTTGGGAGGTGTGATCAGGAGCTCAGGACCAGGTGTCGTAAAATGGTCAAAAATGAAAGTGCTCAGAACTGGTTTGAACCTGGACGAACGGATAGTGCTCGTCTTCCTGATTCCGGCGCCGCGAACGGTTCGAAAAATGGTCTCCGTATGCAAAAGTTATTCAACTTCAAAGTTTTGTCAATTTCATTAAAAAAATGGCAAATTTGGCTTTGGAAAAATTTTATTAAAAAAAGAATATTCCACAGAATATTCTGGGAATATTTCGTGGAATATTCCACAGAATATTCTGAGGAATATTCCATTTTGTAGCCAATGGGAGGGCGCCACGTGGCTAGCCCGGAGGCCGCCACGTGGCCCCAAGAACGAAGTTGAAATGGCGTTCAAAATTATTTCGGGCTCGGACGGTTTTGAACCTGCGACCTGTCAGTCTTCAATGCAACGGTTTTACCAACACACCAGCGCCTTGTGACTTGTTGTATGGGCGGCAAGTATTTTATTTAAAACGTGTTTTGTTTTGGGCGGGGCCCGAAGGGGGCCAGCCCCCTTAACACAAAATCGTGGCGGAGAACCTTAAAACTAATCCATTGGCGCGCTTTACCGGGCGGATAAGATTGGTTAACCATTGGTTACGGGTATGTGTGTTATATTAAACGTTGTTTATTGAATTCAATCCGTTTAACATTTATTGAAACGGTTTTAAAAACTCCACCATATGAACGCCAACAGTTTGACATTTATTGCCAACGTTACAACCGCCGGATAGGATTGGCGGTTCCGCCTAATTTGAGCGCTTCCTCCTTATTTGGCGTTGCTAACTGCACTTCCTCCACAGTTAGTGGAGTTTCTTAAGGGGAAACAGGCAGTTTAGTTTTTTGGCCATAACTTCTACTAGGAGAGGCCTTTGAAGACGAATTTTTTTTTGATTTTGGGTCTCTTCGACCTTCTGAAGCCATTGGCACAGGTTTCACAGCCATCTGAGGCCGTTTGCAGGTGATATTTCTCCGGGGAAGTTCCAGGAGCCACCAGGGCCAAATCAGTTTGGGAGCTGCATTGGGATTTGTGCAGCCAGTTAATGTGGAACGAAGGTCATTCCTGAAGTTTTTCAGTATTCTGAATCCATTTCTACAGCTCGTTTTTCCTTTTGGGGAATTCTTCTCACTGTTTAGCTTCATGGAAGCTTTCAGGGCCAAGAGGGCCATTTCAGTGTTGGAGCTGTTTGGGGACTATGTTCTTCCATTTTTGGTGATTCAGAAGTCTATTTATGATATTTTCGACCTTCTGAGTTGAATGGAAGAGGTTTCAGAACCAATTGAGGTCATCTCACCTAAGAGTCATTAGGTAGTCTAAGGGACACAGAGGACAATTAGAGGAAAAATCTTTGTCGCAGTACAAATTTCAACTGTTCGAGTGTTTGGGAAAGAGCATGTTGACTAATTCCTATCTTACGATTACGCTATTTACAGTCAAATCTGTCTTTCGAGACATTCTTATTCTTGTATTAGCCTTTGTAGCATTTTTAATACAAGAGGACAAGCCTAGTTTGAGAGGCTTGGTCCAGCAGATGTAGCCCAGAGAAGGGGGTGAACTGCTTATCATTTTTATGTCTTTATTTGCTGAAGATGATATGCTAAACAAAACTGATATAAATTGTTAAACAGCAAATATACATAACTTTCATATACACATAATGCCTACTCAGGCTATGAGAAAGTTATTTGTCTTATTCCGCAGACATCAAATTTCAAGTATGTGAATGTCAAAGACTTCTAAGTGTTCTTCGTCTATTTCCTTAGGCGAAGTACTTGGGGGCCGGGTGTATAGGATTTGTTCCTTTCCTAGAAAGGTGAAACATCCGGTGAATTCCCCTACAGTCCATCTCTGTATAGGAAATAGTTTGTTCTCACATTTTCAGAGGTCACTATGAGTATTTGCACTCATTTTCTTAAATGAAAATGGATACCTTGCACCCTCAAACAAGTACATTCCATTTTCAGATCAATTGGAGGAAAATATTCCAAATGGATCATAATCCTCCAACAATTTGATTTGGTCTTCACAGCTTCCAAAGCAAATAAATCTCTTGTCTTCGCCGAATTACTATCGGACCTTCCCAGAATCGACCTAGGAGAAGTAGCTCATGATCCATTTCCTGATGAATCTGTATACTTGGTCGATTCTTCGAACCCATGGTATGGAGACATTTTGGTCTACCTACAAACCCAACGCTTCTGCCCAACTCTCACGTCCGACGACCGTCATCGTATTCGATACCAGGCAAAGCACTACCTCGTGCTAAATGATACATTATATCACCATGGTATCGATACTATTCTCCGGCGTTGTCTCACTTTCAATGAATCGGAACACGTTTTCAATGACTACCACGTAGGGGCGTGCGGTGGTCATATTTCGGGCATAACTACTGCCCAAAAAATCCTGCGTGCAGGTTATTATTGGCCCACTTTGTTTAAAGACTGCATTTCAGCGGTCCAGAAGTGCCATCTATGTCAAATTTTCACAAAGAAAATGTGTGCTCATCCTGCCCCCCTTCATCCGGTTATCTCCATTGGTCCTTTCGCCAAATGGGGAATTGACTTCGTCACCTGCAATCCCATTTCGGAAAATGGACACAACTACATTGTGGTTGCGGTCGACTATTTTACGAAATGGGTGAAAGCCATTCCCACTTTTAAGGCTGATGGCGAAACCGCCGCTCTCTTCCTGTCCAATCAGGTAATCTATCGGTTCGGCGTACCCCTATCTATTGTCACAGATCATGGATCCCACTTTCAGAATCATATGATGACCGAATTAACATCCATGCTAGGTTTTCATCAAGATCAATCTTCGTCTTATTATCCTCAAGCTAATGGTCAAGTCAAAGCCGTAAATTGTGTCCTCAAAACCATGATTCGTCGATTGGTCAGAAACCATAAAACCACATGGCATCGAAAGTTGTATTCCGCGTTATGGGCATACCGAATGTCAGTCAAAACTACCACAGGCTTCACGCCATTTCAACTCGCATTTGGCCTGGAGGCAGTACTTCCAATTGAGTGTGAAATTCCATCACTCAAACTCGCTGTTGAACTCCTACCTGGCACCACCGCCACAGAGGAGGGCTTTCTCTCGCTCGATCATTTGGACGAAACTCGTCGAGATGCTACACTAGCACTCGAAGCTCACTAGCACCAAGTCAACGCTCAATACGACAAATTTTTCAAGCCTCGTTCTTTCCAAGAGGGTGATCTTGTTCTACTCTATGATCAGAAACATGACCTCTTGGGGGCAGGAACACTCCAACCATTATGTCTTGGTCCTTACATCGTCACTAAAGTCCTCACAAAAGGGGATTACGAACTTCAGTACTGTAATGGAATTCTGCTCATGGAGCCCCGCAACGGGCTCTATCTAAAGAAGTATTTTGCTTAGTTTCGCACTAGGTGTATGCTTTGTAATTTTATGTATATAAGTTTTTCCTATTGTTTTGATGTCTCTGGATATTTTTTGGTTTTTGAGGTGTTTTTCTCATCTACAATATTTTTCTTTCAAACAGATGCTATCATCCTCCTTATCGTACGTTGGATATGCAGACGGTGCTAGTCGTCACACTAGACACATTGCTTCAGCTGCTTGGGTTCTCTACACTCCTGAGTCGGAAATTCTTGGTTCTGGGGGAATTTTCCTAGGTAGTGCCACCAATAACGTTGCCGAGTACATGTTAGTGATCCAACTCCTCACGGAGGCTGCATCTCACGACATATCCAATTTAGTGGTCAGGTTAGATGCCCAACTCGTCATTATGTAGTTAAACAATCATTACCGTGTCCATCATCCAGCCTTGTTACGTTATTTTTTAAGGGTGCGACTTTTAGAACGTCAATTTCAAACAATCACATTTGAGCACGTTCCTAGAGAATTTAATGCATTAGCTGATTCTTTGGAAAACTATGTGTTAGATTGGCATTTGTCACATTTGTTATAAAAGATTTACACATGGGTATATATATTTTTTATCCCATAGAAAATACATAAAAAATTAAAAAACACAAAATCACCAAAAAGTATGTATATATATATATATATGTCGTGTCCAGTACAATAGTTACATCAAAAAATCTTCCAAAACTTGGGTGTTTTTACAAAAACATTGGCTATACTAAAGCCACGCTATGACACTTATACATCCTCTCTGCCATATAAGCCTGATGCTCAAAATAACATACAACTGCTCTGGCTATCCTCCTCAGAGGCAACAGGTATCTCTCCGGCACACCTACGGTATGCCACTGCAGACGAACTGAAACCTCCCGCAGAGGAAGGGGTGGTACACCCATACTCAAACCCTCCAAGTTTTTCGAGAGTTCATGCAAAATATGGGTATCATGATCCCTAGCGGCTTTCACATCCTTAGCTAGTGCACCAGCCCCGGGTAGCTACAGTCATTGCCGTGCATAACGAGGGGCCCCGACTGGGCGGACAAGTGCCACATCTGTGTCAAGCAAGAAAACTTCATGTCATAACATATTTTTCACCCTATTTAAACAAAAATATTGCATAAACATTCAAAAGACAAAAACAAAGTACTTCCTAAAGTACACTGATCATTTATTTCTTACCATTGAGCCCCCACTGGGTGCCAGGGGGAAACACTAACTCTGGATCACCAGTGAAGTTCATCCCTGCATAGGGATAATCCTCAATCATAATGATCTGTGATTTCAGCCAATCAAAAAACCCATCATTAAAGCAGTGACGGACTGGACCCTCTCCAGTCCGCAGAATCAAAGCTGCCCATCGAGCCTGTCTCGGCTCGCGTGGACCCAATGGCACTGTAATGATCCTGGGTCTCATCAATGGCACCCACTCCAGTAGGAAAGAAACTATCAATGTGCCGTACCCAAACTCTCTTTAGGTACGGGTCTTGCATGCTATGAGCTCTGCTCGAGCCCGAAGGACAACTCCATCACACCAGTCAAAAACCTGAGGCTCCATACAATCCAAGGCTAGTAGCATCTGAGCCTTGGTGGCCACATGATGACTCTTGGCCCCTGCCAAGCGAACAATCATCCATAATATATACCTCAGTGGTCTCGAAGCCACCCATGCAATAGGCACTCGGTTGCTCACTACCTTTGTGTTGCGTATGCAATGAGTCAGAATAAGATCAGTAGTGGAGCACGGATCCGCTCTGGACCTCGTCAAGTTGGGCCTCGGTCCACGACATGATAAGTCGGTCAAAAAGTAAACATCGTCCTTCTTAATTGAGAGCTCATTGCCCCCAATCCAAAAGACATGGTGACGCTCGTCCCATTGCTGGATCAACCACCTCAGGAGGTCCTCTTGACCCCTCATCAGTTCTAAATGTGCATATTTTAGCAAACCACATCTGTGGAGAGCCATCAAACTTGAAGCATCAGTAATCATATCTCTTTCTTCTCGTTCATGTTCTCGCTCTCACCAGATACTCATGGTTAATAGTTGAATACATGCCAATACAACATTTTTAACCAATTAGAAGTTGTCTGGAACACTTCAAAACGATTATAAATGAGTTCTTAAAATATGCTCTATGCCTAATGTGGGCTCTAGAACAAAACAGAGAGTGCTAACACGTCCTTCCTTCACGAGAAGTGCACTTAACGCGAGTCTAGCACTGTTGACCCGCGTTAGCCGCTAATATTTTTTAGGGCCTACCAAATTTCTCATTTTGATCCAACAAAACTTCACAAAAACAAAATAAAATGATAACAGGAGGTTCCAACTCTTACCTGGATCTCACGGGAAGAAGAACCGTTGCCCGGATTGACCGCAATCACCAACTGAAGTTTTCACCCTTTTTCACCCTAGAGCTCCTTCACAACATTCAAAATAGGAAAATGAAAGTCTTGTGACCTTCTTGTAGCCATTTCTGGGGAATGAATCTATTAGCTAGTCTGCAAAAGGTCGTGAATTCTTGCTGCATATGTGTTGCAACTATTGAGGTTGGTTACTGATGTTCTGATGAGTGATCAAGATCTATATGCAGGCATAACCATGTTTTGACCCTGATTCTGAGCATTCTTTTTATGGTATTTTTCTTGCTCGTTAATCCAAAAAACCTCGAGTTCTCTTCTTCGGACTCATTAAACTTATACGAAGTCGATTTTGAGCATTCTTTTTATGGTCTTTTTCTTGCTTGTTAATCCGAAAAACCTAGAGTTCTCTTCTTCAGAGTCGTAAAAGCTGATATGAAGAAGCAGTGAGCTTTCTTTTTAGGGAATTTTTTCTAGCTCATAAAACTGAAAAAACCCCAAGTTGCCTTTGTCGGGCTCGTTAAACTACCATGACAGAGAGTAAGGAGCCATTATTTTTCCTCTTTTTCAAAGCTCTTTAAACAGAAAAAAGTGACCGATTTTTCTCCGCGTGACTCGTTAAAATTTCACGGAGAGCACCGAGTTTTTCTTTGTTGGACTCATTAAAAATTTCACAAAGAGTACTGAGTTTACTTCGTCTCCTCGTACTCATAACAAAATGAGGTAAACGTCCATCGAACATAGATTTCTCACTTTTCCAGCTTCGATGGACTAACTCATGGAAAATGAACCATTTCGGGCTGACTATTCTCCCTTTGTTGTGCTCGGTGATCAAGACATGACAAAGGTACCCCATGGAGTTGTCTTCTACGACATTTTTCAGATTCTCTAAATATGAAAAATTCACCGAGTTTACTCGTCTAGACTCGTTAAACCTAATCAGACGGGGAATAGAGTTGTCTTTTATGACATTTTCAGACTCTCTAAATATGAAAAATTCACCGAGTTTACTCGTCTAGACTCATTAAACCTAATGAGATGGGGAAAAATTTGGACAAAATGGATACTACCTCTGTTACATTTCAGAAAGGTCAATTTGGTAGCAAAAATCTTGAACATGGCACTTCCCAGAAAACTCTTTCGCAGTTAGCCGAACCCTAACATCTATGAGTATTAGCCTTCATCTCCCAGTGTTCCTACATCGGTAAAATCCTAACAAACTCTTTGGTGTTCATTAAGCCTCAGTTGCCTAGTACCCTATTACAGTGCCTTCTATTGTTCAAGAAGATCTCGCTATCTACTGCTCCTCTTATCAACCAAACCGCTCATTATGCCAGAAATTATTTGTCGTCAGTTATCCCCATTTGCTCTTCATTATCTCCATCAAAAACAAAATCATTTGGTTTCCGTTTCATGTTGACTGATGTAGGATGCCTCAGTGTCTACCTTTCAACAGATCTCTTCCTATCGACTTCAATATCTTATCTAGAAAGTTTATCCAGAAACCCATCAGTACCCAGATACTTGCAGACATCAGTGGCAGGTAATCTTGTGTTTGATTAGGAGTCTTCATAATTGGCTCATGATCGAATGATTCTACTAGTGTTCGAATTCAACTCTTTTTATTCACACTCGCTAGATTGTACTGTGCATCTTAGGGATCATCATCATTATCGGTGGCCACCTTCGCGTCTGTTAACATTTTTCATTATCGACTGGTAATCAGATGATTTATCACATGTTCAACGACAGATCCTTCATTCACATGTTGAGAAATATGAAGTTTAAGTGAAGCGGCGATCAAGACTTTGGGGCAAAGGTTACATCATTAAAGCTATGTTCCCTTCCCCAAGTTGCGATATTGTTTATGGAGACATATTCTTCAACCTGATCCTGTTATGACAGACACTTCCACATTATGCTTATCGGTGGACAGATTCTTCATATCTCTGTTCTAGATAAATCATGTTGATTAGCTACTGAGCATGGGAATGCCCGACTCAAGACATATACTATATTTTCTGACATATGTTGTTGTTTCAGGTTTTCCTCAGTCCTTCAATATCTTTATCTCTACTACACACATTATAAATTATTTCGTCCATCGTCTACATATTTTACCTCACACTTTAGGGGGCATCTGTTACAGGTCAAATAACCTCCTCATCAGCTCAAACGAGAAGATAAATATGGAAGGAATATAGAGACCTAAACTAAACCTACTTCTTCCAAGGTAACGCACCCCTATAACAGCAAAAGGGCATTATAATGCACCTGATCCATGAAAAGGTCGAGTTAGTGGCTAGGGAAACGATATGTTTAGACTAGAGGGCAGCGTTACCCGTGTTTTGAGTTTGAAACAGGAAAAACCCATGGAGAATGATTTGAAATTCCAACTTTTTCTCATAAGAGAGTCAGTACAAAATAGAAACTGCAAAGCACTAGTCTCTTATTGGGCCTTGCCAAAAACAACTAAACTCTCAAGGAAGGCAAAAGCATGGGAAGTTGAGGAAACATCTTGATTTTTTCTATTTAGAACTAGTGGAAGGAGAAAGGCAATGATTTCTCTCTCCATCTCCTATAAAATGGAGCTGTAGGATCTTGGTTCAGGGTCGAAGGATTGTCAAAGTTTTTGAATACATGTGAAGCAGAGCATTATTGTTGTAGTGTGAAGGTCAAAAGTCAAAGAGGTTCATTGAGAACTTGTTGATCAAGACATCACCACATTGAGAGATAGAGATATTGGAAGGCTGAGGAGGGCTTGGTACAACCGACGGTTGTAATCCTCCTTTTTATAAATCAATAGAACTGTATCTATTTTGTCCATTCTATGTGTTGATATTGTTATTGTTCTTCAATTACTTATATAGCATGAGATGAATGGCTTAGATGTGCATTGTTTAAATGTTTATCATATATTAACTTAATTGATAGGAAATGTATGTTGTGGTAGAGATTACACGGGTGCTTTGATTGATCACAGGGTCGAGATTTGGAGCTGGTGAAGGAGGATCCCTGCTTCGCTACTTAGCGCTCTCCAAGAGACTTCAAGATCATTAAAGAGGTGATATTCCATCTTATTCCATCAAGTTGTTTAAGTTGATATGAACATGTATGTATCTTCTTTTTGAACTATACAACTAATCTTACTGTCTGCCTTGGGCACCGGAAACCCCTGAGAGGGATATTAGAGAACCAACAACCCAAGAATTTTACCCTATAGCAATCATGAAGTAGTGGGAGATACATGAAAGAATCATATGCTGTCCATTGGTCCCTTCAAGGCATGAGAGATGGTAAACATTGGGCTCTTCAACCCCCATGAGAAACTCCAATCTCCATGCTATCATCCAAACAGAGTGAGCCATACTTGATAGCTCAAAGAAATAGTCACCAATCCCCACCATATGCAATGTGTAGGGGCTCCATGGCTGGAGATGAGAGATAAAAATACTCAACTCACGCCGTCTCTCCCTCCATTTATGATACATATGGAGCTGATAATCCTAGGCTGCAATAATATAGTCCTCATGAAGCCAAAAGAAACTTGGAACTTCATGATTCCCTCCATGGATCATAGTGAGCCTTCTTGCCCAATATTCCATGCATATGATGAATAGAGTATCCTCACCATATGTGCTCCAAAAGAAATATGGACCAAGTGTCATATGATATATTGGATGGTGACAATAGTCCTTCCCTTGAGACCAGCGTTTTCCATCATTTTGTTGCCTCAAATCATGGTGCAATAAGTGGTCATCCCACCACCTCGCTGAAATAAGATTCTTCAAAGCTCGAAAGTGATGGAGGATAATAGGTGTTGGATGAATATGATTCCAGCAACACATGCCTTGCTCCAAGTGCTCCCTTGTGATAGATCCTTTCTCATGACATAAGCCCATTACATGACCCCTTGCATAAGAAAACATAGTATGGAGGTTAGCAGTCATATAAGGCCCTATCCTCTTCTTGAAGTACAAGTAAATATG
Organism: Pinus albicaulis; assembly: GCA_034641835.2. NCBI lineage: Eukaryota > Viridiplantae > Streptophyta > Pinopsida > Pinales > Pinaceae > Pinus > Pinus albicaulis. The sequence continues at coordinate 1,182,431,566 of CM076577.1, read as the reverse complement.
GGAGATTGCATTCCCAATGGACACATCCACACAATGTTTCATTCCTCCTCTAATGTTCATAACAAAGATTGGAGAATTGTTAACATCATGATATAAACAAGCTCCCTTATGCCACCTCATGAGAAGGTTACAATTTCTCCCATCCCAAAGTACATACATGATTATGATATCCATCCTAAAAAGAAATAAATGTACATACATCATAGACATAAGTAAGTGTATGGACATGGAATTCATCATGGGGTTTCCATAATTTCTTCTTGTCAACCAAAGAAACCATGCCTCCTTCTTATGCATTCTTTCCTTGAGATACAAGGCATGAGACAAGAAAATCAAAAACCTTGGGTGGTACCCACACTCACCCGATAGAAACCAGTGCAGGTCATCTCCTCCCTACTTTAGATCTGGATGTGGTAAGTGGTTTACATGCCACTTACTTTCTACCCTCTTCATTCCACCAAAGCTGAAGGTGAAATGTATATTTGGTGCTTTACGGAAGCACCCATCATGCTGCAGAACCTCCCTTAGCCCATCAAGGGAGTGGCCAAGTTTGAAAATAGTCCTGGCCCAAACCATCCCATCCAAAAGGAATGGCACCTCAACACCATTAGGCATCCAAATCAGAAAAATGCTAATGGTCCCATGATACCAATGGTCTATCCAAGGGATACAACACAATTCTTCCAACTGTTGCTTGAGAATGTCATGTGGCAACTTGTCCTCCAACAAGGTACTAGTTGTGCATGAGTGCTCATCTACTATGTGGCAGTAAACAACAATATATATCAGTTGTACATGAGCAAAATAACAAGACAATGTGCCATACATTCTTTCTAAAACATCATGATGAGTATGGAGAGATTCCAGCCCATACTCTCTCAATAATAGCCACAGCAACAAGGACTCTTGTTGCCTCCTTGCATTATCAAAATGCAGATCATGGAGAAATAATATAATGATGGACATGTGAGATGCCTCATCAACATAGTACAAACCAGCTCCCTCATACATCATAGGGGAGTTATCCTCCTTCCAAAAACATTGCACATACATGTGATCCCATGAGATATATTTCAAACAAAGGAAAATATATGGACATAAGATTTGACATATGATGTCCAAACTCTCTTCTTAACAACCACAACAACCATGCCTTCTTCTTATGAATCTTATCAATGAGACTCAAGGCATGAGATAAAGAGATAGAAATTTTTGGGTAGTGACCAAACTCACCCAAAAACAACTAGCGCAACCATGCTTCTTGCTGGCATGTATCATAGATCTGCAAGGGGTTTGGAAACCTCTTGCTCCCTACTGCCATCCACTCATCCCAATGTGGGTGATGGATCTCATTCTTCCATGGCTTGGTATCCTCCCAAGGTAGGACACCCTGCTCCTCCAACCTTTGAAGAGCTTTTCACCTCATGAAATGTTGAAGTGCACCTCCAATGGGATCTCCTGATGAGACCTCCTCCTCATGCATGGCCTCCCAAAACCAAAGAGGCCTTGGATCTCCTGCAAGTAGAAGTATCTCTTTGAGTTGTGGCATGCTCATTGAGAGAGTGCCATCTGGAGAGGAGAAAGAGTTTCTCATCCCAAGATGTCTACCCTTTGACATCTATTCCTCCATGGCTTCCTGAATGAAGTTGGCATCTGAATGTTCCCATGAGGAATGGGTCCTTAAATCTTCACTATTTCTCTTGGACAGGGAAGTGCAACCCTGCTGCTCTAGATTAGTAGTAAGTGATGATCCTGGGTCATACAACAACATATTACCGCAATCTTATGAAATATTTTCTGCAATAATAGAAAGTGGAAATGCAATCATACCTTGGTGGACTTTGGGAACACCTTGCATGGCTGCAAGAGTTCTTCCTTTCACCATGTTGACTTCCTCAACTGAAGGTGTTGAAGGCTAATCCTCCTAGGTTGTCATAGTGCTGGTCCAAATCTCCTCAAGAGATAGTGAGGACTTCTCTTCCTCAAATCTCTTGATCACCCTTTCACTGCAAGGTCTCTCCTCTTCCTTCATCTAGATTAATTGAGGAAAAGTTAGAGTCTCCTTGAAGGTTCTAGAGTGACACTTGTACTCTTTCAAGTACCTACTTAGAATCTCATGTTATAAGTGCTATTATTGCTCTTCACTCCCTCTATGATAATAGGAAGTTCTTGGTCCTTCTTCTTCTTGAAACCTTCTAGAGGTCTCACTGGAGCTTTCTTCTTTCTTCTGTTTTACCTCTTTGGAGAGGCTCTTCTTAGATCTGAAAACTGATGAGAGTAATATCATCCTCTCCATAATTCTGATCTCCTCTTATTCTTATCTTCTGATTGGATCTGAAATCCACAGGCAGAGCCAAGATGTCAGCTCTGATACCACTGTAATATCCCAAAATCGAGACAACTCAACAAGCTTGCACTAAAAACACATTTCCAGCAACATATGCAATAAAATAGTGAAATGGACTCTTAGATCCTGTATATTAGTCAATATACAACCTAAATCCAAGAATAGAGCTGAAACAAATCAAACTTGGTGGGTTAAAAAGACCTCCCACACTAGTGAAGCTGAAAATAACCAAAAACCTCAAACACTGCAACACAAGGATTTCTGCATAAAAGTGACTGCGCAGTCTAAAGAGGGTTTTAACTTAGAAAATAGGAGAACAAGTAGATCTAATCATATATTGATTAATAATGCTGAAGAAAATAGATCTAGTATCCTTATACAAAATAAAAGAGAACCCGGCAAGGGTTTCTTATCAAACACTCTGCATACAAAATGTGACATTCATAAATTTACTGAATCACCACTGCAACACTAAGGCATAAGTGTGTAGAAGGCTGAAATATGTTTGATCTAATGTATATCCCTCAAGGGCTTCCTTCCATGAAAGGATTAACCTCTCAATCACAAAAAAACACTGCAACGGAGCCACTGGACCATGCACTGAAGCTGCCTTCAAAAATAATGCATTCCCTAGCTGGAACAATGCTGGGAATGTTAGGGAAAAGTGTGATTTGCTACCACAGGTCTGAAATCAGCTCTAGACCTCTCCAAATAGGTCCCTAAAGTGAAGGAAACCTTCCTCCATAGAGAAAATAGCTCAAAAAGCGGGATTCCATTCCCTTCCACTACTGCACCCTGCAACACTGCACAATCTCCGGCAAAAACTGCGCTAATCAAGTAGGCTGAAGCTTGGCCTGAAAACCTGATGTGAAATGATGAATGAAAACTCTCCCAAGAGGCTCCTTAAGGAAAGAGGTGGGATTCCCGCTCGGGAACACCCAGTGCTAAACAACACTAAATGGTACCAGAGGGAAGAGTCTCCTTATACAAAATAAAAATATACACTGTACTATTCCAAATCTGGAACAACTAGAAAGGCATGACTGGAAAATGAATTTTCTAGTAATGGATGCTATAGAAATGTAAACTAGCACTTGGATCCCTTAGATTTGAGTATCTAAGTCCTAAATCCAAGAGGATATCAGAAAGAAATATTTCTAGGTGGGTTAAACAGATCTCCCACACATAGTTCCCTTGAAAAATGCCTCAAAGAGAGACTACAACAATAACAAACAATTCTACTCAGAAAATAACACAGTTTCTACAGAGCAGTGATAAGAGGCTCATGAAATATTCCTTAATAGTATTTACAGCAGCAAATAAGTCATACAATTGATTTCATTAAGTACATGACTGAAAATACAAGTCATAGACAGAAGAAAACTCCTCAAGGGAGGGCTGCAACCATATGAATGACTGAAAACTGCCTTGACAACATTATTTTATTAGGCTGCAACTGTTGTATGTTACATGTCAGATCTAGAGTAGATATGTGCATGAAAAATTCAGATCTATATCAGATCCATGCACTAGAAGAGCTCCTCTTTCAGATCCCCTTGGAATTTCGGGGTTTACACCAAGCATAAGCAGTAGATCTGAGATCTAAGAAAGCAGATTTGTAGAAATATTCAGAAATGTTGAAGTATTCAGATTATGTAGATTAGATCTGAGAAGTAAAATGTGTATATCTACTCCAGTAGATCTCCAAGTGAAGGGTGGATCCCCAACACTCAGAAACTAGCTCTCCAAATGGTGCACCCAAACTCCCTGCAACACCTCCTACAAGAATAACACAGATCTAGAGTAGAAAATGCATTGTAGGGGATAAATGGCTGATGGCCACATGTCAAGATCAAAATCTGAAGCTCATGCACTCCAATACACTTCCTCCAATAGTGCGGAGGTCTCCTCCACTGAAAAGAGCACTGAAATGACTTAGATCTGAAGAGATCTAATCTCCACTGAAATAACGCAGTCCCTCAAGGGAGACTGTGCTGCAGCTTGAATAACTAAGTTGGCCTGATGCCAAGATGTAAAAATGAAGCTCAAACAATGGCTGCACTCTTCCAGGAGGTTAAAAGACACACTCACTGAGAAGAGGCTCCAATACAAGCTAGATCTGGACAGATCTGGAGTTCCACTTGCTGCAGCTTACAAAATCAAGAAAACCCTCACTAGATCTGCGTTGCAGTTGGAAGTAGGAGCTTGGTCTCCAACCAGATAGTGGACAAGCAATACAAGATCTCCCAAGAGCTCCTCAATGGGAAGAGATGGAACCCCTAAACAGGAAATTCCAATGCTAAACAACATATGCAATCTAGGCTAAACAACCAAGAGAGCTGTGTATTTACACAGACAAAAAATCAGAAATAAAATCATGAACAACCTCAACATGTTTCCTTCCCCTTCCTTTTATAAGATGAGAGCTTGCCAAAACCCTAAACCACCTTCATCAACTTATCCCTTTCACATAAGAGACCTCCTTCTAGAATTGTGTTGTGCCTCATTGATGAGCACTCCTCTGATAATGCGTTGTAGATATGGTCAAGATTGACTCAGTCAAGGGGATTTTTTCTTTTCACACTCAAGTGTGTTTATTAAAGTGGCCCAGATTTACCCTTTTTCACATTGGGCATGTATTTATTCTTTTATTAGGAGTTTTTGACCCTCTACATAATTATTATTTGAACAAAGAAAACAAAATGAAATTGAATACTCCTATTAAAATAGGAATATTACAGAATCTTCAACGGGTAAGTTCTTCCACTTGCCGAGATACTCTGAAATTGATCGATTTTGTAGTTGTCGAGTTCTTGTTTCTGTGACTGCTTTAGAACTTCTTTTGTTGCGATGTTGATCTTGCTGTTGTTTTATTCAATTCTGCACCAAAGTTAGGTTATCCTTTGAGAGTTGGAAAACTTGTTGTTGATTCTTGCTGTGATCTTCCACTACTTTATCATCCATAATAGCTTTCATTTTATCCTTCAAACCATCCAAATTAGCCTCCATTTCTGCTTTTAAACCATCTATGTCATCTTTTATTGCTCTTTGTAAGATCAAAATTTGTTGCACTTGGTTCCATAATTTTGATATATCATATTGCAATTCTTCCTCTTCATGCATCATTGTAGAGCTTTTTGAGGGCTTAATGGGTGTAGAATTATTTTTTGGAGGAATAATATAACTAAAAATTGATATCTATCCTTCAATATGCCCTTGGAATCACTTCAAATTTATTTTTCAATCAAATGTTATGCAAACTTGTTTAAAAAATACACACCTTTTTCTTGCTTTTTAGGAGGTCTATATTGAACTTGATTTATCTCTGTTATTTCGGATCTTAAAGATCTGAATTTCTATTGTGTATTAGCCCTCTGAGTCCTCTTTCCAATGCCATAGGTCAGACTTGATTTGGATTCTTCAAGGAAAAATTATGTCCAATTTCCCGCAATGACCAAATTATGGATTGGTTCAGTAGAGCGAACTTGTACGGCATGCCACATGTCACTGTTTCCTCCTTCGGCTCTGAAATTGATGCAAAGGAAACTAAAGTCTGTGTAATTTCGACCACTTTTACAAAATTCCAATACATTGCTTAGAGAGAGAGTTATGACGATTTTCCCAAGGTCACCTCATTTAGATGAAATTCAAGAGCCTACAAAAACCCTAACTTTCACAGATCATATCTCCGAAAATATTGTGAACTAAGATATGAAATTTTTACAAGAAGTTACTTAAGATTTATTCACAAATTGGTTTTTTTTAGCATCTGAACCTTCGTATAAAAAAATTTATAGCGAAAATTCCACGATGACCTGTTTAAAGCAGCGAAACCCTAGAATCCAAAGCTCTGATACCAAATGTTATGAAACCAACTCCCAAAATAGAAGAAAAGAGAGATCAACGCCTTATAAATAAGCCACTTCGAGGGGGAAACATTCTTTACATTACATAAATGAACAATTCTTGGATGATTCAAATGAAAAAACCTCATTTCTATATATAGGAGTCCATGGGGTCACAATATAATCCTAGCCAACCTAACAATAATAACGTAAGGGCACAACAATAATAATAGTGGGGTTTTATGGGGCACAATAATAACAATATGGGGACTACAAGGGTACAAAAATAACAATAAGGGGGCTACAATAACAACAATAAGGAACTACACTAGTAGTATAGGAACCTAACACATTTTCGTTAGTTTATTTTGTAATTCTAAAGTGAAATTTTCCTTTATCTTCTTTATTTCAATGTTTTATTTCTTTGTGTGTACAGTCAAATATTGAAGCGAATAACTCATTGATTTGTTTTGTGTACAGTCAAATGTGTGATTTTAAGTTTCTATCTCATTTATTTCGTTTGACATATATTACATTGCATGAGGTGTGAGTAGAGTAGGTTCTCCTTTTGTGTATACTGCATTGGGTGCCTCACAAGATCTCCAAATATTTTGAGTTGAAAATTATATGAAGAAAGGATTATGAATTTCCCTAACCTTTATTGATAACCATATATTATCACCATCATTTTTGGCATCATTTTCGGGGAGGCACTCAAAGAATTAGAATCCTACTCTAGAATAGTTAAAAGATACTAGGAGTAATGGAGCCTCAGTGAATGTTTGAATGCCCCTCTGATTTATATTGTCAAGACTATCCTATATTAGGTCACAAAGTAGATTCATGAAATATAACTAGACCAAAAATTATCTTGTGACATTGTTGGAGTCACCCACAATATTGACAAGTTGGTAGGTAAGAATGGTAATCCTTCGAGTGGTCTTAGTGTTGAAAATGTAGCAAGATGATGGAGCTTAGTGAAATGAAGTCGCCTTCACTAAGTGGGCTCGCAGGCAAACTCTGGCGCAAAGTCTATTTTTAGACTATGTCTATTTTTAGACATATGGAGCATGGTTCAGGGATTCCAGTTTGAGATTCTTGGAGCATTGGTCATGTTGGTAAAAATAGATGAGACTCTATTTTTGGGTCGAAGAGGTCGAAGTCTATTTTTAGACTGCCTCTCCTAAAAATAGGGAAGTCAAATATTATTTACCCTTAATATATTGATTCTAAGCAATGGTTTCATGGACGCAGTTCGAGCTACAGAAGTGGCTCTTGCATCTGACAGAGGAATTACGCTATTCCCAAGGGTTTGATGGCATCATGCATGGTTGACTTCAGTTAGGACTTCAGTGGCAGAAGTTTGGTGGAGTTAATGAGACGGCTAGTGGAGTTGTGTTCTGTTTATTTTAGTTGAACTAGTTGAGATTAGTTTAACTAGCTAATCAATTAGTTATGAGTGGAGTGAATAAAATATTATTTAATTCATTAATTAGTAACTCATTATTCAACTCAAGAACACATCAGTTCACTACAGTGCATGATCAGTTCAGTGGAGACCAGTGAAAGAGGTAGATGAAAGGGTGGAGTTAGCTATCAGTGGCGACATCGGTTGTGCATGAGATTTGCACCACACTTGGAGGATTTGTCCATGACAATTGCGCAGTCAAGCCAAGGAGATTCGAACCTTGGATCTCTATATAGACAGGCCTGGATTGCGCAATAGAGGCAAGGCAATTGGCGGTGAGTTTTGAACCAGTAACCTGTTCAAAATTGAGCTAGATTGTGTGTAACTTCATGAGAAAGTACTGAGTACTTGTGAGGAGTATTGTACTGAGTTTGTTACATGATTTCTCCATTATAATATACACAATAGCTGCGGGGTTTTCAGCTATAAGCTTTCCCCATACATACTGTGTTAATGTGTATGATAATTTGATGTGTTATCGCTTGATTTATTTTCCGCATGTTTGATGATCTGAGTGGAAGAGATTATGTGTTGCATATAAATTCGAATTGTATGTGATCAGGATAGTCTCGGTGGATAATTAATCATTATTCAACAAATTTCTACACTTAGGAATCCCAAACAACAATAATAAATTTTGTTGTCCAATAGATATAGCCTAAAGGCTCAACCTAAAATTCCAAAGGAGCAACTACATTACAAAAATCCCTGTGATTAGCTTCCTCTTTAGCTCCCTTTTTTTCTTCCACTAATTTTTTTAGTGTATTTTTCTCTACCTTTTTGAAAATGATGACACCATTTATAGGGATGGCGCTATTTTGGAATTTTTTCATCGACCACAATGAGTCGACACTAAAATTTTCACTAAATAGCACTGAATTTAGCGCTGATGTAAACACCCAATTTAACATATTCTTTAGCTCCTGATGTACCTTCATGTATATACTCCTGTGTAACGTCCTATTTTTCTCCTTGTTATGACATTGTTTTTAGCATCCACTTTAGTTTCCTTTTTAGTTTCATTTTTAGCTTCTCGTTTAACGTCCTATTTTTCTCATCCTTATGGCATTGTTTTTAGCATCCATGTTAGCTTCCTTTTTATCTTCCGTTTTAGTTTCCTATTTAATGTCCTATTTTTCTCCTCGTTATGGCATTGTTTTTAGCATCCAATTTATGTTTATTTTTACCTTACATTTTAGCTTCCTATGTAACGTCCCAATTTTCTCCTCATTATGACATTGTTTTCAGCTTCCACTTTAGCTTCCTTTTTATCTTCCTATTTTTCTCCACGTTTTGACATTGTTTTTAGTGTCCACTTTAGCTTCCTTTTTAGCCATGCATGAAATATTGTACAAAATTTTTCTAGTCACTTTCCTTATACAAACCTATGTCATCATAATGATAAGCCAAGGAAGGTACATTTGATTGTCATTTACTTGTAGGATTCAGATTTACATGATGATATGAATTTTTATGTTACACATGCTGAGGATGGATTTTGTAATTAAGTTGGGGGGAGGAGTGTTCTGTATCTATCGTACGATACACAATGAATGTACCCCAATTTTCTAATTACCATTTGGATGACGCATAATACACTTATCCTAATTCATTAATTACCCACTGCCACTGCTACTCCCGCTGTCATTTATGAAAATCAATTTGACTACCTGGAAACCATTCTTGGTAGTTTTTATTTATGATGAAAAGCCATAATTCAATTAAAAGGTAACTTTAATTACTCCCTACCCATTTCAAAATTTCATTCGATTGATATTTTATACCGTGGAAAGTGTTTGTATGTACCAAGTGCAGCCCCTGTTGGAAAAAAAATTAATAAGGAAGACCTTGGTTTCAGACATAGGTTGCCGAAAAATATTTTTTCGATAGTTTAGCACATCATCAAAATTTTTACTTCCCCTGAAAAGAGAAGTGTCTCACCCGAGGTATGTTGAAACTTAGAAAAAAGATAAAGGATCATAAAATAGGGTCATCGAATGAGTTAACAAATAAATAATTGCGCATATACTACATTTGACATCACATAAACATCTTCTATTTAGTCAAGAATTAAACAAAAACATATTACAATTGGAAACAACAAAAAGCATTAGGAACCATGATCTTAAAATTTTTAAGAGGATAAATAAATAATGATCATAAAGACATATAATCATTCCCCACAACACTTATTTATATTATCAACCAGATCATTATAATACATTGCACCTCTTCATAAGGATGCGAGATCCTGGATAATTATCAGACCAAAGCATAGAGAATAACACAAGAATAAAATATAAATATTGCAACTATTTCAGAACTTCACATTGGAAGCATATCGACATACACTAGAAATGTTTCCTCTTTTTGTTGCCTTTCCTTTATCCTTTTATAGATTTCCTTCCTTGATCCCGCTCATTTGATCAGGTCCACTTTGACAAAATCTGGGTGTTTTTGTCCTTATCTCCTTTGATCCTTTCAAATTCTAGTGCGCCTATCCTCCTTTCTCAACTTCTGTGAGTTCCAAGGTAACTGATTTTAACCTATTTTTTCTGTTTCTTCCTTTCTGTTCTCAGCTTTTATTTATTTTGATCATTTGCTTTTCCATTTCTATTGATATTATTTGTGACCATTTTCCGACCAAAACTTAATCAAATTTTTCCAAAACTGTTACCAAATATGAAGGACCCAACATGCCCCAACCACAGTTCATTGACTTGCCCTCGATTTAATGATGTATTCTTGCATTTGATTATGCTTGCGATTGCACTACTTCTTCTAGTGCTTCCCTTTCCTGTGCCACTATTTCACCTTCAAATGAAGGACCCAACTCACATATCATTTTTATTACCCTAACTTTGAAAGAAAAGTAACCATCCATACATTTTTTCTGTGTATCCATAACAACAACATCTTGGTCAAGAAACTGGGTGGTATGTTCAACATCGGGTTATTCCGTGCATGCACTCATCACATATTTCCACTGAGTATGAACTTCATAATTAATTTAGAAAAACTGGACAAGTGTCTCTGAGAAGGTGGCCGAATATCTTGCAACACAATTTTGGTTGCATGCGAGTCTTCCTCTAACTAGTGGATCTGCTTCTCAAGTGTGTCAACTTGGGAAAATAAGTAGTACTGTTGAGATAGGTCATTGGTGGCCAACGATTGATTAAAAATCTATTTCTTATGTTTCAACTCATATAAGGGTGATTTTTCCTTGTAAGTAAACCAACCCAATCCTAAACTTGTTGAAATATTTCTTATGAATCATTAGTAAACTGTCTCAAGAGTGTCCCTAAGAGAAGAAAAATCAACCAAATTTTGTTCAATATGAGCTCTGTATTGAATCATGGCATTCAGAAGTGCTTTGTGAAAACCAGCAATGGTATTGCACAAATCTCGATTGGAAACAACAAGTTCTATATAGGCAGATTCAATATGTTCACAATGTTCGAGAAATTGACACATGGAAAAATATTCGAGTGCAATTGGCACAATTTCAGTAATATTAGGTCACATTTTCTAAAACTTAGCACTTAATACTCCACTTTTTGATCCAAATTCTCCTTCTCACTATGCAATTGATCATGTTTAGTTGGGACAACAAGTTGTTGTTCCTGCTGCTCATAGCTAGAGACCAAGGAATTATAAAAATATTCCACATGGAGGGAGGTCACTTTAATGAGGTTGAAAAATTAGTAAGTAGACAAAATCTAAATATTTTTTGGCGATAAGTCATGAGGAAAAGGAAATAGAGCCTGTAAGGGCTGACCACTAGTAACAAATTCTCTGTAGCGAGAAAGGTTTTGACTGAACTATGTGATTTGAGAAGCTGAGAAAATCAGACGGGATTCTTGCTGTGATTCAATAGATGGATGTACAGGGGTAGTGGTAACTAGGGCTCTGGGTATATAAAATTATTCATCTTCCTACCTTGTAGTGTCTTTAGGAGAAAAATAAACTTTCATCTCAATGGTGTCGCGACCAGGGTTTCCTGTGTCAGGGATTTTTAAAATGGTAGCAGAAGGGGAAGAAATATGAGGAGATTAATTAGGGAAATGAGGGGAATAGACAAACAAAGAGTGACAAGGTTCCTCCACTATCTAAGTTCTTGGGATAGGGTATCTAGGTTCATCATCGGTGATATATACGACATGATAGTTCTGAACATGAGGGTTACTTTGAGCGGAAGCTTGAACAAAGGCATCAAGAGTAAAAGGGGTCGTAGCAAAAATTGAGAGATGAGTGATAGAAATGGGGTACAAATTAGAAAAAGGAAAAAAAAATGGCTTAATAAATTGACTAGTGAGAGAAACAATAGTTTGAATTTCTAAATTAGAGTGACCAGAACTTACCAATGAACCAAATTTATGCAAGGTATTACGAGCATAAAAAATGGACTCCTAAACTTTCTTCAATAAGACTTAGAGAGCTTGGTCAACATCTACAGTGCGCTTCTTAGAGTATGATGGGACCTTGAGAGAAGATTTACAAGGAAACATGCCATATAGATTATAAAAAATATTTTCATCCTGTTGCTTACACCGAACTCCCGACCATGAAATTAACGAAAAGTTTTAACCTTGTACAGAAATTACCTGTAAACAAAATCCTAAAACAAAAAAATAAACAATGGTGAGAACATAAAAAAAATTTACACAGAGATTTTCCCCTGGATCCAAAAACCGAGACTACTATATTGATTTTTCATTATATTCCTTGCAATGTTACAAAACATATATATACACGCTGAAGCATTCTTAAACCCCAATCCATTAACCCTGGATTAGAAAATAATCGTAGTTCCCTTGATCAGATCTAAAAAATACCATGGGAAAAAAAACATCATGCCCAAAACCATGTGCAAAACTCATGCACAAAACCATGGGTAAGTATTCCCACCATCTTTGGGTTCGCCCCCCATCTTTGTGTCCCCATAATTTTTTTTTCTTGGGGTGTTACCCCGAACCCCATGCAGGGGGGCTACCAACCCCCTGTGACCCCCCCGCTATACCCCGCATAATGTACAATGGTTCAGGCTAGTTTTGGAAAGAATATAACACACACCTAACATTTTCCCACTTGTTTTCTTTGCACACAGGGGGTCACAAGAGAGATTTGTCATTGGTCTAGGCCTGCAATGCCCATTGTTTTTCTACACCAAGAAAAATTCTCAGTGCTCACATATTTTGTCAATGCATCTACAACATTCTTCAAGGTGTCCACCTTTACCAACAACACCTTTTTGTCCTCAACCATTCTCTCACAAAGTGATACTGAACATCAACGTACTTTGTCTTCAAATGATAATCAGGGTTCCTAGCCAAGAAAATTACACTTTATTTGTCACAATATGTCCTTATAGATCACTACACCAACCCAATACTTGAAAAAAGATCTACAACCAAATTTCTTCCTTGCTTTCAACCTCTATAATTGAAAGTTCCACTACATACTGTCTTTTGCTCATCCAACTAACTAATCCTCCAAATAGGTTAAACACATACTCACTTGTAGATCTTATTTGATCCAATTCTCTAGCCCATTCTGCATCAAAAAATCCATGAATGTCCAAAAATATGTCCAATATTGGTCTTCCTTGGTAGAAAAATCCATAATCACTAGTGCCATGAAAATACCCTAAACCTCTCTTCATTATTTTCCAATGCTCCTTCACTAGTTTCGACATAAACCTACTCAATACTCCCAGTGCATGTGTAATGTCCGGTCTGGTGAAAACCATTGCATACATCAGGCTACCAACTGCACTCACATATGGAACATGAGACTTGTCCTCGTCCTCTTCTTGGGTCTTACGACATTGTTCAACAGATAAATTTACAATTGCTAGAATAAGAACCTTCACCAGTTTACTTTCCTACATATTAAACCTTTGCAATATTGTCTTGAAATAATTCCTCTAGTTTAACCATAGCTTCCTCTTTGCTCGATCTCGTTTAATTTTCATTCCCAATATATAGTTTGCAACACCAAGATCCTTCATGTCAAATTTGGAGGACAATTGGGTCTTCAAATCCTGGATAATTTCTTTGTCATTTCCAATCAGCAACATATCATCCACATACAAGACCAAATAAATAACACGGTCACCAATTAATTTAAAATACACAGTGATCCACTTTTCTTTTGGTGAAGCCAAGTCACCTTATATATGTATCAATTTTCCGATACCACATCCTTGGTGACTATTTTAACCCATACAAAGGCTTTTTTAACATGCATATGAGTTCTTTCTTACCCTTCACCTCAAAGCATTTAGGTTTATTCATGTAGATATCTTCTTCCAGATCCCTATGAATAATTTTTTCTTCACATCCATCGGTTCTACCTCAAAATCAAAAGAAACAACAAAAAATAAAAGTAATCTAATAGAAGCTAACTTGGAAACATGAGAAAAAATATCACCAAAATCAATTCCTAGAACCTAGGAATAACCTTTGGCTACCAACGAAGCTTTGAATTTCTCCACCTTACCTTCTGCATTCATTTTCTTCTTGAGCACACATTTTCTGCCATTGTGTTTCTTTTTAGCCGACAACTCCACCAGATCCCAAGCCTCAATTTTTTCCGAAGATGCCATTTCAGCAACCATGGCCTCTTTCTATAGTTTTCCATCCTTTTACTCCACTGCTTCCTATCTGATCCAAACTTATGCATGAATGAAATATAATATAGATATAAACATAAACATAGAGATATAACATAAATAAAACTTCATTTCATTAATATTAAAGAACTAAAATATGCTTACATACAGAATATAAATAAAACAGATCGGGTGATGGTAGCTTATCTCTGAGAACAGATGTGGTGGCTACATGCCTATGAAATCTATTAAAATGAGTCTCAAGGGTCATTTTATTATTGAACAATAAGGGAAGACCCTAAAAAAACAAAACCTTAACCAAAGGAGAAGTAACTTTAAGTGTTTTTTGGCCTCGTTGGGGTTAGTTTGGCTGCTAACTTCTCGGGGTCGTAACTTTGTCATATTATCTATGTTTGGTGTGTATGATACCGCGTTGGAAATATATCTACAAGTACTACAGGATTTTCCAACAAGCCCTTGCCTATGGCTATGGGTCTGCTGTGTACATAAAAAAAACACCATCTAGGGGGTCAAAACTTCTTCGGAAGTTCAAGACTCGAAAAAATGAAAAACATAGTAAATGTTGCTATAAACAAGGAAACTAATGAAACCGACTGGAGGTCTAGGTGGAATAGAAAAATGGCCACCAATATCCACCTAGATCAATCCTCCCTCCTTAGGAAGCCATGGTCGCCATTGCATGCAGAGCCTCCATGAGGTGAGGAAATTTTTGTTAAGGTTGGCCCTTGGTGAACCACTCTCCCTAGTGAAGGAGTTGGCTCGCTTTGAAAAATTGATATAGATGGGTCCTCTATTGGCGGGTGTTATTGATTTTCATTTCCATAATACAATTAGTTGTGTCCTATACCATGCAGTCTTTGTTAACTTCGTTAGCGTGAGTTGTTCTTCAATGTCAGATTTGTCTAGTAAGGGTGGAAAGTATGACCGAAGGTAGTCCACATTGAACACTAGGTGAAAACAAGGAATGGTGGAATGTTGAGCTCAAAGGAATTGTCCTTAACAACCTTGGTGTGGCTTACAACCCATATCAGAGCAGGTGAAGCTTGCGGTGGTGCCTTGCGAGGCGCTCCTTCTCCAAATGTAGCCAAACTTTGTTGCCCACCTAGAACTTGTGTAGCAATCGATGTTAATCAATTCCCTGCTTGTAATTAGCATCAGATCTGTCCAATATGTCATGGACCTGCTGGCGGATGTGCTGAATGTGCTCAATGAAGTTGTTCTCCACGTCATATTCAGATTGGGCATGAGTTGAATCTACCCGAGTAGATCCAAATGGTATGGCCACATCAATGGGACATATTGATTGGAATCCTAGCCCCACCTGAAAGGGGCTATGGAAAATTGAGATATGGAGAGATCAGTTGTAGCTGTATTGGACATAGAGGATGATATCATCCCATGTGCATGGATTCTTCGAGTTGTACATGTGCATAATGTGTACGATCATCTTGTTGACGACCTCTGTTTGGACATTAGTTTGGGGGTGTAAATACATGGAATTAGTGAGCTTGGTATCCAACATCGACTAGAGACTTGACAAAAATGTAC
This sequence comes from Pinus albicaulis, assembly GCA_034641835.2. Lineage (NCBI taxonomy): Eukaryota > Viridiplantae > Streptophyta > Pinopsida > Pinales > Pinaceae > Pinus > Pinus albicaulis. Next base: position 1,182,415,724 of record CM076577.1, on the reverse strand, counting down.
TTAGAAACCTATTGTCCCAATTTGAGATAATGGACCGTGGGATCCCAAAGTGTACCCACACTAGTTCAAAGAAGAGCATAAAAATGGCTTCTGCTATGATACTCTTCTTGTAGGCCACCAGAATGGTCATCCTAGAGAATCTTTCAATGACCAAAAAAACACATTTGTTCCCATGCGTGGTAGAAGGAAGACCTAATATATAATGCATGGATATGGATTCCCAAGGTAGAGTAGGAGTAGGAAGTGGAGTATATAGGCCTTTATTCTTTATGGTCGGTTTGACAATGACGTAGGAAATGTAGGATTTGATGTAATTCCCAACCTCTTGTCGAAGGTTTGACCAATAGAAATACTTCTACAACACCGCCGCTATTTTATCTACCCCGAAATATCCAACAACCTGACTATAGTGCGCTTCCCAAATTATCTTGGCACGCTTGATTGAAGGAACATTAAGGTGTCTTAGGTGACATAACAATGCATCTTGGAGGTGAAAATTTGAAACTTTCTGGCCTTCTAGGAGCGTATGGTATGTGTTTCCAAATTCTAGATCGCTCTTGTAAGGATGTGACCACCTCAAAGTCTCATGCCCACAAGAGTTGAGCACAGTGGTAAGCACCAAGATTAGTGGTCGACTGAGGCAGTCTGCAACATTGTCAGTGCTACCCTTCTTGTACTTAATTTTTAAATTGAATTGTTGCAAGTATGTGGATAATTTTTGAAGGAGATTGTTCTACAACTTCCCTTGTGTCTGTATGAACTGCAGGGGTCAGTGGTATGTGTGGATGACTATTTCCTTCCCAGAATGTAGTGATTCCATTGTCTACAAGATTTTACAATGGAATACATATATTTTTCATAGGTGGGATACTTTCAAATTGTGTCTGGAAGTGTCTCACTGTGATATTTCACTATATGCCCCTGCTGAGTAAGAACTGCACCAATAGCATAGTCAGAGGAATTTGTCTCAATATAAAATGGTTGCTGCAGGTCTGGTAATTTGAGCACTGGTGTAGAGTAGAGGTGATGCTTCAACTTAGAGAATGCCTTTTGTTGGGATTTAGACCAAAATAACTTTTCTTTCTCTCCTCCATTGGTGACTTGAATCAAAGGTCAAGTGATATGAGAGAACCCAAACATGCACATGGGGTAGAATTTGGAAAGACCCAGAAAGATGGATCACTCCGTTAGAGTGGTTTAGCCAATCCCGAATGAACTATATCTTTGCTGGGTCCACATGCACACCCTTTTCATAATTGATGTACCCCATATCTTGAATCTAGGTCATGCCAAAGGTGCATTTCTCCAAATTGGCACACAACTTGTGTTGTCGTAGTGTTTGGAGGACTCGTCGAATGTGGTGGAGGTGCTCTTCCCAACTATGGCTGAAGATCAAGATGTCACCAAAATACACCACCACGAATGAGTTGATGAAGGGTTTTAAGATGTCTTCCACTAGCCTCATAAGGTTTTGGGGGCATTCATTAACCCAAAATTCATGACCAACCATTCAAAAAGGCCCTCCTTATATTTGAAGGAAGTCTTGCACACATTAGAGGGTTTAATTAGTACCTAGTGATAGCCGGACTTTGATTCGATCTTGTTGAAATATTTGGCCCCCTTGAGCTCTTCCATAATGTCATCAATCTATGGGATTAGACACCTATTCCACATAATTATTTTTTCAGTGCCCGATAGTCAATACAAATTCTCCAAGTCCCATCCTTCTTTAGAACCAAAATGATCGGGTTCCCACAGGGTGATGAACCTGGCCTGATGTGCCCTTTCCACAACAAATCCTGAATTTGCCTCTTGATTTCATTGTTCTCCAGAACAAAGTGTTGATAGATCGGACCATTGGGTAATATCATGCCCAGGGTCAAATCGATGGAGTGCTTGACCTGGAAGTGTAGAGGTACCCCCGCGGGTGAGGTGAATATGTCCCTATACTCCTCAAAAACCTTGTCCATTTGTTGCTCCCGTACGGAGGAGCCATGTTTAGTGGTCATGGCCATAATATTCATCTTACACCAAGGGAGAATCATAAGGAAAATAAATTTCCTGGTATGGGAAATGATATTACTTCATTTCTTCGCAGTGATCAAAGAGATGATGGTAGGCGGTTCTACCTATGGTATCCTGTACAACTTGTTGCCCAAAAGTAATAATAACAATGCGAGGCTGAGATTCATACACAACATGCTGCTTCCAAAAATATGGTTGGAATAATAATACATCGCAAACTTCAAGAGGAGAAACATCACACAATACCTCATCCGTGACGGGCTTGATGCTGTAGTGGAGGCGACACTGATGGGTGATGTGGAGATCTGATTCTTAGTGAAGCCACCTGATGGAGTACAATTACGGGTCATTTTTGGTTGGTAGGCCCAGCTGCTTCATGATCTCTACCGAAATGAAGTTCTTTGGGATCCCACTATCGATAATGAATTGCAGCGGAGAACCCTTTACCCAAATCTGTGAGTGGAAGAGGCACTCCCCCTCCTATGGATATTTGGGCTCATTGTTACACCATTTTTTAGTCATCTAACCTGTTACTATTAGATGGACCTAAATACACCATGTAAGACCAATTTTACCCTAATTAAAATTGCTTTCACTATGAAAAATAACTTAGTAAACCACCTTTATTAAGTTGTTTATGGTCTAAACAGGAAACCCCATGAGGAAATATTAAACAAATCCACATTTTTTAGATTTTCCTCAAGGAATAATTAGTTAAACAATAGTTTAATTAATATTCCTGGTCATATTTAACCCAAAAAATGAGAATAAATTAGATAAATTATTATTTATCTTATTATTTTCTAGGAATAATTATTTAAACCTTATTTAAATAATATTCCTTGTTAAATTTGACTAAATAATTAAATAAATCATTATTTATTTGATTTTTACTCAACCACATCCTTAAAATAAAAAATAAATCATTTATTTATTTATTATTTACAAATAAAGGGATTTGACCCAAGTCAAATTCTTTTTCCCTCCAACAAATATAATAAAATATTCCATAGAAGTTGGATCTAGAATTGGTTAATAATATTTTAATTTTGCACCAATATCTAGACTAACTCAATATTTTGTTATAAATAGAAGGATTTTTCCATTCACTCACTAACTTTTGTTTCCTAAATATCACTATGGATCTATACTTTTGGTCTGATTTTGATCCACCATCATTGTCATATTTTGCTACCATTTTTCTTGTGTGCTCCCTTTGAGCTCCATTTTTGTCTGGGTTTTATACACCATCAAGAGAGAGGGATTTTAGATCTGAAGTGATGATGACTTATAAGAACCCATCCCATTGAGGGGGACTAGTAACATCTTTCTATGTTCCCTTCCCAGGTGTCAAAAAATACAAAAAATCTTTAAAACAATATTGTCTTGTCTATTGGATGTCTTTTAATGCATAGATCTAGAATTTTCAGCATTTATCTTGGTCAACTAATTGCAGATCTAAATATATTGGCAACCATATTTGCTATTAGGGATGTTTTTTATGCGCGACTAAAGTGAGCCTTTTTTGTACACTTCTGATTAAGATTCATACTAACAACTGGCGACTCCATTGGGGTTTACAATTACAACTTCCGTCATTTTTCAGATCCCTGCATATCCAGCTGCTTCAAACCCTAGGATTTCTCTTCAGCTTATTGTTTTTCTTTTCTTGATGTTGTTTTTAACCTAATAAACCGTAAAACATTGAAAATTATAACTTCCGTGTGTTTTCAGACCTATTGCGCAGGTGACAGGCATCAGCCGCAGCTGAGACGACAAAATTTTCTGAAACCTGCTCCCGAGAGTGCCCGAAGTGTAGGTCGCACTTTTTTGGGCCAAAACCTATGACCTGAACCTCCAAGGCGCAAAACATATGCCAAAACCTATGACCTCTATAGAAAACAGGTTAGAAACTATGACCTAGACTTTTTGCAGGAATTTTTCTGAGATTTTTCTGGGTTTGTCTCGACCTCTATTCAAGGTTGTCTGATCTCCGTCTCCGCCTGTTTTGGACCTGTACTTGTTTTTTTTTACTAATCAAAGTGGGAACCTATCCCCCTAGGGCTTCAATACTATTAAAACTAGAAAATCATACAACAGAATATGACATTAATTAATGTCAAGCCTAAGGATTTATAGGGCAGGAACACATTATGGAATCAAGAAAGTATTTCAGATCTCTAAGGTTTTGAGAAAATCAGATTTGAACTAGTCTTAAATGCTAAAATGTGCGCTTAATCCTTCGAGAAGAGCGCCTTTTGCGCGCCTTTTTTCCCAATAAGCACGCATTCCTAGAAATGGCAAAAATGTCGCTTTCCGGGACCAAACAAAGCAAAGGATAGTTAATCCTTATATGAAGCCGCCTAAGGACAACCGCTAGTGCCTCCTTAGACACTATGTGAGCACACAAAGGAATATTTGGAGCACACAATGGAATCATACCTCTCCCTTGGGTCACCATCCATCATGTACCAAGGGAGGGAAGGAGGATTTGAAACTCCCCTATATAAAGCCACCAAGAGATGAAGAAATGGTTATCACATTGTTATGCTAGCCAAAGTTGCCCAAGAAACACCAGTAGTGTGTGACTCGGAGCTGGAGCTGAAGAGGACTCGATTGTTGGCCACCCAACAATCCTAGTCCACCACGACAGAGAGAGAGGGAGACTGCATCAGAGGCAGAGCTTGGAAGGAAACATCCTTGCATCGGGACCTAGAGCCATTGCCTAGGTGCCCTTTGGCAAGTGGGTAAAATTTCTTCTCCATTTCAAACGTTTAATAAGAAGAGGCCTTTGAGCCATCGTTGGTATTATTATCGTTTTTGACTCTCTTTGATAGCTTCTGTATATTTTTGTTTTAGTTTTAGTTTACTTTGAGCATACATTCGCATAATTTTTTCACTGAATTGTGTGCTTTTGAGCTCCACCACTTTCTGCCTGTTACCAATAGTTTAAAGAGTAGACCACACTCTTTAAACTGGTGCAATTTCTTACACCCGTGCGACTAATCCACCACAATAGGATTGGTGACTCCACTGACATGTTCCAAGTTTATGTGGTTGTGCCATATTTTGGAGGAGAACCTTTGTTTATGCTAGAGCGGAGCTGACAGTCCTCTGACCCATATTACAATCCCTAGATTCATTGGAGTGACAGACTGAAGAAGGTAGCTCCTAATATTTTTTACTTGCAGGATTTTTATGCGCATTTTTTCCTCACAGACGCGTAGGGCATGCGTTTAGCTCTGACCTGCTCGCGGGAAGGCACACCTGTCAAGGCTTTTTTCACGCAAATGGCAGAATGAGATTTTTCTCCCTATATTCCGCATTTATTTGCTTATAGTGTGCTGGGAAGCCCCTAATGTATCTGCTAGCACTTGTGTTGATACCCCACAGCTTCTGAGAACTCACTTTTTGCTGCTTTCTGTAGGCATAGAGTTAGTTTATCTTTAAGTTGATTTTTTGCAAAAATATTCACTTAGTTTAAGTTGGGGGAAAATTAACTATTGCATTCTGAACAATTTATGTTTTGAAAAAATTTGGTATTCACACTTAGATTAACTAGTCCAAGTAAGTGGCCCAAGACCACACATGCATAAGCTAGTGTATAAATTGTTTAGCTTAATTCAATTTTTGCATTTAGGAAATTGCGGGACTAGGATTGAATCGCCGATTAGAGCAAGTAATATCTGTTGCCTTTGCACCCTTTGGTGATCCTAGGCAAGGATATGAACGCTTTATTTTTGAAATTTTCCATCTCCTTTTAGTTAGTCACATAGATTAACTAGGAAGATTTGAAAGCGGCCTATTATCCGCACACGTTTTCCATTTTGTGCCAGGAACAAGATAACGTAGTTTAACTAGGGGTTTTTTGTAAAGGATCACCGATATCCAAATGTTCAAAATATGAGCTTGTTCAACTTATGCTCACACATAATCACCCACTAAGAAAATAAAGCCACCTAAAACTAACTTAAACAAACTCACTAAATTATCCCCACAGGGGCCACAAGAGAATTTATAGACTAAGTTAGGATCAAGAGGGTAGGCATCCAATAAGTTGCCTTGATCACACTTCATATTGAAACATAGAAGTTGTGTCTTTAGGGAGCTTCAAAATCCACCTATCAGCCCACAGAAAAGAAAACCCAAGCACGACAGAGACCCGATTCAGAGGGGGTTAGGCTTAGGCGCAGTGCGTGCGGTATTAGTTGGGGCTACCTGACCTGGCTGATACTTAGTATTGTTAGCTGACTACGAAGAAGCCCAAGACTCGAATGCTCACATGGGACGGTGGTTCTTAGTGGCCAAAAACTAGGGCATCGTTTACCCTATAGGTGGCGGTGTAGGCAAGCACCAGACCCTCTACCCTTACCTTGGTGGATTCTCTTCGGCTAACTAGGGGCGTCGCCAACTCTTACAAGATGTTGTGCCATCACTTGAAAGAAATATTCTCAAGGCCTAGTTACTTTTGAGTGTGTGAGGACGCATAAGTCTTCTAGGATTTTGAGTATCATGTGCAAAACAAACAAAAAACATATTTTTTCTTGATTGATCACATAGATTAAGTTAAAGGGAAAATCATTTTATTTTCGCTTTGTTTTATGTATGCGGCCATAGTTTTTCTTTGAACTAGACTCTATCCCCTTAAAGTTTTCCAAAACCTTACCTAGTCAACACCCAAATGGTCCCAACGGAACCTCGTTAATCCAGGCGTCTTTTGGACCTCCCCCCATTACAGGGAGGGTTTCCAGGTCTTTTTCCATTTAGGCGTCAAAGACGGAATGCTTCCACCATAATTGGTTCATCCTTCATTATAGAAAGCATAGTTGGGAACCCTAGTCGGTATCCCAACACCACACCGCACACCACTCCCCCCTCGACCCCTAGGGGGCAGAGGAGCACGTCCCATTCAGGAAGCCAGCTGAACACACGTCAAGGTACGTCACAAAATAACCATCGTTCTAACCAGAACTTCATGTATTCACACGTTGCCATGGCGTCAAACTCCCAGTCACCCTTCTTAGCTACTTTAAATCTACCCGATTTAACCAAGCTCACAAATGACCCATCGCACAGGATCCTTCATGGCCTCCCATGCCCACGAAGCTTAATTTGGATATACCAAAGTTTGAAGGCAAGCAAGCAGAAGACCCAGGTAATCATATAATGACCTTTCACCTGTGGTGCTGATCGAATAGTATCATCGATGACACTATTCGGTTGAGGCTATTTCAACGCACTCTTACAGGAGTAGCCACAAAATGGTATGTGGAGCAACCTCCTGCTTCACATGGAACCTTTAGCACCCTCACTACTGCATTCCTCACTTATTTTTAGATACCCATTCACCATGATTCAGGAATGGAGTTACTGACTCATTTTAGACAAACCCCCGCCGTCCATATCTCTGAAGATCTTCATGAGTGGAGGTGGCGTCGCAGTTTATACAAAGCTAAACTTGATGATCAGGTCCTCTTAGATTTATTCTTGAAAACTTTGACAGCGGATATTTCAAAGGATGTTGCACAATAATACCCCACATCTGAAGAAGACGCAATCAATAAAGCCCAAAAGCTTGAAATGATTTATACACAGTCAGGATACATTTACAATATCCTACCTAATGCCCCGTGCCTGCAAACTTATCAAGAATTGCAAGGCGCGTCTAACTTTGCAGACGAACTAATTGGGTCAATGACCCAAGGATACCTAGGTAGAAGTAGTCACAATCTCGGCTACACACATAATTCTACCTAGAACATGTCTCAACTCGGATTTCAAAGTCATCACATGCTTAAACAAGATTTGACTAGTAGGGTGCAAGCCTATCACCAAGGAGGACCCTATCCTCTAGGTGAGGGGTCCCAGTATGCAGGAAGAAACACTGATAGAAGAGCTCCCCCCCAACGGCCAGGTGAAAACAAGGGACAACGTTATGCTCAGTCCCAAGCACATGACACACCTACGCAAACCAATGCACAGGTGAACTTTGTGCAACCATCCTATAATCAACCACACCAGTATAACCAGGAGAACTACCCTCCTAATGTGGTTAATAAAAAATCAAAAAACAAGCCCAAAGGGAACCCTGGATAGGGGGGGTAGCAACCAATAGTGCCCACCGTGATCCCAGGCTGGAGGAAACTATAGAAGGAATCAAAACCAGGAGCCAAGAAATGCCCAACGGCAAGGCAAGAGGCCACCTCTGCGAACAAAACATTCTTGTTCAATATGTGGTGAGTATGGGCACTATACTCACCACTGTATCGATCTCCTCGAGATAAAAAATCTTAAGAGTAACCAAGGACAAGGAGAATCTTCCCAGCAACCCGCTGTTATGCAAAAATCTTTCCCCCACCAAGGGACGGTCAACACTCAACAACAAAACCCAGAGGATTTCGGGAAAAACAACCATGAAATTTACATGACTGGGGAAGAAATGTTTTTCCAAACACGTTATCGTAGTTACGACACCCCACCAGACTCCACTACGTCAGGGGCTAGTACTAGTGTGCTGACTTCACATTTGACCATTTCAAATATGCCTATAGAACCATTGCCAAATATGGCAAAGGGACCTAATAGACGAGTAGGTAACTACTCCAAAGCGGCCCATAATTATAGCATCATGGATGATTTAGCTCAATCACCCGCTACTATGTCCGCGTTGGAAGTACTGCAGTCTTTCCCAAAGCAATGGAAAGCCCTACTTTTCTCATTAGGCACTATCGACCCTGCCGATAAATGCATGATGGCTTTTGACTTAGACAAAGCCACCCCTAGGCTTCCTTCCATGGTCGCACTCCAGATACCAGTATCGGTACAAAATATCACTATTCACTGATGTGTCATAGATGAGGGTGCATCGACATGCATCATGTCAAAAAAAAATTGGCAGAAGTTGAGTTCTCCTGAACTAAAACCCTCGGTCATAACACTTCGAGCCTACGACGGTCATCCCTCGACCCCCGTTTGCCTCTACCAAAATGTCCTAGTATGTTTAGCCGGAAAGATGGTCCACATAGACATTGAAGTCTTGGACACTCACTTGGATTATAATATACTCTTTGGGCGGAGTTATATGTATGCCATGTACGCCATAGCCTCCTTCATCTTCCGCATTATGATGTTCCTCCACGAGGATCGCATCATTACTATCGAACAATTGACGCACAGCGAGAAGCATTCCCTAATCAAAATAGATTTAATTCTATCCTATGTAGATACAGCCACAGATGGTCTTTCACGGTACCAAGAATATGGCCCTGGCTAATTCAAACCGTCATCCATCCTAGGGTCATTCCTAGGATATCCTCCCATTATCCCTGAGGTATCACTCGACGCCATAGGGGTCTTGGTGTGCATGATGTCCACATCAAGAACCGAGGTCAGTCAGGACACAGAATCAAGAATTAACGACACTGAGGCATCAGCCATGGCAGCCTCTCTAGCCTATGCCGCCTCCCAAACCCCTTTTCTCTACCCCCCAGCTGGCTTCGTCTCCCAACAAGTTTTGGCAACACTGGTATTACCCAACATATCATTGGCGTTCCCAGTTTGGTACCTCATTCCCCCCTCCGGAACAGGAGTCACCAACATTACTGCCACAAGGTTAAAACCCCTCAGCCCCGAAGAGCCCCAACCAACCCAAGAAATGGTTGAGACCTCCCTCGCAAAGGAAGTTCCCATTGCGAAACCGGTTATCACGGCCAAGAAAATCGTAAAGGAAAACCGCTGCATACCAATCACACATTCTCTCTCTATGGCATCTATGGGCACTATACCCACCATTTTCTAGAGATACCATGGTATAGGGACTCCTTACATGCGGTTGAGCGATCCTATCAAGAGGATCCCTCCATCTAGTCGGTCAACGACGAGCCTCACACCATCCTATAGTTACAAGAGGACCATAGGATTGTAGAACGACCCCCAGTAATGGCCATTATACGTTGTATGCTATGTGATGAACGTGGCCACTACCTCGAAGAGTGCATAGCCTTGGAACTCATTCACAGATGGTATCCAATCGGAAGGGTTTACTACGTATGGCTACGAGCGACGTAATTCACATGCCCGTTATGCACCGAAAATCACCTTTTGGAAGATTGTCACTACATAACTCGCTTCTAGCTAGCTCTTGCTAGCCTTTTCTCAGCCATAGTTTGCCTCTCCCAAGAAGACAATATGGATGTTGAGTCCACCGGCAGCTCCATGACCCAAGCAGATGAGATGAGCAGTTCTATTATGTTCTTGATAGTCGAAGAACGACCTAGCAAGGAACCCTTAGTTACCCCCAACGACACTTCGCATAAGCGACCAACGTGTACGTCATGCAAAAAGACGGACTATGTAGTCGTCCATTGCCCCGATTTAGCAGCCTTCCGGTGCTGGTTCCCCATCAGACCTCGAACTGAAGTGGACAAAACTTTCATATCAAGGATATTTTGCCTGATATGTTAGGGTAATCATTACGAGCGACATTATACTTATGCCTCGCAGATTCGTCCCACTATTGACATGATTAATGCCATAGAGAAGAGACAGGATGATATCTAGAAATGGAATAAAAAGTACATCGCCGAATCAATGTCCCCACCCCCGCAATGGTGTGTCAAGCCTGACAAGATAGCACACCACCAAAGAGTAACCCATGCCAAGCCTAGGATAAAATGTGACCTATGTGATCTAAGAGACCACCGAGTCAACCAATGTAGAGAACTCAAGCCCCTTGCAAATAGTCTTTGCATAGTCTCTTCTCTCCCTCAGAAACTTCTCTCCAATCAAGAGAAGGTCACGCACACTTATTTCCAAAATTTCTCACACTTTCATCATAAGTTTAAGTGTATACATCTCCCCAAGATAAGAGCGGCATGAGCTGCGTTGAGTCTACACTCCACTAAAGAGGAAGACAATTCTAAGCCAATGATATGGAAATGGATACAAAATACAACCTCATCTACATCTGACCCTTTCCAAGCATCCACATTAGGAACAACGAGTAGCATAGAATCACACACTATCTACTCCGTTGGCTGAGTAACACCATGCACCATCTGCACTGGCCTAAATCACGCACCAAAGATGTGCCTGCTAATGGAAAAATTTAGGCACCTCTGTGGCAGGCACAATTTCCATCTACCAGAAATCGACTATCCTAGTGGGGAACCTAACTTTGAGCCCATACAGAATCCCATTACGGAGATTCTTGCCCCACCAAATGCTGATGATACAATCCACCATATACGAGTTGTATCCGCTCATATTGGTGATAGGATTACTGCCTCAACCTCGTCCTAGGATTTCCATCATAGTCATGTCACAAAAAACCAAGGTACCTTGTGCTTTTGCATTGATTTCCGTAAAATCCAAAATCTACATGCTGCCATTGAACTCCTTGATGACACCCACCCTCTCGAACAACGCCTAGTACAACTAGAGCTAGTTGATGAAAGTCGGCGACAATCACTGCAACACAATGAGGCCCATAAGAAAAGGGTGAAAGCATCATTCGACCACCACATCAACCCTCACTCATTTACCGAGGGAGAATTAGTCCTTCGCTACGATGTCACAAAAGAGGCGTTAGGGCCAGGAAAGTTTGAAACCCTGTGGAAAGGACACTACATCATCAAACACTGCCTCTGACAAAGGGCATACATATTGACGGAATCGGACAGGATTGGCCTCACTAACCCCATAAATGGCCTTTACCTCAAGAATTTCTACCCATAAGGGCCCCAAAGGCCCTTCCCCTAGAGTGAAAGTACACAAAACAGAATCACCAAAATATTTTTGACCCAAAGACTTATGTAAAAAACATCCTCAAAGTGCTAACATGGATCACCAAAATGAACCATATTTCAGATTTGCTGATGGAGCATCACAATGGTATCAAAACTTAGTTGCAGTTGCGTGGGTCATCTACCACCCTGATCGATCACTGCTGTGTTCAAACGGCATGTGCATCGGATCAGAAACAAACAATCAGGTAGAATATGACGTCGTCACTGGACTTATGTGCGATGCCCTCCATCGGGGCATTCGCCATATGAATGTCTACCTCGATTCCCAGTTAGTAGTATCACAGCTAAACCGAACATTTGAGACCAAAGACACGCACCTGTTTAGAAAATATTTGTGTTCCAAAAGATTAAGTAGAAAATTTGATTACATTACATTTTCACATGTATCGAGGAATCAAAACAAAAACAACTGATCGCATAACTAAAAATATCCTAGAATAGAATGTATCTCGAATAAACCATCATCCATAAAAAAAAAAAAACATAGATATCCATCAGAATAACACAAAATATATAAACCGAAATAAATATCATAGCCGCAAAAGATCCCTCATATATGTATCAAAAGATATATGTATATGAGTACAAAAAATAGTATCGCTAGCCCACTAGGCCAGCACGAAGATACAAAAGTCGTCAAAAATAAGGGAAGCATCCTCATAACGGGTGCTTTCCCTGTGTACAAAAGTACTCTAGGGTGGTGCCCCCTCAAGAGGAGCACCTAGACCCACCACCGCTCTTGGTGCCACCACTGGAGCTGCTTTTGCCACTGCGATCGCTACTCCAAACCTCACGGGCCATCACCATCTCTAACCAAACCTCCTCGAAGTCATCCATAAAACCTCGAGCAGGCATACGCTGGGTCAAGCGGTCCACTCGACCCCGGAAGTCCTCAAGAGCAGTCACTTGAGCCGTAAGTAATGCAATGCATGCCTCAGCCGCATCTACATCAGCTCGCTCAGCCGCAACCTCTGCTGAAGCTAAGCTGCTACCCTCACTAGAAGGGCCAGAACCATCTCCACCAAGTCCAATATCACCACCACCCGGTCCACCTACATCACCTCCTCCTTGACCACCTCGAGGTCGTAGCGGAGGGTCGTGACCCACCAGTCGAGCCACTGGGCGATTGACCTCGCCAAAATCTGCACAATTAACCAAAATAATGTTAATGTCATGAAAAAAGCACATAAGAACATAAATACTTGAAAAAATGAAGAAAAATATCACACATACCTGCAGGCCCCCAAACATAACCAAAAGGGAGACCCATGTTTGGGTCACCCTGGAAGTCCATCCCTGCATACGGGTATGGCAAGAACATCTATGGGTTGGCCTCAAACCAGGCCTCTGTCATGGCATTCCAGTAATGCCTCACCATGCCACCACCACCCCACGGCATCACCGGAGCCCACCTTCTCATCCGTGGCTCCCGTGGCCCCCCAATGGGCACTGCCACCACCGGCCTTAGCAGCACCACCCTTTCGTACATAATGCTGCATAGGATGCTAGCGTACGCAAATGACTTAGATCCATGTTGGATCTTGTTCAACTGTGACACCATCCCATCAAAACAAAAGCGGGTGAAATCGAAAAAGTGCCTGCCCCTCAGTCGGTGTAAAAATCCAACCTGCGGGCCAAATGCCTGATGTGGAGCAAACGACCCCACCAGTCGCACAATAACTACCAGAGCACACCGCTCTACCACATCTGTCACTGATGCAATGTTGATGAAACCCTCAGTAAGAGGCACACCACCACAATGCCACCTCTAGAATCTGTCTAGGTTCACTCTCCCAGTGGAGAGTGCGTACCTCAGAGCCTCACCCTGAGGCAGTAACCCGGTCACAAAGTAAATATCCATCTCAGGATGGATCACCAGGTTCATTCCCCGTAGTACGAACATATTGCGCCTCCAGTGCCAATGATATATAATGTAACGCGGTAGTCGGTCCTGAGACCGAAGGAACTCATTCTCAGCAAAATTCAGAAGGCCCCATGCGGCCAAATGATGGCGCGCCCCAGCATCAGCACCTAGAGCGGTCCGGATCTCGGGCCAATCCTGATCTCTCCACACTAACCTGCCAAGCAACATAGGCACCCATCAGCACAAAGAAAAACCAAAAATAGACAAGAAACCAAAGGATTCTGTCACTATGGCCTTTGCGCGCCTGTCCCTCAGACATGCGTACCCTTGCACGCCTGTCTTATTCACAGGCGCGCCTTTGTGCGCAAAAAATACGAAACAACGCACCCTCATGCGCCTGTCCCTCAAAATTGCATGCAAGCAAGGCGCTCTTTTTCCTAGATCACCCGCACAATCTAGGGAAAAAAATTCTCAGAGGCCGTACAAACCTAATTTGTACAGCCCCCGGCACCATCAAACTGAAAAAATTACAATACAGGATGTCATGAAAGTTACCTCGGCATAATATCGCTAATCCTCGATACACGAGTTGAACACAACAATATGAAAGGCTTTTCAAAGCACCTCTGATCTCCCAAAACTCAACAAGTACAAATGAATAGGATTAGGACCATAATCCCATATTTATTGCCCTTTTCCAGAAGTTCGGAGGTTTATAACAAGATATCAGAAGGTCCATTTCGCAAATCATAAGTTTCACCATCATCAGTATGCCATGACGAATGAAAGTAGTGCCACACATTAGCTTTCCACAAAAAATAATTTTTCAGTGCCGACAGGTATGCACCCTCCCATCTTCCTTTTTAAAGCTCATGCCTTTCAATAATGTTTTGATGAAAAGAACATGCTTTCACTTGAGGTATTTCTTTTTGCAGGAAGAACCCGCAAACTACTTACAACACCATACATTGAATGTCCCAGAGCAGGTATCATTTTACCCCCATCATGATAGAGTCCCAGAAAAATTTGCATATCTTGACATTATTTCCCCATAAGAAATAAACCATAGGGTCCTTATACCCAAATGCGTTTATCATCAACTCACCTTGCACATGATAAACGTCCACGTTGGTCGGTAGAGCCTCCCCTCCATGGCGCTCGTCACCTAGAGTAGACCATATATCACAACACAAGTGACGCCATGGCCATGCCACTTCAGTCCGGGAAGCACCTCGTGCCCATCCATTCATCATGCATAAGGTCAATTTTACGATTCAAACTCAAACCAACTTCCCAGACGATCAGGTTGTACAAGCAGATTGAAAGCGCACCTTCGTGCATTGCATTTGGCCCACCATACCTCCATCAGCATAATCCCATTTGCAGCACTTCTTCATTCGCTTCATCAACCCTGCACATGAGACCAACCAATGGGACCCCCACCCCCAACAAAACACCGTCCTCACACCTTCAGTGAGTGAACCCTTTCATGTTTTGGGGTACCCGTCTTTGTGTTTTGTACAAACCAAACCTCATTATTTTATTCTTTCGGTAAGTGTAAAAATACCGCAAATGATGCCCTTCACCTCTTCATCCTCATATTTCATCTTTTCCCCCATGGCAGTAGTCCTTCATTCCCCTTGGTCGGAGTATTTCACCCCACGCTCGCACCATCACGACATTCATAGCCGGTTCACACCCGCCCTAGAAGTCCTACCGACTCCAGGGATTTTCCCTTCAGAAATACCTATGACTACCACCAAGCTGCTAAAGTATACTTAGACGTCGGGCCACTGAATCCCCATCATCAATTTTCAGTCACCTCTCACCAACATGCCTATGCTAAACCCATCACATCTAGGTCCTCGACCCCTTTGGTCGGTGACCCATGGTTCGGTTAAGACTTCCTTTTCGTCGACTTTGACAACTCTTTTCCAAAAAGAATGTGGTACCTTGGATCACCCCTCCCGATAAAAAGGGGTATCCTCAGGTGGCACTATGGGAGACATCATTGTCCATAGATTTCATCAATCCTCCTGACATTCGACTACAACAAAATATTTCATGTCACGATGGTATCGTACCTTACAACCATTACACTTTGATTAGATCCGTCGAAGAACCGTGCCTCCATAAGCATATCTGTCAATAATGCTTACACAGGAAGGTCCCAGCCAGTACATATGCTTACATTGCGTAGCTAGATGCCATACCAATTTTACACATATGGGTACCACATTCCACCTATCGTCAAATAAAAAACACCCCTGAGGGCGTCAACAGTCGTCGTCAACTATCGCCAGCATCACTACCACAATAGTGACACAGACAACACATGTAACTGTCAATTTTGTTTAACTAGCCATAGCATCACGAGCATGGGACATGCCCGACTCATTGAAATTTTGTATATATGTAGTATATTTTATTTTCTTGCAGGGGTCCCTTCATCTTGAAAACGGTGCAAGGTGTTGTCAATTCCAAGATTCACACAGGCCTCTCTCTCTCTTTGCGCATGATACAGAAAAGAAACTATAATGTATTTCGGATATACAGTTCATCCTAGAACTCACACATTAGGGGGAAAATATTAACACTAGAAAATCGTACAACAGAAGATGACATTAATTAATGTCAAGCCTAAGGATTTACAAGGCAGGAACACAATATGGAATCAAGTATTTAAAATCTCTAAGGTTTTGAGAAAATCAGATTTGAACTAGTCTTAAATGCAAAAATGCGCGCTTAATCCTTCAAGAAGAGCGCCTTCTGTGCGCCTTTTTTCCCAATAAGCGCGTATTCCTGGAAATGGAAAAATTTCTCTTTCGAGGACCACACAAAGCAAAGGACAGTTACTCCTTATATGAAGCCGCCTAAGGACAACCACCAGTGCCTCCTTAGACACTATGTGAGCACATAAAGGAATATTTGGAGCACACAATGGAATCATACCTCTCCCTTGGGTCACCATCCATCATGTACCATGGGAGGGAAGGAGGATTTGAAAATCCCCTATATAAAGCCACCAAGAGATGAAGAAATGGTGATCACATTGTTATGCGGGCCAAAGTTGCCCAAGAAACACTAGTATTGTGTGACCCAGAGTTAGAGCTGAAGAGGACTCGATTGTTGGCCACCCAACAATCCTAGTCCACCACAGCAGAGAGAGAGGGAGACTGCATTAGAGGTAGATCTTGGAAGGAAACATCCTTGCATTGGGACCTAGAGCCATTGCCTAGGTGCCCTTTGGCAAGTGGGTAAAATTTCTTCTCCATTTCAAACGTTTAATAAGAAGAGGCCTTTGAGCCATCGTTGGTATTATTATCATTTTTTACTCTCTTTGATAGCTTCTATATATTTTTGTTTTAGTTTTAGTTTAATTTGAGAATACATTCGCATAATTTTTTCACTGAATTGTGTACTTTTGAGATCCACCACTTTCTGCCTGTTACCAATAATTTAAAGAGTAGACCACACTCTTTAAACTGGTGCAATTTTGTACACCCGCGTGACTAATCCGCCACAAAAAGTACCCTCCACCATTTGTGGAAGAGTTTTAGCTGTTGCAAGTTGTCTGAAATTTCAGTGTGTTCAGCCATTTTACAGATCTGATACCTTACCTTCAGATCCACTTCAGATTGGCTATTTATCCATCCAAAGCACCTCCTTTTAGTTTTGTTTGGGTTTTCTTCCAGGGTCCACTCTGCTTCCCTCCAGGTGCCTTTCGCCACCTCATTTACAAAAAATTTTCTTATGATATTTTGCTGTTTTTTCTGCACCTATTTCCAACAGATTTGACCTTTAGATCATTTTCCCTCCCGACTATAGATCTATTGGCTATTTTGGTGTGTTTAGACTAGATTTTTGCCCGCCTACAAACTACTTGTTGAGAGGCCCGCATCCTTGGGTTTAGATTAATGCATAATTAGCTGTTTATTCTTTGTTATTTCAGTTTCATATATTGTTATTTGCAGGTTTATTTACAGTTATACAACACATTTTTTTTTTTTCTTTTTTTCTACAAACGTCTGGGTTTAAAAATTAAAATTTACACACTTAACACACACACCCTAAGTGAAGAAGATCTTGGTTAGCACTACCAAGCAAAGACTTTAAACGTTGAAATCAATTAATCCTGCACCTTTCTGCCCTTGTTTCGACATTGTAATCAGTTGATCCTACACCTCTTCTCCCTTGTTGGTCTCTCTTCCCTTTGTGTCATGTTTTTTCCTTCATCATTGTGCCACCAAGGCATTTATCCTATAGACTTCTTGGCCTCCATCCTTAGTTTTCGGTTGGACGACTTACTCCTTCGCATAGGATTCTATTTAGTCCTCCACCAAGTCCGCACTCCGACTCCTCTTCTGGTTCATTGGGTTACCCTTCTGGTTCTGCCCTTGGTTCCCCCCCTGTCACCTTCACCATGTCTAGTTCAGGACCTAACGCTGGTGGTAGCCTTGACCCTAATGATGGGAATGCTACTAGTGGGACTGCAACAGGAACTACCCCGGATGCGCCCTTGCTCCCCTATATGGCAGGCCTCAGTCTTCCCGATTTTAACCAGTTGATCAATGACCCTATACACCATGATGCTAGTTGGTCTGATATGCAGCCAAGCTCCCTTCTGACATCCCCAAGTTTGCAGGTCTTGCTGGAGAAGATCCTACAAATCATGTTCGATCTTTCCACATGTGCTGTTCATCTAATCCATTGCCGATGACTCTGTCCGTCTTCGGTTGTTCCCATGTATGCTTACTGGCGAAGCTTCTAAGTGGTATGTTGATTAGGCCTCATCCTCTCATACCACCTTTGTGACTCTTGCCTGGGATTTTTTGTCTTATTTCTAGCTTCCCCTTCGTTATGACATTGGTACTGAAATTTTGACTTATTTCCGTCAATCGTCTGCAACCCTCCTATTCGATCATGTCCAGGAATGGCGGAGAGGAAAGAGCCTATGTCAAGCCCCTATCTTCGAAGACCGTGTCTACATGGACTGGTTCCTTAGATCCCTTTTTCCTGCTATAGGAAAAGTTTTGGCATTGCATTTCCCTCAAACCAAAGAAGCCGCTCTCCAAATTGCATTAAAATATGACCCGATCTACGCTAAGTCGGGTTATGTTTATATCGTTCTACCTGATCTTCCTAGACTTAGTGGTGCCAACACACCAGGGGCATCTCATGCTGCTGATGGTATCGTTGGAGCTCTCTCTCACCCATACACTCAGCCTCCCATGGGCTATGATTTCCCTCAGGGAGGGGCTATCATCTCCTGCACTTCCCCCCCGGTAGCATATATCCAGGATATGGCATGCCTCCTCCTTTTTCCCAACCTCCTGTTTACCACAATGTTACCCAACCTCCTTATTATCCGTATCCGCACCCTGGTGCTCCAACTCCTTAAGCATTAGAACCTCCACCTCCCTTGCCTTCTCAACCCCCGCAACAACAAGCACTGTGCCCTCAGGGGCAGGTATATGCACAATAGGGTGAAAATAATCCTCCTCCTTCAAAAAATAAGAGGAAAGGCACTCAAAATCAATCTGCCCCTGGTAATCCTGGACCTAATCCTCAAAATAATGCACCTAACACTGCTAACTAGCAACAGGGTACTCAACCCAAGCAGGACAGGCTTGTTCGCATGAATAAACCTTGTTCTTGTTGTGGTGTTTATGGTCATTACACGCACGATTGTCATATTTTACCAAAAATGAGGCAGATGTGAGAATCTCAAGCAGCATTGTGAGGACAACAAGCCTCCCCTTCCGTACCTCACAATACTACGCCTAGTCAACCGGCTGTGTTTACTAATCCTTTCCCTCAAAAAGGATTTGTGGCTACCCAAACACCTGAAGGTAAGGCGACCACTCAAACTCCTCCATCTGGTACCTCCAATTACCAGATTCTCATGATGAATTCTAACCAACCTATAACCATAGATATCAACCTTCAGACTCGGTCCTGTCAGTACAAAAAGCCTCCCGCTATGTCTATCCCTGAGCTCCCTTCTTCAGGTTATGTAGAGCCTCTTTTGACACCTAATGGTCCTTTGTAGATCCCTCAGCCTAAGGCAAAGGTTCATACCAAGATCCCTAAGGGACCATTACACTGTAGCGTTGCTTCTGACAAAGCTGCCCATTCGTATAGTATAGCAGATGATTTGGCGCAATCTCCTGCTGCCATTTCAACACTGGAACTCCTCCAGTCGTGCCCTTCACAATGAAAAGCTCTACTATTTTCCATGAGCACTATAGATCCTTCAGATGATCGATTTATTGTCGTTGATGTTGACTGGTCAGAACATCCTCCTCTTCCTGCTTCCGTCGCCTTCCAAATCCCAATCAAGATATGGAACGCCAACATTTCCCATTTTATCATTGGTGAGGGGGCATCCCCCTGTGTGATGTCCGCTTCGATTTGGAAGCAACTCGGATCTCTTGAGTTGGCCCCTTCCACGATCACTCTCCGAGCGTGTGATGGCCACGCCTCCCAGCCCATTGTCCTGTTCCGCAATTGTCTTATTACTCTTGCGGGCAAGACTGTTTGCGTTGAAGTAGAAGTCATTGATGCCCCCTTAGATTACAACATTCTATTGGGTCGTAGCTACACCTATGTGATGTATGCTGTAACATCTGTGGTCCACTGCAAGATGTACTTTCCCCATAATGGAAAGATATTCACCATCAACTAGTTGATATATTATGAACCGAATTCTCAGGCCTCTCCTAAGTCCATCATATCTTCGGTGGGAAATAAGCAAACTGTCGACCCCTTGACCAGTGTCTCACTCAGAGTCTACAAAGACTCCTCTTTTCTTGGTACATTCCCTGGTCTTCCTCCTCCTATATCTGATCGTATCTCATCGAATGTTTGCATGATGTAACTGTCTCGGGCTTCCCTCAAGCGGCCCGCTTCGGCTAGTCAACAACCTCACCCTCTGTACCCTACTCCTAACCATTCGATTCAGCCTTCTGGACCCCCTTCTCCTGGCCTTCACCTATAGTTGGTATCCATGGGCCTCTCTACCCTCCTAGAATAGTTCCTCCAGGCCTTAACCATATTGGAGCTGTCCCGCCTGGCCATTACCCCTCCGGTCATATACCATTCCTAGCTCCCGCTCCTCGAGTGTCCTCAGTACCTGTCATGGCTACCTTATCTCTTCCTAACTTGAACCTGGGGATCCCCATCTGGTACCTTGATCCCCCAGCCGCTACTCCGCCTAGTTAACAAAAACCTTATCTTGCTTTGTGCCCGGTTCAACTGGTTCCCATGACTTCTCCCGCTGCTACAGTGCCTCAGCCACCTCAACAGGAACCTTCTCTTGTTGCGATAGCTTCGCGTAAAAAGGGCAAAGCTCGCAAGAGGGCATCAAAAGACAAGGCTACCCCAACTAACCCTGCACCTCTTCCACCTCCAAAGCCTTTTGCTTTGTGTGATGTCGTCAGTCATGCCACCCATACTTGTCCTTAGTTGCCTCGTATCAAGCCCATGGTTAATGTTGCGTTCCCTAAGTCTACGATCCCTAAAGCCTCTATTTCTTCCTTGATTGCAGCCAAGAACCCTAAGACTATTCACACCAACCAACCTTGTGATTTGTGTGATCTCCATGGCCATTATTCCCACCATTGTCCCTGCCTAACGCATTACCATGCCTCTTTGGAGGTAGTTCAGGAGTACGAGATTGAACAGAACCAGTCTTCCTCTCCTGTCCTTGCACAATATGCTTTAGGCTAGCTTGAGGATTTACGCGTTCCCATTGACATTCCCCCTCCTGATGTCGATATGACGGACCCTACGGCCACCATCCTCTACCTATCATCATCCATGATACCCTCGGTGGAAACTCCCTCTGGGACTTCCCCTTCTGTTTTTCCTTACCTCCCTTCAACAATCACCTTGGGCTCAACATCGGTGGATCTTGCATCTTCTGTCACCCCATGTGATGATGTGCATGTGAACCTCTCTTCTCACGATGATGAGTAAGGTAGCTTCACCGCGTTAGGTGGTCTTTCTTCCACCAGTCACCCCATCTTCTATTACGATGACGACATTATGGAAGGAGTCACCACCCCTAACTTTATCTATCCCCCCTTACATCGAACCCATGCATTCAAACCACATACACCTTGTGGCCATTACATTGACACCCAATGTTTGGGTAAGGGGGCAACCATATTTGAGAGATCAAGAGAATCAATTCTCCATAAATTTCCTAGTGTATATGGTCGTGTCGACTCTAGTACCCTTATTCTTCCCTATTTAGAAGGACCTCTAGAGTCCCATATCACTTCATATCACTCTAGGGATGATACCCCTCATCATTCCTTCATTTTACATCAGCAACCCAGTCCCCTAGAAATTGTTGTTGACCAACCTGTGGGTTTTCTAGGAGAGCACTAGGTCATTATGATCTAGGTGGTTATTGGTGGTCACCCGCCTATTCCACTTGGGGCTCCACCATTGTCTATTTCAGTTTTTCAGTTTCGGCACAGTTTACTATTTTTAGCAGTTTTTCGGGTCCTAAACTTCCGGAGCCGTTTTGAGGCCCTAAACGACGTTTTTTTGGGAAAACGAAGAGCAACATGGGTCCATGGACCATGTTGCTCATTCCAAATTTGTAGTCCTCGGATAGATCTTTCTAACGAGGTATGGTACGCGTCAAACGGAGATCGTATGCCAAAGTTACGCCCCTGGGAAGTTGAAACACCAATTTACCCAAACGGGGCCCATAGTTTTGGCGCTTCATCTCCTAGGGTTAGGGTTTTGGCCGTTTAGGATTTCCCATTGTTTCTAAATGATAAATAGGCCCTTGAGCCTCATTGTAACTCAGTTCAGAGGCCTGTAGCCGCCACATATCTTCTCAGAGATAGCTACTAGCGCCCTAACTAGTTTTATTTCCATTCTGTCTGTAAGCAAATTTCAGTTCTTTGATATTAATGAAATGAAGTGTTATTTCCGCTGCATCTCTGTATTTATGGTTATATGTTTATTATGTTGCGTTCCTACATAAATCCGGATCACATTATCTCCAAATCCTCTCTTTGGGATAGTGACACCATGTATGCCAACCCAGAAACTTAAGTCCATTTACTTCATATATGCAATACCAAAAGAGATTGGTAATCCTCAATTCCCTTTCTCGAACTATATAATCATAACGAAAGTAAATGGCACACCACATCATAACAATGTGTTTAGATTTCCTCTTTCTAAATACATTTTTGCATGACCATAACATGCTTGGGGGTACCGATGCCCCTCAATCATAAAAATCCCAGCTCTCAGCCAAAAAAAACACATGAAAACCCCTCCCTGTCAGGTCGCACTTTTCAAGCCCAATCCTGGGACAGGTCGTAGTTTTTTGCCGAAAACCTGCTACCCAGGTTGCAGTTTTTGCCCCAAAAAGTACAACCTAGCTGTGAAGAGGAGTAGGGGTCTGTTCATGAGCTTTGGGAACCTAAACTAAACTTTCAATCCATTGAAATGAAAGAGTAGGGTTAGGCCTCTTACCTACAACTGACAGATCCTGATTCCAATGATTGGTTTTCCCGCTATGATCACCGCAATATTTAGGGCCTTCTCTCCTCTCTACATTCACCACAGTTCCACTTGCAAAAGAGTGACTTTGGAGGGAAAATTCCTTATTAAAAGAGAAACCCCTAATTTATCTTTTTCTTGTTGCGGCCAAACCGTAGCTCAGTTTGACAAACCGTCTGTACCTTTGGAATGTTCTCACCGAGCCCTCAAATGGGTATCTGTTAGTTTTTCATGATTTGATACTTCACCAGGACACATTTCGTCCAAGAAGGGTCACTTCACCACTCCTAAAAATCAAATTTCTTCACTTGCAGCACTTGTACTTGGGGCACCACTTTGCCTCCATACTTGTCCTTGCTCATGTCTATTCTCATCGTGAGTAACCATCATGTACTCACGTTTTTATGGTCCCCTTCAGACCTTTTCTGTGTGGCAGCATCATCAAGTCACCCTTGTTTAGAGCATCAGAGTTGAGTCATCACCGCATCCATGGAGTCTATCCCGAGTCCCTTTGTATCCCGCTATAGTCCTCCATCCTTCATTGCTTGGTTCCTCTCTCGTGTCACACATTATGGCATTCAGTCCTACTGTCCCCTGTTAGGTCTCTGTAATTTTCAAGATTGGAAAATACAAACTGCAAAGCCTACATATGAACCACTTTGGGATTCTAGGATCTAGCCCTCCTGAATCCAGAGAGGGATCTCTCTATAAGTGCAAAGATTGATTTATATTTTAAGGTTTTTAGTGTGATATTAGGTTAGTTGTTAAGAATAAGGGTTTTGTTTGGTTTTGGTTGGGAAAGGACATGATGAAGGTGAAGGAATTCTATATGAAGGGTGAAGGTGTAAATAAGTGGGAGAATCGTTTAGCTAATAAGATAGGCAAGAAGCAGCTTTAATCCATTGGGCTATGGAGACATAAGAGGATTTAATTGAAACATTAAAGTTCAAGAGTGGTCCATGGGGCAAGTCATCTATGTCAAAGGATCTCTTTAAGTTGATTTTATGGAATGGAACAATAAGAAATGAAGTGAGGGAAACCGAACAGATGAAGAACAAAGAGCAGCCTAAGATCAAGTAAGTACTTTGAAACTATCCTGCTTTTGGCATGCACTTAAGGAAAGACACAAAGTAATCTAAGATCAAGTAAAGACTTTTAACTTAGCCTGCTTTCAGCATATTCAAAGGGAAAATTTTCAAAGCAACTGTTGGAGAAAGAACTAGAAGACAAGGAAAACCATAAACTTTCCTAGTCCAACTCTACTTAGCATGTA
The DNA here is from genome assembly GCA_034641835.2 of Pinus albicaulis. Taxonomy (NCBI): domain Eukaryota; kingdom Viridiplantae; phylum Streptophyta; class Pinopsida; order Pinales; family Pinaceae; genus Pinus; species Pinus albicaulis. The sequence continues at coordinate 1,182,391,222 of CM076577.1, read as the reverse complement.
ATGAAAATATCATTCAAGAAATAATGTTTAAAGTCTGGACAGTAAGACATGGGCTCACCAACATTCCTTGACTGCTTGGACTGTATTAAATCATTCTTAAATACACAAAGAAGGAAAACATAAAGATAAAGCTTATCAGTGAGAGTAGGGTACTTTTAAGAATAAATCCTAGCTCTATATTTGTTGTTCTTTATCAGAGAAAAGGGGACAAAATGGAAACATAAAGAAAAATAACAATTATAGTGAGAAACATATCACCATTGACGTAGACCAGGATCCCATAAATCAGCTATTTGTATTTGATGTTCAAACCAATTAATATCATCAACTCTAGTAGGTTTCTACAGCTTCAAACTTCTCATCTCAACCTATGTATCTTCAATTACAAACAGGGCTTCAACAGCTTCATAAAACTATTTACATGCAATAGATATCCAGAGACCAACCCCTAAATTATCTTCTACAGAAGTATTTATAGAAGAAATGAAGAGGTGGGATGAAAGAAAAGATCTCTAGGTTCAATTAATACAAGTTAATGCTTCTCGGCCTTTGAGGGGCTCAACAGAGAAGTTTTCTGATATTTCCTCTGTATTAATTGGTTTTCATTAAGTATTAAGCTACTGGGCAGATTTTGTTGACTTTAAAAACTCTTTAGGCAGGTTAGCAATAACTCTGGCTGTCTTTAGGCAAAAATATCACTGACTGGGCAATAACTATGCCTTCTTTCGATTTATTGAGGCTGTAGGTGGCACTTTGGTATCTGAAGAGGATAAATGACCTCTGATGTGGCAGTGGAGGCCTTCTTTACTAATATTTTTCTCTGTTTTTAACTTAAAACACCTTAATCTGTTCTTTGTCTGTGTTTTAGCCTTAATTAGGCCTTGATCTTCATCTTCGGGTCTTCATTCTTCTGATATTGTCTTTGTTTCTTTAAACCTGAGGATTAAAACTGTGATCTTCAGGCTTAGGCATTAATCCTTTCCTATTAACTTTTCACCGATACACTGTTTGTTCTCGTCTCTGCATGGTGGTCAGTCGATGGAGGGTTTCGAGATCAAGGGTCGTGATATCCTTGATAAACAGAATTCCATAACTCGCAGCTCCTTTTTCCTTTGATTTTAAGTTGCAGAATCGTCATTCTGGACCTCTTTGTCACCTGACTGTGACTAGGAAAAACACAGAGCAAACACTGTTTAAAACCTTGCAAAACACACAAAATTATTAAGAAATCCTGCGGGATTGGGTTAAGACTGCTTCAAAGGTTTAATGGAGGGGATGGAGCTGTGCGAAATGGAGGAATTTGCAGCAAAAAAGGGAGAAAACCCTTGGCGGAAGCGAAACAGGTGCAAATGGAGTTTGGGGGCGATAGTGAATAGGAACCGTTGATTAGAACGATCAACGGTTGAGATCTTTTGATGAAATCGTTTAGGAGAATAATGAAGGGAAAATGAATGAAAACTTGAAATAATTGGAGCCGTTCGATTAGAATAATTAATGGTCGAGATCGGCCGATGAAGTCTTTCGGGAGAAAATTTGGTGAAAAGTGAATGGGGGTGAGGTTAAGTTAGGGTTGTCTGATCTCAGAGATAGATGGCCAGGATCAAATCGGGAGTTTATAATGCAGAGGGGGGTGTGGTATAGCAGAAAAACATTAATGGTTTTCACACGTCGTTTGGGTGGTATGCGGTTTTGATAAAAAAAAATGCGATTCGATACACCTGCTGACACCTGCCCCTTTAAAAACCACCGGTTTCACAATTTTTTTCGGAGTTAACTCTTGGGCACAAAAATTTTGCGAAATGCATTGTCTACCGTCAGATGATCAGGTGCAGATCCAATGGTGCAGATTGCACGCATCAGGAGAGTTGCACGGTTAAAAGGTAAGTGGGGCCCGGGGATGACGTGATGTTTTTTGTCGCGTAGCGGGTGGGTCTTTGTGTTTATCAGCTTTAATCTCGATTGTCCAATATTTGCAATGAACGGTCAAGATTAAAGGAGGGTGGATGAATGAAAAGAGGAAAAGGGATGACATGATGGATGGGCAGAGAGTGGATAAACTGAGGGCCGTTGATCTGCAGAGATCAACGATCTGGATTAACTCAGACCAAAATGTCGGGGTAACGAAAAATAAAGGAAAGTAAGGGTTTTGGAGATGGGTTTTAGGTATTTAGCGCCCGACTGCGGGGCTTTAGGATATATGAAATTGGGGGGCTAATAGGATATAAGCCCTTGGGGGCTTAAGAACCTTTATATGCAGAAAATTGATTTTTAGGCCAGAAACAGTGGTTTTAAGCCAAAACGAGGGTTTCGGTAGGTGAAAGAAGGGAATTTAAAACCAAATAAAGGGGAGATATAAGGTTTTAAGGGAGTTATGAGTGATTTTAAAAGTTATATTAAGGTTAATGGAGGGATTTTATGAAGGAAATGAGGATGAAAATGAAATTTTTTGGGAGTGAAATGAAGAGGTAAATGGTGAAAAAATGGAGTTTTAGAAGCAATTTTCTTTGGTAAAAAACAAGGTTTTTTAGGATTAAAAGGGAAACAACAGTGAAGACTAACTCAAAGAGTAAATTTCATCATAAGACTTTAAGAACTAACAATTTGGGCATGAAATTGTTTCTTGAAGGCTTAAAAAATATTTAGCCACCATTTGATATGACAAATTTTTATAGGTGGCTAATAGTGGCTCCAACTTGGGATGGCAGCTCCTTGGAGGTGTCAAGAACCACAGAAATTCATCTCTGGAATGTAGATCGGTTTTTTTCATTTTTGACAACCTTTTCCTATTTTCTGATCAACTGCTTGAAAGATGATTATAATATTTGATATCAGTAGAAAAATTCTTCCCCAAACAGCTACCTACACAACCTACTTCCTAACATTTTTCTTCATAAGTTGCACTTGGACTTGCAAACCTTTTCATCAATAATTTTATTCTTTTCTTGAAAACATAAAACCGATCTAAGTCTACCCTTATTTCTCCATGAACTCAGTTTAAATAGTTGAGTTCATAAGTTTCTCTACCTAACTACTATCTTTCAGGATTAGAATGTCTGACAGACCTTTATTCTCTATATTCTAAAATAGGAAATTTAAAAGAAGCTAAGCCAGGATTAAGCAGTCTGACTTGCTATGGGTCTATGGCATAAAAACAAGCTGCACATAGATTTTATTTTCAGAAAAGTAAAACAAAATTGTGAAGGCTTAAGATCTGAAAATCAAAAACATCCTTCATTATTCTTCAACCTTGGTTTTGATTTTGTTTGAGCTGTCTTCTCTTTCTTTTATGGTTCAAGTTTTTAGAATGTTAGAACCAGTTTGTTGTCTATCTTTGGCTCAAGATTTAATCTAATTAGAGCCATTGTTCTTTTGAAATTCATAGGTTCAGATTTTGAATTTGTTTGAACCTTTGTTTTTCTTTCCTAATCTTCCTTACTGATAAGCCAAGATTGTGCTGTTTGGTTGATCTAATTCACTAACCTATCAACAGTAAATTGAAAATATAATTAGTCATGATTAGGCTGTATGACTAACTAGAAGTGTGTTTTTAGGAGTGGTATTTGAGCTTGCACACTTTCAGACAATTTATCTCTCTTTTTTGGTATGGGGTTGTACCTTTCTTGTTTTATTTCTGCCATCTTTTCTCTTTTCTATTGTTTTTGTATTTTTATTTTTCCTTCAAAGAAAAAATCAACAACTAACTAAATGATCAAAGGCTGAGCTTTATTGACATTCCTATCTAACCTACTCTAACTTGGAATATTTACATGCTTCATATGATAGAATAGTGCCAATGTAGCCAGTTGAGTAGTGACAAAAAGGAATAGAGAAATTGGATATTAATCAGAGGTAACCACAGTATATATTGAATCTTAATCTTTAAAATAAAGGCTGTCATAGGAGGTGACAACTTTTTATGGCTTTGGTTCTTGCAAAAGATCCATGTTTGAAAATTTGAGCCAATTGGGACCTCCACATATTCTTCCATATGATCAACAAAGAAAAGATGAGAATTCTCTTCCTTTTGGCACTCCATGACTGGTAGATTGTCTGTCTCTAAGACATCAGCTTTGAGGACTGCACCTTCAGCATGTTCCTTGGAAGCATCATCATCCTTAACCTGCAAATCAACAAGCAATGAAATTTCTTCTTTCTCTAAATCTATGCTTGCTTCTAGTGTGAATTCAAGTTCTTTGGATGAAAGATTGATATCAGCAATGGGAAAGGATTTCTCTTGAAAAGATAATATATCCTCAGTAGGACAATCTTGTATTTGTTTTTCTTCCCCAAATACTTGCCAATACCTTTTATTTTTTGGGATAGCTGGTCTAAATTTTTCTTGAATTGTATATTGTTTGCTTTCCCAAGGTCTCAGACATGTACTAGCAACAAGGGCTAATCCACTAACAAAACTGTTTTGGTCTTTAGGAACAAGGGTAAGTTGGAATTCTTCAAAATATTTTAACAAATCCATGGCATCATCCTTATAGGCTCTAAGTCTGGGAAGTTTAACCATGCATTCTTCATTCACTTGCCTAATTACTAATTCTGCATTTCCATGAATTGTTATCGTCTAGGCTCCTAATTTCTTCAATAAGTGGAGCACTAAAAGAAGTGCCTCATATTCTACGATGTTATTTGTGCATTGAAAATTCAATTTATATGAATATGCTTTAGAATAATTTTTTTCTATATCATAAAGCCATATTCTTGCACCTGCACTGGTTTTAGTATATGACCCATCAAAGTTCATACTCCAAAGAGGATTATTTTCAGTATTATCATTAATTTTCTTACTATCCTCTTTTTCTTGAGTGCCATTGGGTTGTTCTATGGAGTTGGCACTATGTTGATGATTTTCTTGTTCAAATGAAGGTTTGGAGGGTAGATTCTTGTTTAGTATTTGATCAATTTCTTCTTCTGTCAAAGGAGAGATCTCTCTTTCCGCATAGACAGAAGTACAAAAAACTTCCTTCTCTTGTGTTAACTGGCTTTGAGGCTGGATATATTCTTGAGCCTCTTCTAGTGAATCAAGACTTGTGCTTGAAGGGAAACTCTGAGGATTTTCTACTATTTCCTGATCTACTTCTGTTTCAAACAATTCCTCATGATTGTTATGATGATCAATTTGAATACAAGGTTCATGAGTTGTTTCTTCTACATTATCAGGATGCCATTCTGTTCTTAAAATCTGAAATGAGTTATAACACAGAGGGAGAGTCCCTTTTCATGTTGATTTATCTTCCATTTCAGGTCCTGTGTTTTCTAAATGGCTTAATGTTTTGCAACAAGTTTCAAAGACTGGTTGTTTATTAATAGTCGGATCTATCTCTTTTTCTGTCAAAGGGGAAGATGTTTCTATGTTCCTTTGAACAGGAGTACAACAATTCTCTGTCTCTTGTGAAGACTGATTTTGAGGCTGGATGTCTTCTTGAGCCTCAGCCATAAGGGATGGTGAATCATTATTTATGATTGCAGGAATATCTTGAGGAATTTCTTCTATTCCTTGATATATTTCTTCCTCAACTAATTCATCTATATTCTTATAATTTTTCAATAAGATATTAAACTCATGAATGGCTGTTAAGAGATCTTCAGGATGTAATTTTTCCAAATCCTCATCATTGTCTATAATGTGTTGGGTGATGTTTTATGATGGATCATAATGTATTTCACCCCATGATAATGATGTAGTTCTCTCTTTATAGTTCTCATAAAACACATATTTAAGGTCCTTTAAAGAAAACAAACTACCAAATTTCAACCATTCATACCAATCCCTAGCTTTTCCTTCTAATGTTAACATGAACATTTTCATTAGGCAATCTTCATGCCATTCAACCTTTAACCTCCATACATGTATGTGAAATTTGATAAGATGTAATAGAGGGTCATCAAACTTTTCACCTTGAAAAACAGGCAGGTTGTCATCCCAATTCACCTGGGGCATCTTATGTGGAAACCCAGGGATATGATCTCTACTCATTGGGGCATATGTTCGTTGTATCCTTGGAATCATGTTTGTAAATCAGGAAAGAGGTCACTGTTTCTATTCAACCAGTTCAGAGTCTTCTACCAGTGGAGTCATTTGGTCTTTTGAGAGTTGTGGAGTCACCCAGTGGAGGATTTAAAAGATTTGAGATGAGTTGCTGTCCACCATCAGCAATTGAATACCAATCTAAGGAGATTATGGGTCTTCTGAGGCCTTAAGAGTATCTAAGATGACATTCACTCAGAAAGTTCCCCAGCAGAGTCGCCAGAATGTTAGGTCTCTGTAATTTTCAAGATTGGCAAATACAAACTGCAAAGCCTACATATGAACCACTTTGGGATTCTAGGATCTAGACCTCCTGAATCCAGAGAGGGATCTCTCTATAAGTGCAAAGATTGATTTATCTTTTAAGGTTTTTAGTGTGATATTAGGCTAGTTATTAAGAACAAGGGTTTTGTTTGGTTTTGGTTGGGCAAGGACATGATGAAGGTGAAGGAAGTCTATATGAAGGGTGAAGGTGTAAATAAGTGGGAGAATGGTTCAGCTAATAATATAGGCAAGAAGCAGCTTTAATCCATTGGGCTATGGAGTCATAAGAGGATTTAATTGAAATAGCAAAGTTCAAGAGTGGTCCATGGGGCAAGTCATCTATGTTAAAGGATCTCTTTAAGTTGATTTTATGGAATGGAACAATAAGAAATGAAGTGAGGGAAACCGAATAGATGAAGAACAAAGAGCAGCCTAAGATCAAGTAAGCACTTTGAAACTATCCTGCTTTTGGCATGCACTTAAGGAAAGACACAAAGTAATTTAAGATCAGGTAAGTACTTTGAAACTAGCTAGCCTTTGATGTACTTTATAGAAAAACATTTAAAAACATAGAATAGCTTAAGATCAAGTAAAGAATTTTAACTTAGCCTGCTTTCAGCATATTCAAAAGGAAAACATTCATGATAACATAAAAAGTAGTCTAAGATCACGTAAGTACTTTGAAACTAGCCTGCTTTTGACATACTCTTAGGGAAACTTTCAATCAACCTTTGGAGAAATAACTAGAAGACATGGCAAACCATAAACTTTCCTAGTCCAACTCTACTTAGCATGTAATGAAAATATCATTCAAGAATAATGTTTAAAGTTTAGACAGTAAGACATGGGCTCACCAACATTCCTTAACTGCTTGGACTATATTAAATCATTCTTAAATACACAAAGGAGGAAAACATAAATATAAAGCTTATCAGTGAGAGTAGGGTACTTGTAAGAGTAAATCCTAGCTCTATATTTGTTGTTCTTTATCAGAGAAAGTAGACAGAATGGAAACATAAAGAAAAATAACAATTACAGTGAGAAACACATCACCATTGACATAGACCAGGATCCCATAAATCAGCTATTTGTATTTGATGTTCAAACCAGTTACAATCATTAAGTCCAGTGGGTCTTTACAGCTTCAAAATTCTCATCTCAGCTTATGTATCTTCAATTACAAACAGGGCTACAACCGCTTCAGAAAAATATTTACATGCAATAGATATCCAGAGACCAACCTCTAAATTATCTTCTACAGAAGTATTTATAGAAGAAATGAAGAGGTGGGATGAAAGAAAACATCTCTAGGCTCAATTAATACAAGTTAATGCTTCTCGGCCTTTGAGGGGCTCAATAGAGAATTTTTCTGATATTTCCTCTGTATTAATTGGTTTTATTAAGTATTAAGTTGCTTGGAAGTTTTTATTGAATTTAAAAAACTTTTCAGGTAGGCTGGCAATAACTCTCGCTATCTTTAGGCAAAAATATCACTGACTAGGCAATAACACTGCCTCCATTTGATTTATTGAGGCTATAGGTGGCATTTCGGTAGTTGAAGAGGATATTTTGGCCTCTGATGTGGCAGTGGAGGCCTTATTACTGATATTTTTCTCTGTTTTTATCTTAAAACACCTTAATCTGTCTTTACTCTGTGTTTTGGCTTAATTAGCCTTGATCTCTACTCTGAGTGTTTATTCTTCTGATATTGTCTTTGTTTGTTTAAACCTGTGGATTAAAAACCTTGATTTTCAGGCTTAGGCATTAATCCTTTTCCTGTTAACTTCTTCACTGATACACTTTGTTTGTTCTATCTTCATACAGGTGGATTTATGTCAGATGGAGGGTTTCTGAGATCAAGGGTCGTGATATCCCTGATAAACATGAATTCCGTAACCTTCAGCTCCTTTTTCCTTTGATTTTTAAGCCGCAGAATCATTATTCTGGGCCCTTTTGTCACCTGACTGTGACTGGGAAAAACACAGAGCAAACTCCATTTAAAACCCTACAAAAAATACAAAAACATTATAAAACCCTGCAGAATTTGGTTAAAACTGCTTCAGAGGTTTAATGGAGGGGATGGAGCTGTGCGAAATGGAGGAATTTGCAGCAAAAAAGGGAGAAAAACCCTTGGTGGAAGCGGAACAGGTGCAAATGGAGTTTGGGGGCAATAGTGAATAGGAACCATTGATTTCAAATGAATAATGGTTGAGATCCTTTGATGAAATCGTTTGGGAGAATAATGAAGGGAAAATGAATGAAAACTCGAAATAATGGGAACCGTTTGATCAGAATAACGAACGGTCGAGATTGGCCGATGTAGTCTTTCAGGAGAAAATTTGGTGAAAAGTGAATGGGGGTGAGGTTAAGTTAGGGCCGTTTGATCTCAGAGATCGACGGGCAGGATCAAATCGAGAGTTTATAATGCGGATGGGGGAGTGTTATAGCGGTTTCGGTGGTATGCGATTTTTTCAAAAAAAATACGATTCGATACACCTACCGACACCTGTCCATTTAAAAACCGTCTATTTCGAAATTTTTTTCAGAGTTAACTCTTGGGGGAAAACATTTTGCGAAATGCATCGTTCACTGTCGGATGATCGGGTGCATATCCGATGGTGCAGATTGCAAGCGTTGGGAGAGTTGCGTGGTTAAAAGGTAAGCGAGGCCTGGGGATGACGTGATGTTTTTTGTCGCGTAGCAGGTGGGTCTTTGTGTTTATCGGGTTTAATCCTGATCGTCTGATCTTTGCAACGAATGGTCAAGATTAAAGGAGGAGGGCGGATGAATGAAAAGAGGAAAAGGGGCGACATGATGGACGGGGAGAGAGTGGATAAACTGAGGGCTGTTGATCTGCAGAGATCAACGGTCTGGATTAACTCAGACCAAAACGTCGGGGTAATGAAAAATAAAGGAAAGTAAGGGTTTTGGAGATGGGGTTTAGGCCTTTAGTGTCCGATTGCGGGGCTTTAGGATATATGAAACTGGGGGGCTAATAGGATATAAGCCCTTGGGGGCTTAAGAACCTTTATATGCAGAAAATTGATTTTTAGGCCATAAACAATGGTTTTAAGCCAAAATCAGGGTTTCAGTAGGTGAAAGAAGGAAATTTAAAACCAAATAAAGGGGAGATATAAGGTTTTAAGGGAGTTCTGAGTGATTTTAAAAGTTAGATTAAGGTTAATGGAGGGATTTTATGAAGGAAATGAGGATGAAAATGAAATTGTTTGGGAGTGAAATGAAGAGGTAAATGGTGAAAAAATGGAGTTTTAGAAGCAATTTTCTTTGGTAAACAACAAGGTTTTTTAGGATTAAAAGGGAAACAACAGTGAAGATTAAATCAAAGAGTAAATGTCATCATAAGACTTTAAGAACTAACAATTTGGGCATGAAGTTGTTTCTTGAAGGCTCAAAAAAGATTTAGCCACCATTTGATATGACAAATTTTTATAGGTGGCTGACATCCCCTATCCCCTTTTGATATTGTGTCAGTTGCTGCCAGGTCATCCAGGCCCTTCATGATCTAACAAGGGAAGTCTTATGTCCGCTACTTAGTACCACCCATTTCATCATCACCCCTGGTGTTATTCTATCAGTCGCTCTACTCTTTACTCTCGTGCCTTAGTTAAAGATCCCTTATTGGCACACCTATGGTGGAACTCCTTTTGTCGACATCAGATCTTTCATTCCAAAAGATAGGTCTAGAGGGCGGTGTACCTTGGTTCCAACTTCCACTCTTGTTAGGTGCCTCAGATCAGGCAAAGGGACTCCTTATATCCCTTTGACTTGATTGTTTCTCAGCTCCATCTCCTTTCATCATGATCGAGATCCGTATACTTGATGGTTCAGTGATGTAACATATGATATCAGTGATTCCCAGGTGTGTGTGAGATGTTTTCAGACCTCATGAGGGGGTGGCCCTCAGGTAGCCCCCAATATGCCCGGACGACCTCTTCAGTATAACCTTCGATGCAACTCCATAGATTTGATGATGTTGGCCTCAGCCGCTTGCAACGCCTTTTAGTTTGCATGTATCAGTAAGATTTTCGGAGTCCTTTCCTGTTTACAGGGGCACTTTGGTTGTACTTATATCTCATGTACTCAGATATTATTGTATAAGTCCTGGCTGTTATCCCAGGCACAGTATGTAAGTGGGATCCATTATCATGTTTTTACCTGGCTCATGTTTATGCCAGCATGTACTATATTGTTCAGTCCCTTGTTTACTGGACACATTATTCTTTGTACTTTTTCTCGGCGGGCATAGGTATGCCTTCCCCGCCACCTATAGCATAGGTACTGTTGAGGAGGTAAATCCCCTCTGCGGACAGAGGCGATCCCTACTAGCCTAGCAGGGGTCTAGCAACAAACAAACAATGCTATGACGCAAGCTCCTAGTTACGAATGAAAGACTTGGGATAAGAGCCTACCTGGATTCCAACGCTAGATCTGAGGAAGAGATGTCCCCGTCCTTCAGCCCTGGCAGATCACAATCCTTCCACAATCCCCGCGGATGAACACCTGCACACGGAAGAAACGAACAGATACAAGCATAGGAACCAGCATACGTAACTAAACATCGGTCAGAAAAGATATTACTCGCATTAACATGATGGAAAAAGGAGTGGAACCATAATCATAGTCATCTATTAAAGTGATAAACGAATAGAAGTTACAACCAAGTTCTGACGTCGCGGCTTCCTTCGAACGGGTCTCCGGTTGTCCACGTCTCGCAAAGCTCGCCAAGGAAAGGGAAACCTCTCCAGAGTCTCGTAAGAATGGTCTCCTCGCTTGAATGGGCCTTAAGGGAAAGAAGGGATTCTTTACAGCACAAAGGCGCTTGGGAATAGGGAGATGCAAAGCTTCAGCACTTCAAGACTATCAGCCCTTCAGCCCCTTCATCAATGGATGAAGACTATATTTATAGAGGAGAGGAGGAGGTTGGGATCCCTACAATAGTGGAAGGGAGGCCTTATCCTTTGGGAGGTCCCCCATATGGTGGAAACAAGAGGCCAAAGGAGGAAGGCCGTGGTTATTCAGGCGAAACCACTCCTGATGACTCATCCACGAAGTTGTTGTAATCGAAACTTCGCCTCCTTTTTTAAAAAAATTTCCATAAACAGAGTGGCGCGGGTGCAACACTGGGACAGAGCGCCAATTGGCGCGGGCTCAGTGTTAATTTTCCCCCATTAGCGCGAGTACATAGCGGGATACCAGCGCCAAGGCAAAAACAGGTGTTTTTAGGGGTCTGCTCAGGAAATGATCAACAGAAGGAATGTTGTCCTCATGGAAAGGGATGAAATGATGGTATTTGCAAGGCATGACACTGCTTATTGGTCACAGAAACGACCCTCCAATGGGCGAGATGGGAATTGCAGGGACGGTGACAAATTACTGTGTAACAGATGCCCCCTAAAGCATGAGGCCCGAGAGAGAGAGGGGTGAAATGCTTTACGAGAACATGTCCAACTGAAGGCCCGTCGTCGGAAAACCTGCACAGAAAGATACAACTGATATCTCAAGTACATGATGTATATATATGGTATGGACGCAGCCATCCGAACAGAGTATGCTATAATCCGGATCCAGGGTATGGGCGCAGCCATCCAACTAAGATCAAACAAATAGACTCAGGTATGGTCGCAGCCATCCAATCATTGAGTCATGTACATAATGACAATAATCCACAATCGCAGCCTGGATTACAATAGACACAATCCAGGGTCTTGCGCTCCATCTCGACCCAAACAAGTACAAGTTCTAGCATGCGAATGTGTGAGCTGATGTCGAACATGCAAGAACATCGTCTGATTACCAGCCAATGATGAAAGCCGTTAACAGACGCGAGAGAAACCACCAATAATGACGATGGTCCTCAAGGTACTACGGGTACAATCTACGGCGTGTGAATAAATGAGCTGACGTCGAACACCCGCAGAATCATCCGATCGGAGGCCAATAATTAAAACCTCTCGTCGAATGCGACGAACCTGCCATTAAGGCATGCAGGCTCCAAGGTACCATCAGGAGTCTCTAGACCAACTTCCTGGATAATGAGTTGAAGTCGACAAGAAGTGACCTTGATCGAAGGTGGGCCATAATGATTCCCACATCATCGACACGAGACAGAGGAACATAATGTTTTGTTGTGAATCGGGGCCATATGAGAAACAGAGGAAGGTTGATATTCGCAGAGGCCAACTTCTCTTGAACATATAAACGGCACGACAATGGACTTGGCAGTATTTGACATCAACAGATCAAAGGTCATGGCGACGAGGCAGTGAACAGATGAGAGGTCAAAAGAGATTACCCAAACCCATGGAAGCAAAGTGAAACAACGAGATGAGATGTCCCCAACTCGACACGAATGCAGACAAGTGCCATGTTCAAGAGCGACATACTGCCGACGACAACGACGATGGTTCCATTTTTCCCCCACCATTTCTGGCGAGTACCTCTTTATTTTTACACAAGCTTGAAGAGGATACCATATGCTTGTCATATAAATCCGTCCTTCGGACGAATCCATCCTAGTACATTTAACAAGCCCTAGGAAGGAGAAACTCGAATAACGTCATTTCGACTGAATCCAATGTCATTAGGGTTTAACGAGTCTGACAAAGGGAGGACTCGGCATCTTTTCATGTTTAGAGAGTTTGAAAAGACAGCGGAAAAGAAAACTCCACAAGTCCCTTTTCGTAAATAGTTCCCCAGATCCGAAAAGGTAGAAAACAATATTCGGGAAAACCTCCTAGTCGCGATAGGCTAGGGTATTCCTTTTTCGTAATCAATCCATCCCAGCCCGAAAAAGGGTTAAACTTATACTGGGTGAATGTCGATTCGTGTCCATTTTAACGAGATCGAAACGACAAGGGCCTCGGCAATATTTTCATGTTTAGAGAGTCAGAAAAGAGCTGAAAGATGACTCCTCCTGGAGGAACGAGTGGTATAAAGGGTAGCAACTGGTTCCGGTAATGGTGGAACTGCTCAAAACATGATAAAAGTCAAGAGGCTGGCTAACAAGACCACTCATCGCAGCAGTTCCTCAGGAATGGGTAAAACAACCAAGTGAAGGCATATGATCGGCCAAGCAGATAGTGACAATGGAGTGAGAAAACCAAGGCTCATCTGGCAGAAATAGGCTGATAAAATGGCAATCACAAGAGGTAAAATAAGAATGGTTTCATTTTTACACAAGCTTGAAACAAAGATAAACTATGCTTGAAACCGGTTTCATTTTTACACAAGCTTGAAACGGAAACAAACTATGCTTGAAAAAGTAAGCATGCCCCCGGCATGGTGACTCAATTCGAGGTACATGCCCCCCAAGCTTCAGTCCATATGAAAAGCAGATGGAGTGAAGGTTCAAATTACAAGATCAAAAGAAAAGACTCGACTGGGATTTTACGAGATCTAAACAAAGACTCGAATTGAACGGGAACGTGTTTCATTATTTTAACGAGGTTGACACATTAAAAGAACTATCCTCAAACACCTTGTTTCATGGTTTAGGGAGCTTGACACAAGACCAGGAATTGTGCTCCGACAAACCTTGTTTCATTTTTTAAGGAGCTTGACACAAGACAAGGAACTATGCTCCGACGACCTTGTTTCATTTTTTAGGGAGCTTGACACAAGACAAGGAACTTTGCTCCGACAACCTTGTTTCATTTTTTAAGGAGCTTGACACAAGACAAGGAACTGTGCTCCGACAACCTTGTTTCATTTTTTAAGGAGCTTGACACAAGACAAGGAACTGTGCTCCGACCGACTTAATCATAATGAACAAGAAGTCATTGCTTCCAAGAGTTCCACACCAGATGGGAGGAAATCATTTTGGAAGTCAGGACCCAATGCCCCCAGCACTCGATGCACGACGGCATCATCACTGAGCACAGGCACGGGGTAAGTAGCCACATAGTTGACCTGCGGTGGGGCAGAGACAACAGGTGGATAAAAACCAGGAGGGGGTGATGGCGGACCAGTTGCCACAGTAGGACCAAAGAATGACAGCTGATCAATGGTCACGATCCTTCCTTCATGCGGAAAACAGGCCACACGAAAGAGGGAGGAGACGAGCGCTCCCATGGCATAGGTGTAATCGCGCCCCAGGAGCAGATTGAAATCCAAAGGGCCTGGAACGACCATCACGTCCATATGGACGGTTTTACCTCCCAAAGTAACAGGTAACCTTGGAAGGATTCCCAACGGTTGACTCGTCCTTCTGTTAAAAGTGAGCAGATTCTGCGTAACAGGCGCAAGCGGCGGCGAACCGAAAGCTTGCCAGGTAGTTGAAGACAGAATACTAACAGACGCACCTTCGTCTATAATGGTGCTGGGTACAACCAGACCAAGAGCCTGTACTGTGATCTCGAAAGGCACGTAAGACGGAAGGCGGAATCCTGCAAATCGACTCCAATCAAAGGAGGCGACCAAACTACTCGGAGGGGCTACCATCGAGATGCGAAGGTCTTCCCCTGATGTTACGGAAGCAGAAGCCTCCCCCATGACCTCCATCTCGAAGGCGGGAGGAATATCCTCCGTAGCCTCCATCATGGGAGGCGGAGGAGGAGCTTCTTGAAGCACAGGGACAGGAGAACCTTTCTCCAAGTCTGAAAAATCTGAAGAGATCAGAAGGACATGGGGGGTGTGAGGTCCACTCTCGACAGAAAAGACCTGGTGCACCGTGGACGGGGCCAGTTCAACCGATCCCACGACCAATGGTTGGTCAGGGATGGATTCGTGAATCTGAATTTCTGGAGGAGTGGGATCGACCAAGGATGACCCTTGACCAATCACGGCATCAGCCGGTGGAAGACTCAAAGAAAGTTGTTTATAACCAGCCGGGAGGCGTGGTGTAGAAACAGTCAGGTTGTCCAAGACTCGCTTGGCTTCATCCATATAAGGAAAAAGGTGAATAGCATGGTGCCCTTCACACAACTTACAGGGATTGGTGATCTTACCCTGCTTCTTAGGAGCCTTACCAGTGCCCCCAACCTGACTCCCGGAAGCCGAAGACAACGGTGGGGGACCGTTGGACCATACTTCGAGTACCTTGGGAATGCCAGGGCAGTCTCGAAGAAGATGGTCTCCCGTGCCCAACATGCAGGGGAACTTGACTTTCCGAGGAGGGTTGGAAGGGTTATCAAGAGGAGACGTTTCAGGAGCAATAGCAGCACTTCTAATCTCTCGCTTATCAGACTTCTTCTTCTTTGTCTTCTTCTTCTTCTTCTTAGCCACCTGGTTACTTGAATCCAGACTTTCACCAGGCGAAGTAGAAGAGGAGGACGCAGAAACAGGCGAAGAAGGGGAGAGGTCCACCTTGGAATCAACATGAGGTTGTTCAGGTGGAGGAACTGATTGAACAGTAGTGGAGACATTCGGGACAACAGAGGTTGAGAACAACCAAACGGGCAACCCAACAGTTAACCCAGGAAGGGACAACGTCGCCATGTAAGGAGCACCAACATTTCCAAAAGGAGGAAAATGACCGGGATTCCCTTCTGAGGGGATTCCTTGGTTGGTGAACTCTGAAAAAGTTGCCATCAAACTCAAAACCACACACGGGCTGAAAAAGAGTTAAGGGCACACGATCAAACGATCAACAAGCAATATCTAAGCAGGCGTGTAATCGTGGGTGATTAATTTTACCACATTGGAAAGTAAGAAATTCTACCATTTCATATTTTAAGAGTCGAGAAACGATAAAAAGATGACTCTATCTCTTTCAGAGTTGACACAAGCGTGAAAGGACAAGCGCTTGACGGTCTTTTCAAATTTAGGGAGTCAGAAAAGACCAAATGACTGCTCAGGAAAAACTAGGCACAAAGGGTGTACCAAATATCCGTGAACTGCAATATACACCTTGGTTTCAAAAAATGAAACAGAAATCGACCAAGGACTTTCCGTACGTGCAGGTAGTCTCCCCGAATGCTGTGTTCGGTGTATCACGGGTATAGGGCGGCAGACTCGGCTTCCTGTGGATAAAGGATTAAAAACCTAGAGGGGTCTCCCTTTATATACGCGACGGTACGGGGAGCGCAAGTCCGTACTAGCGCTGTCTAAAGCCAACAGGCGAACGACAGCTGCTAGGTTTAACGACGCCGGAACACGTCTCTAGCCTCGACCTTCTAAATGTGTTTCGTTAAGTTCCAATGCTGCCTTAGGTTAATTGAATAAATTTTACAGTTGATCTTCAATTAAGTTTCAATTTCCAGGCCCTATCGTATGTGGTGTCTCGAAAGACTCCTAAATGCAAGCTATATGAGAAAAGAAAACTTTTAATTCGATGAATGCTATCTAGTTAAGGGAAGAGCTTCAAGCAATGATGCAACAAATAGCAAAACTGAAAACGAAACTTTTCCAAACTAGATGATTTTCACTATCCCAAAGTATTCTAAAACATTCAACGAAGCAAATTATGCAATGTAATCTATGCAAAATTCTTTTTCCGAAAACTATGCAATTGTAATCTATGCACAATTTCTTTTTCTTTTCAAATAATACGAATGCACTCAATGCATTTTTCGATGAAATGAGAATTTATTTAATTCATACTTTCAATAAAAAAGAATGCACTCAAAGCGATTTCTAGTTTTCAATCATTAAACAATGTAATCTAAGTTCAACGATGGATCTCAAAAAATATTTTCCAATGCAATGTGATCTAATGCATTTTAACAAAAAGAACACTTTGAGACCAAAACTAAATAAACGCAAATCTCCTTAATGAAGGATGAAGGCAAAAGGGATGCAAACAAACACTAAGAATGCAACCGTTGTTTCAACATACTTTGTGACAAAATCCCTCAAAAGTTGACAAGACATATGCGGTCAAACACAAAAAGGATTTCCAAAGCAAGAGATCAAAACAAGGCATCCATCCCTTTTACATCAAACAATCATAGAAAGAAGACATTCCAAATAATGAGCAATGTAATCTATGCTCATACAGAGGAAAGACCCGAAGGGAAAGACGCACTGTTGAAGGATTAAGGGAAAAAAACTCAATTTTCATACACCCTGAAAGTGGCCTGACTTGTACATTGACAACTAGCGCCACTGCCTGAAAATGAAAAAACAAAGAATTTCTCCCAACCAAGACCAGACTTCCCACTTCAAGCTGAATCTAAAACAAACCCAGAAGCAAAGTACTGACCAAAAGAAGCTTCCGAACAAGGGTAACCCTAGCACCTACAGGAAATGGCGCGACTGTCTGGCTGTAATCCGCGCCAGACAGGGGATGGCGCGAGTGATAAACTAAAAACCTGCGCCAACTGGCGCGACTGTCAGGGCTAAACTCGCGCCAATAAAGCCAACTATGAAAAGGTGAAAATTCAGAAAAGCAGAGGTCAGATCTGATCCTCTGGGGGCTGAACCAAAAGCCAAAACACAAAAAGAACCCAACCCAGAAGGTTCATCAAGCAAGGAAAAACGATCAAAGCGAAACAATCATAAACGAGACAAGGAAAACCGGACGATCCCCAGCGGAGTCGCCAATTTGTTGATGAGGTAAATCCCCTCTGCGGACAGAGGCGATCCCTACTAGCCCAGCAGGGGTCTAGCAACAAACAAACAATGCTATGACGCAAGCTCCTAGTTACGAATGAAAGACTTGGGATAAGAGCCTCCCTGGATTCCAACGCTAGATCTGAAGAAGAGATGTCCCCGTCCTTCAGCCCTGGCAGATCACAATCCTTCCACGATCCCCGCGGATGAACACCTGCACACAGAAGAAACGAACAGATACAAGCATAGGAACCAGCATACGTAACTAAACATCGGTCAGAAAAGATATTGCTCGCATTAACATGATGGAAAAAGGAGTGGAACCATAATCATAGTCATCTATTAAAATGATAAACGAATAGAAGTTACAACCAAGTTCTGACGTCGCAGCTTCCTTCGAACGGGTCTCCGATCGTCCACGTCTCGCAAAGCTCGCCAAGGAAAGGGAAACCTCTCCAGAGTCTCGTAACAATGGTCTCCTCGCTTGAATGGGCCTTAAGGGAAAGAAGGGATTCTTTACAGCACAAAGGCACTTGGGAATAGGGAGATGCAAAGCTTCAGCGCTTCAAGACTTTCAGCCCTTCAACCTTTCAGCCCCTTCATCAATGGATGAAGGCTATATTTATAGAGGAGAGGAGGAGGTTGGGATCCCTACAATAGTGGAAGGGAGGCCTTATCCTTTGGGAGGTTCCCCATATGGTGGAAACAAGAGGCCAAAGGAGGAAGGCCGTGGTTATCCAGGCGAAACCACTCCTGGTGACTCATCCACGAAGTTGTTGTAATCAAAACTTCGCCTCTTTTTTAAAAAAAAATTCCATAAACAGATTGGCGCGGGTGCAACACTGGGACAGAGCGCCAATTGGTGCGGGCTTAGTGTTAATTTTCCCCCATTGACGCGAGTACATAACGGGCTACCAGCGCCAAGGCAAAAACAGGTGTTTTTAGGGGTCTGCTCAGGAAATGATCAACAGAAGGAATGTTGTCCTCATGGAAAGGGATGAGATGATGGTATTTGCAAGGCATGACACTGCTTATTGGTCACAGAAACGACCCTCCAATGGGCGAGATGGGAATTGCAGGGATGGTGACAAATTACTGTGTAACGGACACTCACTCACAAAAGAGACGTGTTGCCCCTGTAAGTCTCGTCTCCTTAGGGTCTAGTCCTTTAGCACATTAGACTACCTTACATTTCTCTCTCTGACTTCCCTCTCGATGTCTAGTGATTGAGTTCTTACAACATACTTCGGTCATACGATTTGCTCCTAACCCTCGCACGCTGGGGGGAAATCTATTACACCATTTTTTGGTCATCTAAACTATTATCATTAGATGGACCCAAGTACACCATGTAAGGCCAATTTTACCCTAAGTAAAATTGCTTTCACTATGTGAAATAACTTAGTAAAACCCCTTTATTAAGTTGTTTATGGTTTAAACAGGAAACCCCAAAAGGAAATAATAAACAAATCTATATTTGTTTATACTTCCTCAAAGAATAATTAGTTAAACATCAATTTAATTATTATTCCTGGTCATATTTAACCCAAAACAAGGAAATCAATTAAATAAATCCTTATTTATTTGATTTATTTTCTAGGAATAATTATTTAAACCTCATTTAAATAATATTCCTTGTTAAATTTGACTAAATCATTCATAAATAATTAAATAAATCATTATTTATTTAATTATTACTCAACCACATCCTTAAAATAATAAATAAATCATTTATTTATTTATTATTTACAAATAAAGGGATTTAACCCAAGTCAAATTATTTTTCCCTCCAACAAATATAATAAAATATTCCATAAAAGTTGAATCTAGAATTGGTTAATAATATTTTAATTGTGCACCAATATCTAGTATTTGTTAGAAAATTATATATTATGGATCAATGCAACACATAAAATATGCGAAAAATACAAGCACACAAAATACATAAAACTAGAGAGACACAGATATACATGGTTCACCTAGTTTGGGCTACGTCCACCCCGAACAACCAGTCCTTCCTTTCTATTATCCAAAAAAAATTGAAGAGACAAAACCTACAGCAGATCCACTGTAATATCCTTTGCTCTCTCCCACAGTCTCCCTATCTATTTCTCACTCTGAGAATACACACGTAATACACAGCTGCAATACAATACCATCATATATAGAAGGGGGTTGCCTTCTAGGGAAAAAAACCCTAAACTAAACATAACTTCTACCATCAGATCATCCGCCTATGAATGACCCAGATTGACTAGAAATTACTATAATTTTACAAGGCAATTTTACATCTATTTTTAGCTTCAGGGGCGCTGCCCCCAAACTGCCGAAAAGCGATGCCGCCTCCCTTGGACCCCACGCCGGCGGTGAATTACGGTAGGCGTTGCCACTTCGCACTAGGTACGGTTGTCTTTGTGATACAAAAGTATTAGATAATGAGCTCACAAAAATCTCTTGAGACTAATTGTTATAATTGTAGCAACTCCTGTGCTGCTTTTACGGACAATGACTCCTCTTTGGACACAGTGCCATTTCCTCATCTTCATCGTCATCTTGAAGACCAATTATTGACACGTTCTCAATTTCTCACTGATTTGTTACAACTTTTTGTTAGCATATACGGGGATTTTGGCTAGTGTGTATCTTTTCAAACCAGCTATGTCTTCCAATGCGTAAGTATGAATGATGCTTGAGATGTATGTGTTTAGTCACGGAATGAAATGTTGAGTTCTTTGGAATAGATGGAAATTTGGCTATCACTGTATAACGTGCCCATATCATGATTCTTACCCAATTCATCCATAAACCTTTGTAACCAAATCATTTTTTTACTAGCCTCTGTAGCAGCAACATACTCTGCTTCTATTGTTGAAAGTGCAACAACACTTTGGAATTTTGAAACCCAACCAACAGTTGTTCCACCTACAATAAATACATATCCTGTAGTGCTTCTCCTGTTATCTTTGTCACCTGCCATATCTGCATCAACATATCCTTGTAGAGAAATGTTTGAACCACCAAAGCATATTGTTTGATTTGTGGTACCTCTCAAATATCTAAGAATCCATGTCACTGCCATCCAATGTTCTTTTCCTGGATCGTTCATGTACCTGCTTACAACTCCCATTACAACTCCCCTTGCATGTGCAATATCAGGCCTTCTGGAGACCATTGCATACATTAAGCTTCCAACCCTAGCACTGTGCATGGAACTTTAGACATATAGTCCATTTCTTCTTGGGTCTTGGGGAACATCTCCTTACTAAGTTTGAAATGGCTAGCAAAAGGTGTACTAACTGGTTTTGCATTCTGGATATTAAATATTTTCAACACCTTTTGTACCTACTCATTCTGAGACAGTGTTAATTTACGAATTTTCCTGTCTCTAGTTATTCTCATACTAAGGATTTTTTTTGCAGCTCCCAAATCCTTCATTGCAAATGAATTTGCCAATTTTTGTTTGAGCACATTTATTTCCTGCATGTTAGACCCTGCAACAAGCATGTCATCTACATACGATAACAATATAATATAGCTGCCATCATTTTTCTTTTTCAGATAAAAATAATGATCAGAGTGACATCTAGTATAACCTTGTTCATACATAAATGTGTCAAATTTTAGATACCACTACCTTGGAGCCTGTTTTAAGCCATGAAAGCTCTTCTTTAACCTGCACACCAATTTTTCTTTCCCCTTGACCTCATATCCTTCTGTTTGTTGCATGTATATCTCTTCCTCCAAATCTCCATGGAGAAATGTTGTCTTTACATCTAACTATTCAAAATGTAAATCTTTCACTGCTACAAGACTTAAGATAGTTCTGATTGAAGTCATCTTAACAAAAACAGAAAATATTTCCACATCAAAATCAATACCTTTCTTACTGTGCAGACCCCTTCAGCACAAGTATAGCCTTATACCTATGTTTACCTGCATCTTCTTCCTTCAACTTGTAAACCCATTTATTCTGCAATGCTATTTTACCTACAGCAAACATCACTAAGTCCCAACTCTAGTTATGCATTAAGGATTCCATCTCTTCTTCCATGGCTTGCTCCCCTTTTTCCTATTTTCTACCTACATTTCTTGTTCATGTATTTTTGGTTCACTAGAATCATTCAACAATACATAATATAATGAAGGAGAGTATCATTTAAGGGTTCTACTTATCCTGGTAAATCTTCTAACACACTTTTAGGTGTTTGAGGTGCCTATTCTTGTGTGGTGGTTGCTGCTGTGCGTTCTTGATTATTATTATTTTCAAGCATCTTTACTTTTTCTGTGATCTCATCAAGAACTGTGTATTCTTTATTTTATTTTTTCTGTTTCTTTTCCTGCAACTGATTCTTATACAATACTTTTTCATTGAATATTACATCTCTACTCCTAATTATTTTGTGATTTTCATAATCATATAAGCGATAACCAAAATCATTAAAACCATATCCAATAAAGGTTCATTTCTTTGATTTTTCCTCAAGCTTTGTTCTATTTTATTTATTAATATGGGCGAAGGCCTCACAGCCAAAAGGCTATAAAAAAGAGTAGTTTACCTTTTTACCTATCCATGCTTCCTCTGGAAATACCACCATCCAAGGAACTTGAAGGCCCTCTGTTTATTAGATAAACAGCAGTATCTACAGCATCTACCCAAAATTGTAAAGGCAATCCTACATGCAATCTCATGCACCTTGCACGCTCCATGATTGTTCTGTTCATCCTTTCTGACACACCATTTTTTGTGGTGTTCTTGGAACTGTCTTT